>CAWUFW010003128.1:0-1200000 GCA_963921515.1 Calotriton arnoldi | reverse complement strand
ATGAGACAAACATGGAATAGTAATTTGCAGGATGAGCCAGCCTGCGAGGATGGGGGTGGGGCGAAGCTGTTCCCTGCCCCACTTAAATTTCAAACAGCTGTCTCCAGCACACACAAAGGAACTTGATAAGACTTTTGTCACCCCAGACTTCTTGGAGCCTTGGCAGAGGAAGTGAAGAACGTTGCAGAACCAGATGTGGGGGTAGCCAGGATGCCAATCGCACTTCAAAGGCTGGCAACCAGTACAAATATTGGACCACCTAAACCACCTCTTCAGTACACTTCTAGGCCACAGGACTGTCTAGCTCACCAGAGGGCTGACCTGCTGCATAAGGCCCGCCTTGCTGCCCAGAAGACTGCCCTGCTGCTTGAGGACTGCCTTGACCCCCAGAGGGCTACCCTGCTCTCTGAGGGATGACTGGATATGCTCCCTTTATCCCAGGCTAAACAGAGTGTCTCCAAGGGTCAGTTGGAAAGCTCTAGAGGGCCTCCCTGCAATTGCCCCAGCTGACCGGCTGCACTGAATCTGGCGTAGCAAATTCCTACTACCCCAAAAAGGTACCTCACCAGGTCCTGTACCCTTGGTTGGCATCCATTCAACTTCCTCCAGTGAAAGCCTTAAGTTCTGGGCTCTTCACAACCATGAAGGGCCCGTTTATGTCGAAACTGAAAACCGCCAAAGAGAAAGCTCTGAGCTCCGTGCACTACAGGGACCACCAACGACACCACATTTGCACTTTGTGCCACAGCAACAGCAGTTCGCGATCACCGACTGGCTCTTTATGCTACAGCAACAACCATCAGTGACACTCTCTCTGCTCCTCATGGCCTCCTCCACCACAAAAACCCATCACACTGGACTCTGAGTAGGTAACTTTTTTTGGCTCACCTTACATGGTCCGTGTATCCAGCCCATGCTCCATCGCGGTCGACATGAACTGGTCACTTTCCCTGGGTATAGTACGACCAGGTGCCCGCAAGAGGTACTTTGTGGTCCAGCTGCACACCATTAAAAAAATCTATTCTTTGCATCCGGTGGGTTTTCTAACCCCTGGCAGGGAGGTAATATCCCCCCTCTCCCCCTGGCAGAAGGCAGAAAGACTGATGTTGCATTAATGGTGTAGGGTAAAGCCCAATACCTGGATTGGCCAACTACCACCCCATTTGTATATACATATGTTCAGTGTGCTTTCTGATCACCTGGTTCCAAAAACACTCGATCTTTCTGCCCCACTGGGTCCGAGAGCATGAATACTACTGGCACCCCTCTGGCGAGGAAGCTTGCATTATTTTGGTTTATTTTGATATATGGGTTGACAGAGAGGGAGGGTCCACATTCATCCTGCCTCTTCTGGGTGGCAGCAACACTCCCTGGTGTCCGGGAGGTATGGTGCAGTACAAGGTCAAGCAAACATCGCATCTACATCAGTTTTTCATCCCCCCCCCCTGGTGTGATGGCCTTATCACTCGCCCCCAGCCCCCAAACCAATCTGCCCAGCACAGGGAAGTTGAAAATCCACGGGAAAAGGTGAAAAAATTAACAGGGTGGGGCATGCGCAGGGCAGGCACCACTCCAACCAGTATTTTTGTCCACAGGGGAGGCAAAATTAGGGGGGTGGGGATGGGGGGAATTTACCTAATCTCTGCATGGTCATTGCACCTTTAAAGACGCAGGAGACTCCATTTTGTAAAATGTTGAAAAAATGCTCAATGTGATGAAATGCACAATACCAGAGTTAAAAAAAATAAAATAAAAAATAAAAAGACAGTGCAAACTACAAAAATTCATTTTTTCTTTTTTATTTCAACACAGGATAACTTCAGTTTTCATCAACGTTGACTGTCTGGAGACCTGTAAAACAAAGTTAGAAGAATTAAGTAAGCAACAAACTTAAGACAGCATAATCATTAGACTTTGACATCAACAGACAAAGACATTCAAAGCAACTGTAATCAGATTGTATTCACACGCCAAACCAATAGGATAAAACCAAGTAAGTTATGTTGCACTTAACTACCACAAACTGCAAAAGAAGATTCTAGCTCTTGGGTTCTATTAAAAGGGAAATACGAAGGTACAGAACCCTGTTCAGAATGTTCCCATGGCCATACACAGGTGAATGACAAACTATGATACACCTGTACCAAAATACCTCCAGAGTCAGTCAACAGAATCACAGGGTATGCAAACAGATGGGTCCAAAGAATGCTCAGAACAAAGACTATCTCAAAAGAAAAGTTTCACTTTAAACAAAGCAGCCAGCTATAGACTGCAATCACTCAATGTTTTGTGATGCATTTTTGCACTTTGAGACTAGTGGTTCGGGAGTTTATGCATTATTTTTTCTTTACTGGAGGGCATTCTGTTTGGAAACAAGCCCAACTGTGTTTAACAAGTTATTGGCTAAATATTCATAAACATTACCGTAATTGAGCTATACCTCACTTTGCAGGAATGTTTTTAAACCCAGTTCTCCAATTTGAGAAATGCCAGACAAGGACGCCAACGATCATTAAGCTTTCGTACATAAACATAATATGCCAGTCTAGAGGATACTATGGATAATTTAATTTCTTGGATTTAAGCTGATTTTTATTTGCCAAGGAAGAACTTTCAACTGTCTGCATAAAATCCAGCCATAAAATCTATGGGGAATGTGACTATGCAGCAATGTTCCAAGTGCTGAAAGACACATACATGATGTGTACCACCTATTTGATGCAATCCACCAAAAACAATTCCGGCAATCTGAAAGACAACAAGCAACAGCTAGCCAGACCTAGCTCACAGCAAAAAAGCCTTCCTATTTAACTGCAATGATTGTGCCCTAGAATATTACAGCAGGTTTTCTATTAAAGAGAAAACATTCTACGGTGGCCACTGATGCATGCCGGAGAACAGTGGGATGGCAGGGAAAACAAGCCCTCTGCTTTAGCCAAGTAGGGTCTAAGGCCACCTGCTCTACTGCAAACTACAGGATAGGATCTCACAATGTGCCTCACACAGCACCACCACTACTCACCTCCACAATCACACTCATGCCTAGGCCATACACTCATGCAACAGTCAAAGCAGAATCAACCTCAAACATCCCAATAACCACCATGCACCCTCAACCAACCAAATAGAAACTCAATCTAATGCTCATCAATGCGTATTCTGCAGTACTCCATGCCCCGGATGTTTTAGACCTCTCAACTCATCATAACTTTGATGCACTCTTCAAAGCAACATGATTTACTCCCACATACACACAGCCTAGAAATCCTTCTTAAAGGCTACAGTATGCAGACTGCTCATATGAAGGGAGGAAGCCTCGTCGTCATTCTCAAGCCCCTTTGGTTCTGCAGCATAGACAAGTAACCAAAACTTAACTCCACGCTGCTCTCCACAGCGCAGACAGTAACCTTACACCATCATCTAAAAGTCTCCTGTACAGAACAAGGAATTCATAGACACATTCTGGGATCTCCTCCATCACGATGCTGCCGATGCAAGCCTGCTGAAGCCCGACTAGACAGACCACCTCGCCATCCCCATCACCTGGCTTAGGGTCCAACTCATCAAGGTCAATCAAAAGCAAATCTTTAGATCCTTCAAAGACTTTCCCATAGAAACCTATAAGCCTCATCCTGCTCTCTTCACAACCAATGGCAATAGTCTTCTAAACAACGAACGCATTTCTGGTAAATCATGTGTACAACCACACTACAACTAAAAAGATTCAAGTGCAAGTCAAACACTTCAGCACCCTGGCACTCCAAAGAACTTGCTGACAACAAACACCCCATCAGCAGACGGGCACAAAAATGAAACCACGACACACCAGCCAAGTACTCTCTCAACAAAAGTAGATGACTCTTCAGAACAATCAAGCACTGCAGCAACTTTCTGCCTGGCCCTCCCATCCGGACAGCAGTTTGACCACATTGGTACAGACAGGTCCCAAATAATCCAGATAACCGTGTTCCATCTTGTTCCCCATAATCATCAGTTTCTATATGGAGCCCATTATAACTCTACGATGAACATCAAAATTCTCCAGCACGCCAATGGCACAACTTTATTTGAAAGTCTACTGTGCTCGAGACATCCAGCCCAGCAAACACTTCTTGCACTGTTTACAGACAGATGTCTAGCACCCATCTGATGCTTACCCACCAATAACAATTCCTGCAATCCGCCAAAGACCACAAGCAACAGCTAGTCAGACCTAGCTCACAGCATGCCTCATTAAGGGCCTCAAGAAATAAGAGTACACCCCCAAAATGATAGAATTCCACTGGCTCTCCTTAGCAGCCAGCACATTTCAACCCCATGGCAGTCAGCACATTTTAAAACAAGCGGCATTATCTACAAAGCTATCACAACCGACACTACCATGACACTGGCAACGAAGAGCAAAAAACCCAAACAAGACAACAGGAAGGAAAATGCTACTTAACCAGTATGCATCTGTTCTTGGCATATAGAGCTGTAGAGTCATATGCTTGTGCATAGATCGCCATCTAGTGTTGGGTCCGGATGTTTGCACTTTGTTTTTCTTCGAAGAAGTCTTTCCAGTCACGAGGTAGGTGACTCCTCCTTTCAGTGATAGTGCGCATGGGCATCGACTCCATTGTTAATTGTTTTCCCGCAGAGGGCGATAATGGAGTTAGTAAGAGCAGCAAAAGGAGATGTCCATGAATGCATGTATCGAAGTAAGATATTATTGCAACAGGTATAGGTACACGGGAAGGCGGGTGGGTGCATATGACTACAGCTCTGTATGCCAAGAACAGATGCATAAAGGGTAAGTAGCATTTTCCGTTCGAGGCATATAAGCTGTAGATCATATGCTTGTGCATAGACTACATAGCAGTAACTGCCAAAGCGGTGGCTAACCTGTAGCTGTTGCAATGGTCTGAAATAGTGTACGTAAAACTGCCTGGCCCACACTAGCTTGCTGTCTTGCTAACACATCTACACAATAGTGTTTTGTGAATGTGTGTGGTGTAGACCATGTTGCAGCTCTGCAGATGTCATCTATGGGTATATTTACTAAGAATGCCATAGAAGCCCCTATTTTGCGTGTAGAATGCGCCCTGGGGGGAATTGTTAATGTGCGTTTAGCTTTAATGTAGCATATTTGAATGCACTTAACTATCCACCGTGCAATACTGATTTTGATATTGGATTGCCTTTATGTGGTGTGGCAAAAGCAACAAAAAGTTGCTTGGTTTTCCTGAAAGGTTTTGTTCTTTCAATATAGTATAGTAATGCTCTTTTGACATCTAAGGTGTGAAGAGCACGTTCTGCCACTGAATCTGGTTGAGGGAAGAACACAGGCAACTCAAGAGATTTGTTGATATGAAAGGCAGAAATGACTTTAGGTAAAAATTTGGGGTTAGTCCTTAGAACCACTTTGTTTTGATGTATTTGTAAAAATGGCTCTTCTATGGTTAGTGCCTGAAGCTCACCCACTCTCCTCAGAGATGTGATGGCTATGAGGAAGGCTACCTTCCAAGTGAGGAATTGTAGTTCACATTTGTGCAATGGTTCAAAAGGTGGACCCATGAGTCTCGTAAGAACTATGTTGAGATTCCACACTGGAGCAGGTGGAAGTTTGGGTGGAATGACTTAAGTCCTTCCATAAATGCTTTAATAGGAGGCACTCTAAAAAGAGACAAATGCTGTCTGTTTTGAAGATATGCAGCTATTGCAGCATGATGTAAGCGTATAGATGTGTATGCTAAATTGGTACTCTGTAGATGTTGTAGATAGCAAATGATGTTTTGAATTGAAGCATCTAGCAGATTGATTTTATTGTTGTTACAGTAAATGACAAACCGCTTCCACTTTGCTGCATAGCATGCTCTTGTGGTAGGGCGTCTAGCCTCTTTGATAATGTTCATGCAGTCTGGCGGAAGATTGAGATAACCAAACTCTAGGATTTCAGGTGCCAGATCGCAAGGTTGAGATGACTGGTATCTGGATGCCTTATCTCTCCACGTTTCTGAGTGAGAAGACTGGGAGTAAGGCGTATTTTTTGGTGAGGAACTACTGATAGCTCCAATAGGGTTGTGAACCAGGGTTGACGGGCCCATGTGGGAGCAACTAGGATTAGTGTCAGGGACTGCTGTCTGAGCTTCAGAACCACTAATGGAATTGAGTGGGAGAGGCGGAAAAGTGTAAGCAAATATCCCTGACCAATTCATCCATAGCGCATTGCCTTCGGACAACGGGTGTGGGTACCTGGATGCAAAGTTTGGGAATTTTGCGATTAGGTGGGTGGCGAACAGATCTATCTCTGGGAAGCCCCACATTTGAAAGAATGGGAGGAGAACTTGAGGGTGGAGTTCCCATTCGTGTATCTGCTGTCGTTGACGACTGAGCAGACCTGCAATCTGGTTGTTTACTCCAGGGAGGTGTTCTGCAAGGAGATATATTTTTTGAGGTATGGCCCATCTCCAGATGCTCTGGGCTAGTTGTGAGAGCTGGAGAGTGTGTGTCTCCCCCATTTTTGTATGTAGTACATTGCTGTCATGTTGTCTGTGCGAATCAGGACTGTTAGACCTGGCATCCTTGGCATGGGTCTCCCTTCCATTTTTTTCATAATGCCTCCACTGTTGTCGATATGTTTTTGCTGGACTAGATGCTCATGGGCACTTTGCCACTGCTAATCAGTGCCAAAGTGCAAGTGCTCCCTATTGTAAATTGTGATGTGAATTAGTGACTCCATGTTTGGCTTATTTGAATTACTGTCAGACCCTAGTACAGTGCACTGAGTGTGCCCAGGGCCCAGGGCTTGTAAATCAAATGCTGCTGGTGGGCTTGCAGCACTGGTTGTGCCACCCACAGAAGTAGCTTGTAAAGTGTGTCTCAGGCCTGCCGCAATGAGGCAGCCTGTGTGCAGTCTGTGACTGCCATGTCGACTTGGTAAGTGCACCCACCTACCAGTCCCCAAACCTTCCCTTTTCTTCATATTAGACACCCCTATGGTAGGCCTACGGGCAGGGTGCATTGTATGGATAAGGTGGGACATGCCTGGTGTGTGTGGCATGTCCTAATAGTGAATTACAGCCATTTTCGTTTTTCACTATTGCAAGGCTACCTGTTCCCCATAGGCCAGAATGGGCAGTTTGATTATAACATCTTATAATCCTAAACAGACTCAGGGAACTAGGTAGAAATTCGAGTTTAGTATGCCTGAACTCAGAATGATAAAATACATCTTTTAGTGAAGTTGGTTTTAACATTCTGTGTTTGAAAATACCACTTTTAGAAAGTGGGTATTTTCTTGCCTAACCATCCAGCCTGTCTCTGCCAGCTTGTGTATTGTGTGTCTGGTTTGTGCGTGACAGGGGGTGGCCACAGGAGGCAGGGTGAGGCAGCCAGGGCTGAATAGAGAGATCTGCATCCAGAGTGGAGGGAGGAGTTGCATCTGGGTCTGAATAGGGCTGTGCCTGCCTGCCACAATGCTGGCTCCACCTCCTGCTGGGCGTCTGAGTACCCTGCCCCACATTCTGAAAGGAAAAGAAGGAGACATGTACACAGTGCTCCAAAGCTGCACAGAACTGGTTTAAACTAGGCAAAGGCCTCTCTGCCTTCAGAGAACAAAGAGAAAAGGAGTATAAGTACTGGGGCCCAAACCCAGGAACTTTAGATCACTTTTGGGAACAAGAAGAAACCTTTGCTGAGGAGCGGAACCAAGAAGAAACTGAGGAGAGACTATCCCTAAGCCTGAAGTGCTGCTTGGGGGATTGGCCTGCAGTGGTTTGCCTGACTGCCAGAGAAAGGAACTTTTGCTTTGCTGTGACTTTCATCAACGTGAAGGATCTCCAAGGGCTTGGAAGAGAGCTTGCCCCCTGATCGAAGTCCCAGGACCATTGGACTTCACCCCCTTTGTGAATTGCTGCTGGAAACTCTGTTTCAGTGGCTACAGAGGTAGGGAGCTGTGACCGACTCTCCCGACCGGCTCGGTGTCCTGTTGGCACCGCATCGAGCAACGCCTGCATCTTGCAACGCACGGCCTTGGTCTCACCGACTCAGTCAACGAGCCCCTGCCTGCACCGTAACCTGTGAGCACCGCACCTTGCAACGCCTCGTTACACCGAATCCATCTGGTCCGACGGACACGGTCACTGTTGCTGAGTTCGAGTCCTGTGACCGCACCGGAGTTGGGCACCGCTCACACGCTTCGCGACGCACCGCTGTCCGGACTGATCGACGCCAGCTCCCGAATCCGGCTCCGTACCGTAACCTGCCAGCACCGCATCGAAGCACCGTCTCGCCCTGCAACGCACGGCCTTGGTCTCACCGACTCCGTCTCGACGACGTCAACGAGCCGCTGCCTGCACCGCATCGAGGGACAACGCGTCCTGCAACGCTTCCATTTTTGCAACGCAACCGCGACGAACAGCCATCCGGCTCGCACGCCCGTGCCTGCCGCTTCAAGTAAAAGGTACTGTGACCGAGTCGGTCTACGCTGTGTTGGCCCGTCTCGACGCGGTCAGCTGGATTTGTTCGACACTGTTTGTTCTTGACATCGCCGTAGCCGGAGGAGGCTACCACTCGCACAGAACCTTGATTTAAGCATTTTTAACCAGAACTCTTGATTTTTGACTGTATTGAGGATTATTTTTGTCGTTTATGGTCTTGTGGTAATTCTATATAAAATATTCTTATTTTTATAAATATACAAACTGTGTGGTGTCCATTTGTAGTGTTGTCACTTGATTACTGTATGTGTTCACAAATGCTTTACACACTGCCTCTGAACTAAGCCGGTCTGCTCGTGCCAAGCTACCAAGAGGGTGAGCAGGGGTTATTTCGGGAGTGTACATACTTTCCCTGACTAGACTCAAGGGTCCCTATTTGGACAAAGGTACCTACCTCTGCCAACTAGAGACCCCCAAATCTAACAAGGACAGTTTGCCTACTAGATGAAGTTGAAATGCTTTCAACGCTAGAAAAATTGCTAGCAGTTCTAGATGGCTTATGTGGAGTTGCCTTTGATGGGGAGTCCACATGCCCCGAATGATATGTTTTTGAAGATGAGCTCCCCAACCAGTGAGCGATGCATCTGCTGTTAGCACTATCTGTGGAACCGGGTCGACGAATGGCCGCCCCTTGGAAAGGTTTTGTATGTTCCACCACTGCAGAGAGCGATGGGTGCGGCCATCCACCAACACTAGATCTGATAATGGACCTTGAGCCTGGTTCCACTGACGTGCTAAGCATTCTTGTAGGGGACGCATTTGGAGTCTTGCGTAAGGAACTATTAAAATGCAAGATGCCATCATTCCTAGCAATTGCATGAACACTCGAGCTGGTAGTGAGTGTTGAGGTTGAAACTGCGATATTAGAGTCTGCATTTTGCAGATCCTGACTCGGTTGGGACACGCTAGAGCTTTTTGTGTGTGTATTGTGGCTCCTAGATACACTTGTGGGTTGGATGGTTGGAGAGGAGACTTGGTGAGGTTTATAGTGAACCGAGGTCGTGAACCAGTTGGACTGTTTTTCCAGTGTGGCGTAGGCAGCTCTGTTGCGAGCTGGCTTTTATTAGCCAGTCGTCTAGGTAGGGGAAGACGTGAATGTGCTGTCTTCTTAGATGAGCCGCGACTACTGCTAGACACTTTGTGAAAACTCTGGGTGTTGTAGTTACTCCGAATGGGAGAACTTTGAATTGATAATGTTGGCCGTCTACCATAAACCTGAGGTATTTGCGGTGAGCGGGGTGAATGGGAATATGGAAATAGGCGTCCTTTACATCCAGAGTGGACAGGAAGTCGCCTTGTTGAAGGAGCGGGAGAACCTGCTGTAGTGTGACCATGTGAAAGTGGTCTGATTGGATGTAGAGATTTAGTTGTCTGAGGTCTAATATGGGTCTTAACGAGCCATCCTTTTTGGGAATTAAGAAGTATAGGGAGTATACCCCGGTCCCTTGGTATTGTAATGGGACTGATTCTATAGCTTGTTTTCCTAGGAGAGAGAGAGAACCTCTTGCTTTAAGAGTGAGATGTTCCGGCATCATTGCATGTGGTTGTGGAAGGATATTTGGGTGATTGGCTGTAAGTTCCAGGCAGTAACCATATTGGATAATTTGCAGTACCCATTTGTCTGAAGTGATGGAGTTCCAGGCAGGGAGAAATTGGGAGAGACGTCCCCCGACAGGAGTGAAATGATCAGGGGGTACAGGAAGGAAGTCAGTTTGTTGTTGGAGGGGGAAAGAGCGTTGGGAGTTGCCTCTGCCTCTTCCCTTGCCATTGTTACCTCTAAAACCTCCTCTGAAATAACCCTTTGGTGAGGGGGGATGGAGTATTACCCTTGTAAGAGGAGGCCTTGTAAGAGGAGCAGGTAGTGTCGGTGGATATGTTTTTAGAGCCACCCCTGTAAAAGGAGCGGCGAAAGGAACCCCTATTGGAGGGTGACTGCAAAACCCCCATGGACTTTACGACCTCTATCTTTTTTCAGCGAGGTGTCAACTGCTGGTTTAAAGAGATGTTCCTTATCAAAGGGTTGGTTGAGGATGGAGGTTTGCACCTCAGGTTTGAAACCTGAAATTCTCAACCAAGCATGCCTTCTTAAGAGTACACTGGTGTTAATTGTACGGGCTGCTGTGTCTGCCGCATCTAGGGCACACCTGATAGAGGTATTTGTAAAAAAGCTTAACTTCTTGAATAAGGTCATTAGCCTTAGTCTTGTGTTCGTCGGGTAAGAACTGCATGAGTTTTTCTAACTCATCATAGTGAGCCCTGTCATAACGAGCTAACAAAGCTTGAGCATTGGCAATACGCCAATGGTTAGCTGCTTGTGAAGCTACTCTTTTGCCTGAGGCGTCAATGAGCTTGGACTCCTTATCTGGAGGAGGAGCTTCACCTGATGTTTGGTAATTGGCTCTTGCGAGCATTAGAAACTACAAGAGAGTCTAAAGGTAATTGACCTTTGATGTATGTAGAGTCGGTGGGTGCGGGCTTATATTTTTTCTCCACCCTAACAGTAATCATTCTTGCCCTGACAGGGTCTTTGAAAATGTCCTCAGTGTGCTTTAACATGCATTTGAGCATAGGTAATGTATGAGTGACTGTGAGAGGAACTAAGAGCCTCAAAGAGGAAATCCTGCTCTAATGGTTCTGAATGTAACTCCACCCCATGATATTGAGCAGCTCTATTAAGGAGCTCAACGTATCCAATGTTATCATCCGGTGGGGAGGGCCACGAATCTGGATCATTATCTGGATCAGTGTGATAATCATGCCAAGGATCAGTGCCTTGTGGGGGATCTTGATTGTCATCCCCATCATCCTGTGGGTTAGGTGAAGTTGGTGGTGGTGATGAATTTTCAGGTGAAATAAGTAAATTGGATTAGTAGGAGAAGTAGGTGGGATGTGGGGGGGGGGGGATTGTTAGTACCCACACTTCTTCTTTAGAGGAATGTGGTAGTCCTCTGGTAAGTCCAATATCCTCTTTCTTGGTAAAGTAGCCTGACTATGGCCTGTATCAGGGTGAATCACCAACTTTTTCTGTTTCGGATCCGAAATGGAGTGATCGGACCGAGGCTCTTTAGACGGAGTCTTTTTTTTCCCCTTGGTTGCCTGTTTCAGCGTCGAAGGTTTCGGCTCTGAGCCTTACGATAACAATAAATCTGCTCCCTGGTTGCTGCAGGGACCAATTCGCCTAAGCATTAGCTTCAGTACAGTCTTGAAAAGTAAACGGCAGGCATTTTTTTGGGATACTTTATAAATACAGCTGTTATGTTCTTTGAAGTACTCAGTGTTAATTTTAAGCAGGATCAACATTCTTTTAAAATTATGTACAGTGTTTTCTGTGTGAAGTTTGGAAAACGATGACACACAAACTGAAAATACTGAGTTCCATGTTTATGGTCTAGCTACCTTAGAAGAAGTGTCTGCTTTCCCTCAAGTGTTTTCACATTTGTTATTTTCCCTTTTTACAAAATAAAATAATAAGACAATGCTTTACATCCAATAGCTTTGCACTCAAAGTAGAAAGGCTGATTTACTGGCTTTCCCGATACTTGTTGGATACGCCTGCTTGGAGCCAGTCTCATTGCTACTTACTGTGGGAGCAAACACTTTGCACAAAGCCCGTCTCAAGAGCAGCGGCGGTGTCGGCTTGGACGTGTGTTTCGGTGTCAAAGGTGTTGGGTCGGCACCGAGATGGGGCCGGTTCGAGCCTGAACCGGAAGGCATTTCTTTATGTTTCGGAGCCGGGCGTCGGAAACTTTTTGTCGGTACAGACCTTGGCCCGAAGGTAGAGGAGGGACCGGAGCCTTTGTCTTAGGTTGTTGGGGGGGCAAGGGGTTGTGTTTACTCACGGTACGCTGACCCAGAGTAACTTGCTCCTCTTCTTCGACGTCTGAGTCAGCCGCGGACACGGAGAAGGGTTTTTCTTCGACTCCTTGGGCATGATGTTCTGAGTCGGAATCTTCGCTGAAGATGTCCGGCGCAGAGCCGCTTTGCTGTTGCATCTCGTGACGTCGAGCCCGACGATCACGAAGAGTCTTTCGATCAGAAGAAACGGCACGCGTCGCAGTCTTTCTCGTCGTGTTCCGGGGACAGACAGAGGTTGCACACTTCGTGCAAGTCGGTGCGTGGAAATTTAGCACGACACCCGGGACATAACTTGAAGGGAGTCCGTTCCATCCACTGCTAGAACGGTTGGCCAGACGGCTTTCCACGAGTTTTCCGATAGAAGATTTTAAAATTGAAGCGATATGTGACGAATGGGGAATTGCGATCGATAACAATACCGTCGAGGGTATAGTTGAGCGTCGAAGGGGCCCAAGAAACGGTGCCGAACCGGAGCGCAGCAATACACATCCGAACCCGATGGCGGAATAAAACTATCTAACAATGGAGTCGATGCCCATTCGCACTATCACCGAAAGGAGGAGTCACCTAGCTTGTGACTGGAAAGACTTCTTCGAAGTAAAAAAAAGTGCAGACATCTGGACCCAACACTAGATGGCGATCTACGCACAAGCATATGATCTTCAGCTCCTATGCCTTGAACATTATATTCCTGTATTTTTCAGCACTGCCCCCTCTGAGCTTAAGACACACCTCTTGAACGAAAACTCCATCATGATGCAGTCACAGTTTGCTTCTTTTTTCATAGAAATCAGTCATTCATTCCTTCAATCACAGGTCTTTACCATTGACCCTGTATAGTGCTCCACTACCTTTTGGCTAGGTTCACACTTTATAACTAGAACATACGCACAAGGGGACAGAGGAAACACACTCCCTTGCAAGGCTCATAGCAAAAGAAAAAAGTTCCTTCCCTCAAATCAACAGTGTAAAGCTACAACTCATCAAATAATGTGAATCTCAGCTAAATGCACATCAAAGTGCAATATAAAATAATGAAATCAGGTAATGCATGCAAAGCATGATGGTTAGCTTTAGCTCTGCTTAATATTTCCTCATTGTATTGAATCGCAGTACTACAAAGCTCTGATAAAACACCAAAAACACATAATTACGAGTTAGGCCATACCTTTAAATGTGGTGACTGGTACATAAGTGACCAATGTGTATAGCTTGTTGGGTGAATCTTCATCCTCATTGCGTTTCCTGGATAGGCGCACACGCATGCGGTATGGAACATTTCTAAATGGGACGAGAACAAACAGTTTAACACATATGCTATAGAAATGATTGCTTTGTTAGAACATGTATCAAGACGGGCAAAGAAGGCCACTTCATAATTTCAACTTGGTAATTTAAATTCAACGACTCCAAACTCCACAATACAACAAGAGCAAGTGGAAAATTAATTAGGAGAGACTAAACCTACTCATTTAAAGATCTTTGACCATGCAACATGCCAAAAGATTTTTGTAGTGGTTTTGGACATAGCAAGCAAAGGTACATACATTTAAAAAATATTTTGAAAACACTTTAGTATATAGTTAGCAACATTGTAGCTGAAGCGCACACACATTCAATTTTCTGTAATTAAACAACTTTGCTGCCTGACTGAAGGCTTGGGTTTTTTTTCTAACTCCCAATTCCCCTACAGGAGATGGTCATGTGAACCCGTTCCTTGTCAATAATGGGTACTAAGCTACTATGCCCCATGTACGTTCCAGAAGAGCCTGCTACAGTAGTTAGAAAGAAAAGAGCCAACCTTTATAGAAACCAGGGAAAGTGGTGTATACTTAAATCCATGCAAAGAAATAATCCGATGGAAACACAGGAATGCAAGATCTACATAAAAAGCTCTGGTCAAAAGTAGATTTAAAGTATTTAATCCAGACACCTTGAAACCACTTGCACAAAACATGGATATTCCATGATAGACTACTGGAGGAGATGGGGGAGTAGGAGAAGACCGACCTAGCACCAATAGTCGGTGTGCATTTTTTTCCATACTTGTTTGCAGACGTTAGCCCATTAAACCCAGACCTGTTGACTTTAACCATGCTTTTCTTGAGGGGCCTAGATTTTATCATTTTAATCTTTGATTTAGCATGGAGAGGATGCGTGTTGGCATGGGAATGTCCCCTCCATTGTAAAAGGGCGTATGCATACTCATGCAGAATGCTTGACTGCAAGTTAAACGGCACTCTGGCTGATTTCTCGCCTTGTGTCGCGTTAATGTAGTGTGTACACAGAGGCCTGCCCTGTGATCTGAAGGGGCACGCCATGTGTGCCCTTATAGTAAGCAGTGGAATAGCCTGGGTGCATCACATTAACTGGTGGTGACAGCGTAGAGTGCTTCTGATTCTATACAGTAACCAGAGCTTTTTCCTGGGTCAGTGAGTGCTGTCTACTGAGGTGTGGCGCAGCAGCCAGAGTGGCTGATTCCAGACGGCCCCCACCGCCATGAAACCCTTAATGGGTGATATGTTCGCACTTTACAAATAGGAATTATCCCACTCATGTTAAGATTCACTGGGGTGAGAAACCCAGAACTGGCATGGACTTTGTGTGCATGGAGAAAGGAGGTATGTGTAGCACATGCACAGTACTAGGACTGTGTTGTGTGAGTACAAGTACTGGGGTCAACAGGATACACTTAGAAAGCCCCTGGTTTAGCAAGGCACAGGATGGAGGACGAGCACAGCTTCCCCTAGACAAGGAAGTATATTGCCTGCATTCCTATGGCTGTGGAGTGGCGAGTCAGACACTGAAGAGGATGGATACAAGGCTTCTTTTAGAAATTCCAAGACTTTGTTAGCAAAGGAGTGCCGATTACTTCATCCAGAGCACTGCCATTTAGTAGATAGCAGGTTAGATTGGTGGTTGTGAATTTATTTTCTGCTGTGCAAGATGAGGAATTTCCAGAAGGTGCCTGCCCTTTTGTCTGTCTGCTGCTCAAGAACGGCTGATGACAGCCAGGTGCAGAGAACCTACTTCACTGTGCCCATTTTTTAGGTCTCAGAGTTTAGCTGTCTGTTACTGAAGAACTGTTGTTGACATTCTTAATACTTACAGGGTGATTTGGGCCAGCCCATGGCTTCCAATTGGTTGAGGCTCTTGTCGCTCATTAGCTAGCCTTGCCTCTTATTTAATAGTTACATTACTTGTCTTTACCCATTCCATTGAACACATCTTTACCATCCTTCCAGAGCGCGCATTAAGGAAGTTTTTCATTTCCATTAAGCACTCCATGGGACTGCATGTGTTTTCTTCCTCTCTCCCTCATGTGCTACATTCCCACTCCTCACCCCGCCCAAATAATCTGTAAAATCACAGCAACATGTATATTTTTTCCTGGTTTGACTAAATAGAAGACCTTATCAGATCGGTTTTCTTTAATCTCCTGCCTTCCATATTTTTGCATGAAAGCCCAGGCTTTGGCACATAAAGACAGTGTTCAAGCTCTAGGTAGGGGGCATGCTGATCGGATTAGTTTTCTCAGAGCAAATGATAAATCTGCTCCCTGGTTGCTGCAGGGACCAATTCGCCTAAGCATTAGCTTCAGTACAGTCTTGAAAAGTAAACGGCAGGCATTTTTTGGGATACTTTATAAATACAGCTGTTATGTTCTTTGAAGTACTCCGTGTTAATTTTAAGCGGGATCAACATGCTTTTAAAATTATGTACAGTGTTTTCTGTGTGAAGTTTGGAAAACGATGACACACAAACTGAAAATACTGAGTTCCATGTTTATGGTCTAGCTACCTTAGAAGAAGTGTCTGCTTTCCCTCAAGTGTTTTCACATTTGTTATTTTCCCTTTTTACAAAAAAAAAAAATAAGGCAATGTTTTACATCCAATAGCTTAGCACTCAAAGTAGAAAGGCTGATTTACTGGCTTTCCCGATACTTGTTGAATACGCCTGCTTGGAGCCAGTCTCATTGCTACTTACTGTGGGAGCAAACACTTTGCACAAAGCCCGTCTCAAGAGCAGCCTGAAAACGTAATCTGAATGAAAACCAATCAAAACCAGTTCAGAAATATATCTACATCCCCTGTTTAAATGAAGGGATATGCCTGGCCCTTCAAGTGAAGAGGCTGTCCAGGGAGAAGCTTAGAATGTGCCTGGTGAGGGACTATCTAAAGAGAGCGAGGGATCCAAGAGCGACCAGTGTGTTGGTAGGAGGTCTCTGAACCCTCAATCCTTTGTCTAGGAAGCCACAACTACCAAAGCAGGGGAGTGAAATTCCTATAGCCCGACTCCCAGGACATATTGTTTGGGGGTCAAGGACAACAAGTTATGTTTTTGTCCTTGGGACAAGTAGGCCCAAACCCCTGCAGCACAAACCATTTGACTGCATGTTTACAGTCCCACATGGATCAGGAAATGGCACTGTCTGCAGTTACAGTCATATTTGTGTCCATATGATAATGCTGTTCGAACTGGTATTTATGGTTCATTAAAATGAAGCTTTTGTTAGGGAGAGTGCTCTAAGGAAATGTTTTAAGCTCGTACAGCACTACTGACAGTGGGTCCAATGTAAAAATGTGTACACACTTTTGCAAAGTTTAACAATATGGGGCTATAAACAATGCTCCCAGAATGCTCTCTAATTAGATGCAAATATCTGCAAAAGCTTGAAAGCAAGATTGATAATCCTTTGCCTTCAAAATAAAATGCTCACAAAAATAATCCAACTAGGAAAGAAACGTTTTGCTAAACTACTGTGAAATTGTAGGTAACATTTCTTTGAAGCATCATTTAGTCAAATGTTTTGATGCACGCTAGTATTTCTAAAAAATATTCACAATAAAAAAATCAGTGCAACAACAAAATAATGGGAAACATGAAAATAAACAAGCATCGACAAAGCCAATAGGTCCGATATTGGTGGTCAACCTTTTGGTTTTGTCAATCCTGGTCTAGTTTTGATATGGTTTTTGTAAATCTTTGTGGGAGCTGCCATCCCTCACCATTATAACAAACATTGGCTAAAGCAATATTATGTTTTGGTCTCAAAAAGCACAGATTAACGCAGTAGTCCCTGGCACTGAACTAAACTACTTTGTGTGTTGATATGCTCCATGTGAAATAGCAGAGGCCAGTCAATGGATAGATAGAGATCGAATTAAAAAAAAAAGTCTTAACTCCAGACCTAATTAGGTACCCAATTCCTAAAGAAAGTCACTAAACTACACCCATGGTATATGTCCTTGCATTAGTGCAGATTTAAGTCTTTCATGAATTCACAAGAATTTACAGAAGTAGGCCAGGAAACCGTACTCCCTAGAAAATATTGGTTGACTGCTTTTTAGCACGAGCAAGTATGAAGGTGTAGATTTGCTCATGCGAAAATCTGTTGCGCGTTTACAAGTTCACTTTTTCTCCAACCAATTTTTCGCAACTCTGGAAGAAGTTTCACTTCATCATTGGTGGGTTGGTTGAGGTCCTCTTGCGACTCCTGTGCCTCCGGCCTGTGGGTCCTCTTGAGGGTCTTCTTTGGCTCCAGTGGGCTCCCCTGCTTGCTTGGGGCCTGCTCTGACTTACCTGCTTGTGGTGAGTCACTTAGAACTTTATGGTCCCAACACTGCACCTTTTTCAGCTGCTAAGTTTGTAGCCGCTGCCAAGGCTTGTTGGTGCCCCTGCCGGACACTGACCCCCTGGCTCTCGACATCAGATGTGTGACAGCTTGTTAACTGCTCCTGGTCTTCCACAGCAATGCCTGGTCCGCACAGCTGCTGCGCCACGGTCACTGTCAACTCTCCTGCATCTTCCGACATCAGTAAGCATTCGTCTTCCGTGCCTCCTGGTCACTCCCAAGTGGCATAGACTGTCCCCTTTGCTTGCAGGTACCTCATCTTGAATCCACCTTTGGGTTCTGCCGGACTCTTTAACCTTCGACAGCGGCATCTTTACTGAAGTCCTCCATTGTAGTCTACGGCGGTTTCCGACGTCACTTTGCACCCATGCACCCGGCTTCCCTGGTGTAGGTACCCTGGGTGGGGTGACCCTCCAATCTTCCATGAGGATTCTTCAGGGTCCTCTGGGAAGGGTCCTTCTTTAAAACTGCAACCGCGACTTACCCATTGACTTGTATTGAGCATGCAGTTGTGTTCTACTCTGCACACGGCCTGCGTGGGGTTCCTAGATACTTATCATGGTCGGTTCATCGGGTCCCTGGCTCTTCTACGTCTTCTGGCTCCAGTCTCTACTTCGGTCGTAGTTCGCATTCCACTTTTATAGTATATGGTTTGGGTCTTCCCCTGGAGACCATTGTGTACTTGTGCTACTTACGTGTTCTATTACTACAGTATTGTGATTATATCTCCGGGTAGGAGATACTGCAATGTGTGAGTGTTTATAATAAATACATCGTTTTATAACTATGCTGTGTTCTTTTTAACTTAACCTACACTATATGATTAGTACTGGTAAAACAAGCTGCTCTACACTCCTTCTGGACCAAGCCTGAAGGCTGGTCTCCACAGCTACCACTTAGAGAGCTTTCTATGGTTGTCCAAGACCACTAAAATCACTATACAGGTTGTCTGGATTAGTGCAGAATGATTCACTTAAATAAGTGTGCACCATATACTAAGCCAGCCTCCTACACCGGCCGTCTTGCGACGCTGAGCCAGTCACGCGTACTGTAGACCCAGCAATCCAAAGGCTCTGAAACAGACTGGGGATTGCTGGCACAGGCCCCTAGCCTCAAAATGAACGCTGGGTGAGCCTGCTTCTACCAATCCTGGAGCTGCTTTCACAGCATGAGAGCAGATCCAGGGTTGGTTGGAGTTCCGTTCCATTCCACAAGCAGGAAGGAAGTCCTTCCTTTTCCGACTCGTGGAAAGGAGAAGTGACGTAGCGGTCATGCTCCAGCCCTGCGTTTATGGTGAGTAGCGCCGTTGCATTTTTTTTTTTACGCTAGCAGTCACTGCCTTTTAAGACCCCGACCCTCCTTTTACAAGGGATTTCCCGAGCACAGTGCGAGCGAAACCCAAGAAACAAAAAAACAAGTAAACTGTGCGTACTGTTAAAACTAAGACAGCTACAGCCATAAGAACCTTAGAGAGTTTCTCGAAGTGGAAATATCAGATCAGGACAGTGTGCCCGTAAACACAACCCCTAATTATTTGTAGGTCTTGACCCTAGTCAGTTGAAAATAAGTTATTTTGCTGCCAGGTGTGAGGTAGGAGATATTTAATCTCACTGTGTTATATGTTCCGTTTGTAATTTTCTGGGAGGCCCTGAAAAAAGTTTATAATAAAATTCATTGGTTCGCATTTAAGGGAAACCTTTAGGATAAAGGTAACCCTCACCAGTAACTTGTGTCACAGTGGAGGACATTGTATTGTGTCCTACGTCACAGACATGGATGAGGGCAGGTATTGGAGCTGCATTAGAGAACGAAGAACTACAGTTAAGGGGGCAGCTTTGAAGTGATGTGTAGGAAAAGGGTAACCAAGTTGAAAGGAAATGCTTTTAATCGGGTTGCCCGGGCAGAATAATCTGATTGCATTTAGGAGGTTTAAATCTAGACATTCTGAAAATAGATGTGTTGTGAGAAGTGATCACTCGGCATTCAATGGTGTGGAGTGCATTTGAGGTAAATGCTCTAAAGCATTGATGATTGTGTGCATGTGGGGCTCTGCAGGTTTGGGTGTGTAAAGTTCGATTCATATGGGGTCTAAGAGGGATGAGGGATTTAAGAAGGGAACATGAGTGTGGTAGCGTGAGAGAAGAGGGCATGGTTCATAGAATTCCTGTCAATTCATGAATTGCAGAGATTAATGCTTTTGGAGGTAAGTGGCTGTAATTCAGTATGAGGCAAGTAATCTCTAGTCTCATGTGAATCAAGTAAATAGGCGTTGGAGTCTTGACAAAAGTCAGTTTATGTAGTGCTTTGGTGTAGGTGGACCAGATGGCAGTAAATTAAATAGTGGCCATTTGATTCAGTGTTCGTGTAGGACGATCTTTGTTTTAGGTTATGGTCCACAACACACTGATTTATTCTGACATTCTACTGACTTAATTCCTCAATCGTGGGGAGTTAGTAATGGCAAGATAGGGACATGGTGAAGAAGGATTTAAGTTGTCAGTCAGAAGAGATGTTAGGCATTGTAAGAATCAGTGTTATCATCAATAGCTAAAGGAGAAGCGTTGAGGGACTTCAGCCCATCAATGTGTTTAAAGTAAGGAGTTTAATATCAGAGATATAAAGCATGACCCTCCTATTGCTGGGTGATACGTAGTTCACAAATCTAGTTATCATATTGACAGAGGAGGTGAGATTACCTTTTCCTTACGATGGACGTTTGTATTTTATGAAACCGCAAGAAGTGGGGTGTAACATTTAGTTGCTAAATTTAAAAAAAAGTCAGTTTCTGCTAGAACCCCACTCCACAAAATTAAACTAGAAGCCTGAAAGTAATACAACCATCTATAAGAACAAGTCCGAAACAAACCTATGTACTACCCAAAACAAGACTAGGTCCTATCAGAAAAAAAGTAACAGAGTAAGTGCAATACCCTATTACAAAATGAAAACCAACATTTTTTGACACTGCTTACCAGTGTCCCAATATCCTTGCAAAAGATTAGTTGCTAATGCAGTTCTCTAAATAAATGGCACCACTTTCAAGACACCTACACAAAGGACTATGATGGCCACCTCAAGTAGTGCTTCTGCTTTACTTGCACTTGAAAGGGTACCCAGGAGCTATAACATGGAATGAAGAGGAACTGATGACCGCCCTCATGAACATAGAAAGGGGACAAGAAAACGTTAGCGGACACAGAAACAACCAACAAGAAAAAAGAAACGTATCCTTGATGCACGGGAGGGATAAATATGTAAATGCACTATTATAATGCTAAGTCTTTTTCGGTAAAGTCCCATTTTAAAATGTTTGTCTGCGGCCGACCCTGTGCTTTAGATGAAAACAATTAGTATAGGGCAGACCTGAAATGAGAAACCTGTGCCAAACAACCATTTGAAACAACATGTTGACAGTTTAGTTCCTAAATTTCAATCCCCTCAGTCATCCTTCACTTGCGCCCTTTTTTACAGACCTCCTTATTATATGCCTACTTTTCCCCAAGCACTGGGTGAAATGATTTCTCACTTAGCCATCAACCACACCCGACTCCTCATTATTGGTGACTTTAATTATTGGCCCCATGACGACCAGGAGAGTGCCAGCTCAATAGAGCTGACAGATCTTCTGTCCGGAATGAATTGCACCCAACATGTGCGCAAAGCTACTCACATAAAGGGGCACACGCTGGACCAAGTCTGGACAGCTAACCTGGCGATCTCGACCCCCAGGATTTTCCCTTGTACTTGGTCGGATCATTTTATTTCTTTTACCCTTTCTGATGTTCGGTCCACTAAAACCCAATTGATAAAGAACTGCATGTCCAGAAACTGGAGAAGTGCTAATACTGATTACCTCTGCTCACTTTTAACCGCTACGGCCCCGTCTGCACCGGAATCGGTTCAAACACAGGCAGTGAACCTCAAGTTATGGCTTGAGTCCGCATGCGCACTGCGTCGCCCTCTTAAGCCAACTAAGATTCTGAGACCCCACGACGCACAGCGGTGGTTCTCCGATGATCTAAAGACTAAGAAGCTGGTGCTGAGACAAGCAGAACGCAGATGGAGACTTCATTATCTTGTAGAAGATAGGACCACTTATACTAACTTGATGAAAGAATACAAAAATTCCATTCTCCAAACTAAGGCAGACTATTTCTCTAAGAAGGTTCTAAACTCAGCTAACAAGTCTAAAGAAATGTTTTCTATAGTAAATGAGCTCTCTAAACCAGACAGAATTACGCTGAAATCGACCCCCTCAGTCCCTCTGTGATTCCAACTCATATTTTATTGAGAAAATCACCGCCATTAAGACTAGTATTCCGAACTCCGCCTCCTTCACGACGTTCCCAACATTCATAGATCTCCATCTCAGCTGATCTTGATTCCCCCCATCTCTCAGGAGACCTTTCTAGGCTTACTTAAAAAAGTTGGCTCTGGTTCTCCAACTGACTGCTGTCCCCCTCACGTCCTTCAGGAGGTTTTTACTAAATGCCCGGATCCCCCACTTTCTCTTCTTAACAATTCACTTAAGTCTGGCATTGTTCCTGACCTTTTTAAAAGTGCGGAAATTATCCCCATTTTAAAGAAGCCAGGCGCGGATCCGTCTATTCTTAGTAACTACCGCCCGATCTCCTTATTACCTTACCTTGGTAAGGTTCTAGAGGCATACGTTTCGACTCAACTCAGCTCTTTTGTCGAACAGTCCCATGTTTTGGACTCTCACCAGGCTGGGTTTCGACCCCCCCACTCTACAGAGTCAGTCATCTTGACAGTTATGGATGATCTTAGAGGGGGGGTAGATAGAGGCCTCACTCAGGCCCTGGTTCTCCTGGATTTGTCGGCAGCGTTTGACACAGTCGATCATAACATCCTGATTGACCGTGTCAGCAATGCTGGGATCCAGGGTCTGGCTCTGAAGTGGCTCTCCTCCTTCCTCAGTGACCGGTCTCAATCGGTACGTCTTGCCAACTTCTCTAAGAAAAAGGAATTGACTTGTGGGGTCCCCCAGGGCTCCTCTCTTTCCCCGCTTCTCTTTAATTTGTACCTCCTTCCTCTAATCTCCTCCCTGCGAGAAAGAAAAGTTGGGACATATAATTATGCTGATGATCTTCAATTGGTCTTCGACATTAATCTCTCTCCATCCTCTGTCTCTCATTTTCAAGACACCATGATTTTCATAAGAGAATGGATGAACGAAAATCAATTGAAGCTCAACCCTAATAAAACTGAGCTGATCCTCACCGCGGGCTCGCAAATCCATGGAACTAACTTTTGGCCTGCTATCCTGGGCAACCCTCCCCTTCCAGTTAGCGCCGCCAAAAGCTTAGGTATAGTGATAAGCAATGACCTGTCTTTGAAGGCTCAGATCAGCTCGGTGGTCTCTGCTGGGTTTTTTCAACTGCGTAGAATTAAGAAGATTAGCAGATTTCTGTCTCGGGAAGCCCTGATCTTAGTGATCTTGGCCTTGGTCATCTCCCGACTGGACTATGCCAACTCACTCTATGTAGGCATCCCGGCTTACCAACTCAGACGCCTCCAGCTAATCCAGAATCAGGCTGCTAGACTGATCTTCTGCCAACCCAAATGGCATCACGTCAGACCACTGATGAAAAGCCTCCATTGGCTCCCAGTGGCTATGCGTTGTGTATTTAAGTTGGGATGCACTATTTTCAAAGCTCTTCATGGCAACAGTCCAGCCTTCATCTCTTCCAAGATTCTACGCAATGCTCCCACTCGAAACCTACGATCCTCCTATCTGAATCTGTTAGTCACTCCCACTTTTAAACGCAAGAAACATGGTGGCTCCCGATTTGCAGTCTTAGCCCCTCAGTTCTGGAACTCGCTTCCTGTGGAGCTGAGGTCGGTCACCTCCTGTGCACTATTCAGAAAACAGTTGAAGACCTGGTTGTTCTCCCAGGCATATGACAACTAGGCTCTCTCCTCTGCTGCCGCCTAACTTCCACTCCAGCACCAAGAAACCGTCCGGTGAACGTGCGCTTGACAAATATCTTTAACATAAAATAAAATCAAAATTTCACAAACTGTATTATTAGCATGCATAAAGATCATTAAAGCCTAGATCTCTGACAATATACACATTTTCCCACGCCAGGGCACGCAACTGGGTAAGAGTAGCAAAATGGGCTGTGCAAGACACCACACTATAAAGACAGAATTACCATCAAGCAACAACCTACTTTACCCTTGAAAAATAATTGCATTTGTACATTTAGCCAAATACAGCCATCAGTCTTTCAAGTCTCACATTTTTATAGACAGTTGAACGACATAACCTGGTCAATTCATAAAGAAACAAAACCACTTCTCCAAAACGAATATGCTCTGAAACACTCACAATCTGAGAAGCCTAGAAACAATAGGACAGGAGGTATAGTAAAAGACCTAAATAACTGAAAATAGAATAGCAACCTTGAAACCACACTGCATATGGTTGAAAAGGCATTTCCTAAAGCAATCGAAGCCAGCCAGCAATTAACGGCAGTCCACAGTAAGACAGTGAAGCCATGAGATTTATACAAAAAACAGCAATCTAAAAAGTTAACAAAACTGTGGGAGCTATACAAACTTTATAATTGACACGCTATTTTTAACATAGTTCCACGTGTGGCTTTAAGACATTGCAATAGAACAGAAATATGTAATATACTCAGTTTTGAATACAATCTAAAAGGTTAAGCAGCACTCGATTCTGGACAGAACTTAGGCAATCAAAAGTTTTAGATCCTTTTCAATTTTGTCAAAGATCAGAAATAAGTAAGCTTGTAAGTTCAGTTCACAACTTGGATCCAAATATTCTTAAAGTAATTTAAATCAGCAGAATTTGCACATAAAAGACATAAGGCACCCCGAATTCTAAAAGGTCATCCAGATCATTTGGGGCTTTCTGAAAACTCTTCAACTACAAAATAAGATGTTTTGCCAGTACTTGGTTCTCAATTGGTAGGTGGTATTTGAGCCAGCTAGCTTTTCATGTTTGCTTCACCCGGCCATTGACAATTATTGTAGATACAATTTAAAAGCACCTATTGGATAACCCTAGGTGGGCTAACATGCTATAATAAATTAGTTACGTTTGTGTGCCCAGCTCAATAAAGCCAAGCCAGGCAATGGACAACTACATGAATAAAAAGAGAGAAGCAACAATTCTCATGATAGATGCTCAAAAAGCTTTCGATTTTGTTCAAGGGAAAATCTTGTTCGCCATTCTCTGAAAATTCAATTTTCCTTTGCAATTTTAAACGTTTTGCAGAACTTGTATAGCAAAACGGAAGCTAAGATTATAATCAATTCTCAGACAGCAGGGTCACTACAAATTAGACAAGGGACTAGGCAAGGGTGCCCAATGTCACCAGTGCTCTTTGCATTATATGGTCCTATGCACACGTTTAAGAGTTGTTCATGGTAGTTCATATGGTCGTGTAAGTGACCGGATCGAAAAAAGTTCAATCGGATCTGTTCTTTGTCTTTTATTTCATAGAAACCAGCCAACACGTGTTTCGTCACAATGGGAAATATCCCGCGACTTCTTCATTGGTTGGAGATCCTCTCTCTCCCATGTTTGCTGGATCACGCTAGCGCCGGGACACCTGTTTGAGGTAGCTGTAGCGCTTTACAAATGTTGGTGTATTGTATTCAGGGCTGTACTTCATGCGTGAAGGGCCTTCTAATTTCACTCTGCCGGTGATATCGTACAGTCACTGAAGCACCCAGGTATCTGTAATTACGAACTACCATGAACAACTCTTAAACGTGTGCATAGGACCTTGTTTTACTGGCTTGTGAAAGTTTTTTCTTTCCCATTTTAGGGGTTATAGGGTGTTTCCCCTACCTTTTGCACCGTACACACTAGGATACTATTTTCTTACATATACACGCAGCTGGGCGCCATCACTTCCTAGACTACCAACACCCCCCCACTGTAGTAGCAATTTCTTTGCATTATATATAGAGTCATTAGCATCCGTTACATCAAGAATCACAAATTAAGGCACCCCTATTAGGAGCTCCTAAACCCAAACATTTCGCAGATTATATAATTTTGTATTTGCCTGCAGATAAGCAAAATATCTCGAATACTTTCAAGAAAATACTTTTTTCGGACTTGGTGGGGTAAAAGATTAACCATTTTAAGTCTGAGGTTTTACTTTTTAATTGTTAAGACCAAATCCTACCTGTGGATATGCGCAACCAGGTTTGCAAGACTGGTTCAGTAAGATACTTGGGGATATACGCGTCACATGATTATTCGCAGCTATATCAATTCAACTACGAACCAACACTTCTTAAAGCTAGGAACCTCTTAAAGCAGTGGCAGGCCTGACCAATCTCTATAATAGGGAGAGTTGCCTTGATAAAAATGAGGATTCTCCTCTTTCTATTTTTTCAAAATGTACAAATTAAAGTCGCCCCCTTCCCCCCCCCAAAAATGCATGAGAGATAAAATGCTGCGAAAATTTGTCTGGACAGGCAAGAAACCTCGCAAAAAACTAGACACACCGCAACTATCTATTCAAGAAGGTGGTCTTGCTCTCCCCCATTTAAAAAAATATTATCAGGCAGCATTTATCGATTGGTGCACAAGATCAATGTCAAGACGCGATTTTGCAGACAATTTCTATCTTAAACAAACGCTGCTAGAAAGTGGAATCCAGCTTGTCCCATTTATCAAAATCCCCAAATTTCCCAAAAGCAGCAGATGACGCATCATGCTATTTCGGTTAGATTTTATCAATCGAAGGTAGAGTACCAGTTTAGCTCCTTTCACCCTAAAATACTGATGGCACATAGTAGTGAGATAGGTCTCCACACAAGTAATATAAGTATGACAACTTGGGAGAGCAGGGCTACATCGTTTTAGTGATTTCCTTGAAGGGACAATGAAATCTTGGGATCATCCAAAATCTACTAATCCGGGACTTCCATTCACATTACTATTTTCTTTTTTTCAAATTCGCAACTTTATAAGGAAGGTCCAATTCCCCTAAGATGCTTTAGCAAATCCGTTTAGTCTGAGCTACTATGTGAAGGAGACTAGAGGGGTAGGGAATTGGTACCAGATCTTACAAGAGAAGTTACATGTAAAAGTTGTGCCGCAAGCACTACAAAAGATTGCTAATGCTACAGGTTGCAGGCTAGACTTGCAATCATGGAGAGTGTATAATGTTTGGGCACAAAGCTATAAGGGGAGCCAATTTCAAACGCATGGCATTTTTATGCAAGTGGCAACTTTATTAAACTCCATCTCGCCTTCATAAAATGTACTCTACTATATTGGGGACATGTTTTAGATGTAGTCGTTCTAATGGGTATTGGCTTCATATCGGCTTTTCATGCTCGGCCTTAACTGAATTCTGGAAGCAAATCTTTTGTTGGCTTAGCGAAAAGCTTCGAATTGTTTTAATCCCTGTACCCAAAACGGTCCTTTTTGGAATCGTTGATACACTCAACTATTAGACAGCAACAGTATATTTTTATTGCAGCTCTAGCTGCCAAGTCTTTAACCTCCAAAAATGGAAAGTGGCAGAGCCACCAACCTTTTTCCAATGGCTACTTAAGATGACCCGAATTGAAGCAAAAGAAAAGGTTATAGTTAAATTCTCTGAAATTTGGGGAGGGGAGCAAGGTTAAGCCCATGCCTATATTTATATTTGATCTACATCTATTTTCTATATGAATGTAACAAGTATTTTGATGGATTATGTGATTTGTATCTTTATTTCCTTTTCTACTAACCGCAATAAAAAATTTCACACAAAAAATAAAAAATAAAGCCAAGCCTAAAGCAGGGGAAAATGTGCAACTTTGCAGAATCACTTAGTTCTCTCATGTCCTTACAAAGCTTCAATAAAAGCAAATCAGTTCTAGCCCCGCTACAAAAGGAGCAGACCAGCTGAGCTGCTAGCCCTCTTTCTGGAGTTGTTGAATTGAAACAACTCCACATGCATTTCTTGCATTATCTGTATCCTATGGATACTGTGCACGATTGAGCAGATGAACATTCATTTCTGGATACCGTACACATTTAGGATGAACAAACTTGAATAGTGCTTCCGACTTAAATACTGCATGAAACTGGAAAGGATAAACATTTGACAGCTTTGGCAGGGCATGAGAATCCCATGATCTTGAACTGCAAGGTCCGACTGTTTTCAAAGACTACAACAGTATTTTGTACTCAATCACGGAGTTTGAATTGCCACTATAGGGAGAACTTTAGTTTTCTGCCAAGTATACACTCTGTGTGTTTTTGTCTGCATCTCAGAGGTGATCCACTAGAATTTGAGTAATGTAAGGATACAGTTTATCACAGTCCTGGAGCAACTGGACATAGGTAGAAACCACCAAAGGAGCTAGTGCACAAGCATGTACAACGACATACGTTTTAGATTTAGATGGAAAACGTTCTGTAACCCCCTACCTGCCCAAAAACTTCAGTCTCAATGCAAGAGTTCCTAGAAATTCACATTAATTGGCCCTTGTATTCATGAAGGATTTTGTGTTGCATGGAGCAGTCAAACAAATCTAGAAGAGGCAATGCTAGTTTCTTAAACTGCTTCTTATATATTATCTCCCATCCACCTTTAAATTTGAGAGAAAAAAAAAAACCTTGCCAATTCCCACATCACACAATTAATGACCCGGTCAGACCTTTTTAGGTCTCGCTGAGCCAGCGCATGCGCTGCGAGACATTTAGTTAGTGGCTTTTCAAAGTGCTACCACAATCTTTTCCTGGCCTCAAGCTTGCGTTCACGAGCGCTTGCACCCGCCATGTGGCTTTCATGGCTCATTAAGCCTTGCTCTCCCAAGCGCCTCGCTCTGCCCCTCCCCCACCACAGAGCTTCCCTGCCATAACTTTCGCTTTCACGGCCGCGTTACTTTCACGGGCGCGCGGCCAATGCTGGTTTTTAAAATGATTGTGCTCAGGCACCACGCTGCCTACCACGGTGCCCGCTTTCATGGGTTTTCTTTTAATTAATTTGCTCCTGCGCCGTGCTGCCTAGTGAGCACTGTGCCCGGTTTCCTTTTTTGTTGTTGTAAATCTTTCCTGCCTTTCGCGCCCTTTTGCCACTTTGCCTTTTCCTTCTGACTCAGTAGTTCTTTTCTACCTGCTGATGCTTTGTCAGCCTATTTCCTTTTCTAGCCTCTTATTGCGACCTGCTTCTTCAATAACCTGCATGCCTCTCTGATTACCTGCTTCCCCTGCCGACGCCTCCTCTTCCTCACTGGTGCCATTGTATCCGCCCCACCTCTCCCCCCTGCTAGCATGTTCTCTCCTCTCCTTCTCTCTCTCCAGATCTCACCTCAATCCTTAATGACTCTCGTCCATCCCCTATAAACTGTCATCTCTCTCCCAGTTTGCCCCCGCCACCCTCCCGTGTTCTCAATACTTTTCACGCTTGGCAGAGCCATTTGACTCCTGCAGCGTTAGTTTTAGACAGAGCTGTACATATTGAGTGCATTGCTGCCTTTAAAGGCTGCAAATCCCCAGGTTTCACCACCGCTTTCATTTTCACCATCACCTCACTAAAACTGTCCAGTTCACAATCATCACCACATCTCACCAGGCTTTCCATTGCACTACATCAGTCAAATCCCACAAGGGCTTTAATTTTCACAGCATTCCTAATCTGACCTCACCAGGCTTTGCCTTTTCATTATCACTCATCACAACTCACTAAGCTTTGCAGTTCACAATCAGTCATCACCACATCTCACTAAGGTTTTCAAGTTCACAATCAATCATTATCACATCTCCCAGGTTTTCCATTTCCACAATCAATCATTATCACCTCACCACGGCTTTCCTTTTCACCATTCACTCACCACGGCTTTCCAGGTTACAATCAATCATTATTACATCTCACCAGCGCTTCCTTTCCACCATGCTTTATATTTTAGCCCACTTTAAGCATCATTTTTGAATTACGGTGCACGGGCGCCGCGCTTTGTGTTAGCACTGCACCCGTTTTTTATATTTACAACACAGGCAGAGCGCTTTATATATGATCACGGCCCCTGCTTTTATGTTTAAAAAAAGTAATAGCTTTAAGTCTCGCAAATGCAACAGGTCTCGCATTTACCCGAGCTTGAGCTATTAGCATTGTAAATGACATTGCCTTTTATTTATGTTTTGGTTTTTGAAACATAAAACGCAGTCATTTACAATGCCAGTAGCTTAAACTCGCGTAATTGCGAGACCTATTGCATTGCAAATGCTTGTTTTAAATGCTGTCTTGCACTGTCTCACTGGACCTCGCCCCAGGATACCATTTCTGTTCTGCGGTTTAAGGAAACCTTCAATACTCTTCCTACCCCCTTCAACCAACTGGATGCATAGATTATATATTTTCCTACAACTTAATCTCTTCCCAGAAACCTACAACTACGTAAAAATGTAATTTCTCTGTGTATGCATCACTCACTGTTTAGGCCTTCCCAGCAATCTGAACATGTATCTGCTTTTCAGCATCTGCGCAAACTGAAACTTGCCATCTACCATTTTACCATATGCATAACTTTTTTTAAAACTAAAGGCAAATCAAACTTCAACCAATGAATTCACTCTGGCATCTGTCATGGTAGGCATTACTCAGGACTGAAAAGAACAGTTTGCAAATATCGGGGCAGATCTTTCTATTATATAGTGACCAACTTCAAAGACGTATGGAAGCCACTCAGACCAGTGATGATGGAACTTGTGTTTTTGAAGTGATGGGTGCCTAAGTGTACGCGTGGTGTTGAATGGAGTTGCTTCACTATAGCTAGTGGAAGAGCATATGTAACTTGCATAGTTCAAAACTTAGAAAAGGGAATGGATGAATTTTACATTACCAGTCTGCAATATTTGGCACATCAAGACCCCACCAACCTCAGTGAGAATGTTACAAAAGCTGTTATTTAAACAGCACTTAATATCTGGTCAAAAAATGCCAAGAGCATAATACCGGTCATTAAGTGAAACCCTGAAGTCTCATTGGTCTATCGGTAGGCAGCTAATCAAACAATCATTTCTGTCTGGCGAAATGTAACTTTAATCAATTCTACTACATTTAATGCAAAGCAATCAGAAAAGTCCACAGGCTAGCCTTGAATTGAACAAAATCCTCAAAAAGCGGTTTGAGATCTACGCACATGGTAGTAACACTGGGACAATCTGCGCTGGGACACATTCACTGCATTATGGCCTTAGAAAAATTAGCAACACAAGGAATGGCAAAACGTTGACCCCAAGAGTTGAATGGAAGAATGTTCTTGATGTAGAAAGAAGTAAAAAAAAAAAACCCCATCAAGAAAAGCTTAGGTAACCTACATGTAATATGGATAAACCACAGACTATTCTACTCCTTGACGTTTGTAAACTATGCTTAGAACCAGGGAAGGAATTTTTTTTGCTTAGCGCTGCGTCGACAGAATCGTGTGGTCTTCAACATAAAATAGCAATATCAATATTAGCAAGGTGTTTCAGATCAAAATGAGGTGCCTTGTGAACAGTTTTTAATATTGGGTTTATCCAAAAGTCTCAGGCCATGAAGGATACCAAAGGCGAAAGTCAACTCATCAAAACTCAATTTTCACAAAAAGGGTGAGACTTCTATCCATGAAGTGGCTGCAAAGCTTTAGTCACAAAACTTTAATGGCTAATTAGTTTCGAAAGAAAAAACTATCAAAGCTCCTAGAGATTAAGGAGGTCCCCAATGTCAGAAGTGGCATATTGCATACATGTTCTGCAACTATTACAGCAGGTTTTGTTTTCTTAAAACTTAACAGTAGGAAAGAATAAATATGTTGGTCAGGATTCAAAAAATAAATAAATAAATCACATTCGATAACTATGTCAGTTTGTTGGAAAAGTTTTCCATTGTGTACATCGTCATTTTGTTTTGCTCTCGATTCAATGTGCATTAGTTGCTATAATTAAACCACCCACCTGATTCCTTTAGCCCAAACTGCTTTGTTCAGCCTGGTGTCTATGCGCACATCTGGAGTTCCCATTTCCTTAACTGCAAATTTACGAATTGCTTTCAGAGCACGGGGTGCACGCCGCTTGAAGCCACTAAAAATATGAAAATTCTGATGTTGTACTTTATTCCTTAATACATAACTTCTGCATACATAAACAAAAAGAATTGTGAAAACCATCATTGCAAAAAGTTGTTGGACAGCAGTGCGCTTAGCGGTCTCAATAAAAAACAAATACAACAAATGCAGCTTTTCATGCGTTTTGTAATAAATGAACAGCAACACAGAAACTCAGGAAGGGGTGTTAGGTAGCAAGAAAATTCTGTGTGTAAAAAATACTAATGAGTGGGTTTCTCCAAAATGAGTGAGTGGGTGCAAGAACAAACCTTGCCATTTCAGGCACCTTGATGTCCTCCCCACTTTTCACATTATAGGCGCTATTCATAAGCATGGCTAAACAAGATTCCTTAACAGTCCACATGACAATACTGCATTACATTTCAGAAATAACCACAAAGGGTGGTGAAGTGCAAAAAAAAAAAACAAGCACTGGCATAGCCAATAGGTCTTGCCTTTGGGACCTTATAAGTGTTTAGCTATGCAACAGTTGATGTTGCACCAAGGATATTGTGCTGCATAATTAAATACTTTTCAGGTCCCAAAGGCCCTATTGGCTATGCCAATGCTTGTTTAAGTGTTGCGGGGGATTCAGGATGTGCAGCAGCACCCCAGGACCGATAATTAAACCTATATCTCTTAGGTCATAGATTGCATGATAGGATACAAGACCTGGTGAGACTGTTTAGCTATTTTCAAGCATTCCTGGAGCTGGAACTTGATATTGTTGAACTTGGGAGTACAAGGATCCCAGGCGGTTGGTCCTATACGTGTATTATGCGGCCTGAAGTGGTAAAGAAAGGCTAACATATGTATAATGCGTTTTTGAATACAAATGCTTCATTGACAACTGTGTGGATGAACAATGTAATACTTATTGATAGGGAATATATTTAAATGTGATTACTGAATCCATTGGTTTCAATGGTGAATCTTGGTATGTGATTATGACATGGCATTTTAATGTGGTGACCCCTTGACAAAGCCAAGGATGTGACTTGACTTGGGGTCGAGTAAATTAGTGTAGTTAAAGGTGCTTTTCAGGAAGGGTGCCATTAGGGAGGGGAGTAGAGTGAGGTGAGAGGGCTCCATGCAGCATAGAAAGGCTCTCATTCAAAGAGACATTGATCCTAAACGGGTAGATATTAATATTTACGATCAGAGGGGTACCATTATTATCACTAATGCACCCTGTAAGCAGCTGCAATTTATGGACCCTTTGTCATCTAGCCCTTCCTTATAGGAATAAAGAGACTGGTGGATTATACGTAGAGGGTGCAGCCACTGCAGTAAGAGCCCAGCAAGGGGGTGATGTCCTGAGTAAGACCTCGATGAAGAAGCATTGCCTGAGGGTAAGGGTTAGTGGGGAGGTGAATAAAGCGCTGGGTCGAAATGGGAAGCCAGGGCTCACTTCAAGATGGCTGCCTCCTTTGTGGCTTTCAGGCAGAGGAGAGTCCGCTTTCAGTTTCTGGCTTTGGGAAGGATGGGCTCCAATGTTGCTTTCTAGTTTCTGACCATCATCATTGTTGAGGGGAAGGTGGGCTTTCTTCCAATGCGAGCAGGCGAGTAAGTCAGAATCCTTTTTCACTTTTTGCAGTCAGGCACCCAAAATGAAAGCCTAGTGAAGATGTCATCCATTTTATGGGAGGAAAGGGTTAACGTGGGCGAGAACCGGGGGGGTATGTGCGAAGGTAGGCCAGGCAATGAGAACTATCAATCTACTTCGGCACAAGTGGTTACCAAAAGTCATAACATGTTGTCCTAAGGGCTCCTCAGGATGAAATATCGCTCAGAGATTCGAGCGCTCAGGGGGACGGCCAGCCCAAGCAGGAGTTACGACAGCAGTGGGAGCACGTTTTCAACCAAGTAGGTGCAGTTGTTTGGGAGCAGCCCTCAGAGTGAGGTCATGGGGCACTACAGCCAAGGCACACAGTAATCCAGGGAGATATCACTGACTGTTCAACAGTGCCGGAGAGAGCAAGTTGTTCCCAGTATTTCAAGGGGAGTGCAGCTATGGTGGCTGCATTTGTATAGCACTGCAGCACGGGCAGAGAAAGCTGGCATCAGCTATGCAGGCAACGATACTGTCATGTTGCAGCATGGGCAGAAAGAGCAGCGAGTGCACAGAAATTAATTAAAATAAAAGCGTACCATGGGAGATGAGGTGTCAACATGCCAAGTCCGGGCGGAAGGCAGCTCAAAGCCGCTGCAGCGTCGGGGGAGCAGGAGGTGAGCCCGCGAGTGGTGAGCGCGCGCGCTTGGGAGAGCAGTCTTCACTTTTCAAGCACTGCACTCGTGCTTGTGGCGCGCCGCTGCTCACTCCCGCAAGGTGGATGCCGCCACAAGCAAGAGTGCAGTGCTTGAAAAGTGAAGACCGATGGCTAAAGGTCCTCCTAGAGCAGCGCATGCGCGCTGCCTAGGCGAGACCTGAAAAAGGGGGGGGCATGCAACACAGCAGGTACTGTATTAGGTAGGAAATGTTGCGCAAGTTACTCCATGTTAGTACTTGCACTCTAGATCCTGGGACACGACCACACCTACAACGGATAGTGCAGTTATTACTGCATCATTAGCACAATTTTCACAAGCTTCTTAGGCAATGACAAAAGAGGAGAGACATGGAACATCAATTCAACAATCTGACCATTGTCAGCGAAGGGAAAAGTAATACTCACACTCCATGGATTCGTTTGTGGACATTGATGGTGTATTCCCTGGTAACCACCTCATTGATGGCAGATCTGCCTTTCTTCTTCTCACCCCCTTTCTTAGCAGGAGCCATATCTGTGGGCAAAAAATATAAATCAATGACTTCGGGAAAATATTTGCAGGACTAAACAACAAGCCTGTGTAATATATTATGTAAACTATGACATCCAGTGAACATGCTTGGCCAGCAAAAGAAATAATGCACAAGTTAATGAAACATTTGTGGGCGTCAATAGAAAAGGCACAAAAAAAATCCAAGACGCATGTGAGATAATTTGATTTGAGTCTGGCCATTTAAACACACAATAGGTGATGGGAGAGGCGGTTGCGAATAGTCCAACTACTGGTAATTGCTGGGGTAAAATTCCAACCCATCGTTCTTTAGCCCACCAGGCAACCTTAGATTGGGCCCAGGCACGTCCTCTCCAAACCGGAAAACAAGCACCCCAAGACCGCTTAGGCCGGATTAGACCTCTTCAGCTGGGTGCAGCTTGGTTCATGTGGACATTTTCACCCGACAGGAGAGGGCAAGGAGTGGTGGCATTTTTAACAACCAGACTGTTTCATAATGTATGTAGCCCAACAAGGAATCGCCACGCCCTATAATAATTATGCCTGGCTAGTGAGATAATTAAAATCTTGCTCGAATTTTCTGATATGTGAAAACAGGGTGTTTGGTACGGCACGGTCTGTGTGGAGAGAGCAGTAAGAGTATGGGCACTTAGCAGAACATCACTGTTAATAGGGACCGTCGGTTCGCTCAAGTGCCAGAAAAAGACTTGGCTCAATTGCAACATTTTTCGGACTCTGCAACATGGCTGTACACTAAAACTGACCAACAGGAAAACATGGAAACTACATCTATGGTCTCTGATCTGGCAAAACGAACGCATTTTTAAAAGGGACAACTGCACTTCATTGAAATGTCTCAAATTCCAAACAAACAAAAAAGTATCAACGAAGATCGCGTTTCGTAAAAGGTTTTTGAATAGTACATCCACTCTCCAACACTTAACGTCTCCTAAAGTACCTTACAAATGGTAGATTTCTCTTTCGCTTATATTTACTGGACTTAAGGAACGCGGATAGTTTTTAGACATCTACTTCAAGGTGACATTTCAGTTGCGATCTCCCTAGAAACTGTAGAACGCTTGCATAATGTGCTAGACTATTACTGTATTGCGACAACTTGAAAGGCATTGCTGAAAAACAGCTGAGTCTTTTGGGGAGGAAAGACAACCTCGCACGGTTGCAATGGTTTGCTTAAAAATGTAAAAGAAAACCAGTTGTTCTGTGGGAAGCAGTGACAACATTATTCAGTGCGAGGAATGGAGTCTACGTGAAGTTTTAATGCCACCGTTATAAAGTATACGGAACAAAACGACTCTAGTCGCAAAGATAAATTGGGTACAACTCCAAACCAGCTGAAATCTCGCACAACCACCAAAATCAACAAGCTTCTTCAGAAAATCTGCAATGCTAGGCTGGAAAGTTGTCGCTTCCCATGGCCAAATAGGTGACCTGCGTATAAATCCAACGGATAAACGCCAAACAAGTAGGGTAGGCAGATATTTCCGCTGGGCGATGCTCGGCATTAAATATATTGTTAAACTATATGGTGTGAGAGAAAGTGTTTTATTAACGACAGGCCAGCCCCAAGTGATAAAAGTAGACGGAACGGCATACATCCGGGAATACGGCAGCTTCAGCCTACTCCTGGACCCGCATAATCAGAGCCCACTGTGTTACTGGTGGCTAGATTGGGGTGCAATAAGCAAATGCGCAGACCAGCACGAACCCCCTGCACCAAACACACGGGGTTTCATTAAGCAACCGATTTAGCAAAAGTAGGATGCCGCCAGATCGTTCCACAGGCCTCGGAAAAGCGACACTCACCGAAGCAGAGTCAATGACGGAAAGGAAGAAGCAGAGGATTGTGGGACAGCCTACAGACCAACGTGGGGCATACACTTCCGGGTTACGTGAAAACGTTATACGTACAATAAGCGCGTCGTTACTATGGAGAAGTAAAGCCTACGAAGTACAACCCGAATGGACACAAAATGAGATTTTCGTGTTCAGTTAGGTTCTTTTTTTCGTCTAAGCACTATTTATGTGATTACATACTTTCTGTTCGACGAGGTACAAACAAGCATTGGCAGTGCCTTTCGTTTAAGCTTTAGCATATTGAAAACACCCGTCACCATGCATGCTAACATTTTGGAAGAGGAAAGTGAGAGATTTTTGAAAAAGAATTGGGAGACTATATTTCTCCCATTGAGTTTTATAGCGGCCTGCATCGGGTCTATTGGCATGCATGGGACTTGTAAGTGTGCTGCTGCAGGATCGGATATTAGAAATTCAAATATAATGTTTTTTTCCATACCTGTTAGGAGCACAGAGAAATCACTATGGCAGGCAGAGAAACTGTGTCAAAAATGTTGTGCACTTGCTTGCAGGAGCAGGTTACTGGCAGTGCATAATCCGAGTCACATAAGAGCAGCCCCTGCCATCTGAAACCCGCTGAGGAAGCGGGTTTCTGCCTGTAGGAATCGGGAGGCGGGAGAATAGCCTTGATATCAGTAGTCTCTCGCCTGAATCCGGAGGGTTGGCATATATGCATCGCTATTTGACACATTTGCCGTCTGACAGATAATTTTTATTTATTTATTTATTTATTTGTTTGTTTTTATATAGCGCGGACATTACCCAGAGGTGTCAGAGCGCTTTACAATAGAGCAAAGAACTTTACATGAGAAATTCAAAGTAACAGGGTTAGGCGACAATACGTAAATCTACTACTGTTACTAAAGGTGATAGTTACATATTTACAAATTACATATACATTACATATTGCATATTTAGAAAAGTGAAAGCGATTAAGATTACACAAATACATATTTAGAGAGTTAAGGCGGAAAGGTCGTTATAGCTCTCTAGGGTGTCATGTAAATGTGGTAATGAAGAAGGATGCTTCGTAGTCCATGTAAGCATTAAGTAGGTTCATTCAGGATAAGTTGTTATGATGTAAAGTAGATCCCCACCAGGAGCAGCCTTCCTGCTGCTCAGCCCATCCTTCAACTGACACTCTCCACATCCAGGCATCCTCACATTCCATTACATCACCATGCACACCAACATTCCATAGCACATTCACACTGGCTGAGCAGCAGGTATAACACATCTCCTTTTCTTTATACAAATGACAAAGAAGCTCTAAAAAAAATAACATTAAAAATAGTGCATGCAAAGGATGACAATAAAACTATTACATGCAACACAATGACATCAGAACAAATGCAAGACAATAATCATTGTAGCAAAGTGCTGATGCGAAAGCATGCAGATAAGAGATGGAAACATTTCATGCATGTATACAACAAATGATAAAATGAAGATAATAAAAGGGATATACACACATCATCTCCCTTTTTAACCAAACCAAGAAAACACACACACTACCACACCCCAAAACACAAACTAAACCCAAATACCAAACAAGTATTGGCATAGCCAATAGGTCTCGCCTTTGGGACCTTATGTGTTTAGCCAGAACTTTTGGCTATGTTGTAGAGCATTGTGGCTGCTGTGCATTATGTTGAAAAGTTATAATAAAAAGTGTTAAGCATTTTTGTTACCTTTATACAAACGAAGACGACATTATATACAACTGAAAAACCTGATTAAAAAAAGATTTTAACATAAAAAATGTCTTCTAGTTTTTTTGTACTTGCCTGCTGGCAACTTCTTCCTGCCTGTTCTCATGCTTGTTTGTTATAAAAAAATTTGTTATGGGGGAGCGGGACATAAATAATGGGGGAGTGGAGGTTGGAAAACAGTAATTTAATTAGAACACGAGCAGCGGACGGACACTAGGGGAGAATCATCAGATGCCAGATTCCAAGGGCAGACTGACGTGATGCTTAGGTGGTGCGCTGATGCAAAATGGTGGTGGTGAATGATGTTTGGTGCTCAGGTGGTGACACTATATGGTGTGGATTGGAGGTACGTTGTGGATTGTGGAGTTGTGGAGTTTAAATATGTTGTTTGGTGTGTAATTATGCGGTGTGTATTGGAAATGTGTGGAGTTGAATTGTGTGGCCTGGAACTGTGGTGTTGAGTGAAATTAGGCTTAGTGAAATTGTGTCATGGTGTGGAGTGCATTTATGTTGATTGGTGGTATGTGGTATAGAGTGCATTTATGTGGAGTGTATTTATGTTGCATTGAGTACAGTGCAAATATGTGGCGTGTAATTATGTGGAACTGAGTGGTATTATGTGGAGTGTATTTATGTTGCATTGAGTAGAGAGTAATTATGTGGCGTGTAATTATGTGGTACTGAGTGGTATGTGGAGTGTATTTATGTTGCACTGAGTAGAGTGCAATTATGTGGCGTGTAACTATGTCGCACTGAGTGGTATTTTGTAGAGTGTATTTATGTCGCATTGAGTAGAGTATAATTATGTGGCGTCTAATTATGTGCCACAGTGGTTTTATGTGGAGTGTATTTATGTTGCATTGAATAGAGTGTAATTATGTGACGTGTAATTATGTGGTACTGAGTGGTATTATGTTGAGTCTATTTATGTTGCATTGAGTAGAGTGTAAATATGTGGCAAGTAATTATGTGGCACTGAGTGGTTTTATATGGAGTGTATTTATGTTGCATTGAGTAGAGTGTTATTATGTGGCGTGTAATTATGTGGCACTGAGTGGTATTATTTGGAGTGTATGTTGCATTGAGTGCAGTGTAATTATGTAGCAAATAATTATGTAATTATGTGGCTTGTAATTATGTGGCACTGAGTGGTATTTGGAGTGTATGTTGCATTGAGTGCAGTGCAATTATGTAGCATATAATTATGTGGCACTGAGTGGTATTGTGTGGAGTGTATGCTGCATTCAGTAGAGTGTAATTATGTGGTGTGTAATTATGTGGCACTGAGTGGTATTATTTGAAGTGTATGTTGCATTGAGTGCAGTGTAATTATGTAGCATATAATTATGTGGCAGTGAGTGGTATTGTGTGGAGTGTATGTTGCATTCAGTAGAGTGTAATTATGTGGTGTGTAATTATGTGGCACTGAGTGGTATTTGGAGTGTATGTTGCATTGAGTGCAGTGTAATTATGTAGCATATAATTATGTGGCACTGTGTGGTATTATGTGGAGTGTATTTATGTTGCATTGAGTAGAGTGTAAGTATGTGGCGTGTAATTATATGGCACTGAGTGGTATTATGTGGAGTGTATTTATGTTGCATTGAGTAGAGTGTAATTATGTGGCGTGTAATTATGTGGCACTGAGTGGTATTATGGGGAGTGTATGTTGTATTCAGTAGAGTGTAATTATGTGGCACTGAGTGGTATTATTTGGAGTGTATGTTGCATTGAGTGCAGTGTAATTATGTAGCATATAATTATGTGACACTGAGTGGTATTGTGTGGAGTGTATGTTGCATTCAGTAGAGTGTAATTATGTGGTGTGTAATTATGTGGCACTGAGTGGTATTATTTGGAGTGTATGTTGCATTGAGTGCAGTGTAATTATGTAGCATATAATTATGTGGCACTGAGTGGTATTGTGTGGAGTGTATGTTTCATTCAGTAGAGTGTAATTATGTGGTGTGTAATTATGTGGCACTGAGTGCTATTTGGAGTGTATGTTGCATTGAGTGCAGTGTATTTATGTAGCATATAATTATGTGGCACTGAGTGGTATTGTGTGGAGTGGATGTTGCATTCAGTAGAGTGTAATTATGTGGCGTGTAATTATGTGGCACTGAGTGGTATTATTTGGAGTGTATGTTGCATTGAGTGCAGTGTAATTATGTAGCATATAATTATGTGGCACTGAGTGGTATTATGTGGCGTGTATTTATGTTGCATTGAGTAGAGTGTAATTATGTGGCGTGTAATTATGTGGTACTGAGTGGTATGTGGAGTGTATTTATGTTGCATTGAGTAGAGTGTAATTATGTGATGTGCAACTATGTCGCACTGAGTGGTATTTTGTGGAGTGTATTTATGTTGCATTGAGTAGAGTGTAATTATGTGGCGTGTAATTATGTGGCACAGTGGTATTATATGGAGTGTATTTATGTGGCATTGAATAGAGTGTAATTATGTGACGTGTAATTATGTGGTACTGAGTGGTAGTATGTTGAGTGTTTTTCTGTTGCATTGAGTAGAGTGTAAATATGTGGTGTGTAATTATGTGGCACTGAGTGGTATTATATGGAGTGTATTTATGTTGCATTGAGTAGAGTGTAATTATTATAATTGTATATATAAAAATATATCAAAAGTGCAATTGTTATATTTGTTCCGATGTGAAAGGCTCCTTATTTAATTGGTTTTTAACATACTATTCTTCTTTTTAATAACCATGTTTCTTGCAGCCTGAGGTAGGTCATTTCTATTTAATACGGCATTGCTGCTTCCCCGGCTTCAGTTTCCACGGTTTCCGTTAACACCGCATGCCACCAACCACATATCTGGGCCGGGTGATTATGAGAAGCAGCCCTTCTGAAACATTTTCATTAAGCGTAGGGGTCTGTGAAGCATGCAAACGGGGTCCGCCTGAGTAACAAGTCCATGAGCAATAGATTATGTTGTCAACACTACACTTGAACACAAATTCGACAGTGAATGTGTGCTATGCAACCTGTGATAGTGGTGCTTACGAGAGGATTCGTAAGGGCGTATACAAACAGGCCAAGTATGGCGCCAGCCTCCACACAGTGCCTCAACAGTACACTGCAAACCCAGCCCTGTGATGAGAGAAGGTAGGTTTGCCTACATACTCCTTCTGCCCTGGAGCAGCTGCGTTACAGCAAGTCCCCGTAATAACGTCTTTATAATACATTCAATGAGTAGGTAACAAACACGTCACCTGGCGTGGGTGACTTTGCATCACATTTGACTAAGCTCAAGTCTGATGGTATTTAAAAGTCCTGCTGAAATCTACAGTGGCTTGTTAAGACATACACTTTTGACTACAGTTCCCCTTATGCCATATTACCATCCAAAGTCTCTCAGAGAACAAAATGCAATTATAGAAACATGCCTCAGCTTTGGTTCTGGTTTTGAGTTACGTGCGGGGGAACTCACAGGGTACTTTCACACCGCACCTTGACCTGGCCAGACCGTCTCAGCTTCCCAGCGGCTCTACCCTCCAGCAGCAGTCTCTAAAGATTACCACCACGCCACTTGTAACCAGCACACAGGTGCTCCCACACACACCTTGCTGTTACTTCTTAGCCATCCAGCCGCTCTGACTTGGTTACTGTATAGGGTTTAAACGTAGCTAGGCAGCCCCTGTGAGAAATCACAATTGTCAGACTCCACAGAAATGTATACATTCTCGTACCTCGTGCCAAGTACCTGTGGTCCTCCTCTCGCCTGGGCTGGGCTAGGCTGAACTCAGATTTTAAGGGCCAGTGTGGTGCGACACGGCAGTACAACAGTGCTGCAGTAAGATTGCTGTACTATCCAGGCGCTGCAGATGAGCTGAGGGGTGCACGGGCTGTAGGATGCAGGGGTGTGGGCTGCGCGGCCACGTTGTCTGGTGGCAGCTCGAGCGGCTCAAGCTGCCCTGTCCTGTTCTGGAGATGATGGCGACTTAAACTAGCCTTTGGGCTGGCCCGAGACCACAGGCAAGCAGACTGCAGGGCGCCTGGTTCTGCGCAAGCAGACAGCTAATACTACAGCCGATGACCTGGGGGCTGCAAACAAGCTGCGGGCATACAGGGCCGCACGGGCTAATAGTGGCTGGTGCCAGCGAGCTGGCCTAGTCACCTCGTTACCCCCTAAATCAACAACCTCGAGGTGGGGAGAGGGCACAAACACTGCCGAACATTCCAGCGCCCCGCCAACCTCTGACACAGCCTCGACAAGGCTCTGCGATGCTCCTCCACAATGCTGCTCCGCTGCTTGCTGGTGCACGTGTGCCTCAGTCGAGCGTCAAACACTAGTTTGAACAAAATATCCGTTTCAGATAGCTTACTGGTGAACTGCCCCCAAAACAAGCGCCGGGCTCTGATGCAATCAAGTGGGTCGCTGCTAGGAAAAAAAGCAAGGGCCAGCACAGTGCCATCTGTTTCCAATTAACGCAAACGTGAGACGCGGGCGCGATAATTGGAAACAGATGGCGCTGATGCTCGCTCTCGCAAGCCGTAGGCCGTGGGCGGATGCAAAGGTGGGACATGCACCTTTGCATCATCCTTTTCCCAATTGCGTGCTGTCTTTCTTAGAAAGACGCACGCAAAGGCCAATAGCGTGGGAGCCCAGTTGGAAGCCCTTACAAAAAGCCTCGCAGGGCAACGCATGCGCGCTAGCTCAGGCGAGACCTAAAAACAAGCTGGCTGGCCAGGCCAACAAGAAAGTGGTACGAAGGATACCAACTGCGAGGCGCGATAGGGAACCATGCAAACAAGAGAAATTAAAACAAACTAGAAATTGTGGAAAATCATTCCACACCAAACACACGGCATGAACGCTGCCCTCCACCCTTACCCGTAGTAAGGGCGGTACGTGTGGAAAAACGCTCCACACGGAACATGTAAAAGTGTACAACTTTACACCAACGAAGTAGCAAGAGAAAACAGTAATCACCAGCCAAAACACTCACACTTCAAAATCTGGCTTTAAGACAGCCCTTCACCCAAACCCGAAGTAAGGGCGGTGAGTGTGGAATAAAGCTCCACATCAAACATAAGAAAAACTCTTCAAGGAAACATAAGTGCTAATACAACAGCAACCAACCCTAAAACGCAAACACTGCGCTGTACACCTGACAAACTACACGTCTCAGGCAACACACCTCTAAATACACACCACTACACACAGCAGTAGGATAAAACGCTATGACTAAGTATCAAACACACAACCCCACAAAGCAGTACCGGAATCCTACGACCCCTCAATGCACTCCTAGGTAAAACAAATGTATAGGGTAAACCACCCCTCAACACACTCCTAGGTAAATCGATACACGACCCATGAACGCACACCTAGATAATGACTAAATTTGCATAGAGAAACAACACCATCCACAAAAGGAACAAGCAGCAAATTAAACAAAAAAAAATAAAGGAACACAAGGACAGAACAACTAATGCATCTAAAGCATTTTACCTCTGCCACTGGATTAAAACCTCACCTCATCCACATCAACAAGAAATAAGACAACATAAAATCAGCAAACATACAAATCACATTTGGCAAAAACTGGCATAGTGACACAACCGCATGTAATAAGAACTAAGAAATGGACACCAAACACAATGAGAAAAGAAACCACAATGCCGGTGAGCGGTCTCTCACCCGAATGAAATGTTAATGAAGAGCAAGATAAGCACAGATCCATTGTGCCAGATTGGGTCAAGATGAAAAAAATTCTCAGTACTTAAGAAGTTGCCAAAACGCCTCCCTTGTTGCGGAAATTCGTCGCAATAAAGAACGCAATGCAGTTCAAATAGCAGCGAGCAAGCGGCATGATGTAAGTACATGGCACCGGACCCAAAAGGAAAGTGACAAATATGTGACGATGCCAGAATGCCAACCTTGGAGATGCTTGCGCAGAACCAATGCGTGAAATGACTACATTGTACAGCAAACTCCACAGCCCAGACAGATGCTAAAAACTGCGGCCTCCCCCATTCGCGGGTGGGGGTGCACTTACTAGCTGGGCTTTTCCAAATGCCCATTGTTAGTGTCGTCTCTCCATCTGACAGTGGACTGTCTCGTGAACCTCAGCTGGCAGCGACAAGTTATGTCGAAACAAGGATTACAGCACGCATGAGAGAGCAGCATCGGGTGGCTCACGGCAAGAACGTGCTCTCCCAACGTCACATGACAGCACAACGTCGAGCTTCACACAAGCTTCTTGCCGTCTCTTCGTTCGCGGCTCCACAGCAACAGGAAAGATAGCTTGATACTCAAAAGTGTATTACGTGCACAACCGTTATAGAAGGATATTACTGAAATGTTCTATATTTTAAATGTGCTCACTGGGTAGCGTTCTCCGGTCCAGAACGTATATCAAAATATCATCGAGTTGCATACCTGTTGGACTTTTCCCTTTTTGGCTAAAGTTCCCTAAACTGTTTGCCTTCCCCCTAGACCTTTTTTCTGACATGGTGTTGCCAACTTAGATGCTTTGGGCACTTTGCCACTGCTGATCAGTGTCAAAGTGCAAGTGCTCCCTGTGTAAAGTGTAATGGTAATTGGTTGTCCATAATTGGTATGTTTGCCTTACTAGTAAAGTGCACTATGTGTGCCAGGGCTGGTAATGCAAATGCTACTAGTGGGCCTGCAGCACTAATTGTGCCACCCACTCCAGTAGCCTTAAAGAGAGATCTCAGGCCTGCCACTGCAGTGCCTGCACGCAGTTTGTTAAACTGCCATGTTGTCCTGACAAGTGCACCCACTTGCCAGGCCTTACCCTTCCCTTTTTATGCACATCAGACACCCCTATGGTATGCCCAAGGTGCCCCCTGGGCAGGGTGCAGTGTATGTGAAAGGTAGGACATGTACTAAGGTGTGTACCATGTCCTGACAGTGAAATACTCTCCATTTCGTTTTTCACTGTTGCAAGGCCATCTTGCCCATAGGACAGAATGGGGGAGGCTGTGTAATATGTTTCCAGCCTATCTTCCCATAGGTTTAAGATGGAGAGGTGAAGTTTAGTGTGCCTGAGCTCACAATTTAATAACACATCTTTTTGTGAAGGTGGTATTTGAATTGTGTGTTTAGAAACCACGCTTTTAGAAGTGGCTGGGTTTTTTGTTCTAACAATTCTGTGTCTCTCTGCCTGGTTGTGGATTGACTGTCTGGATTTGAATGTGATAGGATCTGGGAAATGTCCTGACCCAGGGGAGGAGGTGAGACAGCAACAGGCTGACCTGCATCTGGAGTGTAGGGGGGAGGAGTAGCCCCTGGAGGTGAAGAGGCCTGGGCTGCTGCCATAAATCAATGGCTCCATCTCCTGCTGAGTGATTGAAGACCCAGACCCCCACTATCAAAGGGAAAAGGTGTCACTGGCAGGGAGACACCCAGAACTGGTTTAGACAGGGATCAGTGCCCCCCTGAACACAAAGACTTCAAAGACATTTAGGGGTATAACTATGAGAGTTGAAACCCCTGAACGTTGGACTGATCAAGACTGAAAAGGATTGAAACTACTTCGTGGTCAAGAGGAACCTCTGCCAAGGAAGAAACAGCTGAAGAGACTGAAGGAAAGGAGTGACCCTTGCTGTGTGTTCTGGGGCTGGCCTGCAGTTTGCTGATTTAACCAAAGAGAGGCTAAGGGACTTTGCTGTGTGCTGTGTCCCCCTGCTTGAGAGGACTTTGCTGTGTGCTGTGTCCTGAAGTAACTTGTCCCCAAGGGCCCGAGGAGAGCTGGCTCCCTGTTGTGGAAACTCAGGAACATAAAAGTTTCCAGGTGGGTCTCAGCGACGCTGTGTGCGTGTGCTTCGTGCAGCCTGAGACCTGCGTAAGAACTGCCCTGTGATCGTGTGCACCCGGAGTCCAAGTGAGTCTCAGCGACGCTGTGTGCGTGTGCTTCGTGCAGCCTGAGACCTTCGTGAGGATTGCCCTGTGATCGTGTGCACCCGGAGTCCAAGTGAGTCTCAGCGACGCTGTGTGCCTGTGCTTCGTGCAGCCTGAGACCTTCGTGAGGATTGCCCCGTGATTGTGTGCACCCAGAGTCCAAGTGAGTCTCAGCGACGCTGTGTGCGTGTGCTTCGTGCAGCCTGAGACCTTTGTGAGATTGCCCTGTGATCGTGTGCATCCGGAGCTCGTGAGTCTCAGCGACGCTGTGTGCGTGTGCCCTGTTGCAGCCTGAGACCTTCGTGAGAATTGCCCCTTGACGGTGTGTCCCGGAGCAGTCTTGTTCTCTGCGTCGATCGAGCAGCGTGACCAGAGCTGCTGCGATCGTTATTGCCATCGGCCCGGACCGGCATCCTCAGAGGAGCTGTGCCGCCGGCCCGGGCCTGCCTTTGCCAAAGAGAGACCTCGAACCATTATCGTCGGGGGTCCGAGATCCACTGCCCAAGATCAACGAAGTCGCACCGGAGGCCCAAGTCGCGAGGAGAGGAGAGTGAGATTGCACCCCCCAGGTAATGCTCAGCGAGCGTGCGTGTGTTGCCGCCTGGGGCGGGGTGCGGGCTCCGAGAGAAACGCTCTCGGCCTTTCCCATCTTTGCAGCGCGAGCCTCCGCTCAAGAACGTATCGCGGCCCGTACTTGCCGAGGAGTGGCAGTACCGGGGCCGGAGTGTGGAGCTGCACTTGTTTTCCATCATAACGGTGTTGGGGGCCTGTTTTGGCAGTAGCTGACCGCGAGTCAGTAAGAGTGGCATAGAGACCATGCAGAGCACCGCGATCGGTGCTGAAGTATCTGATTTTTGCATTACGAACTGCCTGATTGTTGCATTACGAAGTGCCCTATTTTTGCATTACGAGCTGCCTGATTGTTGCATTACGAAGTGCCTTATTTTTTGCATTACGAACTGCCCGATTGTCGCATTACGAATTGCATTATTGTCACATTACGAACTGCCTGATTGGTGCATTACGAATTGCCTGATCCTTGCATTACGAACTGCATAGCATTGCATTAGGACTGCATTAGATCATTGAGAATTGCTCATTAATCAGACCCTCCAGGATTTCGCGGTTTGCCGCGAAATTGGCACTTTTGTAAAAATGCCGCGATTTTTACAAAAGTGCCCGCGAAATCGGCACTTTTGTAAAAAAGCGCGATTTTTACAATAGTGCCCGTGAAATCGGCACCTTTGTAATTGCCCGCGAAATCCAGATATCTCCAGACCCCCTTCTATTGGCCCGGTGGCTCTCGCCAATAGAAGGAGGGTGCCCAGGTCCTCACTCCAGGCAGCGCGGGCGCGGTCAGTAGTGGTCGGGGACGCCGCCAGCATAAGGGCATAAATCCTGGTGACCAGCTTGCGGGGGAGCTGGACGTGTAAGCAAGTCGAGGGCAGCTATCGCAGGGGGGCTGAGGAAATGTGGGGTGAATCTCCCTGCAGGACGCTCTAATTTGGTAATACAGCAGCGGACCCGGCAGCAAGGGTGAAGAAGGTATTATCAGGGTAGAGGTCCGACACCGTGTCTAGCCCCAGACGAGCTGCACGCTTGACCATTCCGGCAGTTTGCAGAGGGGGAATGCTGGGTTATGGGCGAGGGGCATGGCATTGGCGGAGAGCGTGCTACAGCCAGAGTACCTCCTGATTCCATCCCAGGCCCAGCGCAGGGTTTCCACAGTGTATTTCGCCCCGGGGGCTTTATGTTTTTGGGGCCTGCCGCACACAGGGCACGCGGCGGGCCCCTGCTGGCATTATACATAGCTTCATGTTGTAAAATAACTCAGAAAAACTAAGATATCAGTGTTTGTTGTAGGAAAAATTGCAAAATAAAGTGCCGCAAAATGCCGCTAAATTTCCAGATTTGTGCCGCTAAATTTCCATATTTGTGACGCTAAATTTGCTAATCCATGCCGCTATATCCTGGGGGGTCTGATTAATACTGCAAGAACCTACCAGTGCTTGCTGGCCTAATAACTGGCAAGGTGAAATATTACAAATACGCATATGTTGGATTTTTATCGTGTGGTCTCATCGTATATATTTTTTTCTTATAAACTTATACTTGTTTTTTATGAAACTCGTGTGGAGTCCATTTGTGGTGTTATCCCTGTGTCACTGAGAGCGTGGTTGCAAATACTTTACACATTTGCCTTGGAGATAAGCCTGGCTGCTCGTGCCAAGCTACCAGGGGGTATGCAGGGGTTATCTAAAGGTGTGTCCCTCCTTACCCTGACGTAGAATCAAGGGTCCCTATTTGGACTAAGGTACATACCTCAGCCAACTAGAAACCCCCAGTTTCTAACATTGGTGGTCAGCGGTGTGGGATTGGAACGTGTATTTGCAAATTCACTCACAGTGATTGGTGTACATCACTAGTTTAGTGCAGACCACGACACAACCACATATTGTGTTTTGATTTTTGGTTCTATTTTTGAGCGACCTTTAAGCCACACATCATGTCTCAGAGGAGTCAAGTAGCCAGTGAGGTTGCAGAATTGGAGTTCGACATTGAGGCATTGCTTACCTTCAAAGTTGATCAATTGAGGCAATTCTGCAGAGCTTTGGGATGTCCCATGAAAAGTAGTGCCAAGAAGGAGGAGCTGCTAACGGTCTTGAGGGCCTGGTGGGAAGCCAAAGAGGCTCAGGAGACAGGTGATGTTGAGGTGGATGAGGATGACCCAGGGAATGGATTTGGTCCACAGGATTTGCCAGTGGAAGGACCAGCCTCAGGGGCTGGTAGTAACCATTCAGGGAGGAGTTTTTCCCCAAAGGAGCTGGAGGAAAACCAAAGGGTCAGAGAGCATGAGTTGGAGGTTTTAAAACTTAAGGCTCAAGCAGAAGAGAAAAAGCTGCTCATTGAAAGGGAAAAGCGAGCAGAGGAGAGCAGGAACGCTCTCGCCTTGGAAGAGAAGAAGATTCTCTTAGCTCATGAGTTAAGCATGAGGGAACTGGACATTAAGACTAAACAGGTGGAGTCCAGTTTGAATGGTGGCAGCACACAACCAGTCGTTAGCAAAAGAAGGGACAACTAGGGCTGATTAACGAGGTCCAGCATACATGCCCAGTCAAACTCTACTCACAAAGGGTATGCCGTTCCTCAAGGCGGTCAAGGTGATAAAGAGGTAGGAGGAAGGGGATCCTCCTTGTCGGAACTAGAGTCCTCACACACCCAGCAAGCTAGGTGTCATGTTTCATCATTTGTACTTGCTCCTCGTCGGGTCGGCGCTTCAATATCCGACAGGCACCCTTAAAGGGGCTCTTTGGCGGAGATCTTTTGTTCCTTGCCGTTTGGTGCTGTGGGGAGTCTAGATGGTGTAGATGTGGTGAAAGTGAGTGATATTAAAAAAGGTTGGGTAGTCCAAATAAACTTTTATTCAGGCTGGCTAACCACCTTCTTAAAAACTATTGGAGTGGCCGCTCTCTGACATTATGGTCCAGTGGAGCTAGGCTCAACTCTCATGGTCGACATGTTTCATGCACAGTGGTCTGGTGTGATCCGTGGCATTTCATCAGGACCTAGTGTGTGCACTATCTACACGTGGTGGTTGGTAAAACAGGTTCTACCTACCAAGCATCATGAATGCGAGCTCAGTGTCCTGCCAATTCAAATGGTGACCTAACTGTAGGGAAAGTGTCACTCCATTCAGTGTTCGGCTCTAGACACCAGTATCGCGGTGTCCTATCCTCGTTGGGATGTATGCTGATACACCTACCCCATCTCGCCGGCAACTTTCACCACATCTACACCATCTAGACCCCTCACACCCACAGCACCAAATGGCAAGGAACAAAAGATCTCCGCCAAAGAGCCCCTTTAAGGGTGCCCGTCGGATATTGCAGCGCCGACACCGACGAGGAGCAAGTCCAAATGATGAAGCATGACACCTAGCTTGCTGGGTGTGTGAGGACTCTAGTTCCGACAAGGAGGATCCCCTTCCTCCTACCTCTTTATCACCTTGACCGCCTTGAGGAACTGCATACCCTTTGTGAGTAGAGCACACAACCAGTGCCAGCGGGTAAGGTGTACATTCCCAAAGACTTGGGGGATATTCACAAGAACGTGCGCTAAACATCTCCCAAAAATGTTAACGCAACTTTACACATCGCAGTCTATCGCGGGAAAATAACCCCGTGTTAACGTGGAATTCACAACACGGCGGTACCATGCGATAGTCTGCCGAAAACGCGGCCAATGCCCGCGATACAACCACCTCGACGGAGATAAAAACACAAACCCCAACACCAAAAAACGTGCGATGAGCCCATTCGCGATGAGGAAAGCAGCGATTAGCAGCGCCAGGCCCGCGACACACACACGGCAGGCGGGAATAAGCACAACAAAAGCAGGAAAAAGGAAGACAAACCAAACAGAAAACAACAGCGAAGCACAATGGAGGCAGCCGGAGCTAGTACACAACCCCACAAGCCCCATTGGCAACAAAACATTGTACATGGCAGTCCATCGTGGACAAGGTGAATGCAGCCGGAGAGCGGAGGAGGACAATGGAAGAAAACCAGAACAGCTGGAATGATGCGAAACGCACAAACAAGCAGAAACACGCCAACAACCAGAAGGCAGCAATGCACATCGGAGGTGGGAGTCCAGCGCCACACCAGGAGCTGGATGACATGGAGGAAATGGTGTCCACCACATCAGTCTGGAGATGGTGGCAGGAGTCGGGGACCGGAAACTGCTCAAAATCAACAGACACAACAGCAACAGGGAGAGGAACGACCAGGGACTGGGGGACGGGGGAGATGGGCACAATGGCACACATGCACAATTAAGCACAGCACAACTGCAGACAAACCATGCCCAAGAGTAACAACACCAACCAAGAGCACAAGTCACACAACTCGGCAATATCACACCACTGAACAAGCACAGAAGTGAAAACCACGCTGCCTGAAAGGGAGAAGGGTGAGCCAAATCAGAGCTGAAGGGACATCTCACACACAATACAGCACACACACATAGGAAGCCGAGCACCCCAACATAGAACACAATGTGGCACAAACAGCAACATTTGCACAACCGAACACAGGACACAAGTGCACCCGCTTGTGGCCGGTAAATGGCCATACGCATCTGGCAAAGCACAAAACAGGGACATGAGAATGCACAAGTACAAACCCACAGCCCTGATGGGTTAGCAATGCATGTATGGCAGGGACCCTGATAGGCCGTGACAAACACATTGGCATACAAATGAACACTCATCACAGTTGGAGACAAGTGAAGGTGCGGAAACTTTATCAACAATTGCGTGTCAGTACGGCCAAGAGAAGTGCCACGACATGCAGACCAATGCAGCAGCATGTCTGAATGAGGAACGTTGGAAAGCGCCCATGTCCACCCCAGGGGAGTCCATCACCCACACAAGTCAGTGCCAACCTGCGTTGGTTGTCCGCGCATGGATCCGGAGTCCAGGCCAATGCAGCCATGTCCACTGTCGTCTTGGGACATGTGATCAGATCCCCAACATGCAACTAGGCGTCGGGGCACGTGCAATGGGTCACATTCAGTTGTGGCTGCAGGTACGTTGTCACTCATCCATGAACGCGAGTGCAGCAGCGTAGGCCAACATTTCCAATGAGAGCTCATTGTCCACCACATCTAACATGTCGGTGACGTAACCCATCAGCTGTCCCGGACAGATGTGCTGACTCCAACCCCTGGCCCCAAATGGCATTAAAGCCCAATAGGGGAGCGGCTCAATGTGGTCACTGCACACGACGACTCGTGCAATCTCCCAGGTCCAGTTGCCAGCATGCATGCCAATCATCCAGGCATGCCTTAAACGGGCATCACGGTGACACTCCTGGTCGTGGGCCAACAGAGGGCGCGCACACACGTTGAAATCCAGGTCAGCTACCGTTACGTTGGAGAGTCAGACATCCATGGTCCACTCGAATATGCACGAGCGACAATGCAACACAGGCTGAACGCAGGTGACGTTGGCAAGGCGGAAGCTTAGCCGGTAACTGATCCGCAGCACTGCCAATGGCAGTGCCCCCAGTACATGCAGCAGACGTGCACGGTACAGGTCCACTTGACTGGAGTTGTGCATGTGTCCGGGATGGTCTGCCATTGCGTCAGTGGCTCTGCTTGAAGCGGCACTGTGCTGACCCGTGCCAGTCCTGTGGATGAAATGGCACAGCTCGGAGCAATGAGCAGTGTCTGTGTGCAACAGGTGCAGGCCTGGGGTGGGGCGGGAGTACGTGTGAAGGCCATTTCACGCACGCTAACTACGACCAAGGACTACTTCGTGTGGGATGTGTACAAGTTGGTCTCACGTCGGGCAGTGCGTAGTGTGGGAGTCGCCAGCAAATGCTATCGTATCTGTCAGGGGGTGCTGGGCACATGCAAGTCCCAGCTCGGAGCTGCAGATGTGCTACCGCCTGATAGTTCAGACAAAGGACCTTTCATCCCTACAATAACTTCACCATCTGCTTGCATACAGGAGTTGTACAGAGGCCTGTCGTGGGTGGGGTGAGATGTCTGCGACCCAGGGAATCATAGATGATATGCCGAGCATGTGGCACATGAGCGGCCTCACTGTGTGTTACGTTGCCTCAGAGCTGCTCCTCCCTCTCACGAGCCCCCACACTTGTGTGCGCTGCGCGGTTGTATCACGTGCACTCCTACGGCACACCATTGTCATGCCTGTCTGCGCATGTCCGCCGGCATGCCAACAACACCGTGAAGCTGGCCGTTGAGGGTGTGCGGCCACGTGAGTGTAGGCCAATGGTCCGGACAGGGCGGACACAGGTGTACAGTCCATGGCTGGCTGTGATCGCACTGTGATTGAGGCTAGGCATCTGACTTATGCAGCCGCAGGACTGATACACATAACACTTGGCATGCCTGAGCCAAGACTCCGAGCGGTCTTGCGCTCCTACATCTCCCCGTACGTGCGGGCCCGCCCTCCGGGTGCATGCTACACTGCAACATCGACTACTGTGGCCCTGGTGGCGACAACACTCCAACACAGAGACACGCTTACCGCACTTCCTGCTCAAGGCCAGACCAGAGCCACGCCCTGAACCCCCTTGCGGAATCAGCACACCCCGGCGCTGAACTGACGTACGCCGGACCAGCACACGCCACTTGTGCATGCAGGGGGGGGGGGGGGGGCGAAGCTACATGTCCAAGGTCTTGGCCACTGCTGAGGTGACATGGTATCGTCCGCTGAAGACAGCACACTGTGATGTTGCAGGGCCCGGGCCCATCATGCTGACATAATGACCACACGGACACACTTGCTTAAATGGTGTGAATGGCTACGGGCACATGCGCCCGGCCACGTTTATTAGCAGGCTCACATGTCGAGTGACACCTGTGTTGGATGTGTGTGTACACCAGCCGTCATAGAGTGCCTGGTGCAGTCAAAAAACGACAACAGTGTACATCGTTAAGGACACAACCATTCAACCATAAAGGCTCCATGACTTTAGCTGCACAGAGTTAGTGGCCCCGGATGCACAGCGTCCTGCACGGGCCTACCGCCATGGGCCGCTGACTTGCGGTGCACTGGGGCAGGGTCACGAGAGCAGAGCAGGTTCTCGTAGATGACAAAGGGGGGTTGTCGCGGAGTGTCTCGGTGGACAGTGGAAGGTGTACCCCCAGGGCATGATGCAGAGGGCAGAAGCACGCAGAAACAGTCACCATAGTGGAGATGAATGGAACAGACACATGTCGAACACCAAGTCCGTCCCAGCCAGATGATGATGCAGACAACCCCCAGGCCATGGACTCAGACGCCACCAAAGTCCAACCAGAAAGTGCCCATGACTCATTGCGCACAGAGTTAGTGGCACCAGGTCAGTTGTTGCTAGTGTTCGGTCACCTCCGTGACGAGGATCCGGCTTTCATCCGGACTGAACCGCATCTTCCTCTTACTCCTCTCCATGCGTTCACTGGTATGGACTCTGCCATTCATGAATCACGACTAAGTGCTGGATGTGGGACCTACTGGACCGCAGTGTAGGCCGGGGGCAGCGGTCAGCACGGGCCCACAGACACGTGTTGTGTGCTTGCGATGCAGACATTGGCTTCACTGATTGGAGGGAGTATAGTGATGTGGCAACTGCCACGGATTTGGGGTCACTGCCATTCAAGACTCAGGACACAGTTCCACATGTGGGACCTACTGGGCCGCAGTGTAGGCCTGAGCCCTCATCCAAGTGTCGCCGGCTTGCGTTGAACAGGGTTAGTGGCACCACGTGTCACCGGCTTGCGATGCAGACATTCGCCTCACTGATTGGAGGGAGTTCAGTGATGTGGCCGCTGCCACGGACTTGGGGTCACTGCCATTCAAGACTCAGGACACAGTTCCACATGTGGGACCTACTGGGCCGCAGTGTAGGCCTGAGCCCTCATCCAAGTGTCGCCGGCTGGCGTTGAACAGGGTTAGTGGCACAATGTGTCACCGGCTTGCGTTGAACAGGGTTAGTGGCACCACGTGTCGCCGGCTTGCGTTGAACAGGGTTAGTGGCACCACGTGTCGCCGGCTTGCGTTGAACAGGGTTAGTGGCACCACGTGTCGCCGGCTTGCGATGCAGACTTTGGCTTCACTGATCGGAGGAAGTTTAATGATGTGGACGCTGCCACAGACTTTTGGTCACTGCCATTCAAGACTCACGACTCAGTACAACATGTGCCAACAACTGGGCCGAAGAGTACGCCGGTGGAGTATGTCAATGAAAAAGGAGTACTGTGGGCCAGCGTCGTGGAGGCCAGCGATGGTCTGCCGAGGCTGCAAAGGTCGCTCGACTGGGGCTTGGAGCTTGCACCGGCACGTGGTGGGCCCTCTTTGACACATGCCGGTGTCGGCAGGTGAGCGGAGCCTCCTTGGTGCGCTAGGGCAGGCATGACGGGTCTGGGGACCAGCGGACTGTGGTGCAGCAGGCACACAGGGACGCAGGCCCCGCCGCACTTGGCGCCGGCCTCGTGGTGGGCTGAGAGGCGCCGCCCTGGCAGACACGTTGGCCATTCCGAAAGAGAACCACGCCCAGTGTGACGGGGTTTTTATTCACACCCCTACGCAGGCCTGGCGTACGCAGGGCCAACCCACTCCGCCCGCGCATACAGGGGGGGGACGTAACGTGCGACATTTCCGCGTTCTGCCCCACAGCCTGTGGGGACATGGTAGCGTCCACTGGCCACTACACTCCATGCACCAGCAGTTAATGTCCACATGGCCATTTCCGTGGCTTGCACATTGGAGTCTGTCCGGCACCTCCACGCCACACCTGGCATTGGGTAGGTTCTCATTCATTAGTCACTTGCCATTCTCGCACATGCCTGCTCCAAGCCTCTCCTCACATTCTGCTATTGTGTGGCTGTGGTGCCATGCCGTGGCTGGGTTGTGTGCATGGCAAGCCCAGGTTCCCAATGGAGTCGTGTCGTCGTGTCTGGTCGGTTGGCATGTTGTGTGGCATGTTGCATGTAGTTCTGCTGCGTGCCCATTGCCAGTGTCGTGAGTTACATGACTGTGGGGTGGAGGTGTGTGGTGTGTTCATTTGGTACTTACCAACGAGCACTGCATTTCCATAGGTGCCATCCTGGGAGCGCTGGTTGATGATGGACTGTCGGGCGATGTAGGAATCATGCACTCTGCCTGGGGAGTTGGCCACGACATTGTTGAGGAGTCCCGGGCGGTCCACTTTTGCCTGCACATTCATGGGATGCGTGTGCTTTCTGTTTCGGTAGTTGTGTGCCGTGTCGGCAGGGGGCACGAGGGGTACATGTGTGCAGTCGATTGCCCCTGACACGTGAGGGAATCCAGCTATGGCGTAGGGGGCTTGCTTGGTCTCCAGCTGCTCCAGCGCAGTGTGGGTGAAGTGGAGGTGCTGGGGTACCAGGCTGATGATGGCATCCAGGACAGGTGTGATGAACTTGGATGGGGCTGGCTGTGAGACTCCTCCGACTCTGGCAGTTGTGGGTTGGAAGGTACCAGAGGCCAACATGTGCAGCACAGCCGGCAGCTTTGTCTGCGGAGGGATGTTGGTTGTCCGCTGTGTTGGTACCGTCAGCAGGTGGGCGATGTGAGTCAGGATGCGGGGGATGGTTGTCCTTTTGGGCCTGTAGTGGGCAATGTCCTCCTCTGGCGTTCGGTCTGGGCGGCTGGTGCGTTTAAGGTGGGTCCGCTGTCTTTGTGTACACTGCCTCTGTGGTGGTCCGGGGGGGCGGACGGGTCCTGGGGGTGGTGGCGGGCCTGGGGTGGGTGGCGGTGGGTGTTGTGGCCCTCATGGGTCTCGGAGCTGCATGATCATTGTCTCCATGGCATCTGTGGGTCTTCAGATGTGGCTCTTGGCTGGGCTCCCTTTCATGCTGCAGGAAGTCGTCCTGCTTAACACCAGCAAAAGGCAGGTGTTAATTCCCTGCTGCTACCGCGGCTTATCGCCTGTTTTTGGTTCGCATCGCAGATCTGGCAGTTCGTTGTGAAAGTGGTGTAGTGGTGTTTTCGTGAGTTTTTGCACAGGAACGCCTACTCTGCATCTCATTAGGGTTAGTTGGTGGTGTCACCCGTGGAGATAAATTGTGAGGCAGTTATCACGGGAATACTGGCGATGTCTGCAGTTTGCACCCGCTTGTGAATGGGGCGTTAAATCTATCTCCACTTTTGATGCGTTAAGGTGGCGATAACTCGGAGATAAGTCCTTGTGAATATGCCCCCTAGTGCGAGATTACCAAAGGGGTGATGATATCTATGCGTGGTTCACGGCATATGAGATCGCACTGAGGATGAATGAGGTGCCTGAGAAGCATTGGGGGGCGGGCCTATGGAAACACTTTGAGGCTTCTGGGAGGGATGTTTTACCACCTTTAGAGAGGGCGGGAACCCTGACCTACGCCAATATGAAGGAGGCTTTATGCCTCAGGTATGGGCTCACTCCTGAACAGTACCTGCAGAAATTCAGGGATTTCCAGAGACTGAAATCCAGTACTCGGGTGGAGGATCTGGATGAGTACACGTGTGCACTGGATGATTGGGTGTTGGTTAGCATGGTGAATGATTACAAAGGATTGCTCAATTTGGGCTCCAGGGAGCCTCGGCTCAGTAAACATTTTTCAGAGTTGCGCCAACACCTGTTAGACTGCGAGCTCTTTGATTTCCAGGAGCTTGCCCCCGAGACAGGCCCCTGGTCATGGGTCGGGGAGTCTGAAGAAACACCAAAGGGGAACCCCAGCAGCAACTCAGGGATCTTCCAGTCCCGAGGGAGGGAAGAGAAGCAAAGTAGAGCAGTTAGGTCCCAGAGTAGTGGGGGGGGGGGGGCGTGCAGGCTAGCACCCTGTCTCAAAGGAGAGGGAGAGAGTGTAAGCAGCGTCCCCGGGGGTCCCCAACCACCCCCCAGAGACTGGAGGGATCCTTAGAGGAGCACCAGGGCGGAGGTCTAGAACCTACCTACCAGCAGTGCGAGGAGGAACACCAAGCGTCAGGAGGTCGCGGGGTGTCTGTAACCAGAGCTCCCGCGGTCCTGAAGTTTGTGGGTGCCATTCCTAAGTGGAAAGCACAAAAATCTAAATGGAAGGTTAAGGAGGGGAGGTGTTCCCCCATGGGAAAACCCGTGGGACAGTGCCCAGCCAGTAGGGCTAGGTCCCCTAAAAGTGACCGGGGTAACCCCACCTCTAACCTGGAGGGCCGGAGAACTGGAGACAGCATCCTGGCCAATGGGTCTTCCAGGGATACCGCTCTAGGTGGGAGTTGGCAAGGGACCAGCACCCCTAGAGGGTCCCCGACTGCCAGGAAGTACCCGTGGAGCAGCATAGTTCACCCAGGGAGTAGTGACCAAGAGAACCCCCTGGGGTCAGGAAGGCATAGAACAGGAGGGTGTCCCTGCGGTAGCGGGCCTGCGTCCGTGTTCTATCATCCCAAGCAGGGAAGTCCATCAAGGTAGTTGATTGGTCTACCCTGGCTTTAGGCTGGGAGGGGGTTGTGTTGGACTTGGCCCTTTTTGGCTAAAGTTCCCTAAACTTTTTGCCGTCCCCCTAGACCTTTTTTCTGACATGGTGTTGCCAACTTAGATGCTTTGGGCACTTTGCCACTGCTGATCAGTGTCAAAGTGCAAGTGCTCCCTGTGTAAAGTGTAATGGTAATTGGTTGTCCATAATTGGTATGTTTGCCTTACTAGTAAAGTGCACTATGTGTGCCAGGGCTGGTAATGCAAATGATACTAGTGGGCCTGCAGCACTAATTGTGCCACCCACTCCAGTAGCCTTAAGAGAGATCTCAGGCCTGCCACTGCAGTGCCTGCGCGCAGTTTGTTAAACTGCCATGTTGTCCTGACAAGTGCACCCACTTGCCAGGCCTTACCCTTCCCTTTTATGCACATCAGACACCCCTATGGTATGCCCAAGGTGCCCCCTGGGCAGGGTGCAGTGTATGTGAAAGGTAGGACATGTACTAAGGTGTGTACCATGTCCTGACAGTGAAATACTCTCCATTTCGTTTTTCACTGTTGCAAGGCCATCTTGCCCATAGGACAGAATGGGGAGGCTGTGTAATATGTTTCCAGCCTATCTTCCCATAGGTTTAAGATGGAGAGGTGAAGTTTAGTGTGCCTGAGCTCACAATTTAATAACACATCTTTTTGTGAAGGTGGTATTTGAATTGTGTGTTTAGAAACCACGCTTTTAGAAGTGGCTGGGTTTTTTGTTCTAACAATTCTGTGTCTCTCTGCCTGGTTGTGGATTGACTGTCTGGATTTGAATGTGATAGGATCTGGGAAATGTCCTGACCCAGGGGAGGAGGTGAGACAGCAACAGGCTGACCTGCATCTGGAGTGTAGGGGGGAGGAGTAGCCCCATGGAGGTGAAGAGGCCTGGGCTGCTGCCATAAAACAATGGCTCCATCTCCTGCTGAGTGATTGAAGACCCAGACCCCCACTATCAAAGGGAAAAGATGTCACTGGCAGGGAGACACCCAGAACTGGTTTAGACAGGGGTCAGTGCCCCCCTGAACACAAAGACTTCAAAGATATTTAGGGGTATAACTATGAGAGCTGAAACCCCTGAACGTTGGACTGATCAAGACTGAAAAGGATTGAAACTACTTCGTGGTCAAGAGGAACCTCTGCCAAGGAAGACACAGCTGAAGAGACTGAAGGAAAGGACTGACCCTTGCTGTGTGTGCTGGGGCTGGCCTGCAGTTTGCTGATTTAACCAAGGAGAGGCTAAGGGACTTTGCTGTGTGCTTTGTCCCCCTGCTTGAGAGGACTTTGCTGTGTGCTGAAGTAACTTGTCCCCAAGGGCCTGAGGAGAGCTGGCTCCCTGTTGTGGAAACTCAGGAACATAAAAGTTTCCAGGTGGGTCTCAGCGACGCTGTGTGCGTGTGCTTCGTGCAGCCTGAGACCTTCGTGAGGATTGCCCTGTGATCGTGTGCACCCGGAGTCCAAGTGAGTCTCAGCGACGCTGTGTGCGTGTGCTTCGTGCAGCCTGAGACCTTCGTGAGGATTGCCCTGTGATCGTGTGCACCCGGAGTCCAAGTGAGTCCCAGCGACGCTGTGTGCGTGTGCTTCGTGCAGCCTGAGACCTTCGTGAGGATTGCCCTGTGATCGTGTGCACCCAGAGCTCAAGTGAGTCTCAGCGACGCTGTGTGCGTGTGCCCTGTCACAGCCTGAGACCTTCGTGAGAATTGCCCCGTGACGGTGTGTCCCGGAGCAATCTTGTTCTCTGCGTCGATCGAGCAGCGTGACCAGAGCTGCTGCGATCGTCATTGCCATCGGCCCGGACCGGCATCCCCAGAGGAGCTGTGCCGCCGGCCTGAGCCTACCTTTGCCAAAGAGAGACCTCGATCCATTATCGTCGGGGGTCCGAGATCCACTGCCCAAGATCAACGAAGTCGCACCGGAGGCCCAAGTCACGAGGAGAGGAGAGTGAGATCGCACTCCCCCAGGTAACGCTCAGCGAGCATGCGTGTGTTGCCGCCTGGGGCTGGGTGCGGGCTCCGAGAGAAACGCTCTCGGCCCTTCCCATCTTTGCAGCGCGAGCCTCCGCTCAAGACCGTATCGCGGCCCGTACTTGCCGAGTGGCAGAACCGGGGCCGGAGTGTGGAGCTGCACTTGTTTTCCATCATAACGGTGTTGGGGGCCTGTTTTGGCAGTAGCTGACCGCGAGTCAGTAAGAGTGGCATAGAGACCATGCAGAGCACCGCAATCGGTGCTGAAGTATCTTATTTTTGCATTACGAACTGCCTGATTGTTGCATTACGAAGTGCCCTATTTTTGCATTACGAAGTGCCTTATTTTTTGCATTACGAACTGCCTGATTGTTGCATTACGAATTGCATTATTGTCGCATTACGAACTGCCTGATTGGTGCATTACGAATTGCCTGATCCTTGCATTACGAACTGCATAGCATTGCATTAGCACTGCATTAGATCATTGAGAATTGCTCATTAATACTGCAATAACCTACCAGTGCTTGCTGGCCTAATAACCGGCAAGGTGAAATATTACAAATACGCATATGTTGGATTTTTATCGTGTGGTCTCATCGTATATCTTTTTTCTTATAAACTTATACTTGTTTTTTATGAAACTCGTGTGGAGTCCATTTGTGGTGTTATCCCTGTGTCACTGAGAGCGTGGTTGCAAATACTTTACACATTTGTCTTGGAGATAAGCCTGGCTGCTCGTGCCAAGCTACCAGGGGGTGAGCAGGGGTTATCTAAAGGTGTGTCCCTCCTTACCCTGACGTAGAAGCAAGGGTCCCTATTTGGACTAAGATACATACCTCAGCCAACTAGAGACCCCCAGTTTCTAACAATACCCATCCATGGACATCACGATAAAGTTGTGTAATATTGCCTGAATACCATTTTTTAACCATTCAATATACCTCGATAATTATTAGATCTCACTGATTGTTGTCTATATTAGTAACGTGATTTACACTTGATAATGCAGTAATTTTTGCTTTGTTTGGACGGCCAACTCATGGCACTTTATGATTGTTTGCTTTATAGATATTTTTCCCCTGATGAAGGACCTAGTGTCCGAAATGCATTGGGAATCAGTAACTACACGAATGATGTATTGATACATATTGGATGATTTTGTAACTAATTCTGATTTTTCGGATGAACACTGATATGTATCGCGTCTGAATATAAGATGAGCAATATAAAATACAGAACTACAAACAAACAGTGGATGAATTTGTTTAATTTGATGCCCATAATTTGATAAACCCTATCCAGGGTCTGAATTGTGCCCTGGGTGACATACCCATGGATGGGTATGCAACTCGAAGATAGCTTGATACGTCATTGATGCCTCTTTGAAAAGCTGGTAATATTTAAATGCTAATAACTGGCTTGTAAGAGCTCGCGCTGGCTTCGCAGTATGGGAAAATGAAGGCTACGCTTTAAAGAAAACGTTTTTCCAAGCACACTCACCATTTTAGAATAAACATGCCACAGATCTCCAGCTAACACCTTCGTGCGCAGCAGCAGTAGCTCCATAAGAAGCTCGGGAAAAGTTTAGCAAAGTTGTTTGGTGTAGTGCCTGTCTTTATTGATGCCAGGTCCACATCTTGATAGAAAGGTGTCTGAAAGTTTGCCATTTTCAAAGCACACTGGTTAACACACAGATGTTCACATCCATAGATGTAAAGCAGGTCAAACGCCCTAGGCAGGCTGTCCAGGTGGTAAAGGGCACTGGTGGGGCTAGCAAGGGCGTTCTTCTAGTTTCAAGCTTGTTTACTTCAAGTTACCTTGATAGATTCCAGTGCAGTTAATTTTCATCTTCCTTCAAATTTCAATTATCTTCACCTCAGGACTCTCAGTAGCTTCAGATACACTTAATCTTAAGAACACGCAGGTTCCATTGTGCTTTGCACGCGTGGGTTCGAATCCCATCCTCGTCGCCAAAATATGTGGTAATGAAGAAGGATGCTTCGTAGTCCATGTAAGCATTAAGTAGGTTTATTCAGGATAAGTTGTTATGATGTAAAGTAGAGCCTCACCAGGAGCAGCCTTCCTGCTGCTCAGCCCATCCTCCAACTGACACTTTCCACATCCAGGCATCCTCACATTCCATTACATCACCATGCACACCAACATTCCACAGCACATTCACACTGGCTGAGCAGCAGGTATAACAGTAACAGTCAGGGTCACGCCATTAAATGTGAGGGCGTATGCCTGGAGTGGAGCTTGGTGAGGAGTGTTATTGCAAAAAATGTCTGTGGAAGAGAAGAGTTTTAAGATCCTATTTGAAGATCCAGAAAGATGTGTTGGTGCGAAAGTTTGGAGTTAGTGAGTTCCAAATCTACAGCCCTGCAAAGTACCACGCATCAGGCGTTAGACTAACGCATTTCGGTGTGGTGGTCCGCATCACCGCACTGAAATACAAAGTCCCGCATTTATACCACCCTGTGACCACCCAGTGTGTGCCAGGCACGGTCAACTATGAGCTTTATTTAAGCACCTAGTGCAGTGCTAATGAGCGCGCTCCGCTCTGTGCTGCCAGTCCACAATGCTGTCTGAAACACGTCACTTCTATTCACTATCTGTCCTGCCTGCACTGACAGTTGTTGGCGCTGAGCGCCGACCCTCATATTTATTTAAGCCTTGCTCGGCCTCCCCCTCAATACCACGTGGCATGTCAGCGCCGTGCATGGTAAACAAACATTGCTGGGACAATGCTGTCTGTTGATTGGCCCCTGACATTGAGGCGGTGGGCGGCAGCTTCCTTTTTCATTGCTGCGCAGCCGGCCGCCTGTGCCATAGAGTTGAAGTTCTAAGGCGTCGGTAGGTTTGCTGGTGAGTGTGGGCTAATTTATTTTGTTTTTGGCTGCCTGCAGGCCTTCTTGGGTCTTGCGCACCACCAGATGGTGATTTCCCCGATATTACACCAAAGCGCGCTGGTTCTTGTGCATTGTGTTTTACTCACTGCTTGCTGTGCTATATACAAACCTTGCAGCAGCAAGCTTAAATGCAGAGTCGACATTGAGTTACATACCTTGCAAAACGTAAATAGAACGTATGCTATGGCCGGCGGCAGCTTCCTTTTTCATTGCTGGCCTGCCGCCTGTGCAGTACAGTCGAGTCCTAAGGGGTAGTTGTGCAGGGCAGTGCGCCAAGTGATTTATTTTGGCTAAGCTGTTTGTAGGCCTGTTCGGTCTTGTGCTCAGGTTTCACTGGTGATGTCCAGATAAAACAGCAAACCTTTTGTCAAGTATTCTTAATAAGCACCTTATCCTGCAGTGCCCGAGAGTTGGTGGAGCGACCCCTCACAGCATACTGTGTGGAGGTGGTCGAGCGGGCAGCATGCAGCCGGATGATTTTGCAGCACACCACGGGGAAAGGAATCACATTGCTCCCCTCTCCCAACAACAGTAAGGAAAGCAGTGGGGGTGGTGCCCAAGTGGAGGCAGTAGGGAGCACACATCCAGTTTGTGGTGAAAGCGGCAGAAGACACATAGGGGAGCAGTCATCAAAAGATAGAACAGTATAGAAGCATTCACTACATGGGAGCACTTTTTATTCAGCATGACGTCTTTTCTACTGGCAGTGAGCTGATAGGCAAGTCAGTTCTCATGTGTACCCTATATGGAAACTAGATTCCAGTTATAGCTGGAGTAACGTTAAAGGCCATTAAATCAAACACAAGACGGGGCTGGCCAAGCCGGCGAATATGATGGCCGCCTGACTCTGAAGCTCCGGAGCCATCACTAGCGTATTTCCACCTACCGGTGTCCCCATGGTGTAAATCAAGCATCAGCGATGTGGAGGAGACACCTGAGCTGTGGGCGATCGTTTGCTCCAAGAACTGCTGCCGGGGGTGCCCGCTGTGCAGAGATTTGATCGGCTGGACTCCCGGGCCTGACGCGGCCCTCGGAGGCCCCGAGGCGACAGGGGACTCGGGTGAGCCTGAGGGCGGGGCTCGGTGCGCATCTGCGAGACGGGACGGGACAGACGAGTGGCGATCCCTTCAATGGTGGAATCGGCTGGGGAGAGACCTCGTCTGCCCCGTGACTGGCGCCGGTGGCCCGGCCTCACTGAACGTGAAGGAAAGATCAATCCTGCTGGCGGCTGGAGCGAGATGCAGAAACTGGGCCCAACAACGGTAGGAGGAGAGGTGCGGAGAATGAGCTGTGCAGTGATAGTCCTCACGTGGTTTGCTCTGGCGTGAGACACAGTTGTTTACCGCGCTGCCCGGGAATTAAATGGAATATCCACGCAACTGATTATGCCCCATACCGGGCTACTGAGGTACTATAACTACCGCACATACAGAACTAAGCAGCTAGTGACCGCCTTGATCTCCTTACACCCAGCCGCTTGGGGCTGTGTGGTGGACTGTGCCCCTTTATACAATCTGCAGCGATCAACTGCTGCCTACATATATATTTTGTGCTAGACCGGGGCAATATATTGACTTGGGCCTAGGTGCCGGATTCGGGCGCCTGGCTTTATACTCAGGGTACATTATCAGTTTCAAGCGGGGGCTATTTCCGGACAGCTTCTTTCCCACCTCCTACGATCCACGGGCCTGATTCACAGAACTAACTTACTACAAAATCCTAAACTTACTGCCAATTTGGTATTCACAGAAGGCACTTACTCATTTTGGTATTCACAGAAGGTACTTACTCATTTTGGTATTCACAGAAGGCACTTACTCATTTTGGTATTCACAGAATGCACTTACTCATTTTGGTATTCACAGAATGCACTTACTCATACTAACTTTATGTCCGCACTCGGGCAGGAGATTCCGGCCCGGTGGTGGAGATTCCGGCCCGGAGGTGGAGATTCCGGCCCGGAGGTGGAGATTCCGGCCCGATGGTGGAGATTCCGGCCCGATGGTGGAGATTCTGAGTAAGTGCATTCTGTGAATACCAAAATGAATAAGTGCATTCTGTGAATACCAAAATGAGTAAGTGCCTTCTGTGAATACCAAAATGAGTAAGTACCTTCTGTGAATACCAAAATGAGTAAGTGCCCTCTGTGAATACCACAATGGTAGTAAGTTTAGGATTTTGTAGTAAGTTAGTTCTGTGAATCGGGCCCCACAATGGGCCGCACTGACCCTAAACAGAGACAGCTAAATTTTGAAGGTGGGAAGACCCCCAGGCGTGAGGAGACTGAAAGCACCACCGACCCAGAGCAGAGCCAGAGGGCACGGCCGCTATCGTGGCCGAACTCAGAGCTGGATTCCAGTCCATAGACTCCCGCTTGGACACCCTTACCAGTCGACTTGATGACATAAATGGCCGGCTAGAGGCGCAGGACACCCGGATTGAAAAAGCAGAACAGCGGATCTCAGATCTGGAGGATACACAACCTTCTGTCCAGAAAAGATTGGATAGGGCGGACAACCTCATCAAGCAACTCGCTGCGGAGGATTTAGAGGCGCGCTCGTGCAGAAACAACCTACGCATCGCTGGTATTGCAGAAACTACGAATACGGGTCCCATGACCAGATTTATTGAATCCGTCCTAGTGGAGTTATTCGGCAGGGAAGCCTTCTCTGCCACATTTGCTGTTGAACGGGCACACCGAACACTGGGGCCCTCCCCAGCACCTGCAACACCTCCTAGGATAATCATCGCTAAACTTCTCAACTATAATGACTGGGATGCAGCGCTCCGATTGTCCAGAGAACGTGGTTCGCTTACTTATCAGGGCTCGAACATTTCACTGTTTCCGGACTTTACGCACTTAGTGCAAGAAGCTTGCCGCAAATATGTTGATGTTAAGCGCTCACTCCAGAAGGCGAATATTAGATATGCTATGTTGTACCCGGCCAGACTTCGTATCCAGATCGGAAACAAATCCCACTTCTTTGACACTCCAGATGCAGCGGCCAAATTTTGGAAAAATCAGCAGCAAGCGTTGCAGCGGCAGAGAAAAGATGGCGGAATCGATCCCGACTCTTGATGCCCTTCGAAATCTGTTGTGACGCTGCATGTACGGAACATTGCCTGCGATGGAAGACTGTTGGTGAAATCATTGACTCCTGTGTGGTAGGATTGACAGTTGGACAGCACACGCAAGGGCTTGTCACTCTACACCTCTGTTCAGCGACACAGGCCTAGGTTCAAAATATGAGACCGGGCTGGGTGGACACATCCCCAGTATTGACTATCCGAAAATAAGATGGCTCCGTTGGGGCGTTGCTACCCCCCTCAGGATGATTTCCTGCACTTTTTCCCCCTTTCCCCCTCTCCTTCCCCTTAGTTTGCTGTTCCTTGCTTGGGATTCACGGGGTGCCTTGTTTCTGTGTATCCGATGGGGGTGGGATGGGGTTGGTATTTTCGTTGTAGCATAGCTATTATGGGAGTAAGCTTAGAAGCGTGGCTAGGTTACACCTTGCGCAAGACCAATATTTGAGTATCACTATAACAAAAATTCTCTCAAGGTTGCTCTAGGGAACAAAATGGAAACGGCCACCCGCGTCCCAAAATTCCCCTGTGACTAAAAAAACACAGAGGATAAACAGTAAACAAAATATTGCTCCCGAGCAAAGAGCAAATTAACATTCAAAATTAAACCATAACAAATCATCAGTCCAATAAGATGTCCAAATTCAAGATATTCTCAAATAATTTTCCTTCTTTTTATTTTCTTGTTTTCTTTATCCTTGTCATAAACGTAATTAAATTATACACAGATTCGCAGTAGATAAATTGGTGTAGATAACATCACCAAATGTAGCCAATAGCCAACACGTGTTTCGTCTCGGGGAGATTCACCCGATGACTTCCTCAGGGCAAGCACAAATCTCTAATAACAGTATCACCACATTTCAGGTAAAGCCTGTATGTGGTCCCATATAAATATGAATCTAAAGAGCATATAAATAGTACGTATCCTTCAGCATTTTGACGTATTTTGTTAAACAATATCTCGATCGGACTTGTAATCTGGTCCAGATGAGTATATATGTAATAAATTCAAAAAGAGGAGAGTACTCCCGCCGTCATCATGGGTTCTGGCGTCAATTAAAAATTATGGGAGTTCGCTACTCAATATCCTCGGTTAGTAACAATAGGACCACTAGTGGTTGAATGATTGCAGATGGTGTAAACAACTCTGGTTTGCGCCTCCGATGTATGTCTTAGAATGTAAGAGGGCTGTCATGCCCGAAAAAGAACAGACAGGTGTTGGCATACCTAGCGAGACATTCCACCCAGATCGCCGTTCTCCAGGAGACACATTACGCACCACTCCCTACGCATGGGTTTGCAGCGACATGGGGTGAGAATCGGTTCTTTTCCTGTTACCGTACCTATTCGCGCGGTGTGTGCATCTTGGTACACCGCTCTCTCCCTTTCCAGACCACCGAAGTGGTGATAGACCCTGAAGGCAGATATGTCCTTGTGCAGGGAACTCGGGGGGGGGGGGGCGTGTCGTTGCTTCTTATTAACATATATGCTCCAAACATAGACACTTCTGACTTTTTCCCTACAATAGCTATACACATTGACCCACTAAACGCAGATACTATATTAATGGGCGGGGACTTTAACCTCACACTAGACCCTACTACTGACACTACCGGATCTGGCCGCACTACAAAGCCACAAGCTACAAACGGCCTTCTCACTCTATTACAGACTGCACTCCTGGCAGATCCCTGGCACATTAACTATCCAGGAGTTCGTAACTACTCCTTTTATTCGGCCCCACACGGCACATGGTCCCGAATTGACCATTGGTATCTCACACCGCAATTACTTTTGGAGGTACGGAAGGTTGAATACCTACCTCGCACTATATCTGATCATTTCCCGGTACTACTAGTGGTGGTTTTCCCTTCAATCCCCAAACAGAGACCATTATGGAGATTCCCTGCAGCTGCTCTGCTTGACCAAGTGTTCCGCAGCGAAGTGGGAGATGCCATTAAGGAATTCTTTGAATTGAATGAGGGAACCATAGAGTCACAACTGGTACTTTGGGATGCCTTTAAAGCTTTTAGTCGGGGAGTCTGCATCTCGAAACATGCTGGGGTGATGCGCTCCATACGGGGGGAATTAGAAAAAATAGAGCAGAAACTGAAGGATATGGACGCTGTCATGCAGGGTACCCCATCATTAACACTGCTCCGTGACCGTTCTAACCTAGTGGCTGAATTCACTGACGCTGCAGTCCGAGAAGTTAAATATCTTGGGAAATATGCTATGGCCCGAGTGTACGGGGAGGGAGAGAGGCCCGGCAGGACACTTGCCCGCCTCCTCCGACCACAGTACAAATCGACATTTGTGACACAGTTAGACACTGACGCAGGCGACTCACTAACCAAAGGTGCAGACATCACTACTGCTTTTCTTGATTATTATACTCAGTTGTACCAGACACGATGCCCACCTGCGGGACAGGCCCTTAATGATTATCTGCAGGAGATAGCTATGGTGTGGCTCAAAGAGGGAAAGCGGGAATTTTTAGCTTACCCGATAGATGTAGAAGAAATCCAACAAGCAATAAAAGACCTGGCCAGCAGCCGTGCCCCGGGTTCCGACGGCCTCTCCGGGGAGTTTTATAAAGCTTATCAACAAGAACTTGCTCCTCGCCTCTTGGAGGTATACGATGAGGCATTACAAAGCGGATAACTCTCCCCAACAATGCGTGAAGCTATATTCACATTATTACTTAAACCAGGCAAGTCGCCACATAAATGTCAGTCTTACAGGCCGCTATCATTACTTAATCACGATTATAAAATTCTTGCCAAAATACTCACCACTCGACTAGCACTTTTAGTCGATACCACATTATGCCCCTTTCAGGCCGGATTCATTCCTGGTAGATCCACGACATTAAACTTATGTGCAGTCTTTTCAGTAATGAATCAAATGGAACCTACTTTACCGGCGGCAGTGGTGATGCTGGATGCCGAAAAGGCCTTTGATTCCTTAGAATGGTCTTTTCTATATGCTGTAATGCAGAAACTGGGTATCCCTATCGGTTTTTTAAATCTAGTTCGCCTGTTGTACTCAAACCCGGTGGCACGGCTGAGGATAAATGGGATGATAACATCTCAGTTCCCTTTAACATGTGGCACCAGACAGGGGTGCCCACTCTCGCCCCTGCTATTTATCATAGCTATGGACCCGCTTGCCTGTCACATACAAGAACGACATTTACACCGAGGTTTACAGATACATACGGGCCCACTTACCGCTTCATTCTATGCAGATGACGTAATGCTGTTTGTACGCAAACCAGCCGAGAATTTGTCCCCTCTTCTGAGGGAAGTGGTCCGATTCGGGGTGCACTTGGCTTTAGTTATAAACTGGACTAAATCAGAATTATTTCCGCTGACCCCTGCTACTACCCCGGGAGACCTTGAGTTTCCCTTGCGATGGTGCACTGACCCCCCCTAAATACCTGGGTATCTACTTACATTGTAGCGGTCCCGAGGTCATCCGCTTAAATTATGGTCCTGCGATTGACCGACTGGGGACACAAATCAACAAATGGACGAGACTTCCCCTCTCCATTGCTGGTAGGATTGCCATATTAAAAATGGTGGTACTACCACGGTTTTTATATCTCTTCTTAAACATCCCCATCGCCCTGACTGCGACATTTGTTAACACACTTCGGTCACTTCTGATACGACTGGTCTGGGCGGGTAAACAACTGAGTGTGAATTGGACCACCCTGACTATGCCATATGAGCGGGGAGGCTTTGGGGTTACTGACTTTTACCTGTACTACCTGCTAGCCCAAGTCCGCTTTACGTATTACTGGTACCATCCAGATGCCCGACTTCAATATCTAAAAGCTGACAGATCACAGATATACCCTAACTCGCTTTCGACGATACTACCTCGAGGTCTGCCACGATGTCCTACAGAAATCCAAACATTACCCACGACATGCTGGGCATGGACCAAGTTACGGAGGTACCTGCAGTACAAGTCCCTATAGTCTCCACAATTACCGTTAGCAGATAATCTGTGGATACCCCCTACCACAGAGACGCTTACTAAAAAGACACTACTTAAACATAGACTTCTAAAACTGGGAGACTTGTTTAATGACTCCAGGCCGCGTACAACTGCAGAGCTAGCCTCCCGAGGAGCCGCTACATACATGGATAGATTTCTGCTCCATAGAATCCGCGGGTCCCTATTGGAAGCTATACCAGAATCCTCGTCTGAACCAGACGACTTTCCCCCACTCACGCTTGTTATAAGCTCACCAGATAGCACTCATCTAGTGTCACGCATATACCATTTATCGCTGTCCTTCCGCCCTGCAGTGGGCACTAAAGCACGAGCATCCTGGGAACGGGATCTTGACACTACGATTACTGACACCATATGGTATTACTGTTGCGCACAGACGCGATACATCTCAAGCAATTATAGGCATAAACTACTAAATTTCAAATATCCCCATAGAGTGTACGTAACTCCGAAACTATTATCTAAAATGAATCCAACCATGTCGAATGCATGTGTGAGATGTGAAACTCCAGAGGCGGACTTTTCGCACCTTGCATGGCATTGTACACCTGTAAAAGCATACTGGGAAGACTTTTTTCGTCATCTGTCCATCATGGTGGAACAAAATATACAACCCATACCACTGACGGCACTATTAGGATATGTCAAGCCGCTTAAGAGGAGCATTAGAAGATTCTCAGCGATAGCTCTATTGATAGCAAAGCGACAAATTTCATTACCCTGGGGCAGAGCGCAGACACCGTTGGTATGGGCATGGCTCCGGGACCTCACTCACTGTGATACCATGAGTGATATCTATGCCACACTACTACCCATCACTTCGCGCCCATGTGATATTTGGCAACCACTGAAAAACTATATACAAACCCATTCCATTGACAATGACTGAGAAGGGTACACATACACAATGATAGGATATAACTATCAAATAGGCTGGAAATAGGCGCAGACTGAAAGGTTCCAGGACAGATAACCACTGCGAGAGAGTTGAAATGTGCGAAACTGTAATGTCACAATTAATAATGTGAAACTACTGTACTGTAATTATTATCTGATTACTTCACGATGAGATGCTCCTTTGTAATTTGTTTTTGTGTTTGATGAAGGAGTGTTTTACATTGTCATAATGGTAAAGTTGGACCTCACCTGCGGGCCGTTGGTACTCACTCCCCGATTGTTTGTATTATCTTGAAAAATGCAATAAACAAGGTATAAAAAAAAAAAAAAATAATCAAACACAAGACATGGGAGAGCATGTGGTGTTACTACCAGAGCTACAGACTTTGGAACTCGGGAACCGCATTCAAGTCTGGGTATTGGCTCAACAGCCTGTGAATATGCACAAATTACTTCATCTTCCCGTTCGTAACACCAAATCTGACCTTCTCTAATATAACTGGCGCTCATGTAAAGTGCTCCAATGCACGCTATATAAAACTGCAACAAAAAACAATGATCAGGATTCCAATTTGCACCTCACAAACTAATTGATGTCATGTGATTTGTGCAGAGGTCATTTACTCGCAACATTTTAGCCATAGTGTTATTTAGAAAATATTTAGTAACCCCAGAATGCTTGTCCTTCCTCTGATTCATTTGTACAATATCTGCAACGTGTTATAAATGTGCAGAGTACAGCTACACTCAAAGATATGAAGGAACTTTATTGCACAATTAGTTGGAACCATCACAATTTATACAAACATGTTTTTGTAGGACACACAATTGAAGGCACTCACATATGTGATAATGAACATAAAGAAGGCTCTGTGAAATAAACAGTTTGTCTAGGATCACACAATGTGGTGACACCGAGAACCTGGGATTTGTCCCAGCTTCACACTGAACAATGATATCACTAGAGGGGTATCTCTTTCTGATAGTGCATGCTAATGCTTTGTCTGTAATTCTTGGAGGATGAGATTTGAGTATAGGTAACACTGTCTGCTGCTCAACCATGCTCAGTGCTACATTGGGCGTATGAAGCTTTCTCACACCCCTCTGATTCCCTTAAAATCCCTGAATTTGAGGCTTGGCTGCAACAACACACAGCCTCCAGACAGCACCCCCATGTATGTAGCCTTCTCACACCTCCCCCTTTCCTCAAAACCCCTGAACCTGGGGCCTGGTGGCAGCGACGCACAGCTTCCAGGCAACACACCTATATAAGGGCACTAGGTTAGTGCCCTTCCATTTCCGGTGCTATGTAGCAGTTATAAGATCTTCTTAGAGTTTCTCGCTGCTCAAATGGGTGTAATTTCTGATATATATGTTTACCTCGTCTTCTTTGCTTGGTTTTGCTCACAACAAAGTGTCACTCTTAGTCGTTGAATGTCACTCATAATTACACTGAAATTATGAAAATGTCACACATAAGCAATCTGAAACCTTGGCAGCTATGCTAATATATTTGTGAGGCGTAAGGGTGAGATTGCGTATGAATTAGGTGTGTTGTGCCTCTGATATTGATGTGATAATACCGTTCCCACTGTCTCTCATCGTTTATGCTACATCAATTGAAAGGAGAAAAGGGTTTTAATTAGAGTAATTGAAAGACCTGGAAACTTGTGGTACAGTTATATTCACAAATGTTTGAGAAATGCTTGCCATTTGGGCCAGATGGGAACCCCTTTGCAGTAATACATAAAATAAGCAATAGACATCTGCAAGAAAGCTGAAATACATTCCTGTGGCCATATTCTGCATTGTAAAGGGTGAGACAGACCATCTTGACCTGACCAGAAAAAGCAGCAAATCACCCTGCTTAAACTTTGTGTCTGTCTCTTTTTTTTTTTGGGCAATAAATCCTTTTGTTACGTCATAATTGTATCACATAACTGTTTATGTTGGTCAATTGCTGCAAGCCACTAATATACTTCTTCCTTGACCTCTTCATCATCTTCGTACCCTTCCTCTACTTTTTTTTTTTTTAATTTCTTTATTGCAGTTTTATGGTATACTTCACATGTTTAAACAGTTATATCTCACGGACCACCCTGAACAATAGGCAGTACAATCCCCGGTCAGAAGCTATTGATCCAATGTGGGTTGCCACTGAAGTATTTACCAAACCGACAATTAGTATGAACAGTATCATTAGTAATCACAGTAACTTGTAACTGAACACCCCCTCTTGACCCCCCCCACCAGGCCCACCCACCTAGAGGTCTATCTAACAGCAGTTCAATCAGGGGTATCCTCTCGTCTCCCCCCTTGTCTGGGGGATTCAATTCCCACGTGACTATCTCCAGTCGACACTGTCTGTGTAGAACTAGGGGAGCTTCTCCCAATCTCCTGGACCATTAGCCCCCACGCCTGCAATACTTTCGGGAGTTTGGCATCCCTTCTGGTACTACGTATGTGCCCCTCCTCCGCCAATGCCCATTCCTTCAGGTCCGCTTTCCAGTTCACTATCAGCGGCCCATGTTGTGCCAGCCAGTGGATCGCTATTCGCCGCCTAGCTGTCACAAGCCCCAATACCAGGAACTTCCTGCTGGTTTTGCGTTTAGGGTCTCACGGAATCAATCCAAGGAGACAAGTACGCACCTCTAGGGCAACCCTCCATCCCGTTATTCTATGCAGGTCCTCTAGGATAGCTGTCCAGAATACCTGGATCGTCGGGCATGACCAAACCATGTGTGGGAAATCTGCCTGTGCATAGTGGCATCTGGGCACCTAGGGTCTCTCGAACTGTCAATTGTGTGCAGGCGCTTGGGTGAAAGGTATGTCATGTGAACCATGTTGTATTGTATCTGCTTAAATCTATTGGAAACGCCACCTTGCGTACTCCCTCATGAATTTTTCCCCACTCCCGTGGTGTAATCTCCTGCGGGCTCACCTCCTGCCATCTACTTTCTATTTTGAGAGGTGCACCTTTTCTGTCTTCCCTTAACGCCCTATACAGGTGGGTGACAAGTTTACGCCCTCCCGCCATGGCAATCATCATGACCAGGGTATGCGTGTGTTCCGGGGCTTCCGGGAATGTAGGCCATAGATGCCGTGCCGTTGCCGCTATTTTGGCGTATTGCAAGAATTGCCCCGATCCCAGCTCAAAAGAGTCCATTGCTTCTTGATATGTTATGAACCGTTGTTCCGGATAGAGGTCCGACAGCATAAGACAGCCTCCCGCCTTCCATTTGTCGATAGACATGACCCACTCAATGAGCGCGAAAGGCGGCATCAGCCAAAAGTCTGCCTCCGGGGCAAACGGTCGCACCTGGATAATTCGTTTAACCACCCTGGCCCATATGGCAGCCAACAATCCGCCCAATGGAGGTCATTGCTTCTGGTGCCCTTTCGTGTGCCATAGGAGCACGCCCAACTGTCGGTCCCCATATGTGTCAGCCAGGAGCGAACGTTCCCATGAAGGGTCCGAGTCGAGCCAAGCCACTGCGTGCTGTAATTGGGACGCAAAATAATAAAGTTCCAGGTCAGGGATTTCCAAACCGCCCCTACCCCAAGTGCGTTTCATGACTTCCAGGCTCACCCGACAACGTTTTCCATTCCAGAGTAGTTGTATAAGCAGTGCATCGAGATCCTTGAATACCTGGTGTGGGAGCTCAAAGAAGGAGCCCTGCATTGTGTAAAGACATCGGGGCAGCACCACCATCTTAATCAAGGCGATCTTCCCCATCAATGAGAGCTTGAGCGTGTTCCAGAAGGCAATACTGCCTCGGAGACCTCTAAGTATCCTCCCCATATTATGGTGATAAAAAACTTCTCTGTCCCTACTTATCCAGATCCCGAGATAGCGTAACGCATCTGACACCCAAGGGATCCCCATCTCGGGGAGTTGGACCTCGCCCCTTTCAGCCTCCGACCCGACCGGGTATAGTTGTGATTTAGTATTATTGACATAGAGTCCAGAGGTCTCGGCAAACTGACCCAGAGCCGCCATCAGTATTGGAAGCGAGTGGGTTGGCTCCCGCAGGTACACCAGCGCATCATCCGCGTACAGTGATACAATATGTTCCAGGGCTCCAATTCGAATACCCTGCCCCTGGAGGACCCCACGGAGATGGCATGCTAATGGCTCCATTGCCAGGGCGAACAGCAAGGGGGAAAGCGGACACCCCTGTCGCGTCCCCCTGGCTATTGATATCGCATCCGAGACATAGCGTCCCGTACGGACCCTTGCCACCGGCTGAGTATAGAGGAGTTTCACCCAGTTCACAAACCCCTCACCGATCCCCATTTTTAATAGCACCTGCCACAGATATTCCCACCTGAGCGAATCGAACGCCTGTTCGATGTCTAGGAATACCAAGGTATTCTGCTCGGCTCTGCCTTCTAGGGATTGCATGACATGAGCCAGACGACGGATATTCCGCAACGTGTTTCTTCCTGGAATAAAACCAGACTGGTCGTCATGCACCAATCGTCTGAGATACGGAAGTAGTCTGTTGGCCAAAACCTGACTAATGATCTTAAGGTCGACATTGAGCATAGAGATTGGCCTGTAGGAGGCCGGGAGTAAGGGGTCCTTCCCCGGCTTGGGGATCATTACAATCAGCGCTTCACGCATGGAGGCAGGTAGTGTGCCCTTGTGCCTGTCTCTTACACCCTCTTGCCTCGCCGACTCATGGTATTGATATCATAAGCCGGGGTCAGTGGCACGTTATCATGGAAGCTTCTCCAGGTGTTGTGGAGTAGACTCAGCACTCACAATGAGGCCAGCCAATGGCTGAAATGGGCTAACTCACTTCCTGTTGCTTTATGCTGTTGTGTGTGTATGAAAAATGTGACTGATGACTACTGATCAAAAGCCCCTATAGGTATGTATATTATATATTTTTAAAAACAATAGTCTGGCGAGACAGCAAAAGCTGTCTTAAAGATCCGACCTAATAATGTTTTTATGCCAAATAGGAGAATTGATGGTTCAGTGTGAATGAGGTGGAATCGTTGGTTTGCATCTTACTTCTTCGTATCACTTACATATAGACTCCAAAACTTGAGATGGGTAGCATAGATTGTCAATGTGGAGGGTCTTATGTGTGACTAGATGGAGTTTCCTTAGAGCCCCCTTTTCTGGAATGTTATTCTAAACCCTGGATTACGGTATCATCCTTGAACTGATATGTTTAAGAGCATCAAAGTGACTCCTCTCTTTCTTCTTTAGCTGAACCTGTGTGTCCTCCACAAAACTTCGTGTCCTGTTCTAGAATAACAGTCTTCTGCATCGTGGTTATTTTTCTTTTTTTGGTCCTGGCCTCAACTAAACACCTTGTGATTCTAAGCAAATCACTTAAAATCCCCATGACTGAAAAACATGTGTATTGTCTGTTTCTCTAGTAAAGCGGCCTGATGTTCTTCTGCTAAGTCACTATATAAAACGCCTAAGAAAAAAATTACTAGGTGAAAGTTACTGTCATGGACAGCTCGAGTTTTAAAAACGAAAGCACTTGCCTAAACACCAAATCATGGACAGTGAAAGAGGACAACAGTGCAGAGAATCATTTTCAAGTAGAACCCTAAACAAACGTTAGTGCCCCTTCTACTAACTGCTGCATTGAAAGTAGACATGAGATAAATACGTATTGTGTTTCGTTCATGGTGAGGCGCTCTGGCATTGAGGGGACTCAGAGGGCATTATGAAGAAAGTAACAACAGTGCCCTATGTCTCATTTGCTGTCATGAAAAACAACCTGTGACATTTGAGTGAGCGAGCAGGAGACGAGCTAACAATAAATAAACTACAGCAGCTGAGTGCAATAGTATAGCTGTTAGACTGAAAAATCGTTCACTTTGTGATAGAAAGCTGAAAGTTGGTACAGACATTCATCTTTGTAATAGTAATTATATAAGAACAAGACCCCAAGTGGATCTTGCCTATGACTTCATATAGTCTAATCAAAATCTAAGATGGCTGACAAATATCAAAAAACCATTTTAAATCTTCAGATTTCCATCACATTTGGTACAAAAGTTCATGTGTACACATTAGTGCATACACAAGGAGATGATGGACGGAGCGCTGAAACTTTTCAGACACTCACCCCCAGTCACAGATCTGGGTTAAATCCATCATCGTTCTTTAGCTCACTTCGCCACCCCAGTTCAGACACAGTTATATGCAAATCAGTCTTGACCCTGTGCCTCATGGGAACAGTCCTAGCCTGAACTGCCAAGCCATGTCTTCCCTGGACCGGAAACAAGCATCCTGGGACTTAAGTTGGCAGGGTATGCCCAGACGTGGGTCCCTTGCTCACTTTGCCACTGGATTCAAGCTAGCCTGGCTGATGAGGGCTGTTAGCCCGAAACCGGTCCCAGGATGCTTGTTTCCGGTCCAGGGAAGACATGGCTTGGCAGTTCGGGCTGGACTGTTCCCATGAGGCACAGGGTCAAGACTGATTTGCATATAGCTGTGTCTGAACTGGGGTGGCGAAGTGAGCTAAAGAACGATGATGGATTCAACCCAGATCTGTGACTGGGGGTGTGTGTCTGAAAAGTTTCAGCGCTCCGTCCATCATCTCCTTGTGTTTGTTTGTTCGCCCTAAGTTGGCAGGGTATGCCCAGATGTGAGTCCCTTGCTCACTTTGCCACTGGATTCAAGCTAGCCTGGCTGATGAGGGCTGTTAGCCCGAAACCGGTCCCAGGATGCTTGTTTCCGGTCCAGGGAAGACATGGCTTGGCAGTTCGGGCTGGACTGTTCCCATGAGGCACAGGGTCAAGACTGATTTGCATATAGCTGTGTCTGAACTGGGGTGGCGAAGTGAGCTAAAGAACGATGATGGATTCAACCCAGATCTGTGACTGGGGGTGAGTGTCTGAAAAGTTTCAGCGCTCCGTCCATCATCTCCTTGTGTTTGCTTTGTTCGCCCTAAGTTGGCAGGGTATGCCCAGACGTGGGTCCCTTGCTCACTTTGCCACTGGATTCAAGCTAGCCTGGCTGATGAGGGCTGTTAGCCCGAAACCGGTCCCAGGATGCTTGTTTCCGGTCCAGGGAAGACATGGCTTGGCAGTTCGGGCTGGACTGTTCCCATGAGGCACAGGGTCAAGACTGATTTGCATATAGCTGTCTGAACTGGGGTGGTGAAGTGAGCTAAAGAACGATGATGGATTCAACCCAGATCTGTGACTGGGGGTGAGTGTCTGAAAAGTTTCAGCGCTCCGTCCATCATCTCCTTGTGTTTGCTTTACACATTAGTGCATGTCATGTGCATGCCCACGCTGGATCTAGACTGCTTTCGTCATACATATAAAACCAAACTGGCCACCAATAAGGATGCCAGGAATAATTAAAACACACTGTAGCAAAAGTAAAATTATAATTTGCATCATTTGGATCCTTACAACACATACTATGAACATGTGGATAATGTTTCCATTATAATTAAACAATACAAGACTATATTAAACCCTGATAACATTTCTATATTATGAAACAATCATGATTCGAGTTTGTATACTGTACTAATCTTGATAACAGTTTCCACTTCAAAAGCAAAGGTCGGTGCAGGCTGGCCTTTGAACATTTGTACTGATTACGGCACAACTTTTTGCACCCACAACAAAAAAGTTCTTTACGTGCCTTAGATGCTTCCGGAATGGTTGTCCAATGTGGTACAGTTAATCAATCTGCTTCCAGCCCCAAACATTTAAATTTGGCAATTCTTGCATGGGCAATAAAGTCTGACTGCAAACATGGCCCCTTGGTACGCAGATCATTTAACATGTTGAAGAGATTCTGGGGGTAGGTGGGATGTTTTCAATTGTTCTGTTGCCACTTGCAAACATGACTTGGGAGCATAGTCTATTTCATGCAATGGACAAGTACGGCTATACATTAGCGCAGTGAATCTCTCGACATTTCTGAAATGAACAGGATAAACAGAACTTGGTCGATCTGACAGAAATGTAAGTGTAGTGTCATCCAGGTGTCATAAGCGGCTTTTTCCCTCTCCCACAAAAAGCAGACGTGGAGTCGCAACTGGTAACAGCATGGAAAAAAGGCAGAGAATCACATATATCAATGCCTAAGCTTGCTGCAATATTTTGAGCTGGTATAGCAGAACTTTTTTCCTGTACCAAATGCTAACCACTATTGTTGACATCCAATGGTTTTAAAATTAGCAATCGCAAGAATGATCTACTGTACGAATCATTATTTTGGAATGACCTTCACTTGCTCCATGGAAAGAATGTAGCATAACTCTTGTGTCCTCTTTCTCATGATTGCAAGGTGATATCATTTCGAAATTCGTAATTGGTGTGGAACTTTCAACTTTATCCTGATAGGTGACAATTACTTGCTTCCCTTCGATGTTAATAAGTTGCACATTCCTACTCAGTAAACAAAACAACTCTGTCTTGTTTTCGTCTCGTCTTTGGGCACTGTAGTGTTAGATTCAGCTCCCTTACGAAGACCCTCACCTCCTTTTTCTCTAACACTTTGCTTGATGCGTCCAGTAAGATATATATATATCCCACACAAGATCCAATCGTTTCACGTTCCTTGCTTGAGTTTCTATGTAGGGTATAAAAACTGTCGAAGCATAATCATCAAATGTTTTACAAGACTTGGGAGGTAGCATATTTACTATAGATGCACCATCTAAAATATTTACATCCACCTCTGGAGCAGTGTTGTGTATGGTTGTACTTCCAGCAACACAGTCTAATAGCTGCGACTTTTGTCCTTGTCTGAGTTTTCCACTCACAGATATAGATGGCAGAAAAGACTGATGCTCATGCTTGAAAAATTCTTCCAAATTACCATTTCATGCCTGACACCCAATATATAATATACCAAACAATAACAACAATACAATAATTTTTATTTGATTTAGACCTCTACTGAGGTCTACAAAGAAGATAAAAGTGCATTTTAGATTTTCATTATAAAACCAATCACAATATAATTTTGAAAAATATTTTTAAAAAACATTTAAGAAATTTAAACAGATTATGGCAGACAAATTCTTTGGCTGGAGATCTTAAAAGTGTTATTAAGCCTTGTACAGTGGATATATTATATCTAAGACATATGGGTTTTAAAAAGTGACATATGGCCTTTACCAAATGTTTGTTTGGGCAAGCATATAGTACAGGAGATATATCTTGCACACCTCCATTACAAAGATCACATAAGCCTGCAGTATTATCTGAATTATTCCAGTTTTTTGTAAAAGCTTTTAATGGTAAAATCCCGAAGCGCAGTAGGATATTACAGCGTTGAACCCTGTGCACTAATGTGAATCGTAAGTATCTTTGCTGAACTTGTATTCTATAGTATCTGCCTAGGGTTTAAACTGTGATAACTCTTGGGGCGACTCCAGAGCTGGATGGAGGAGCACAATGTCCTTAGTCCCCTCCAAGCCGGGTTTAGAGCAAAGATGTCTACAATAGCCCAAATTTTTAGGTTACAATTACTACATTGGAAATCAGTGTGTATAGAGGGTGACAGCCTCTATTTAATATTTGTGGACCTAAAATCTGCATTCAACTTGGTACCGAGGGAAAAACTATGGGCAATTTTATTGGATATGGGGGTTCCAGCATACCTTTGTAACCAGCTGAAACGATTGCATGAGGGCAATTTTGCCCAAATTAGGTATTGCAAAAATGGTGAACTCACAGCCCCCATACCTGTAGAAAGGTGTGTACGCCAAGGCTGCGTCTTGGCCCCGACCCTTTTTTGCCTTTTTATTAATGGCTTAGTTGAGTCGCTGATTGCAGGGAAGGATATTGATGCCCCTAGGCTGGCGAACCGTAAAATACCTGCCATGATGTTCACCGACGACACCCTCCTGCTATCACAGTCACCCATGGGAATTCAGAGGGCCCTAGACATTTTTTATGTTTTCTGTAAAAATAGGAGTCTGGAGATCAACTTTCAGAAAACTAAGTACATGGTATTCAATGCAAGTAATAGTACCCGGCCAAATCCCCGCCTACATGGGAAACCCCTGGAGAGAGTGTCCATTTTTGAATACCTTGGCATCACGCTCACCGAATAAATGGACTGGGGTGCGCAAACTAAGAAAGCAAGTTTAAAGTTGGCCCACACAACGGGGGGACTGACAAAGGTATATAGGAGCTGCACCCATAGATTTGTTGACCCGGCGGTGGAAATTTATAAAGCCCAAGCCAGGGGTGCCGCCCTGTATGGAGCTGAAATCTGGGGTCATTGCCCATCTGGCTCTATATCGAGAATTGAGGATTCCTTTGCTAGGTAATTAGTGGGTCTTCCCCCAAGCTCCCCACTTACACCTCTCCGAATGGACCTTGGGATCAGACCAATCCCAGACGAAGCCACTCTCAAACCTCTTCTATTCTGGCGACGTCTGTGGAGCACTCCGGAATTGGCTGCATACAGGGAAGAGCTGAGTGAAATCCTGAGTCTACAGGGTGTGGGCAAACCACCATGGCTGGCTTTCATTAGGAACACTTTTGTGGCCATGGGTAGGGGTAATCTGTTGAACAACGCAGAAGAAATCTGCCCCCACAATATCAAGGAAGGACCTGATAGAGAGTTATAGGGAGCATAAACTTGCCCAGATTCAGGGGAGGTCTATGTCTGGCCCACTGACCTTAGGGTTTCTAGAAGTAAAAGATCAGTACAGACTAGAACCTGTCCTGGATGACATCCAGCCGGTCCTTGCCAAGACGTTATATTTGCAGTTGAGACATGGGGTGCTCCCATTGCATGCTTTTACAAACAAATGGGCAGGTTCATCTAATTTGGGCTGCCCGGCCTGTAACAATGCAGCGGAGACGGAATATCATGTAATATTTTTCTGTCAAGGATACAAGAGGGCGAGAGACCAATGGCTTTTACAGCTATGTAGAAATATGGGAACCCGCCACTGCACTGAGGTCTTTAGGCTATTGAAATATGACACCCACATGCCTATTGTGTTCTCAATATCACATTTTCTATTTTCTATGTGGTGTATATGTAGGGCCATCCTAAAGATGAGCCTATAGGTTTTGCCGGTCTATTATTATATATTTTATAAACCGGGCACAATCTTCTTTTAACTTGAGTGAAAGTATTTTATGACTTTTAAACGAGTATTTTTAATTATAATGTGCTGTATATGTTGTTTTTACATCTTTCTATTTGTATATACCTTTGAATGCCACTATGTGAGGGCCGCTATAATAGCATCATGAACTCCGGTACTGGATTACTGTAATGGTCTTCTTGCTACTCATGTATTGCACACGCACTTTATTGAACCCGGTTTCCGAATACTGTAAAGGCCATTATGTTGCTCATGTATTGCACACGCACTTTATTGAAACCTATATTTATAGGTTAACTTCTGGACCCTTGAGGCTGGCATGTGGGATAGCCGAGTGTTTTATGTAATACTACTGTAAGCTTACACCAATTATGTGTAATTCTGTGCCTCACATAGAGCTATGACTGTTTTTATCCAATGGAATGAAATGTATTGTATTTTTACTTGTGCTTTTATGGCCATATAGGCCGAAATAAAGATCCTTGAATGAACGATAACTGGATACAGTGCTTTGCATCGAGCTCATAACTTATTCTCGCGGTCAGGTTTTTCAAAAATAACTTCAGAACTGCAGGAGTCCAAGACTTTAGAAGTGCTATCGTGCAGTGAGAAAGATCTAGCACTATATTAGGATTCTTATTAACGATATATTGCACCAGTTCATTTTGAATTGTTTTAAGTTTCAGTAAGCCTCTTAAGGATCCTACTTCAGCATGTAATAAAGTATGCGTCCATCTTATTATAATTGCTATAGCTCTGGCAAAGGAGCTAACTATGGACAACTCGAGTCGCAATTCTTGAACTGGGACTGCTTGGTTAACCTTCATCATTTTTCGAAGTAGGTTCCCTTCTCTCGTATTTGTCGCTTGCCATTTGTTAATTGGAATGTATTCGAAAAAATAGGATAGGATAGGAGGTATTTTCATGCGGCAGACCTCTACTAAGGAGTAAAAATGCCTATGATCAGAGGAAGAATATAACCGCTTCAGTGCACTAATGTGAGCATCCGCCTTCAGGCCTATATGTTGAAAATGGGAGGAAACTTGTAGGGTTTGTGAGAAGATTCTCCCCAGGTAGGTATATTCTTTAGCTACCTCTATTGGCCTCCCACCGAGTGCCCAGTTAAAATGAGTAAAATGTTTTTTCCCTCTAAAAGGTACTACCTTAGTTTTAAGAATGTTTGCTTTTAAAAAAAGTCCTCAGTATAGCTAAATAATGCATTTAGGTTTCATTGTAGACCATTTGGGTAAGGTCAAATATGACCACATCATCGGCATACATTAAAATATGCACATTACTAGATGCTATTTTTGGAAGAAAATTATTTATTTTTAAAAAGCAATCAGGGAGGTCACTTATAAAAAGGGAAAATAAAAGAGGTGCTAAAAGACAACCCTGTTTTTGGGCCGTTCAGTGTAGCTATTATTCTGAAATAAATAAATTTCCCTTATCCCCCCATTTGTACTCTATACCAAGTGGATGAGTGTAGTGAGACAACTAGCCTTAAAAGGTTTTCATTTATTCCCCTCTTCTCTAACTTCTTCCATAGTGTGGCTCTATCTACTCTGTCGAAAGCAGTTGTAAAATCTACAAACACACTGTATATAATCTGTGATTTTAACATTACATATTTGTCAATGATCGTCTGCAGGGTTGCAATGTTATCTGTTACAGAGTGTTTTGGTTGAAAGCCGTCAAGGGTCATGGGTATGACCCCTCTGGAAAAAGCCCAGTCTTTTAATTGTCCAGAACACTGGCCGCAAAGACCTTCCTGGCTGCGTCCAGCAGAGCAATTTGGCAGTAATTACTGGGTATTAGGCAAGAACCTTTTTTCAAGAGTGGTATCATGATGCTCCCCACCCTTGAATTAGGGATTTTGCCAGTTTCGTAACAGTTGTAGAAGAGGGGGGGAGGGGCTAGGAATTTGTTCCATTCTTCTGGATTGCTCTGAAAGACTTTGACCAGGATTTTGTCTGGACCCATATCTGCAGAAGATCTAGCATTCTTTATATATTGAGCAATTTGTCGTTCAGATGGTGCTGAGATATCCTGATTCTTTTTGATATTCATATAGCTGTATTTGCCAGAGTTGTCAGAGATCTTATTTACTTTATATAGGTCAAGAATATATTTTTCCCAATCGTGCGACGATATAGGAGAAGCTTTTAACTTTTTTTTTTGTTACCGTTGCTTTAGCTATTATGCTCCAGAATGCCTTGCTGTTTTTATGCTTAACTGCTACTTGAAGGTCTATCCAGTTTTTATCTTTTAATTTGTGACTACTTTTCTCTTTCTTTCACTTCTGGGCTTTTTGTAACTTCGAGATTTCTTTCTTCTTGACCCCTGAATAATTGAGAAATTGTAGTCTAATTACTTTGTTTAAGTTAATTGTAACTTGATCAAATTACTTTCTGTTTGGTCTATTGATTTCCTTTTCCCGGGAATATGATGGAGGAAGGAGTATTTTCAAAAGCTGTCATGGGGATGATAGAGCAATTATGTTGGTCCAGCAGCGAAGAAATTATTGCAGCGTTCATTTGATTGATAATATTTATACTCCATATTATCCACCCTTCTTTTTGGGCTATTATGGTGCTACCATTCGTCTGCGTTAAGGCCCACGGAGAGGCGTGCTGCAGTGAAACTTTAATCTCCAGATGCAGAATAGCGTGATCACTTTCCTGTTTGAATTGGGAATTTAAATGTAGGACTTATCCAAATAAGTCCTGTCTGCAAATTAGGAAATCTTAGATAGAGGAGCTAGAAGGTCCCTTTCTCATGAATGCGTCTGGAACATCTCCTTCTACTCTTCCATTCAATATCACTTCATTGATTTAATTCACTAATTCAAGTAGTATCTTCCAGCGCTTATCTGCTTTTATGGTGGTTGGAAATATTGGTGCTGGGATAGATCTTGCTCTTTAATCCTGTATATTTTCTGAAGAGCTTTAGAAATTTTCCTGTTAAAGTCACCTGTTGGTAAAGCATGTGAATTCCCATTTGATTCTATTGTGATTTCTATTTTCTCGAATGTTCTTACCATTAGTGGGTCATATTCAAAACCTTGTGGGATATAGATGTTAAAAATGAGCAAAATGTGGGCAGAAACGGGTCTTTCTTTCCAATACTTTATCTTGATGCATTGGGCATTATTGCTATTCAGATGGATCACTTCAAAGTCCCACTGTATTTCTTCCCTTAGTAGAATTGCGAGACCACCTTTTGCATGGCCTCTTCGCACCTCCACTACCGGAATTTGAAATACAAAATAATCTTTCAGGATAAAGATATTTAAACACCATTTTTCTTGAAGACACACTATTGCGAGGGAGTTTTCCAAAATTAGTGCTAGCTTTTGGGAATTCTTGTCGGTGATTTTCCATGATACAATGGTCAGAAGGCTGCTAAAAAGGGAGTTTGTTTACCTTTCCTAGCCTGTTATTAATCAGGTTACCAGCGATCCAAGAGCAAGAGTTAACCTTTGATAAAATTTCTAATTTGGCTAGGTTACTATTCCAGATTTGTCTTTTCCCATCTTTAATACAGATGGTTAGTTTTCCTTCGAGGGCGCGCAGTGAGTCTTTAGCGCCAATGGTTGTTTGGTTATGTTGTTGCTTCCTGCTCTCACTGGACTCTGTTGTCTTTATTCGATCTGTTGTATACGATTTTTGATTGACTCCTACTACATCAAACCCATTTATGTGTAAAGAGTCACTCTTTCAGACTTATAGATGGAATCACGGTAGACCAAAATTCTACTCTTGCCACGGTGGGTTCAGATTTATGTGGGAATGCCACCAATTTTATTTCTGATGAGGTTAAAGGGTGAAGAGAATGGACCTTCTGAAGAAGGTTTAAGGTCTTTTCTCGATTCAGTAGTTAATTTCCAGTGCAAAATAGCTCAGATATTTCCAAAGTGCCATAATGATTCTGTGACCACTTTCCTCTGGAGTTTTCTGAATTTGGATACATTTCTCCTTCAATGATGGTCTTAGGCCTATGATCTTTTATTGAATTTATGCTTTTGAAATTTGGCGCAAAAGGGTTCAATTGTATCGGGGTTTTCCTTTCTGTCAAACAGAGGATAAAAGTCTTTATTTTGTAGGGGCTCTGAAGAAGGAGGAATATGTGGATCCACTATTTGTGTGTCTACTAATGCTTCTTGTATAAGGAAGACTAACTGAGGGAACTTTAATTTATGGGTTATTCGTTTAGGAATTCCTCGCTTAGTTCTTTTATTTTTATTTTTCCTTCTCTTTAAAGTTGGCCTTGTCTCCTTTGCGCTTATGATTTCCGGTGATAACATTCCTCCATTATTTGGAGATTGAATTAGTGACTCTTGTGGTCTTCTCTGTTTAAAAATTGAAAAGATTGGGATGACATCATGCAGGGCATTTGCACTTACAGGATCCATAAATAGTTTGCTAAGGGAGTAGATTTTGGCTCCATTTATACTCTTACTTTTCCCTTCTTTCTTACTCGTTCTACAGGTTTGCGTTAACTTTTGAATCTTAGTCAGAGCGTATTCTTCAAGTGGAGACACTTTGCAACCTTGTTCCTTTTTCTTGTGGTAGGAAACCTCTTTATCTATTATATTTGAAATTTGATGGTTCTGCCAGGATTGCTTATTTCTCTTGTGGTCCACCAGATATTGGACTATTCTGGTTTGTGTTTCCAAGACCTGGTCTGAATATTCCACGGAGTTCTTCAAGAGAGCCAATATTGTCCAGGATCCTCTGTAGTGTAAAAGGTGAATTAGATAAGATATCTTGATTATTGGTGGACTGTGAGGAAAGAAACAGTGGGAAATTCGGAGAATGAGAAAATTTTTCCTGTATAATTGATATGTTACTCAGAGTGCTATTAAATAATTGGAGTGTCTCCTTTGTTGTTTTGGTTGCCTCTGAAAAAAGTACTGAGCTACATTTTATATTCGGTAGAGTGAAATCTGTGTCTGGAATGTGAGATGGTACAACTTCTATTATTTGTGTAGTGTTTCCTGATGCTCGGCTGCTTTTGTGAGCTCGGATGAGTGATTTCCTTGGAGTCCTTTGGTTAGTTGGTTTGAATTACTAGCTTCTATCTTCTCAATTTTTATTTTTTCTTCTTTGCTGTCCCAATGTTTGTATTTGCTCAGTTATTTCATTTATGCAATCAATCTTCGTCATGGAGGGAATTGTTTTGGTTATTTTTGAAGTTCCGGGGAGGGCTCCTATGAGGGCAGATTTGAGTGTACTCTTTCTTAAAGATTGCTCTGTACCCAGTCTTTTCATGTGGATTGTCCGGTTTCTTAATCTCTTATAGGCCATGTCAGTAAGGCTTTCATTCAGGCTTATGGTATGTATTCTATACCGGATAGCCTGTAACAAAGATTGATTTTCCTAAAAAGGTGATATTCAGCCTTGTTCCGCTTTGGGCTGCTTCCTTGGGGGCCCAAGCTCACTCTCTGCTAAGGGTCATGATGCCCTCTGCGCCTGATCTCCTCACCTTACTTTCCAGCTCTGTACAGGGGGATTACTGCTCCGGATTCGGTGAGGCCGCTACAGTGATCTCCTTTCTCCACTGCCCCCACCGTGCACAACCGCAGTGTCATCTTTTCTGTCCTGCCTCTGGATTATATCATATCAAAAAAAGTACCCCCTATGTGTACTTTAAAGTCCAAGAGTGAGGGGGAAAAGAACAACAATTACTATAGAAATACTCTTGTCAGACCTATATTGCTTTAGTGGCCTACATAAGGCTCGTTACCCGGGCAGTTCCACAACATAGAATCTTTCCAACACAAGTTATGCAAAATTCATTCGTTTTTCTTAAAAGATTTTTTCATGTATAACCAACATTTAAAAATATTTTTAATATTTTTTTTTACTTTTCTTAAGATCAGTCTGTGCAGACTTGTACAATTGATTCCAAATATCCAATTAGTGGAAAACATTTCATATTTTACAAAAACAAAGTGATATTATTTACAGATAAAATATTCCAAAAGAGCATTACAAAGAAACATGAAACATCACTTTATGGCTTCATGCATATAACCCCACAAACAACCATCAAGCAGTCACTCTTACCAATCAATACACTATCACGCAAGCAACACACTCACACACAGATAACAATCCTAGGGAAACTTCTGTTTTTTCATATGACATACACTGTTGGTAATTCTGTGGATTGATTTAATCTTAAAAATGTCCACTAATGTGTTGTCTTTAGAAGATTTCCCCCATATGGTCCATCAACGTACGTTTCGGTGAATAAACATTACAACCACCTTCATCAGGACCACGCTTGGTAAGTAGTAATTCAAATAGGTGGGCGGGGGTTCTCTGTGGAATGATAAAAAAGAAGGTTGTTTTCCAAATGTTCAGTACTAGAAGGAACTACCCAAGGCTAACTAAGTCAAAAAGTAGTATCGATTTAGAGGAATGGCATCCTATGGTGCAAAACCATAACAAGTGCTCTCAACTGAAATCCAAAAAGTGGTAACAAGTTGTGAGTTTATAACTATATTCACCATGAAAGACCCTTCAGAGTGCTTCAAAGTGCTGCTCCCTGTCACGTGTCTTGACATGGAGTAGACCCATAAGTGTGAAGGAAAAGACAGAGAAATCAAAAATAAGAGGATAAAAATGAAAAGATAGAAGAAAGAAAGAAAGAGAAGAAAAAGAAGGGAGAAAGAAAAAAAAAGATGAAAATGAAGATACAATGTCTTTCATCTGGCACCTTATTATAAGGAGATGAAAATCTTCATAGACATAGGTACATATCGGTGGCTCGCAGGTCGCAGGAAGTAACACTGTGCCAAAGTGTTATGCATTTCAAAGCAAACGATTCCTTATGAGTCTTGTCATACTTAATGATACAACTGTATCCAGTTCTGTAAGGCAATATTAATGGAGTGAGCGTTCTAGGCTTCAATTCACTATACCTGGCAGCATGTGGTAATTGTCTAGACCTCTTATGATCTTACCCTCGTTCTGTACAAAGAAATGCTCCTCCATCTAAAAGACTGTAACGTCCAAGGCCAATCTTATTAATGAGGCAGTGCCGCAATATGGCAATGTATTCTTTCTGTGGGGAACACGGTAAAAGATTTTATGAGCCAGTATAAAAGTGACCCCTAGGTCTTTGCTGCGTATAATTACTTGCATAGACTTATGTCATATTTGCGCACAAGTGCCTCATTATATACAAGAAAATGATTAAACATAATGTAGGACCCGCCGTAGTACCTGAAAAGGTTACCATAGCGTGCTGAATGAGCGATAGCCCATTGCTCAAAAACGATACGGCTATGGAGGTTTGCACTGGTACACTTCGTATTCTCAACCAACGAAGATGATGGCATGCATAGTGAGGTGAGCAACAGCCTGATGTCTAGACCCATATGCTTCTGATATGATTCCAAAAGGATCCTCCTGTAGTCCGCGGTGCTACCCTCTGCTACGCTACGCAAAGGAAATAAAATTCTAAAACAGACACGTTTTGAAGTGAGTTCTAGCGATCTAGTTTGGGAAGAGAAGAGAGACCAAGTCAGGCTAGACAAGCTCCTATATGGCAGAGGGGCCGTTGATAACTGTGCCTACAACGGGCAATAAAGATGTGGAAATAATATACTAATGACCCGCCCGTATTTACACAGCAAGAAACCCTCCCTGTGTCCGCCTTTGCACTTACTGTGAATCTTCCTGTTGACGACTGACTGCACAGCTGGCCCCCGACCTACTCCAACATGAACAAGTTTGTTTGTGGAGGCCGGCTGGATTATTCCACAGTCTCTACGGCATCCTGCGTTCAGCGTCTCACAGACATTCCATAATTAAATGTTGTTTTTATTATAGACTGATGGGTTGGCCCCAGACCACCATGTGGTGTTGTGGCGAGCTGCTAGATATTAATCCTGCTGTCTGCCTCCTCTACCTTGGACCTTAAAGATGATGACTAGCAGTGCAGCTGGCTTACACCACAATTCTATTGTTGCTAAATGAGTGGGGCTCACCTGACTGAGCCACTTCTGCCAAGGGTCAGGGGCTCACATTCTGCAGAAGCTTACTATGATTGAAAAAGCTGAGGAATCGGGGCAGGCGGTGCCTCACCCAGTCACACCAAACACACCTGGGGAAGGGAGTTTGAGTAGTGAAAACTGAGCCAAGCCTCCTGCCGCCCCGCAACCCCGCTGTACCACCACAATTTACCGCTTTTGAGAATTACTTTGCCCCTTTGTGCCAAGCCTTGCTGCCTCACCTCACTGTTGAGACACACCGGTCAGAGCTATTAATGCTGGTAACGTTCGTGTCCTGATGGCAAGAGTCACGATGGGGCAAGCCTGTGCAGTCAATAGGTCAGCCACTTTAGGCCTCTTGTGGCTCAAGTGTGAGCCTCTGGCGACTTCAAAGATGGCGATCAGACTGCCACTTTGGCTTTTCCTGGTAGCAATTTGTAGGGGGCGCTGGTGCAGATGTCTGGCTGGTCGGCGTGAGCACCGGAGTTGCAGGAGACACAAGCCGCACCGGCATAATGCCGGCTACTTCTGTGTACTCCTGGCTCCTGCGGCTACCTAGAGCACTCTCCCGCGCCCTCTGCTGGCATCGGGACTGTGCCGGGATTGCGCAGGGGGTAGGGGCTCACCACCTCTACAGCCTCGAGACCCCTTCAGCCACCTGCACCGGGTTTGCTTAGTTGCTCCGGTTCTCCTCCAACCTCTGCTCAGAGCTGCTACAGCGCAGCTGGTCCGCTGGTCTTCCAAGATCTGCCTCTCTCGTGCTGCATGCTCATTCAGAATCCACCAAACAGATTGCAATTACTTTTTAATGAGGATAATTTGTCTTTGAACTCAGAAGTTTTACACAGGCTGGTGCTGAGTAATTGAAGTTTGTTCCTTGGTATTGCATCTGTTATGACCTTCACACACGTTTGCAACACCTCATAAAAATTGGAGTAATATTGCGATCTACCTATTTCATATGCTGTTTTACTGATGTGATAACTGTAGCAGGCATAACTTAGTTGCTGTCCAGATTGAATAGATCGCCACTCTCCTCCATAAACAATTACCAACTTTCTCAATTGTGTACAATAGAGATCTGACATCTTTGGAAAAGATTTTTGTACACTAGGGGCTTGATTTAGTTTTCAGTGGATGGGTTACTCTGTCACAACGGTGACGGATATCCCATCCGCCGAAATATTAATCCCATAATATCCTATGGGATTTATATTTCGGTGGACAGGATATCTATCACCATTGTAACTGAGTAACCCGGCCGCCGAAATCTAAATCAGGCCCTAGGTATTTGTTCTTAGTGGCAAAGGTTGTTTTTTTGGTATTCATGAATGTAAGTTCAAATTGATTTACAACTCTATGAATCTCTGGCCCAGATAACATCCAACTTCTGAGAGCTCCTGGATTTTCCCTCAGATCTACAGCACCTCCATTCCATTAATGATAGCATTTTCCTGATCATGATTTTGATCTAGAGCAATTGATGAGAATGCCCAGTTGCTTTTATTGAAGGCAAACCTTCCTTTACGAAACTCTGAGTGAATGTGTGGGTGGCGTTCTGCTAATGTCGCCATGTTGCGAATGTGGACAGACAGCCATCGAGAATAATGAATATGATTTGTAGCAAACATCCATGGAACCATCTGATCAAGTACTTGTACATACAAATCAAAATTACCCTCTCTAATTAATTGAACGAACACATTTAAGTGCACGTATCTGCAGATCCATAACAATTGCCCAAATTGGAAGTGTGGGTGTTTGTTCGATTTCCACTTAATCCAATGAGAAGTCTCTCTGTAATATGTATAGCACAGCAACGCTAATTTGATGAGCATGAAGTGTACGGGTTAAGTGGGAAACCTTCAATATGGCATCAGCTTTTCCTATGGTAGTGATGTCAGCTCGCACTAACATACTGGTCCATCCACTGTTCGAAAGCCAGTCCCTAAGTACTTTAAAAAAAAGTCATTTCAATATAAAGTCCCCCCCATCATCACAACATATTTATCTTCACCATATAGATGTGGTACATCCCATTGGATTTGTTTTGCTAGGGCAAAGAGAGGTTGGTTGTTTGAAATAATCGGTTTTGTCCTGGATTGAGATAATGAACAGACTCTTCAATGAGTTTCATGCAATGCAAGACCATAGATTTAGAATGAGCACTTCCAGTGAACAGTGGCAACAATGCAGTAGTTGACAATGGTCTATTGATAGGTGGTAGCAATGATTCATGATATGCTTGCCAAGATGTGCTTTCATCAGAAGAAATATTTTCACGCTCAACATTGCACATCACTCTTTCAAGCCATTTATATTCATAGGTGTTAGGAGCATCAATTAGATCACTTTGGCGATCAACTACTACAGATAGTATTGGAACGTGATAATTTGTATTGTACTGGAAGATTTGAAATCTGTTTTGACTTTGCCATATCAAGATTACTCACCACAATACCACAATTCCTTCTAGTTCTCATTCTTAGCGTTGTGTCAGAGTTATTGCTGTTTCATGGAAGGAGTATTTCGCTGTCATGGAACTTGGGTTGTGATCTATGTTATCAATATTTCCACTGGTGACTACTTGCAACTTCAGTTTTGGTGGACACACAATTTGTTCACTCTCATACAGTACGCAAATGCTATTTCCTAAGTGAGCAGATATTTGTAAAACCCTATCATATGAAATACACATACCTAGTTTATAGAACTTGTCTATAAGTTCTCCATTTCTCGTTTGTGGATAGAAAGAGCAATGTATATGGACAGAGGAGTTTCTTTGTAGCTGTTATGTCCAGAAACTGAAGAAGAGTCTGTTCTTGAATTCTTTACACTGGTAAACATCAGTAATTCAGAAATAGACAATGCTATATTGGTAGTGTCTGTTTCACAGGAATACTGATCTTTTATGTTGGCTCCATCAAGCATCATTTTAACAAGGGCAAGAAGCGATTCCGGAACTCATCGGTTTCTACAATCATCCTCAAATGTTCCATTAAAGTTTTCAGATTTTTGCATCATGTCCCTTCTAACAACGTTTGCTTGATTAGCAATATTTACGGCGTCAGCATCTGACTTGTCACAGGCAGATACTAATGCAGATCCTACTTCATCTTCGAAAGCTAACAGGACATCTCTTCCTTCATTGTATGCCTTCAAACCTCTTGTATTTCTGAGAATTCTCTCTTTTAATCTTGTTGAGTTAACCTTACCTACAGTGGAATCCAGCTGCTTTATTCTGCTTGTGCAAAGGTTTACTAAGTCAAAGAGTTTGAAAATAGTTTTAACATCTCACACTCTTGAATCTTTCAAATAAGATACATGCTTGGCTAGAGCTATTCCTTCTACTGAGGTCTCACCAGGTGATTTATTTTTATTCTTTTGTACACTGCGTGTTCTGTTATAGAGTCCTACTAACCACAAGTGATGGAGGAGCGTACTCCACCGGCACCAAGGGGTAAGAGAGGTATTACAAGGAAGTGGATACACCCTCCCGAGTTAACTACAATAAACGTAAAGTATCCAGAACCATCAAGCTCAAAATTAGACTTACGTGGTGTGCCCCGCTCGAACGCCCGAAAGGAGGCAACTCCTTTTTGTTAATTAACCCTCACACACCCTATTGGTGTCATGCTTCATCATAGGGTTCACCCTGACTCCTAAATGTCAGGGTGGGCTCGACCGTATTTCAGGGAGCGCTTAGAAGATGTAGGCCAGGAGGTCTAAAGATAAAAATCCTACTACGTTCCCCGGTATCCCTTTATTCGCGGGGGCGTAGCGGATATTAAAATTAAATATATACAAGGGGTCGTTTGGAAGTAATGGTCCTATGACGCTAAGGATGTGCTAACATGTTTCAGCCCTTGTTTTATGGCCTGTTCGGTTCTGGGCTTTCTTCAGGACAAAACAAAGTTCCCTCCCTGGTATTAAATAAGGAATGTTCCTATATATTTTTATTTGACGGAACAGAAAGCTGTTCCCTCATGAAAAGTGTATGGAGGGTATACTTATCTCTCCATCCAGAGAGAACGCAAAAATTCCGCCTTTAAGGAAAAAGTGAAAGGAAACAAAACAGACAATTTTTTCATTTCATTACATCTCATTTTACATAAATATGCACTCCCATTGTGCTCGGTGTGCTTCCATTCCTTTCACTCTGTGATCTGTGACCATGTGAATGAGCTATTGTTGGGTATACTTGACCCCAGACTGCCACTCGCAGTATGCATCCAGTGCTCGCATTCAATTCTACTCGTAAACTGTGAGCACCTATTCACCGTTAAAAACAAAAACAAACTCCAGTATTCCACCTCCACTATATGATTGTCTTAGTGGAACCATATACATCTGCAACATGAATCACTCCACTCTTCATTGTACTGCCCATCATCTTTTTTGCCAAAGTTATATTGGGATATACCCTTACCCGATTGTGGTGGAAAAAGCGATTCTCATGGAGATCGGGAAGGGGTAGCCTTATAGTCAAATGCTGTGGGAAAGTGAAATACACCTCAGCGTTAACAATGAATGCCCCCGTAATTAAATGGATATTTTTTACCTTGGTTCCGTAGTCTCGCTCGCGGATGACACTTACTACTCCAAAGGTCCTGCCCCTCATGTAACCTATTTGGCTCCTGCGTCTTCCGGCATTAGCATTTGACATGCCCGGGTCGCGGCTTTAAATAGAAAAGACTGTTTGTGTCGGCGTACTCAGAAGGGGTGCGGCTCCGACACCGTCACCCGCGTGCACGTCATTTCCTGCACACGCACTGCTAGGACTACAGTTCCCACAAGGATCATGGGAATTGTGGTTTTTTGGTAAGACGGACAACGTATTAAAGATGACGGTGCCGTTTGTCACCCAAGGAGCAACTCCATCCCCAAGAGGTCCAAACAGGACGACAAACTGTCATAGTCCTGACCTACAAAGACACTCACATGGATGAATATATACATCATCCCAACAAACATGTATCTAAAGGAGATATTTACTCACACCTATATTTCTTATGGAGCTGGGTCATGAGGGTGATAGATTGAAACCTTGATCATCATATCGTTTGTGAAAATGGGTATCTGGGTTCTTATATATCATCACTGCGACAATGTTATTGGGTGTTCTTTGTATATGGACCACACATTTAGCGTGATAAAAGGACAGGAATGTACATGTTATTTGATAGCTCGTGTCCTTCTACCTCCGGCTCAGTACATTCCATGGGATAGAGTCATTCAACCCTTGATGGTCAGTTTTGAGTTTATAGACCCAGCGTTGTTCCTTTTCCAACAACCTTTTTGAGACGTTGGGTCCATCTTTTACTCTTTCAATAATGATCCATTCCAGGTTGCTATCCGTGTGGCCTTTGTCTACAAAGTGGGCTGTCAGTTTTGTTGCTGTGATGTCTCGTCTAATAGTACTTCTATGTTCCCCAATCCGCAATTTGACTTTCCTGGCCGTCATTCCGATGTATCTGGATTTACACGGGCAGGTGATCATGTAAATTGCATTGGAAGTATTGCAATTCGTGTGATTTCTCTGTTCCCAATCGTATCTCATGCCTAGGTTGATACTCGTAGTATGTTTGGTAAAAGGACATACTACACAGGAACCACATGGGAAGTGTCCTTTTACCTGTGGTTGGTTCCACAGTGTGAGTTGTGTATCCCATTTGGGATCCCAACTATCCGTGTGGATGAGGGTGTTCCTTATGCTCTTGTTTCATTTGAATGAGAACATAGGTTTCTCGAATGTTAATTTATTTGAAGTCAGGATATGCCAGTTCTTGTTAATGATCTTTTTTATGTTGTTAGAAGATGAATTGTAAGTAGTAACGCATATGAGCGTCTTAGTTTCTGCTTTGGTATTTGTTTCCAACAGAGCGTCACGTGGTGTATTCCGCGATCTTTTTCGTGCTTAGTTGATCACTTTTTTTGGGGTATGATTTCTCTTTCATGTCTTTTGTCAGTTTTTCAGCTTCATCGTTGTAATTCTCCAAGTCAGAACAATTTCTCCGTATCCTCAGATATTGTCCAACGGGAAGGTTTTCTCTTAGAGATCGAGGATGTGCACTGTCAAAGTGCAACAAACTGTTGCGGTCGGTGGGTTTTGTGTACAGCGTACTCTCCAATTTCCCATTTCTAGCCAGGATATTAATGTCCCGAAATGAAACAATTGTGTTATTGGAGGCCATTGTGAATTTAAGAAAGGGATCCAAGTTGTTGATCCATATTCCGAATTCGACTGTGCTTTCGTGATCTCCATGCCAAATGATGATGATGTCGTCAATGTATCTCAGCCATTTCCGAATCCTCACAGTGAAAGGGTTGTTGGACCAGATGTGTCCATCCTCCAGGTGGCTCATGTATAAGCATGCAATACTAGGGGAAAATGTACTGCCCATGGAGGTACCATGTACTTGCAGGTATAGTTGGTCCTCAAACCTGAAGAAGTTATCCGTAAGGGCAATGCGCATTAGGTCCATAATGAATGTAATCGGGGATTCCCAAGGCCCATCCTGTTTGTGCAGTATTGTTTCTATGACCCTCAGGCTTTCCTCTTGTGGGATGCTTGTATACAGTGCTTCAACATCTAGACTAGTCATTGTTTCATTGAGGGGGTCATAGTCCACTTCAGATAAGATGTTTAGTAAGTGTTTTGTGTCTCTAACGTATGACCTGATCTCAGTAACAAGGGGGCGGAGGAACCAATCAGCGTAGTTCGAAAGAGGTTCCAGGACAGACCCAATCCCAGAAAGGATGGGTCTTCCAGGAGGGGGAACTCTTCCCTTATGTATTTTAGGGATGGTATAGAACAACGGTATTCTAGGTTCTTCAGTATTAAGGAAATCCCTTTCGTTCTTGGTAATCCAATTCCTGTCCAGTGCTTTTGTGGTAATAGCGGAGATGGGCTTCTGTAGTCGGGGGTGGGATCTCTCTGTATTTTTTTGTAATTTCTCTCATCCGAGAGGAGGGACATGCATGCTGCTCTGTATGCGTCCATCTCTTGTATTACGATCGCTCTACCTTTATCGGCTGGTTTGTTGATCAAGATTTTCCGTTTAGCTAAGGATTCAAGGGCCTCTCTTTCCTTTTTGCTCAGATTGCTGAAGGAATTCTGTTTGGGTTGGAGTAATTCAATCTCTTTGGTAACTGCCTCTTCAAACGCCATGACTTCAGGAGGCATAAGGGATGGTGGTGGGCAGAACGTTGATTTTTGTCACAGGGATGTATATCCAGTGTCTTTTTCTTGTTGTGGTTGTCCCTCAAAAAAGGTTTTTACCCGGATTTTCAGGAAGAATTCGCTCAATTCGCAGCGGGTCTTGAACTTGTCAATATGGGTAGTAGGGACAAATCCCAGGCCTTTGTTGAGTACTTCTTCTTCCTTGGTCAGTACCACATCAGCGAGGTTCACTACAAGGTCTACCTTGAGCTTGGACCTGCCTGCTGGTCCTTCGTCTGACTTCTTGTGTTTATCACTCGTGTGTCGTCTTCCCATTGGACTCTTCTGTTGCCACGTCTGCCCCGTCTGCCTCTTCTCCTGCACCTGCCTAAAACATACTGTTGATTCTGGTTAGGCTGGAAGTATGGCATTCCAAGGTATTGAGGTGGACCTTGAAATTGTGGATGGTTAAACGGGCCGGGCCATGGGTACATTTGTGGCGGGTATCCCTGGTTTTGGCCACCTCTTCTTTGTCTTCGTGGTTTATCTCTCCAACTCTTGGTGGAGTTGTCACTGGACCATTCATCCTGGTCAGAGTATGGGGAGCTCGAGTCGCTCCTATGTGAGGATCCAGTGTCGCTATCTGGTTGTTTGGTATAGTCGTCTCGGATGTTAGGATAGACCTTCTCATGGGCAAATTTCTTCAGATCCTTTTGTAGTTTGTTAATTTTACTTTGCATTAGAAAGTCCTTATGTTCACCGATCTCTTTGTTCACTTCTTCAAGTTTCTTCTTGTAGACTGTGATTTTTATCTGTGTGCTTAGGGCGTCCTCACTTGTTTTTATGTTGATGAGGAGTGCTTCCGAAAGGCGTTTGGCCGTGTTGATAATTAAAATTAACCAATCGCGTGTGCACCTCCATAAAAATGAGTGACCATTCTTTCTTAAAGATTGGGTCATCAAGGAAAATGCGGGGCTCGTTGGTGACTATTAGTCCTGTAGGGGCCGCATTTCCTCTTAAATATTCGGTCATGATGGCCCCATGCAGTAGGATCTTCATTTGGTTCCGTTTCAACTCTTTAAGTTCGTCCCAATTTTGTGATTGGTTTAGACACTGAGTGATATTCGTGTCAGGCAACAGTGATGGAGCTGCAAGGATTGCTGATGCCATGTCATCAGAGTATCCTATTCCTAATAGTTCGGCCATCTTGATGTGGGGAGAGTTTAGACTGATCACAGTCTTTGTAACACGAGTAAAAAGATGGGTGTCAATGTGTGTTGACAGGGCAAAAAGGTGGGGTGGAGTAAGTACTGTAAACTATTCTAGGTGGTTCACTTATGTCAAGATTCTTTGGAAATGTTCCTATACCCCACAGCTACGCGCTGCACAAGTACTACTAACCACAAGTGACGGAGGAGTGTACTCCACCGGCACCAAGGGGTAAGAGAGATATTACAAGGAAGTGGCTACACCCTCCCGAGTTAATTACAGTAAACGTAAAGTATCCAAAACCATCAAGCTCAAAATTAGACTTACGTGGCGTGTCCCGCTCGAACGCGGGAAAGGAGGCGACTCCTTTTTGTTAATTAACCCTCACACACCCTATTGGTGTCATGCTTCATCATAGGGTTCACCCTGACTCCTAAAGGTCAGGGTGGGCTCGACCGTATTTCAGGGAGCGCTTAGAAGATGTAGGCCAGGGGGTCTAAAGATAAAAATCCTACTGCGTTCCCCAGGTATCCCTTTATTCGCGGGGACGTAGCGGATATTAAAATTAAATATATACAAGGGGTCGTTTGGAAGTAATGGTCCTATGACCCTAAGGATGTGCCAACATGTTTCAGCCCTTATTTTATGGCCTGTTCGGTCCTGGGCTTTCTTCAGGGCAAAACAAAGTTCCCTCCCTGGTATTAAATAAAGAATGTTCCTATATATTTTTATTTGACAGAACAGAAAGCTGTTCCCATGTGAATAGTGTATGGAGGGTATACTTATCTCTCCATCCAGAAAGAACGCAAAAATTCCGCCTGTAAGGAAAAAGTGAAAGGAAACAAAACGGACAATTTTTACATTTCATTACATCTCATTTTACATAAATATGCACTCCCATTGTGCTCAATGTGCTTCCATTACTTTCACTCTCTGAACTTTGACCATGTGAATGAGCTATTGTTGGGTATACTTGACCCCAGACTGCCACTCGCAGTATGCGTCCAGTGCTCGCATTCAATTCTACTCGTAAACCGTGAGCACCTATTCACCGTTAAAGACAAAAACAAACTTCAGTATTCCACCTCCACTATATGATTGTCTTAGTGGAACCATATACATCTGCAACATGAATCACTCCACTCTTCATTGTACTGCCCATCATCTTTTTTGCCACAGTTATATCAGGATATACCCTTACCCGATTGTGGTGGAAAAAGCGATTCTCATGGAGATCGGGAAAGGGTAGCCTTATAGTCAAACGCTGTGGGAAAGTGAAATACACCTCAGCGTTAACAATGAATGCCCCCGTAATTAAATGGATATTTTTTACCTTGGTTCCGTAGTCTCGCTCGCGGATGACACTTACTACTCCAAAGGTCCTGCCCCTCATGTAACCTATTAGGCTCCCGCGTCTTCCGGCATTAGCATTTGACATGCCCGGGTCGCGGCTTTAAATAGAAAAGACTGTTTGTGTCAGCGTACTCAGAAGGGGTGCGGCTCCGACACCGTCGCCCGCGTGCACGTCATTTCCTGCACACGCACTGCTAGGACTACAGTTCCCACAAGGATCATGGGAATTGTGGTTTTTTGGTAAGACGGACACCGTATTAAAGATGACGGTGCCGTTTGTCACCCAAGGAACAACCCCATCCCCAAGAGGTCCAAACAGGATGACAAATTGTCATAGTCCTGACCTACAAAGACACTCACATGGATGAACATATACATCATCCCAACAAGCATGTATCTAAAGGAGATATTTACTCACACCTATATTTCTTATGGAGCTGGGTCATGAGGGTGATAGATTGAAACCTTGATTTAAACAACAAGAGAGAGAGGGAAAGGAGCCGGTATTGAACACTCTTAGCCCCCCAAAATCAATAATCTAAACAACAAAAGAGTGTAACCCTTGAACAAGAGAGCAGGCAAAAAGGGGGGGGGAATCAAAATTTGATTCTATAAAAAGCCCTCACTCACCAACCTGGTTGGTGACATGCTTCATCATAGGGCCCCACCCGGAAGGTCGAATACCTCCCAGGTGTGCTTCAACGCCAGAATTACTGCGGAGCTGGTAAAAAATTGTTGTGACGTGATAGGGAAAAGTGAGTGTTAAAAATGCCTTGGATGTAACCAATAACTTTATTCGCCGGCCAACCAGGCACGGATAAAAACAAAGTAAGTGATGAAAAGCTGAAATAGGTATAAACAGCTAAATCTCACTACTAGTGAATGGTCAACATGTTTCTGCCACTGTCAAGCAAATAGCTGGGCATTCGTCAGGACCGAGGTGCGTAGACCCCGGTGGTATGAACACGCTAAGGCTCACCCAACCGTGAGTCAAATGTGAAAACAAAGAAACAGGGTGTATGGTTACAACCTGCTGTCAACGAAGGAATCCAACCTCATTTCGGAGGATTCCACATGTATCTGCGAAAAAAGAAGACACGAACAAACACATAACTCAGAAACTCGTATCATGTTTTAGCCATCATGCTCTCTTAGTAGTGCACTATAACACCCCTTCCACCAATTACCATGCTGATACCAAAATGGCATACATAGATGCACTCCTTGTGTTTACATTACTTCAGTGATACTATCCACAAGTATTGTAATTGTACCATGGTTTGTGGAAAAAGTAAAGCGCACTATTTCACCTGCACGCCCTCTATGACGTCTATCGGTATCTATAGATCAATCGTACTTAGAAAATTGAAAAATTAAAAACCTTAATTACTAAGGTGTCGTGATAGCCCACCATCATGCGGTCCCACATACTCAATCGTAAAGAACCACTTTTCTTACACACTGGGTGAAAGCTCATCACACCATGGGTCTCGGGAGGGGGTGGTGGCTAGTAGGCACACCCTGTCGGAAACAAAAAAATTAAATCTATTTAGATAAAGAAAAAGCTACTTATCTGCCTCGATTACTGCCTACTGGTTTAGGATTACTCACGCCAGCAAAGCCAAGCACCCGCTTGGTACCTGTACAACCCTCTGATCACCGGACCCCGTCGATAGGCGGTTCGGGTGACTCTGCCGGTTAAAAGCCTCACCCCGGCAGCCTCGATTGGACCTGCCCCCTTGCGTCGCAACGTGCGGCGTCTCACAGGTGTCCAATCAGGGCGTCGGCAGCACATATGACTGCGGAAGTAAGGCGTTACAACTAGAACGCTTGCCGCTGTCCCGACAAAATTATTTCAACAAAGCTTTATAGAATCCTTGTAATCAACAGTAATGTGGCAGAAAAAGTAATGTAGCAAAAGAGGAAATGCACGTGCTATTTAGCACGAAAAACAACCAGTTATGAAAAACTGCTAAAAACAGTCTCCCAACCGGAAAAATCAGCAGAAGAAACAATCATGGATGCTATTTAAAAAGGGCCAGATATTCCAAAATGCAGGGAAAATCTGGAATAATAAACCCCAATTTGATGATAAGGGATGGCAGGACGGTGTTGACCTGCAAAAGGTGGGGGCCCCTCTGTATTGCAGAGACAACTAGATAATCATGAATAAACACGAGGAATGGTGGAAATCACCTCATGAAATCATGATCTACATACAATAACCCAGGAGGAAGAAATCCATAATATTGGGGAATTTATGCTCTTAAGACAGTAGCCCAAGGGATGGAATCATTTAACCCCTCCTTATGCGTGCCAAGGCGATAAACCCACCTCTGTTCTTTTTCAAAGAGGGATTGTTGTATGTTTCTGCCATGGTACACCTGTTCAATCACAGTCCACCTTATATCATTAGGAGTGTGGTTGAATAAGAGGTAGTGTTCACTAAGTTTGGTCGTAATCTTTTTGCACCGGATGTTACTTCGGTGTTCAGTGATACGTTGTTTAACTTTTCGCGTCGTCATGCCGACATAACGCAGCCCACACGGACAAGTGATCAAATAGACCACATTGGTTGAATTACAATTAGTGTGGCTGCGCTGTGTCCATGTTTTGCCTGGTTCCAAACTTAGTATCTTAGTTGGTGTCGTGAGATGGCAGATACTGCAATTTGAGCAGGGGAAATGACCCACTATTTTCGGAAGACCCCATGCCTCAGTAATAGATATGGGTTCATTAGGTGGTAGGGTCCTCGGTCGAGTATGGACTAATGAATCTTTTAAACTGCGTCCCTTTTTAAAAGAAAAAAGGGGTTTTTTCCACTTCCTGTTGTTACTGTTGATAATACGCCAATGTTTGTTTATCGCTTTCTTAACCATTGTGGATGCAGTACTAAAAGTGGTGACACAGGTTAAGGGAATATCCTTAATTACTTTAGGAGTTTCTTCCAAAAGAGACTCTCTAGGTTGATTACGAGCTCTTTTGTATCCCTTACTGAGGATTTTAGCTGGGTACCCCGAAATTTCAGTTTCTGGGTAAGGTCAGTTGATTGATTGCGAAATTCCTGGAGTTCACTACAGTTTCTTCTTAAACGGAGGAACTGGCCATAGGGAAGATTTTCTCGAAGGGGCCTTGGATGAAAGCTAGAGAATTCCAACAAGTTATTTTTAGCTGTCGGTTTATAGTGAGTTTTTGTAGTCAAGATTCCATCTGCCTTCTGAATGACCACATCCAGGAAGACCACTTCTTGTTTGTCCTGAATGTGGGTGAAATTGAGATTCTGATCGAGAGTGTTAATCCAACCTAGAAAATCTGAGAGAACACTATCGGGACCATCCCAGATCATCAGGATGTCATCAATATACCTCTTCCAAAAAATAATGGAAGAGGCATAGGGATTGCTGGTAGTGAGAATGAACTTACTCTCAAAGTTATGGACATACAGACCGGCCACACTTGGGGCAAAGGTACTGCCCATTGATGTACCAGTGGATTGGAGATATAGTTGACCTTTGAACTCAAAAAAGTTCTGTTTTAAGGCCAAAGTGGCACACTTAAGCACAAATTCTTTTGGGGTCTGGAACTCCCACGGAGTCCTCTCAAGAGCTTCGCCCAGAACTTTGATGGTCTCATCCTGTGGGATGCTCGTGTATAGACTCTCAATGTCTAATGTTACTAGTACAGTGGTAGTGTCCACTGAGACATCCTTCAGTAGATAGAGGAGACTCTTTGTGTCTTTTAAATATGTAGAGGTTTGTTGTATGAGAGGTTTTAAGAAAAAGTCACAAAAACGTGACAGCGGTTCAAGAAGAGAGCCAATCCCTGAAACTATGGGACGACCAGGTGGCGGTAGTCTATTTTTATGTGTTTTAGGTAATGTATAAAAATAAGGAGTGATGCTACTACCTTCCGATAAGAAGGCTGCCTCGTTTCTGGTAATATGACCATTATCTTCGGCCTCTTTTACCAAACCCCTGATATGTAATTCCAATTCAGGAGTTGGATCAGTAATGAGGGGAGTGTAATTCCTAACATCACTAAGAAGACGGAGACACTCTTTCTCATAATCTACAGTATTCTGAATCACGATCCCACCTCCCTTATCAGCTGGTTTAATCGTGATCATTGTATTAGATTGGAGGCCCTGGAGTGCTTGATACTCGCCGGCGTTTAGATTCTTGAATGAATTTGTCTCTTCATGAGACTCGATTTCCTGAAAGACCGCCTGCTCAAAAGCTACAATTTCTGCTGGGACTCTATAGGGAGGTGGGGTGAAGGTAGATTTTAATCTCAGTCCCGTGGTCACTGGGGCCACATCTGGTAAATTGGTCTCTTGCCCCTCAAAAAACGCTTTCAGTTTCAGTTTCCTAAAAAACTCTGCTAATTCACAATGGAGTTTAAACTTATCGAGGCGAGCAGTTGGAACAAAACCCAGTCCTTTCTCCAAAACTTGTTTTTCAATAGGGGACAAGATGGTTTCGGACAAATTCGTGATTAGACTCTCCTGGTACTCGGGCCTGGATGTTGATCCTGGGACTTGCTGCGAGTATGATTGCCCACTGGGTCGTCTTGTTCCCACCTGACCTGGTTCTGGTTCTGTCCTCTTCTTCTGCCTCTTCCTCTGTGGCCCCTCTCTAAAAAAGGACGATACGAATTATGGGGAAGAGGGTGAGTTGGCATAAATGCTGGGTTCCAACCCATTAGTGGGTAAGGTGGTTGCTGGTAATGCATAGGGTGCATGGGATGCATACCTGGCCCTGTGGGGAAATGTGACCACATAGGTTGAGAATAATTGGATCTTGGTGTATTTCTAGTCCCTCCCCTCATCTTCTGTCTAGAACTCCCATTAGTAGAACCACTCGAGTTGGATGTGTTGTCATCGGAATAATCTGAACCTGCATTGTTCCTAGGAGGTGGTGTGAATACAGGATCAGCATAAGGATAGACTTGATTAAAAGTGAATCTTTTAAGATCCTTTTGAAATTTGGTAATCTTGGATTGGGTCAAATTATCTTTATACTCTGTAATATCTTTGTTAATCTCATCAAGTTTTTTCTTAAACCCTGTGAGTGTTGTTTTAAAATGATTTTCTGTCTGTTGAATTTCAATCAAGAGGGCTTCTGATAGTCTCATCGCCGTTTTTATAATTAGCACCAGCCAATCGCGTGTGCAATGCCATGCGATCATTGCCCACTCCTTTCTGAAAGTAGCATCTTCCAGGAAAATACGTGGGGCATTAGAGACCAGAAGTCCCCTTGGCGCTGTATTTGTGCGCAAGTATTCAGTAAGAATGGTCCCATGCAAGATAGTTCTTATCCTGTCCCGCTTTTGTTCGGACAGTTTATCCCATTCGCTAGTATGTATGATAGCTTGGGAGATAGTTGCATCTGCAAACAAAGAGGGGCCCGCCAAAATAGCATCCACTTCTGCATCTGAATAAGAAAGACCTGGGTTATCCATAGTGTGTAAATAGATAAAAATAAAAGAAAAAGAAAAACGTAATAAGGTTTGGCAGCAGGCCTCAGATTTTCGAGATCCTACACCTACAAATTAACTCTCACAGCTGTACGCTGCTAAAACGCCATTTAAACAACAAGAGAGAGAGGGAAAGGAGCCGGTATTGAACACTCTTAGCCCCCAAAATCAATAATCTAAACAACAAAAGAGTGTAACCCTTGAACAAGAGAGCAGGCAAAAGGGGGGGAATCAAAATTTGATTCTATAAAAAGCCCTCACTCACCAACCTGGTTGGTGACATGCTTCATCATAGGGCCCCACCCGGAAGGTCGAATACCTCCCAGGTGTGCTTCAACGCCAGAATTACTGCGGAGCTGGTAAAAAATTGTTGTGACGTGATAGGGAAAAGTGAGTGTTAAAAATGCCTTGGATGTAACCAATAACTTTATTCGCCGGCCAACCAGGCACGGATAAAAACAAAGTAAGTGATGAAAAGCTGAAATAGGTATAAACAGCTAAATCTCACTACTAGTGAATGGTCAACATGTTTCTGCCACTGTCAAGCAAATAGCTGGGCATTCGTCAGGACCGAGGTGCGTAGACCCCGGTGGTATGAACACGCTAAGGCTCACCCAACCGTGAGTCAAATGTGAAAACAAAGAAACAGGGTGTATGGTTACAACCTGCTGTCAACGAAGGAATCCAACCTCATTTCGGAGGATTCCACATGTATCTGCGAAAAAAAGAAGACACGAACAAACACATAACTCAGAAACTCGTATCATGTTTTAGCCATCATGCTCTCTTAGTAGTGCACTATAACACCCCTTCCACCAATTACCATGCTGATACCAAAATGGCATACATAGATGCACTCCTTGTGTTTACATTACTTCAGTGATACTATCCACAAGTATTGTAATTGTACCATGGTTTGTGGAAAAAGTAAAGCGCACTATTTCACCTGCACGCCCTCTATGACGTCTATCGGTATCTATAGATCAATCGTACTTAGAAAATTGAAAAATTAAAAACCTTAATTACTAAGGTGTCGTGATAGCCCACCATCATGCGGTCCCACATACTCAATCGTAAAGAACCACTTTTCTTACACACTGGGTGAAAGCTCATCACACCATGGGTCTCGGGAGGGGGTGGTGGCTAGTAGGCACACCCTGTCGGAAACAAAAAAATTAAATCTATTTAGATAAAGAAAAAGCTACTTATCTGCCTCGATTACTGCCTACTGGTTTAGGATTACTCACGCCAGCAAAGCCAAGCACCCGCTTGGTACCTGTACAACCCTCTGATCACCGGACCCCGTCGATAGGCGGTTCGGTGACTCTGCCGGTTAAAAGCCTCACCCCGGCAGCCTCGATTGGACCTGCCCCCTTGCGTCGCAACGTGCGGCGTCTCACAGGTGTCCAATCAGGGCGTCGGCAGCACATATGACTGCGGAAGTAAGGCGTTACAACTAGAACGCTTGCCGCTGTCCCGACAAAATTATTTCAACAAAGCTTTATAGAATCCTTGTAATCAACAGTAATGTGGCAGAAAAAGTAATGTAGCAAAAGAGGAAATGCACGTGCTATTTAGCACGAAAAACAACCAGTTATGAAAAACTGCTAAAAACAGTCTCCCAACCGGAAAAATCAGCAGAAGAAACAATCATGGATGCTATTTAAAAAGGGCCAGATATTCCAAAATGCAGGGAAAATCTGGAATAATAAACCCCAATTTGATGATAAGGGATGGCAGGACGGTGTTGACCTGCAAAAGGTGGGGGCCCCTCTGTATTGCAGAGACAACTAGATAATCATGAATAAACACGAGGAATGGTGGAAATCACCTCATGAAATCATGATCTACATACAATAACCCAGGAGGAAGAAATCCATAATATTGGGGAATTTATGCTCTTAAGACAGTAGCCCAAGGGATGGAATCATTTAACCCCTCCTTATGCGTGCCAAGGCGATAAACCCACCTCTGTTCTTTTTCAAAGAGGGATTGTTGTATGTTTCTGCCATGGTACACCTGTTCAATCACAGTCCACCTTATATCATTAGGAGTGTGGTTGAATAAGAGGTAGTGTTCACTAAGTTTGGTCGTAATCTTTTTGCACCGGATGTTACTTCGGTGTTCAGTGATACGTTGTTTAACTTTTCGCGTCGTCATGCCGACATAACGCAGCCCACACGGACAAGTGATCAAATAGACCACATTGGTTGAATTACAATTAGTGTGGCTGCGCTGTGTCCATGTTTTGCCTGGTTCCAAACTTAGTATCTTAGTTGGTGTCGTGAGATGGCAGATACTGCAATTTGAGCAGGGGAAATGACCCACTATTTTCGGAAGACCCCATGCCTCAGTAATAGATATGGGTTCATTAGGTGGTAGGGTCCTCGGTCGAGTATGGACTAATGAATCTTTTAAACTGCGTCCCTTTTTAAAAGAAAAAAAGGGGTTTTTTCCACTTCCTGTTGTTACTGTTGATAATACGCCAATGTTTGTTTATCGCTTTCTTAACCATTGTGGATGCAGTACTAAAAGTGGTGACACAGGTTAAGGGAATATCCTTAATTACTTTAGGAGTTTCTTCCAAAAGAGACTCTCTAGGTTGATTACGAGCTCTTTTGTATCCCTTACTGAGGATTTTAGCTGGGTACCCCCGAAATTTCAGTTTCTGGGTAAGGTCAGTTGATTGATTGCGAAATTCCTGGAGTTCACTACAGTTTCTTCTTAAACGGAGGAACTGGCCATAGGGAAGATTTTCTCAAAGGGGCCTTGGATGAAAGCTAGAGAATTCCAACAAGTTATTTTTAGCTGTCGGTTTATAGTGAGTTTTTGTAGTCAAGATTCCATCTGCCTTCTGAATGACCACATCCAGGAAGACCACTTCTTGTTTGTCCTGAATGTGGGTGAAATTGAGATTCTGATCGAGAGTGTTAATCCAACCTAGAAAATCTGAGAGAACACTATCGGGACCATCCCAGATCATCAGGATGTCATCAATATACCTCTTCCAAAAAATAATGGAAGAGGCATAGGGATTGCTGGTAGTGAGAATGAACTTACTCTCAAAGTTATGGACATACAGACCGGCCACACTTGGGGCAAAGGTACTGCCCATTGATGTACCAGTGGATTGGAGATATAGTTGACCTTTGAACTCAAAAAAGTTCTGTTTTAAGGCCAAAGTGGCACACTTAAGCACAAATTCTTTTGGGGTCTGGAACTCCCACGGAGTCCTCTCAAGAGCTTCGCCCAGAACTTTGATGGTCTCATCCTGTGGGATGCTCGTGTATAGACTCTCAATGTCTAATGTTACTAGTACAGTGGTAGTGTCCACTGAGACATCCTTCAGTAGATAGAGGAGACTCTTTGTGTCTTTTAAATATGTAGAGGTTTGTTGTATGAGAGGTTTTAAGAAAAAGTCACAAAAACGTGACAGCGGTTCAAGAAGAGAGCCAATCCCTGAAACTATGGGACGACCAGGTGGCGGTAGTCTATTTTTATGTGTTTTAGGTAATGTATAAAAATAAGGAGTGATGCTACTACCTTCCGATAAGAAGGCTGCCTCGTTTCTGGTAATATGACCATTATCTTCGGCCTCTTTTACCAAACCCCTGATATGTAATTCCAATTCAGGAGTTGGATCAGTAATGAGGGAGTGTAATTCCTAACATCACTAAGAAGACGGAGACACTCTTTCTCATAATCTACAGTATTCTGAATCACGATCCCACCTCCCTTATCAGCTGGTTTAATCGTGATCATTGTATTAGATTGGAGGCCCTGGAGTGCTTGATACTCGCCGGCGTTTAGATTCTTGAATGAATTTGTCTCTTCATGAGACTCGATTTCCTGAAAGACCGCCTGCTCAAAAGCTACAATTTCTGCTGGGCCTCTATAGGGAGGTGGGGTGAAGGTAGATTTTAATCTCAGTCCCGTGGTCACTGGGGCCACATCTGGTAAATTGGTCTCTTGCCCCTCAAAAACGCTTTCAGTTTCAGTTTCCTAAAAAACTCTGCTAATTCACAATGGAGTTTAAACTTATCGAGGCGAGCAGTTGGAACAAAACCCAGTCCTTTCTCCAAAACTTGTTTTTCAATAGGGGACAAGATGGTTTCGGACAAATTCGTGATTAGACTCTCCTGGTACTCGGGCCTGGATGTTGATCCTGGGACTTGCTGCGAGTATGATTGCCCACTGGGTCGTCTTGTTCCCACCTGACCTGGTTCTGGTTCTGTCCTCTTCTTCTGCCTCTTCCTCTGTGGCCCCTCTCTAAAAAAGGACGATACGAATTATGGGGAAGAGGGTGAGTTGGCATAAATGCTGTGTTCCAACCCATTAGTGGGTAAGGTGGTTGCTGGTAATGCATAGGGTGCATGGGATGCATACCTGGCCCTGTGGGGAAATGTGACCACATAGGTTGAGAATAATTGGATCTTGGTGTATTTCTAGTCCCTCCCCTCATCTTCTGTCTAGAACTCCCATTAGTAGAACCACTCGAGTTGGATGTGTTGTCATCGGAATAATCTGAACCTGCATTGTTCCTAGGAGGTGGTGTGAATACAGGATCAGCATAAGGATAGACTTGATTAAAAGTGAATCTTTTAAGATCCTTTTGAAATTTGGTAATCTTGGATTGGGTCAAATTATCTTTATACTCTGTAATATCTTTGTTAATCTCATCAAGTTTTTTCTTAAACCCTGTGAGTGTTGTTTTAAAATGATTTTCTGTCTGTTGAATTTCAATCAAGAGGGCTTCTGATAGTCTCATCGCCGTTTTTATAATTAGCACCAGCCAATCGCGTGTGCAATGCCATGCGATCATTGCCCACTCCTTTCTGAAAGTAGCATCTTCCAGGAAAATACGTGGGGCATTAGAGACCAGAAGTCCCCTTGGCGCTGTATTTGTGCGCAAGTATTCAGTAAGAATGGTCCCATGCAAGATAGTTCTTATCCTGTCCCGCTTTTGTTCGGACAGTTTATCCCATTCGCTAGTATGTATGATAGCTTGGGAGATAGTTGCATCTGCAAACAAAGAGGGGCCCGCCAAAATAGCATCCACTTCTGCATCTGAATAAGAAAGACCTGGGTTATCCATAGTGTGTAAATAGATAAAAATAAAAGAAAAAGAAAAACGTAATAAGGTTTGGCAGCAGGCCTCAGATTTTCGAGATCCTACACCTACAAATTAACTCTCACAGCTGTACGCTGCTAAAACGCCATTTAAACAACAAGAGAGAGAGGGAAAGGAGCCGGTATTGAACACTCTTAGCCCCCAAAATCAATAATCTAAACAACAAAAGAGTGTAACCCTTGAACAAGAGAGCAGGCAAAAGGGGGGGAATCAAAATTTGATTCTATAAAAAGCCCTCACTCACCAACCTGGTTGGTGACATGCTTCATCATAGGGCCCCACCCGGAAGGTCGAATACCTCCCAGGTGTGCTTCAACGCCAGAATTACTGCGGAGCTGGTAAAAAATTGTTGTGACGTGATAGGGAAAAGTGAGTGTTAAAAATGCCTTGGATGTAACCAATAACTTTATTCGCCGGCCAACCAGGCACGGATAAAAACAAAGTAAGTGATGAAAAGCTGAAATAGGTATAAACAGCTAAATCTCACTACTAGTGAATGGTCAACATGTTTCTGCCACTGTCAAGCAAATAGCTGGGCATTCGTCAGGACCGAGGTGCGTAGACCCCGGTGGTATGAACACGCTAAGGCTCACCCAACCGTGAGTCAAATGTGAAAACAAAGAAACAGGGTGTATGGTTACAACCTGCTGTCAACGAAGGAATCCAACCTCATTTCGGAGGATTCCACATGTATCTGCGAAAAAAGAAGACACGAACAAACACATAACTCAGAAACTCGTATCATGTTTTAGCCATCATGCTCTCTTAGTAGTGCACTATAACACCCCTTCCACCAATTACCATGCTGATACCAAAATGGCATACATAGATGCACTCCTTGTGTTTACATTACTTCAGTGATACTATCCACAAGTATTGTAATTGTACCATGGTTTGTGGAAAAAGTAAAGCGCACTATTTCACCTGCACGCCCTCTATGACGTCTATCGGTATCTATAGATCAATCGTACTTAGAAAATTGAAAAATTAAAAACCTTAATTACTAAGGTGTCGTGATAGCCCACCATCATGCGGTCCCACATACTCAATCGTAAAGAACCACTTTTCTTACACACTGGGTGAAAGCTCATCACACCATGGGTCTCGGGAGGGGGTGGTGGCTAGTAGGCACACCCTGTCGGAAACAAAAAAATTAAATCTATTTAGATAAAGAAAAAGCTACTTATCTGCCTCGATTACTGCCTACTGGTTTAGGATTACTCACGCCAGCAAAGCCAAGCACCCGCTTGGTACCTGTACAACCCTCTGATCACCGGACCCCGTCGATAGGCGGTTCGGTGACTCTGCCGGTTAAAAGCCTCACCCCGGCAGCCTCGATTGGACCTGCCCCCTTGCGTCGCAACGTGCGGCGTCTCACAGGTGTCCAATCAGGGCGTCGGCAGCACATATGACTGCGGAAGTAAGGCGTTACAACTAGAACGCTTGCCGCTGTCCCGACAAAATTATTTCAACAAAGCTTTATAGAATCCTTGTAATCAACAGTAATGTGGCAGAAAAAGTAATGTAGCAAAAGAGGAAATGCACGTGCTATTTAGCACGAAAAACAACCAGTTATGAAAAACTGCTAAAAACAGTCTCCCAACCGGAAAAATCAGCAGAAGAAACAATCATGGATGCTATTTAAAAAGGGCCAGATATTCCAAAATGCAGGGAAAATCTGGAATAATAAACCCCAATTTGATGATAAGGGATGGCAGGACGGTGTTGACCTGCAAAAGGTGGGGGCCCCTCTGTATTGCAGAGACAACTAGATAATCATGAATAAACACGAGGAATGGTGGAAATCACCTCATGAAATCATGATCTACATACAATAACCCAGGAGGAAGAAATCCATAATATTGGGGAATTTATGCTCTTAAGACAGTAGCCCAAGGGATGGAATCATTTAACCCCTCCTTATGCGTGCCAAGGCGATAAACCCACCTCTGTTCTTTTTCAAAGAGGGATTGTTGTATGTTTCTGCCATGGTACACCTGTTCAATCACAGTCCACCTTATATCATTAGGAGTGTGGTTGAATAAGAGGTAGTGTTCACTAAGTTTGGTCGTAATCTTTTTGCACCGGATGTTACTTCGGTGTTCAGTGATACGTTGTTTAACTTTTCGCGTCGTCATGCCGACATAACGCAGCCCACACGGACAAGTGATCAAATAGACCACATTGGTTGAATTACAATTAGTGTGGCTGCGCTGTGTCCATGTTTTGCCTGGTTCCAAACTTAGTATCTTAGTTGGTGTCGTGAGATGGCAGATACTGCAATTTGAGCAGGGAAATGACCCACTATTTTCGGAAGACCCCATGCCTCAGTAATAGATATGGGTTCATTAGGTGGTAGGGTCCTCGGTCGAGTATGGACTAATGAATCTTTTAAACTGCGTCCCTTTTTAAAAGAAAAAAGGGTTTTTTCCACTTCCTGTTGTTACTGTTGATAATACGCCAAAGTTTGTTTATCGCTTTCTTAACCATTGTGGATGCAGTACTAAAAGTGGTGACACAGGTTAAGGGAATATCCTTAATTACTTTAGGAGTTTCTTCCAAAAGAGACTCTCTAGGTTGATTACGAGCTCTTTTGTATCCCTTACTGAGGATTTTAGCTGGGTACTCCCGAAATTTCAGTTTCTGGGTAAGGTCAGTTGATTGATTGCGAAATTCCTGGAGTTCACTACAGTTTCTTCTTAAACGGAGGAACTGGCCATAGGGAAGATTTTCTCGAAGGGGCCTTGGATGAAAGCTAGAGAATTCCAACAAGTTATTTTTAGCTGTCGGTTTATAGTGAGTTTTTGTAGTCAAGATTCCATCTGCCTTCTGAATGACCACATCCAGGAAGACCACTTCTTGTTTGTCCTGAATGTGGGTGAAATTGAGATTCTGATCGAGAGTGTTAATCCAACCTAGAAAATCTGAGAGAACACTATCGGGACCATCCCAGATCATCAGGATGTCATCAATATACCTCTTCCAAAAAATAATGGAAGAGGCATAGGGATTGCTGGTAGTGAGAATGAACTTACTCTCAAAGTTATGGACATACAGACCGGCCACACTTGGGGCAAAGGTACTGCCCATTGATGTACCAGTGGATTGGAGATATAGTTGACCTTTGAACTCAAAAAAGTTCTGTTTTAAGGCCAAAGTGGCACACTTAAGCACAAATTCTTTTGGGGTCTGGAACTCCCACGGAGTCCTCTCAAGAGCTTCGCCCAGAACTTTGATGGTCTCATCCTGTGGGATGCTCGTGTATAGACTCTCAATGTCTAATGTTACTAGTACAGTGGTAGTGTCCACTGAGACATCCTTCAGTAGATAGAGGAGACTCCTAAACCAGTAGGCAGTAATCGAGGCAGATAAGTAGCTTTTTCTTTATCTAAATAGATTTAATTTTTTTGTTTCCGACAGGGTGTGCCTACTAGCCACCACCCCCTCCCGAGACCCATGGTGTGATGAGCTTTCACCCAGTGTGTAAGAAAAGTGGTTCTTTACGATTGAGTATGTGGGACCGCATGATGGTGGGCTATCACGACACCTTAGTAATTAAGGTTTTTAATTTTTCAATTTTCTAAGTACGATTGATCTATAGATACCGATAGACGTCATAGAGGGCGTGCAGGTGAAATAGTGCGCTTTACTTTTTCCACAAACCATGGTACAATTACAATACTTGTGGATAGTATCACTGAAGTAATGTAAACACAAGGAGTGCATCTATGTATGCCATTTTGGTATCAGCATGGTAATTGGTGGAAGGGGTGTTATAGTGCACTACTAAGAGAGCATGATGGCTAAAACATGATACGAGTTTCTGAGTTATGTGTTTGTTCGTGTCTTCTTTTTTCGCAGATACATGTGGAATCCTCCGAAATGAGGTTGGATTCCTTCGTTGACAGCAGGTTGTAACCATACACCCTGTTTCTTTGTTTTCACATTTGACTCACGGTTGGGTGAGCCTTAGCGTGTTCATACCACCGGGGTCTACGCACCTCGGTCCTGACGAATGCCCAGCTATTTGCTTGACAGTGGCAGAAACATGTTGACCATTCACTAGTAGTGAGATTTAGCTGTTTATACCTATTTCAGCTTTTCATCACTTACTTTGTTTTTATCCGTGCCTGGTTGGCCGGCGAATAAAGTTATTGGTTACATCCAAGGCATTTTTAACACTCACTTTTCCCTATCACGTCACAACAATTTTTTACCAGCTCCGCAGTAATTCTGGCGTTGAAGCACACCTGGGAGGTATTCGACCTTCCGGGTGGGGCCCTATGATGAAGCATGTCACCAACCAGGTTGGTGAGTGAGGGCTTTTTATAGAATCAAATTTTGATTCCCCCCCCCTTTTTGCCTGCTCTCTTGTTCAAGGGTTACACTCTTTTGTTGTTTAGATTGAAACCTTGATCATCATATCGTTTGTGAAAATGGGTATCTTGGTTCTTATGTATCATCACTGCGACGATGTTATTGGGTGTTTTTTGTATATGGACCACACATTTAGCGTGATAAAAGGACAGGCATGTACATGTTATTTGATAGCTCGTGTCCTTCTACCTTCGGCTCAGTACATTCCATGGAATAGAGTCATTCAACCCTTGATGGTCAGTTTTGAGTTTATAGACCCAGCGTTGTTCCTTTTCCAACAACATTTTTGAGACGTTGGGTCCATCTTTTACTCTTTCAATAATGGTCCATTCCAGGTAGCTATCCGTGTGGCCTTTCTCTACAAAGTGGGCTGTCAGTTTTGTTGCTGTGATGGCTCGTCTAACAGTACTTCTATGTTCCCCAATCCGCAATTTGACTTTCCTGGTCGTCATTCCGATGTATCTGGATTTACACGGGCAGGTGATCATGTAAATTGCATTGGAAGTATTGCAATTCGTGTGATCTCTCTGTTCCCAATCGTATCTCATGCCTAGGTTGATACTCGTAGTATGTTTGGTAAAAGGACATACTACACAGGATCCACATGGGAAGTGTCCTTTTACCTGTGGTTGGTTCCACAGTGTGAGTTGTGTATCCCGTGTTGGGATCCCAACTATCAGTGTGGATGAGGGTGTTCCTTATGCTCTTGTTTCGTTTGAATGAGAACATAGGTTTCTCGAATGTTAATTTATTTGAAGTCAGGATACGCCAGTTCTTGTTAATGATCTTTTTTATGTTGTTAGAAGATGAATTGTAAGTAGTAACGCATATGAGCGTCTTAGTTTCTGCTTTGGTATTTGTTTCCAATGTTTCCAATATATATAGAGTCCAACTGAAAATTTATGATGGTATTCAGCATCCTGAGCGTGCATATCACCCATGGCCAATTTCTCAATAAGTGCTGTAAATTGAACTAACTCGGCACACTGACAAACATTAGCATCCACACCATCTGTTTTTGCTTTATGCATTACAGATGTATCTGATTCATTGCAAAAGGAACATGTTTTTCTTCCAGGAGTTTTATTAGGAACTGGAATTGCCGAACGTGTTTTAACTGGACTACTATATGAATCCGTATAACTATGTTTTCGTCTCTGAGCCCATTGCAGCTTTATATTGTTTCAATTGTTAAAACATGATTTATGCGACCGTGCATTGTTAGTCCTTAATGTCTGCTCAATACGAGAACCCTCTAGTTCGATATTCATAGGCACGCATTCCAGTTCTTTAAATTTCTTCAGGCTATGGTCTAAAACACTATATCCAGACCCATAATGTTTGCGTGTAGCATTTGGTGGGCTAATAAGTCTTTCTAGAATGCTATCCTTCCAAACAACACTGATGGACCAATTTGTTGCAACAACATCATCGTGCTGGACAGCTTGACCACTGGTTGTGGGTGATGAAATAAGGTATTATTTCGACATGCTACTAATTGTTGAAGCTGAAAAAAAGGTACATATTAATATATAATAGATATTAAAAAATGTTGATACATGTCAATAAGTATGAATATTTACATCAAATTTATAATAGATTTGAATTTTAACGCTTTTACATGATATTGGTGGCCATTTTGGTTTTTTATTTATGATGTCACAGTATAGATCCAACTTTGGTATGCACTGACATATACACATCAACTTTTGTGCCAAATTTGAAGCAAATCGGAAGATTTAACATTATTTTTTTATATTTGTCAGCCATCTTGGATTTCAACTAGACTATATGATGTCATAGGCAAGATCCACTTGGGGTCTTGCTCTTATATGATTACTATTACAAAGACCAATGTATGTACCAACTTTCAGCTTTCTATCACAAGGTGAACGATTTTCGTTAGAAAACAGGCTCATCAGTCATCAGGGCTGTTTCTCCATTAGGGCTCTGGGCTGCGCCCCCTGACATTTATTTAGAGATACAATGGTATCTCTAAACAAATCGATGTATTTAAGTCTGGGCTGTCTGTCCCAGGCTGCCTGCCTGGCCTCGCTCTGAAGCAGGAGACGGGAGCCAGGCGGTAAATCAACTTTCTGAACTGTGACGCACGACACAGGGCTTACTGTTCTAAAGCCCTTTATTGCCATTGAAGTCTATGGCAGTATCCACTGTAGGCCAGTAATACTTTCAGCGTCATGGTTTCGGGCGCTGGAGTCTCTGTCTCTGCGTGAGAGCATCATTCACAGGCATAGATCCCACCCTTTCTCATTTGTCACACGCAGGAGTGGATGGAAGCACGTGTGTTTTGGTGCTTTGTTCTCAGTAAGTGTTAGAATGCTAATCTTCTGTAATCTATATTGTGCTGAGACCCCTCACCACACTAACCTCACCCACTGTGACACCCGAGGCCTGGCTGCACATCCGCTGGCCCTGTTAGAAGTGGAGCTGCTGTATTTGTTCCCCCACAAAATTGATCCAAAAGACTAGCAGGCCAGGGTTCTTGTTCTCTTGTGAAGTTGATCCAAATATCCGAATCAAGTGCAAAGTGAGAGATATTAGTAGACAGTTATATGCTGTATGCCATTAAAACTGGCCCTATCTTCATGCCCTTACCAACATTAATGACAAAAACATGGATTGATTTATGAACAATGAGTGTTAAAAACATGAAGGCAATGCATGTCAGCGATTTTGTTCCTCTCTTATTTCACGTTTTACTTAATCTTGCCTTCCTCAAGCGTTAGCTATTTAATCACGTTGTGTTTCTGTATTTCTTTTCTGTGCATATTTTGAGCCGTGCCAGGTGTTTATGAGGGGGACCAGGTGTTTATGAGGGGCTTTGATTGAGAGCTCTGATGCTGAAGCCAAAGGAAAGTGCCTCTCAGTGGGTTGGCCTCTCTGCAGAGCACACAAAACAATGGTCATGTATTCCACTAGTAATTGCAATTTTGTGAAAATATGTGTGAAGGGCGTGGACAGATGGCAAAATATTTACAGGGCAAGAACAGAAGGAAATAAATTGCTTAAATGTGAAGGAGTGCAGTGTAATGTTTGGAAGTGGTGAAGTGAAGGAGATGCGAGGAAGTGCATTTGGGGAAGAGTGAAAAGAGGGTGCTGGAGAGGAAAGAGAGGTGGTTGAAGATGTACAGATGGACGAAATGTGCAGAGAAGAAGGGCATACATATCCATAATAAAGCGCCAAAACTCCTTCCACAGGCCTCAATACTATTGAAATTTTAGAATTTAAAAATGTTTTGAGGTTAATTATTTGTAACAAATCCATGTTGTTACTCATTTATCTTGAACAGCTAACAACCATTGACAAAGCCAATCGTACTGACAAGTTTTAGGTGTAGGTCAGTTGGGAATCACAGAAATGTATTTAATTTTTCATCCCACTTATATTTCTATATGACTGATTGCAGCCAGAAGCTGTGGGTCCTTCCCGAAGCCTGGTTAGAGTATTTTCTTCCAAAGTTGATGCCGCATGCAATGCAAGACACTGGGCAAGCATGCACTTTAAAAGGCTGAAGTAGTCATGTTGTACAATTTGCACATTACAGTAACTGTTTAGAGATAGGGCAGTTTTTAATGTGTTTAATATTTCAAGACTATATGTTCCCACTGCTTTATAAGCCTTGCTTTATCACTAAATTAACTTGTTTTAAAATGCACCATTTGCCAATCTTTTTTGAATTGTTTGTCTGGAGGAGGACCCAGCCTGGACCCCACGTTTGTCCATTAAGCTTGCTTGTGTTGCTCACTACATAAAAGTCATACCAAACATTACACCTCACCACTTTCAAATGTCACCAGCTGCCACTGACAGTCATACTACAACACAATAGCAGGTTGAGAGCTGGCAATGCTGAGCCCACAGGAGCACTTGTAGCCCTCGCATTAAGGGAAACACTTTTAACGTGGATGTTCACGTTGTGCTCAAAGTGAGGCAACCAATGGCTATAGTGGACTGGCGCAGTACCCATGCTGTATGCTTTGGTGGGAGGAAACAAAATGTGAATTTCAAGTTAACAGACCAGTGGAATAAGACGACTGGCCAGAAGCCCCTATACGTATGCATATTATATTATATATCTATATATTTTTAAAAATAACAGTTTGGTGAGACAGCTAAAACGGTCTCAAAGACCTGATTTAATAAGAGTCCCATTGTGTTGGGGTTGAAGGATACAACTCATCAAATCAGACCACTGTGAGACTGAAATGGTCCAGGGCAGGACAAAAATATGGAGGAAAGCCACTGAATCAAAAGCAAACACCTGATATAGACAACAAAGCCATCCAATCAAACAAAAGCCATCCAATCATGAACAGGGGGATGACCCAAATGTCACTCTAAGTATATGGTACATACTGGAAACAAGAGATCTGTCAACAGAAAGCCAAAGCTCTCTGTAGCTGAGACCTAAAAACATGCTCTTTTGTTGTTGTAACAGCAAGATGCATAGCCAAAGCCCCATATGACTAACGAAAAGAAATTGCAACTCAGCACCATAACCTTTGCGTGACAGAAAAAAGGTTTCACTTTGTATATATAGAAATGCACACACATACACCAGATCACACAGTCTGTCCATTTTAGGTGTGTGCCATTTGGACAGAAAATATTGTAAGGACCCATTCAGAAAATATACCATCTTCTCAAAGTGCTTTAGTTTCTTTCTTCTGTACAGCTCAAACAAGCTTGGTTTCTTGTTTTAGCATGACCTAATTATCCTCTTGCACACAGTGCTTTCCAATGGGAGATAGGAGGAGCTTTGCAGCATGAAGGGCAGCTACTGTGCATGCGTAGTTGATAGTATGCTACACCTACTGCAGGAGTAGCCTGCCATGCGCCAACCACCTTGGAGCCCACCATACCGCGATGGCTGTCACATCTTTACTTGTTCAGTCTCTGATGGAGTAGTCCTGACAAATACTGTAGTTAAAGGAATGCAGATCAAAAGCATCTAGTGCTCGTACACCACATGATTCTATGATTCTTGGTCCGTGAGGAATGTCCACTGATGCTAACTGAACCCTACGTTGGTGGCTGAGGTACATTTGTGGATTCTGACAAGCCACTGTTTCTTCTCTGTGTGTGTTGCTGCTCTGGCAGTTGTTGAGGTTGGTACACCGTGGTTGCTGGCTGCTGTGAATATATGGGTAAAAGCAAAGGATTGGACTGTTCACCTTGCACTGAGCTTGAGGTCTGCACCTGTGAATTTAAATAAAAAATATATCATTTTGGAGTGTATGATATACAGAGAATTGTCTAATTCTAAAGGTGGAAAACCAAGAGCAATGCACTGAAAACTGGCATCCTTTATTGGCGCGTAAAATATTCACTTCTGTGTTTGGTTAACTTCTTGTGTGGGCAATTAGGGTTCAAGAGAGCTGGAGCAATGTCAGGCAATGAGGATAAGCATTGAGAGCCTCATTTATGAAAAGTATTGCACCGCTGCGTGAAAACAGCGATGCAACATTTTTCAGTACGCCCTCCTTGCGATACCATGGATGCGCCGTATTTACTGTAAGCCGGTCCATGTTGCAAGGATACACAGAAATGTCAGTATTCCTCATGTATCTGTAGGCGCAAAAGTGGCATATTGCTGGGGTGTATATGAAAACAAACGCAACTCCAGCAATGTGTCCTTTCACATGGACCTCTGCCCAGATGCATCACTTTGTAAATATGGTGCAGTGTGGCAAATTTTTTATGCCGCCGCAGCATCACAAAAATTGGCCCAACTGCAGCGTAAAGGCCTCATAAATAAGGCACTGAATGTGTAAATACGATTGCCATTTAGATTCATTGCTTGTACATTTATCTCATGGGGAAATCCAGAAAATCAGCTTGGCTCAGTCCCTTGTCCACCAATGTTTGATGCCTCTTGTCTAAACACATTTCACAAATGTATGCTCTTGAGCCTAATAATGCCCTGAAGTCCATCTCTCGTGTGGGATAAGGTAGTTAACTTGCTCATTGCATATTTGGCATCTCTGTAAATATCTACAGCAGAAGAGCGCATAAATGGCAACTTTGATAAACATTTTTTGCAAGATGGGCCACCCGGGAACTTCCCTATCAATTCCCTGGATATTAGTCACGGCACAAAAACTTTACAGGACACAGACAAACTAAAAGCAAGCTTACTTCTCCCAGGGGAGTATTATTCCCTCAACTCTAGCTTGTGGCTGTTTGGTGTATCACTCCGCCTACAGGTGGTGCTTCCATCGGAATGCGGGACTTTTTTGCATTTGAAAAGTGCACTCAACCATCAAGCTGTTTGTCACATTCAATTCTTTATTCCCTCTGTGCATTCTGTGCAGAAACCAATCAGTTTTTGTTACTTTTTCCCAGCAATGGCAACTGGGCAGGCGTTTTTGAGATAACAAAGCATTTTTGCATACAAAAAGAACAATGTGGCAATATAGGCATTGTATCCTTCATTCGACTTCCTTTTACTTACTCCCGGGGACTGCTTGATGACAAACCACAACAATAATTTGCTAAAATCAGAATTTTCACATTTCGTTTTTAGGTCTCGCCTACGCAGCGCGCATGCGCTGCGTAGGTGGGCCTTTAGCCGTCGCTCTGCTCATTTTCAAGCACTGCACTCGTGCTTCTGGCGGCATCCACCTTGCGGGAGCGAGCAGGGGCGCGCCACAAGCACGAGTGCAGTGCTTGAAAATGAGCAGACTGCGCGCGGACGCACGCACCACTCCCGGGCTTGTTCCTTCCATGCAGTTACCAGCAACACGAGCGCGCACCACTCCCTGCCGGGCTTGTTTACATATAGTGCTATCCCAAGCAATGACAGCACGGGTTTCTTGCCGTGCCGAGCCCCTAATGCAGTTCCTTTCGTACCTTCAGTATTTCAGTTCTTACCTCATTATATCGCTGTACCAGGCGGCTGATGCTCTCCCTCTCCACTTGCCACTCTGGCTTACATCGCTCTTTTCGCAGGATCTTGCACTTCTGTTGCTTTTCACTGTACTTTTTCTTCCATCGCTCAAAGTTCTTCAGGGGGTCTGTGCGGTTGTTAAACCTAGGAGCTTTCTTGACTATTGGGGCAGCTGGTGTCAATCGCTTAAAGGACTAGCAGCTCATCCGTCCTGCCGGAATTATTTACGAGCAGGTTAACTCTCCTTTCAGCAATAGGAAGTGGCAAGAATATTAACCATCTTTCAGATATGGTCTAAATCACAAAAGGCTCTCTATAGGTATCTCGAGTGATAGCTATTCCTTTGATGACCCAAGATACACCATAGCTCTCTCTGACATCAGAACAGTCTAAGATCATGAGCATTTACGTCTTGTTTATATGAATGTAGTTTCGGAGAGCGTGCATCTTTTATCTTTTATCCTCAACTCATGGACCTTGTTTAAACACCCGGAGCGCAACATTCGGAGGTGGAACTCCTGATGAAGGCAGTTGTCTGTCGAAACGCGCGTAGAGTCATTTTGGAAACCACCCAAAAGAATCATTTGTTCATCAACTTGTTGTTGTTTTGCTATATCTATTACAAATCAAATTATAATTGTTCAGGAGATCATATATATCAATATGAATAAGATTATGTGTATGTAGTATGTTTGTGGTCATGAATGAATGTGGTCAGAATGTTGTTTAATTATTAGTCTCTGTAGGACCCCTTTTCTCCTTAAGGTGTGTTTTATATTTATTAGAATGTCTATTATGTTTAATAAATTATTTTTATATCTTTCTAATTAATTGTGTCACTATTGTCCTGTTCCTTATAATGGTTTGAGAGAACTAATTGTTTGAAGTAGCCCTAGAGTACTTACATATATGTATTTCCCTGTCTAGGTGTACTTCTCACCAGCATCAGGGGCCCCTTTACTTTGCAATTGGGACTGAGTGGTCTCCATGCTGAGATCTGGCAGAAAGCATATAACCCAGTGCCTCTTCTACTCCCTAGTGCTAAACACACATCAAGTACTCCGGTGCGGATGCATCCATTCTGCGTATCCTCACTGCGCCAGAGACGTAACTGAGTCACAAGAGTAGCCATTTTAATAACAGGCACACAGAGAAGTCTCCGTAGTGATCAAAGCGGTTCGACTCTGGCTCAGGGACCTGGACTACTATTATCGTCCTGACTCTGACATGGCTGCCTCCATGAAGCATATGTGCCCCATACAGATGTTAGAATCTCACAACATGAGAGATAACCACTTCCACAACATGGCACGTTTGAATGACGGCTTTCAAATTCTGTAAGCTTTATTAGCACCGTGGAAATGAACAGTACAGTAGCTCTGTACACCCTCTTCGCTTAACATCACAGCTATATAAAACAGCATAAGAGCAATTGTGATATACTCCGGTCATCATTGTCGAACACTTGGCAGGATGACGAGCATTTGAAAACCAAACTCTGGCGGATGCCTCAGAAGGACGTGTAGACCACACAATACAGTAGACGGATTTCTTTCCCCGAATTACGCTGTTGGAATTTTGTTCATAGCTTTTTTATTGTTATTCATTTTTTTATATATATCTGCAAAATATTTTAATGGTCCTGCTTAATTCTATATTAGAACAGCGATCAATGAATGTGTCCAATGTGCGGAAGACAGCCTTCAAAAAACGGATAAGGTGGGCACATTTGTGAACAGAGAAGGGCAGACATTAAGAAACAAGCATTTGCAATGCAATAGGTCTCACATTTGCAAGAGCTTAAGCTATTGGCATTGTAAATGACAATGCATTTTATTGATCTGTTTTGAAAATTAACACAAATAAAAGGCATTTTCATTTACAATGCTAATAGCTCAGAGGCTGTGGTACACATTTATAGAGCAGTTGGGACTACTGTGGCTAGGAATAAATGTGACCGTGGATGTTTCCCAGAATGATTATGGCCGTGGAGTTACTATTTAAAGATGTTTCTGGGATTAATTGAGTTCCAGTGAGACTGGCTGTGATGGAGATTCCGTGTAGCAGCACACCCTTTTAATATGATGACAGCAGAGGATGGATGGCAACAGGACTAACATCTGGAAATCTTTATTCACTGATGGATTTAGAGTACCTGGATCGAACGAGACCGCTGACATGCATTGTAATGCACTGTAGATAGACACACACACGCACACACACCCCCACCACCACACCCACCACCACGGCTCTGGGTGTGAGCCCACTCCTCCTCAGGCGACAGCCTCGCAGAAGAATGCCAACAGGGAGGGGCCAAGGGCTACACAGCTAAAATGTAATGTACTCTTGTCTTGTGGATATTTATACATCATTTACCCAAAATAAATCTTCCACAGTTCTACATCTCAGTGTACCTAATTTAACAAAACAAATCGACAGGCACCTCGATGCTACATACTATGATATTGGATAGTTATGAACAAGCGGGACGTAAGGCCGTTGGCTTAAATGCCTGCAGTGAAATAACATTTCACAAACATCTTCCGGCAGCTTAAAGTGCTCCAAAGCAACTGCAGTTTTTGCCCAATTCACACTTGGCTCCACCCTGAAAATTCAGATTAAGCATTCGGGTCCTACTGCCTTTTTTCTATACACTACCTCTTTATGCAAAGCGAAAACTTGCCTAGAGCAAAAAAATTGTTATGTCATTGTCACTTACCCTTTGCATAAAGTTAATTAATTTATGCACAAGTGCAACAAGGCAGCATGACTCTACATTTAACTAATTACACGATGAGAGATGCTGATAATGCACAGTCACTGAATAGGTCAATCATAAGTAGGTTTGTTAATAATTACTCACAGAAAGTAGAGTGTAAGCGTTGTTTGGGGGAGCTTTCCAAAACTTTTACATCCATGTGATGGAAGCTTTTAATTTTCAAAGATCGCTTGATGTCTTCAATTAAAATAGGATTTAGTAACATTCCAATAAATGCTTTGATCAGGCTGTTTCAATGCGCTGCTTTACAGCGCAGCAACTGTGTGCAAAACTTGAAGCAAGAGAACAAAATCTCCATTGTGCTAAATATACAGTACATGGCACTGTTGTGATTCGCGAATACAAAAAGTACAGTAAAGAGCTCCACTTCTTAAAAAAAAACAAAAAAAAACACCAAGCATTTGCAATGCAATAGGTCTCAGAATTGCGAGATTTTGACTTATTGGCATTGTAAATAACAATGCCATTTATTTATGTGTTTAAACAAACACCTGCAATAAAAAAGGCATTGTAATTTACCAATAGGTCAAAGTTTCTAAAATGCGAGACCTATTGCATTGCAAATGCTTGTTTCCTTTTCTTTCTCCGTGTATAACATTTTTTCCACGAGAAGACCAGCCTTTCCCCCTAAAGCACCCCTTGCATATGTTTTTTGGAACAGTGATCTGCCATGTTTGCATACTTACTTGAACATTTGTGCACAAAAAAGTACACATACAAATGGGTTGCAAATAACCACGAGGAAGGCTCTTGAATACCAAAAAAGGAAAGGAATTTATAAGTGCTCACCACATTCTGATTGTCCAGTACCCATCCGCGCTCCTCCCCTTCAGGGGAGTACCTATCAATTGTCATAAGGTGCAGTGGCACTGGGGCAAAGAGATCTAAAGGGCCCACTGCACACCAATTATGGCTTTTTTATCACTCAACGGGGACATGTGGCAATGCTTAATTTGTAAAAGAATAGTGCAGGTGACCAAAGCTCTGCTCACATCTCTGCGGCGCTGCTTTAAAATGTTGGTGTGCCGAATGCGTATTGAATTCACCTCAGGTCTCTTTCATCCACTACCTGACACTCCCTGCCCCTTTATCTCTCTCTTGTATGTTCCGGCTTTCCCACTTTGTGAGGTTTTTTCCGTCTTTCTCTTCCTCCTTCTTTCTGCTGCTTGTTTTTCCCTCTCTTGCTCTCGGTCAATGACTGATGAGGAAAAATAAGCCCCAGTCCCCAAAAATGAGTGCCGGTGGGCCCCACTGGCAATCACCGGTTCAAATTAAGCAATGCACATGGTGTCCGTTTTCAATGCTTTTGCAATTGAGTCGGACCGGCCGGTTGGGGGGGGGGAGGGATTGCGCGTGGAAAACACTGCAGCTGCTTTTGTTACAGGGGGCCGATATTGCAGCTGTGCTGCAAAACCGGTCTCCTGTAACAAAAAGGCCCCCCAGAGGTCTAAAACCGGCCCCCACCCTGGGGGCCCACTGGGGAAACGCCCGGTGCCAGCTACGGCCAGTCCGGCCCTGTTTGTCACTGTCGAAAATCTGCAATACTACCACATTTTCATAGGTCATAAGTGGGATTCAAGGTCGTAAAATTTCTAAAATTCGAATTATTTTATTCAGGATTTCGGAACTGCGACCTTAACTTAAACTTTCTGTATTGATTGCAAATATAATATATGACTACAAAACGTTTTGTGAATGAGATGATTCAAGTGAATGAGGCAATTCAGTTCAAATGTTCTGAGCTCATGTTCGCCGAAAGTTCCTATGGGGTGTAGGGCAAACAACCATTGGCATAGCCAATAGGTCTTGCATTTGGGACCTCTATAGTGTTTAGCCATGCAGCACATTATGCTGGGTACTACAACATCTACTGTTACTTCACATGCCACTGATGAACGGCCACACACACCCACGGTTGAACTTTCGTACTATTTAATAAACACTGGAAATGGAATTCATGACCAGATAGGGCAAGTCTGCAACCTAAAGGAAATTAAATGATGAATAAAAATAATCTTATTCAAATAATGCCTTCAAAACTGCACCAGGAGTGATATGATACATGTTGCTTGATTATTTTTGCAGCTTCTTTCTGAAATGTGTAAGTAGATGAGGGATGAATTTGTCATATTCTTTGTAGTTTCAACATGCTTACTGTAATTTTGCATTGTGTTTAATAGTCGTTATTAACCAGGGTTTACAATGTGCAGTGCGAAGACATTGCCTAAAGGCGCTCTTTTCAACGTATAGTGTGCCATGGAGTTCTTAATGAATTAATCAGACTACCCAATGCATCACAAACCCTAAAATAATTCAATGAAAATGGTCTCATAATCATCAGCTACCTACCGAAGAAAGCCTGGAGCATGTAATGAGCTTGCAGGGCACACGAAAACAGTGTCAATATATTTCATTAAAAGTGTACTAAAAAGACTTGCAGTTTTTGGGTTATATTAATTAGAACACAACATATCTTTCCAGTAATGTCAGCTGCCCCAAATTTTTATGCTGTTATCACAAATATATTCTTCATTTTTTGCTTTAAAGTACTTGCTTTTTCTAAAGTGTATGAAAAAGTAATTTCTGGTTTATCTCTTGATCAACCTGTGAAGTGGTAGGCAAGCGTATTAAATCAATGGGAATACCACACGCACCCAGGACAGGAAAGAAGGTATAATGACGTTTAACATTGAGTTCACAACAGCATCTACTGCATGTCCAGCTGGCACAAGAACACTCACACTTTGGACTGTTCCGACACCAGAGCACAAATAGAGGACCTTAGTTGAGAACAAGCATTGATGGGGTTCAGGGAAACAGTGGGGGGCGTGGAGGGGTGGGCGACAGAAGCAACACAGAAGAGGAAGGCAAAAACAGAAGTAACACAAGGGGATGCCTAGGCAATATGATGGAGGGTGGGGGACACCAAAGCAACACTAGGAGGGTGGGAGAGGTAAAAAAGCAACATGGAGATTGGGGTAAACCAATGCGAGTGTGTGGATGGGGAGCCGAATAATAAAGGGGGGAGAAGAAGGACGCAAGTGAGGAGAAAACAACAAGGAGGGGCGGGGAGAAGCACTATGGCAACAGAGAGCAACACAGAGTGCACAGGGAGAGAAGTACACGAGGAAGACAGCTTGAAAACACTTATGAAGTACTTAATAGAAGAAAAAAATTGTGCTTCAAATACAAGCAGTGAAAGCAGAGATTACAGCCAATTAAAGAGACGGTAAAGCAGGAATGCACCACAGGAGAGACAAACACAAGACTGACATGCTGGGACATGCATAAGAAGCAGACAAATGAGTGACTAGAAAGCCAACCAATGGTAAGCAATGGGCGTGATCCAAGTCCCTCCATATTCTAGGTAAGTCACAATGTGCCTCACAATAGCCAGTGCATGCACTCTTTAGTAGGCTCGATCTAAAAAGAATTTTCCATCTACTTTACTGCTGTCAGCCAGTATGCTTGGTTAGGAGGAAGTAACAGGCTGCTTGACACTGTCCATCTCACACTACATGCAGAAACAACCACAGGAAAGTGCTACAATGTTGAGTGGTACGTAATAACTGAAGCACCCACCATAGCTTGACAATATGTGGGACTCGGGAATGGTAGCACCTTCTGGGCTACCTCCAGATGCAGAGGTAAAAGACATGTAAACAATGAGTATGCGCTACAATACTGCATCTAATTTCGAAACCAAGGCCACATGACTGATGACTAGAAAGTCAAACAAAATTGTCACCCTTGAATTGTAAGGAAACACAGTCTCTCACTGAAAACGGATTTCCCTTGGAACAACAAATGAGGAGTCATCATGCACCTTAAGCATTTGTTACATATGCTGGCAGCTCAAGGGAAGTTATTTTGTCAAGGGGTTGTATGTATATAGTACTGATTTAACCCTGAAGCAGCGACTTGATACCCTCACGGGTGATTAGCCACGCTTTACAAATCCTGTTTTGATATGATTTTAAATATGTAAAAAACGTTTTCTTTGGATATCAATGTGGCAGCCGCAGTAGTCGACACCAGGAATTCACAGATCAGCTTTTATGCAAAAGCATGACCTGATCGGGGAAACCTGTAAGTTTGAGGCTCAGCTAGAAGAACACACTTGAAAATTGCCTGGGCTTTGATCCTGTGCACCACAACCAGCAGTTTTAGCAGCACTAGCAGTATTATGTTTCAGCAGCACTAGCTCTATTATGTTTCAGCAGCACTAGCTTTATGATGTTTCAGCAGCACTAGCTGTATGATGTTTCAGCAGCACTTTCTGTATGATGTTTCAGCAGCACTAGCTGTATGATGTTTCAGCAGCACTAGCTGTATGATGTTTCAGCAGCACTAGCTGTATGATGTTTCAGCAGCACTAGCTCCATTATGTTTCAGCAGCACTAGCTTTATGATGTTTCAGCAGCATTAGATGTATGATGTTTCAGCAGCACTGGCTGTATGATGTTTCAGCAACACTAGCTGTATGATGTTTCAGCAGCACAAGCTGTATGATGTTTCAGCAGCACTAGCTGTATGATGTTTCAGCAGTACTAGCTGTATGATTTTTCAGCAGCACTAGCTCTATTATATTTCAGCAGCACTAGCTCTATTATGTTTCAGCAGCACTAGCTGTATGATGTTTCAGCAGCACTAGCTCTATTATGTTTCAGCAGCACTAGCTGTATTATGTTTCAGCAGCACTAGCTGTATTATGTTTCAGCAGCACTAGCTGTATTGTTTCAGCAGCACTAGCTGTAGTATGTTTCAGCAGCACTAGCTGTATTATGTTTTAGCAGTACTATCTTAATGGTTCATGCATGACTTCCTGCTTTACAAACTTGAATGATAAGCATGTGTAAAGCATTTAAAGAGTTTTGCTTATGTTCCTGAATCCGAAATGTTTTTAAAAGGGCCTTGGTTGGCAGTCTCGTACATCTAACTGCAGGCATTAAATGTGCAATCACGGAAGTACTTTCCTAGCGTTAATAAATATGTTATAAGAGTGGGAACATCAGCTATAAAAAGACTGAGCTTGGCCAAAGTGGAGGTACAGAATTCCAATGGTACTGATCTTCCTAATGCTTAGTTGGAATTATTCCATTTCAAGAGTGGACACTGCTTTTACACGATGGAGATACTATTTCACTAAATTAGGCACCAATATAAAAAATACACAATCCTGGCACCTATGGAACACTAGGAAGCTATGAGGGCCAGCAACTATGAACCAACCAACATAACTCAATGACAATATCAGACTAAAAACACAGCATACACGGCTGGACCTATTTTTCCATTGAGCGTTCAGCTACTAAATGGACCCTGATCCATAAAGATTTTGATAAGTGTGTGTGATTGTCCTTGTAGCATGAATGAATTGTGACAAGCCGCTAGTTGAGGCTAGCGAAAGCACGGCGTTACAGGCTGGGACGGACTAACACAACGTAAAGACAGCAGGAGAGCAAATTTATCGAACGTATCAGATTTCATCTTTATTTTTTGGCATTCTTCTTAAAGTACGCTAGTCACAATTCATTCATCTTTTCAGAATCTGAGGTCAACCTAGGTCCGGAGTTCCCCTGAAGAAGGGATTCCCGAAATGCATTGGGAACACGGCAACGCAAGACCTCATGTGGAATTTACATTGTTTTGAATGCATTGTTAAGGATTGTAAAATACAGCAGACACGTGGAAAGTGTCAAATGAATCTGCATACTATTGTTTTCTTCCTTTGCGTGGAATTATGTTTGATTACATTGAAGTAATTGGTTTATAGCTATTTGTTGGATAAATGGTTGAATCAGGATATTAATGTAAGAATTTTGGAAAATTTGTACTGCACCATACGGGCAAGAGTAGTGCACCTTGACACATGTGACAGAGTCTGTACACTTTAGATGGTTGATTAGTCAACAATAAGCCATTGGTACTCTAAAAATAAGTCACAACTAAATCTTTCTGAATCAGGGCCAGTCGTCATTATCCAGTAAGCTACAAAGTCACAGTTTCCACACCTAGGCTTGCACAGCGATCAATAGTAAGCCATGAGGTTTTGCTGCGCCGCAGACCTGAAATTGTGTGACAACCCCAATCTCTAAGGTGTTTCCAAAAGTAATTAAAGCAACCATATGATATTTAAGACTTTTGCTTACTGCCTTGTTTTTGAAGAACAGTAAAATCTAGGTTACCCATTATGACTTGACTCCATAAAAACTCACCCAACTCAGCTTTGCAAACAACAGAATAGCAAGGGCTATAGCTGAAGGGAGAGTAATCAATAAAAGCTTATAATGCTCTAAAACATGCTGCACGGCTGTGCCCCAAGCAGTCTAAAGTTTTTTCAATGCTCACATGTTCTTCTTGTACACTGTAACCAGCATGTCTCCTCCCAAATCTCAGTTTCCAATTTTCACTATCCGGTACCATTGTGGTTTTAAAAAAAAACAAAAAACCCAGCTGAAAATAAGATCTGTTTCGTTTTGCTATTGAAATAAAAGCAAAAATATGTACATAGGCAGAGATGGCAACATTTTGAATCATAAGGTTAATCTTCATGGGTTTATTGGGTGCTTCTATCCTGTGTTGAACTGTAAAATTATAGGGTATCTTCTAGCCATACGAGGCTGTTTCTCTGGCATGTCGGCTACACCGAAAAACATCGTATTACTCCTCAAATTACTGACATGCAAACAAAAGCAAATAAGGTAATACTGGCATACTTAAGGTATATTTGTGAAAATGCACATTCACCTCTGGGTTCATGAAGCTGAATAAAAGAGGTGTATGGTACTTAATATCGACCTAGAAACGATGAGGAGTCGACTCATCGGGATTCAAACCTGTGGCCATTTGAATCACTCTATGACAAATAATAGAAGTCCATACCACCTTTAGGGTCACCTCTGTGTGGAATGTTAATTCTTAGACACACTGATTAAAAAATATAGTTTCCAAACAAATATTGAGAGAATTAACTAGTGTCTGAATTTTGATAAAAGGGAGGGGGCGATGTAAAGGGCAAACATTGAAAGCAAATACAGGTGCAAGAGAAGAGCACCAAACCTGGATGACGGTAATAACAGGAAAGGAAAGCTCCAGTGTCAACAGACTACCAAACGTGATAAAATATTGGCTCCGTTCAACTGGCAGGTCTTTTATTTTATCAAGTAGGGTCCCACACCAAAGATAAAGACCTTATTGTGAGCAGGAAAATTATTATTTTGGGGGACGTCATGTCATTTAGACAGACTTATCTGGATTCTTTGGAAGATGTAATACCAGCCTTCAGGTTGAATGCTCATCTTTGTAAATTTGACTTTGGTTTTGAAGAAGATAGCATTGGAAGGCATAATAAACAAAGATCAGAAAGAGCGATTTTCAACAGCACATTCACCTCGCTTTATAAAATATTAAGATGTGAAATAATTCTCCACTAGGTGGCACTTCATATCTAAATTCATATCTAAAGCACGTGTCCCTGCACATAAATTTCCACAAGATTAAATAATTTGTTTCATGTTGGCTTGAACTTAAAAAAAAGTCAGCAAAACGGAAAAAAATCCACATTTCCAACGTTAGACTGCTTCTGTACCAGGCAACATTAGAAGAATAATTAAAAAAAAAATGACCTTCTTAGACTCCCACTAAAACATAAATATCAACAATGTTTAAAGGAGCACATGGGCTATAATGAGCTAATATGTTCACATTATAAATGCACGTTTTACAACAATCAATGGAAGAGAAAGGAGCGATTTATTACATCTGAAAGGAAGAGTCCATAAAACTCAAGATGCTTATCTGAAAACCTCAGGCTGTGTTTCAGGAAATGTTCAAACCATGTCACACTCGGAGTAGCGGGGCTCCAGATGCTTGGAGCCATGCAATATTTACTTCGAAACTGCCTCTTCGTTTGTGAAAGGTTAGTAACCCTTTGTGACACACATCAAGATCACACGCTCTGCTAGAAAGGGCTGGCACGATGTGAAGCACATGCGTCCCTGCGCAGCTAAGTGTCCCGTAAATGTACATTTACAGTGACAGGCAAGCCTTGCCTGAGCAGGGACAGCTACATTTGTAAAGCTAAATGAGCGACCAATGCTCAAGTCCTAAAGCGAGAAAAGTGAAAGTCCAGAAGTGTAAGCTCGAAACCCGTAACTCAAAGGACAAACCGGCAGGGCTCAAGCAGCAAGGGGGAGGGGGGTTTGGGGACGTGCAAGCAAAACAGGAAATCCTCTAACTTTGAAGTCAGAGAAAGAAAATAAGTGTTGGAAAACAGCGTCGGACATTTGACTTGCTCTTTGAATGCACAGAAAATGTGACTAGATGACAAGATTTACAGACCTGTTTACAAAAATGGAGCAAGTGGGTGAAAACAAGACCAATCCTGTGAATTGCTTTTCAAGAAAGAAGAAAGGAGTTCCTGAACAGATGTTAAAATGGTGACCTGTGTATTTATATTGTACTTAGTCCCTGCTCTCGCGGATGGCTAAACACAGGAAGAGGCATGACAAATGCATGCCATGGACAAATGAGGAGAAAGAATATGAGAGCCAACGAGGGAGCCAGCAAATGGGAAGCCTATGGGCGGGCTGTATGTACTAAAGTATATAAGAAGTAAATACTAAAGTATATACAAGAGGTCTCGAATGCTCGACCTAAAAAACGGGGATTTCGATATTTGCACGTTGTTAAGTGAACATGGCCCCCTTCTCTAAGTCATTATAGCAATGTGAGCTCTCCCAACGTGGCACTGCAATATCTCAAACATGTCCCAACTTTTGAGACCGATTCTCAAAAGCATACATGTAAACTACAGTGGGCATACATTTTTCCTACCTATAATCACACTTATCAGTATTTCGGTCTTTGTCTAATCGTTAAAATCCTACGACTTTCTAAGTGTGGTTGATTTTCCACCCCTATGTGTGCATACTGAATATATGTCTAAGGGTGTGCAAATAATTAATATCATATTTTTTAAATACTTTCCCCACCCCTTCCCCTTAATGTAAATCATTTTCAGGTGAGTGCTCCCTACACACACCCTATGAAAATTGCAATCTGGTGCATTTTCCCATACTCTCTACGCCACCAACATAAGGTCCATTCAGGTGTAAGTCAGATGTGCAAATAAACGTGTTGAATCAGACACATTTTCACCTTTGGGAAAACTCACTTTCCAGTCTAAATATACACAACTGCATGTTTGCAGGGTATCAATGTGTGGCATACTCTAAACACATTCCGTCACAGGGCTGTCACAAGGGGCGGAGATGGGGCTATTTGCCCAATGACGTGTTCTTTTCAGGGCCTCTCACTGCCACTGCCAAATCTATTCATACACTACAAAAGCAGGAGATTGCTTTTGGGAAATATTCTCGATACGGCAGCAGTTGCAGCTGCTACCAAACGGGTGGTGGCGTGGGGGGGGGGGAGAGTAATAAAAAAAAGGCCACTTACCTGGCTTCAACTATAAACTGAATACAAAAACCAAAATGATAATAATTGAACGTTATTATCATTTTATTTTTTGTATTCAGCTTGTAGTTGAAGCAGTGGGGCGACGCTCCTCCACCTTAGCAGAGGAACCGCCGCTGTATGGCAGATAGTTTTAGCCACCACTCGGTTGCCCACAAAAGCGTTTAATAAGCCTATGTTGCTGAGCTCCAAATAAGTAGCAGTCTTTTAAAAAAAATTAAAATTAAAACACATTCAGAGCTTTTTGGGCTTTAATGAGAGTGGCCAGGCGGCAGAAAATAAATGCACACAAACATTGCTGTATGCTGGTAACTGCCACACTGGAACCTAGGCGGCTCTTTTATTGACCTCCTGACGTCACCGCCATGCCACACCAACTACTTGCCAGTTGCTGGGGTGTACTGTAACCACCACTAACTCCCCTGATTTGTGGTACACTCCCTTTACTCTCGGAGTGTGTACGTGGACATCACATTCCTGCACTCACAATAAGTTAACAACCATGAACGAGTCCGTATCAGCACAGCTTCTTGTATACACCATGAAGTCATGCAGCCTTGTCAACGGAGCAGGGTTGCCTCCCGGGTAGTATTGAGATTGTGAGTGTCGGCCTCCCACTCCTCTTGCTCTGTCCTCCGAGGATTTCTTCTTCTCATTCGGTGTCTCTGCAGATGGTTTCCTGCCATCCCTGCATCAGGAATCTCTTTCACTTGGGCTTGTGTTGATCGAACGTAGGGTGGCATCATAACTCATCAGGGTAGCTCTTCTGGCCCTTGGGGACCAGCACATTGCGCCTCATATCTTTCTTGCCCTCACCGCTTCCATGATAATGTTTGAAAAAGGACACATTGCGGGTGACCTCATCGTCTCCCCTTTTAACAGTCACCATGGGCCCTTGGCGATGTACAATCGTCCACAGCCGTGGCTCAAATGGCATCTGGAATTTACTGCCAGGACGACGGTCCCTAACTAGGACCATATCTCCCACCTGCAAGTTCGAGTACTTGGCGCGCCTCTTAATACTGACTTGCAGATTACTCTGCTGTCAGTGCCGAAATACTATCTGCTCATTGATACTGCCAGGTACCAGATCCGGATGGTGAGGGGGTGACATCCTGGACTACTCGCCTCACAAACACTTGGATCGGTGCCTGGCCTGCGATGGCATGTGAGGTCTGCCGGTATTTGCAGAGAAATGAGCAGATGGCCCACTTTAGGGGCCGACGATTGGCATGCGCAATGTGTACTACCTTGTTCATGGTTCTCATGCACCATTCAGCTGTGAAATTTGCCTGTGGACAGTGCGGCATCACCTTCTTGTGCCTGATATTTAGAGATGTGAGGTAGTCTGCCATCTATTGGTTGTTGTAGGGCAGCCCATTATCTGTCCTCAACTTCAGCAGCAGTTCATGAGTGGCCATATTTTCCAGCTTCTGCAGAATTTCTTCTGCAGCGACAGTATTCACCAGCTCAACCTCAAGAAATTTGGTGTAGTCACTGATTATGATCAGCATTTGCTCTCCACCTGAAAGGCTGCCAAAAACCATATTGGCGCAAACCCACAGCAGGTAGTGCCTGTCTTCTTTGACAATCGGGCTGGCTGGTTAGGACTCCTGGTGACTATCAGGCACTGTCATCACCTGGCTACAGTCCTTCCTCGAGGACAGGAGCTTCCAAGTCTTTGAAGGAGATAACTATTCAAACCGGATCCCACTTGGCTGCGGCGTCCCTCAGGGCTCATCTCTGAGCCCGACGTTGTTCAATGTCTGTATGAGCCCTCTGCACAGATTGTCCTCCCTTTTGGGATAGAAATTGTTACCTACGCCGATGACACCCAATTAGTGGTGGCCTTAAATCATCCAGGATTCTCCTCGTCCAGTCTTGGTCCCTGCCTTGAGAGTCGCCAAATGGATGGAATCCTCCTTCCTCAAGCTGAATGGAGATAAAACGGAGCTCATGCTGCTGGGCAACTCACCCATTTTTGACATCGGCCCTGCATGGCCAAGCTGTCTTGGCTCCCCACCCACGCCCAAAAACCAGATTAAAAGTCTCGGCATGTGGCTAGATCGGTCTCTCACATTTGATCGTCAAGCAACGAAACTGGCCGCATCCTGTTATGGCATCCTGCGGATGCTTCGCAAAATTCTTCCGCTCCTCCCCTTCTTAGCAAGGAGACTCATGGTCCAGGCCTTAATCCTCTCCTGCCTTGACTATGGAAATGCTTTGTATTTAGGAGCCCCTAGGGTGACCACAAACAAACTGCAAGTCATCCAGAACTGTGCAGCACGTATGCTCCTTAAGATTCCCAACAGCCACTCTGCAAGACCTGCTCTGAAAACCTTGCACTGGCTCCTGGTCGCAGATAGAATAAAATTCAAGTCCCTATGTATTGCTCACAAATCCTTCTGGAAGAAAGCCCCCCATTCTCCAATCCATCATATCCCCTTACCACCCAAACAGATGCCTCCGCTCATCCAGTCTCTACCTAGCTTCGGTTCCCATAATCAATATGAGAAGTGGCGGCCGGTCTTTCTACTTCACCTCTGCCAAACTCTGGAACACTCTTCCCCTCCACCTACGTTCAGAACCCAATCTTCTTCCCTTCCGTAAACTTTTGAAAACTTGGTTGTTCCAAAACCCCACCTACTAAGCTGTTGTGACCCGCCCTACCCGTCCGATAGCGCTGGGACGCCTTCGGGTAGCCATGCGCTCTACAAATACCCATAACATAACATGACACATAATGCAGTTGTGCACAGTGATCTCTACAACATCTTCGAGATTTGGAAACCACTCTTTGCTTCATAGCGTGCTCTTGGTTTGCTTATGGCTGGGTCTGAACTGGGGTGGCGAAGTGAGCTAAAGAAAGATGATTGATTCAACCCATATCTGTAACTGGGGGCGAGTGTCTGAAAAGTTTCAGCACTCCGTCCATCATCTCCTTGTGTTTGCCTTGTTCACCCTATGTTGGCAGGGTATGCCCAGACGTGGGTGCCCTGCTCACTTTGCCACTGGATTCAAGCTAGCCTGGCTGATGAGGGGTGTTACCCCGAAACCGGTCCCAGAATGCTTGTTTCCGGTCCAGGGAAGACCTGGCTTGGCAGTTCGGGCTGGACTGTTCCCATGAGAAACATGATCAAGACTGATTTGCATATGGCTGGGTCTGATCTGGGTTGGCAAAGTGAGCTAAAGAACGATGATGGATTCAACCCAGATCTGTGACTGGGGATGAGTGTCTGAAAAGTGTCTGAAAAGTTTCAGCGCTCCATCCATCATCTCCTTGTGTTTGCCTTGTTCGCCCTAAGTTAGCAGGATATTCCCAGACGTGGGTGCCCTGCTCACTTTGCCACTGGATTCAAGGTAGCCTGGCTGATTAGAGGCGTTACCCCGAATCCGGTCCCAGAATGCTTGTTTCTGGTCCAGGGAAGACCTGGCTTGGCAGTTCAGGCTGGACTGATCCCATGAGGAACATGATCAAGACTGATTTGAATATGGCTGGGTCTGAACTGGGGTGGCGAAGTGAGCTAAAGAACGATGATGGATTCAACCCAGATCTGTGACTGGGGATGAGTGTCTGAAAAGTTTCAGCGCTCCATCCATCATCTCCTTGTGTTCGCCTTGCTCTTGGTTTTTGCCATGCCCTGATGCCCTGCATGTGCGAGTTGAACTATGCGGTCTATGAGGCTGCTTGGTACAATGAGCTGCAAGCCCCACAGAAGAAAACCTTCTGCCTCCTCTGCAAGCTCTTGGTGAATGTTGTACAGGTCTGTGAGCGTTCTTTGGGCTTCCAGGATCCTCAGGGACCTGTGTGTTTTCAGTACCTCCCTCCAGCCTATCACCTACCTCTGCAGTGCTAGTTGCAAGTTGTCATTGCTTTAGGTTGCTTCCCTGATCACTGTCAGCATTACTGGTAGTGAATGGGACTTCTCCACTACATACTGGACATATTTCACGGTTTCTACTGCTTCCTGTTCTTCTTGATGTGTTGTCGTTCGCGGATGCCGGGACAGGTAGTCTACGGGGTTGGAGGATCCCGGGCAGTACTCCACTCTGAAAGAGTAATCCTGTAATTAGAAACCTTTTGATGGAAGGTGGGGTTTGAGACAAAGATCCATGGATCAAAGAGATTAAACGGTTATGGTCTGTGTACACCACAAAAGGGTGTCCATACACCTACAAGTGGAAGTGGCGGCATTCCCAGTTGATGGCAATTGCTCGACCGGAGTATGCGCCCTGCTGGCATAAGCTATAGAGGCCCAATCTCTGCACGGCTGTTTTTGGGAGAGCACTGCCCCCAGGAGAGCGGGGATGACATCTACCACTAGGGGCTTTGCCTTGGTGAGGTCGAAGTATGTCAAAGTCGTGTCAGTGGAGAGTGCTTCTTTGGTTCATTGGAACGTCTCCTCATGGACCACATTTCAGGCCCATGGGACAGGTGCCTTCAGGAGCTCTCTTGGTGGCTGTGTGAAAGCGGTCAGACCTTTGATGAATTGTCCACAATAATTCACCATCCCCAAAAAGCTTCTTACCTCGGACATGCATGGTGGGGCAGGTGCTGTTTTAATGCCTCTTACTTTAACAGAGTCAGGAGGTATCCCATCTACTGAAAACTATTAGCAGAAGAATCTGATCCTAGTCTGCATGAAAGGACACGTTTCCTTGTGCAGTGTCAGCCTTTCTCCTTAAGTCTTTGCAGAGCTTTCCTCAATCAGACATGATATTCCTCTGTGGGCGTTGCATATACTAGGATGTTGTCACTCATGTTAATGACCCCCATCTAGGCCTGACAACACTTTTCGAATCACATTTTAAAAGACTTCGGCCATGATCAAGATGCTAAAGTTTAGTCTCACATAGAGACAGAGGTCAATGTGTGTAGAAAACATGGTCACATATCGTGAGTCAGGATGTAGCATTATCTTGGAGAATCATCCCTCCCCGCTCAGCTCGCCGATTATGCCATCCACTATGGGGGTCACGTGCCTCTCCCTCTTGATGGCAACATTTGGGAGACCCATTTCTACACACAGCCTCACCTCTCCTGGCTAATTGGGCTTCTTGGTGACGCCCAGAGCGTTAGGCTGTCCACCCTCCAATAATGTGAGCTTTCTCCAATTTAAGCAGCTCTGCCTCTGCTTTTGATCTCATGTGGAAAGCAGTGTGCCAGTGTCTCAAGGCCACCGGCTGGATGACGTATCTATATGAAGAGTGACAGTCCGGTCTTTGAAACATACTATGCCTTTGAAGATGTGAAGAAACTTGGACAGGATGTCCTTTATGAAAGTCACATGGCCCCAGAGCGCAAAGTGTACCAACTCCTGTTGCTCTGCTGTACTGCAGCTTATCAGCATTTTAGTCCCTTTGTGGGTGACATACACTGGTGTGGATAAACAACACGAATTTACCTCGGCACTCTTCAAGTTTATATAACAAGAACACTTGAGGTTTTTTTTCTTTTTTTTTTTCTTCTTTTTTCTTATTGAACTCAAGTGTTCTTGCTTCATGGACATCTGGTTCACTTACCCTATACCCACTTAGGATAAGGTTTACTCTCTGGCACATGGGATTTCTACTCTGGCTTTTCTGATTCATACATACGTGTAGTTTTTCCGTGGTGATGGATTGCACTGGATCTTCCTTTATCCGTTTCTCTGTGTTCTTATTAAAGTAGTAGGTTCACACAGAGGAAATCACTTTTATAGTTATAATGTTTTAGTGCTCATTTTTCCCTTTTTTTTGTGTAAATGCTTTGTACTGTTGTTCACATCATTCACAGCCTTGAAGAAGTTACCAACGTAACGAAACACGTGTCGGCTGTTTCCATCAAAGACAACGTAGAGGCTATATGAACAGGACCTCCATGAAATTTTAAATGAGAACAACACCTGTAACTGCTTGTTATTATACTTGGACTGTGTTGCTAAATATGAGGTCACCACAAATAGAAATGGAATATTGTCAATATTAAAAAATGTTTTTTTGCTTGAATTGACTTGTTGGATTACTTACCTGTGAGCTGCTACATGGGCATTTATTTATAGACTGGCTACACTATACAACGGTAGTGTTATATAAACTTGAAGAGTGCCGAGGTAAATTCGTGTTGTTTAAACTAAGCATAGGAGTCCTTTGGTACTTCTATGGGGTCACATCCGTGGTAGCGGGGTGTTTCATATTACCTTGAGTGCCACCAACACTGGTACGTGGCTAAAGAATAATCTTAGAAAGATACTGTTTTATAATTGATGTGCTACCCTGTATTCCACCGCTACCATTCTCTGTGCTTTGCTACACTGGTGTGGATGCTGACTAGTGGCCATGAGAGATGCAGGCCGTAACCTGGCTGACTATGGAGAGTGGTTGTTTCTGTCCGTATGCGTAGACCTGGACTCTTTCCGGGGCTAGGGTTGGACGGGGTTTCAGCGCAGAATGTACTTCGCAGGCCATAATGTTGATCGAAGCCCCCATGTCTGTGGATCCTACAGTGACTTGACATTTGGGCAGCCCTCTGGCTGTACAGGATAGCCAGCCTACCTCTAGATCTGTATTGCATCATTGTTCATGTCTTCCTCCCCATTGCCGTTCCCGGAGTTTTTTGTGATCGCGTGTTTTTAATTTGCTGCTTCAGCTCGACCTGCAGACCTTGGAGAAGTGATTCTGCTTTCCACATGATGCGCATTTCTTTCCCTGGCCAGACACTCGGGAGACCCCGCACTTGCCCTGGGGTGGATGTCGTGCCTTACCTTTGCCGGTGGGCCGGTTCTGTGTAACTCAGTTTACTGGCTCTGTTTTCATGGGCTTGTCCTACACCGCCTCCATGTGGGAGGCTTGAGCCTGCAACAGGCCTGCAACAGTTTTTTTTACCTCCCTACCTTCAGTATGTCTGACGGCAGCTTCCCTAGTTCTTGGATGTGTGCGCCCATGGATTATTTGGGCTCATATCTCTTCTGTCTCGTTGGCGAAGGTGCGAGATTGCCAGTTCTTTTAACCCATATAGAATGCATCCAGGGACTCTTCTCGTTCTTGACGAGCTTGAAGAAAGATTAATCTTTTACAAATGGGGTATACCATGAGCTCAAAATGAGTATTGCGGGCTGCAACAATGGTGGTATAGGTGTATGGGGCCCCACCTGTGGGAGCTTTTGTGACAATTTATATATATATATCTCGGCTCCTGCCAAATGGATTATTAGCACCCTTTTACGTTCTTCTTCAACACCTGTGGCTGTAAAGTACAGATTTAGCCTTTCTACCCACACCTTCCATTTAGCTGCTTGCGAGCAAGGGGAACATGCAACTTCAAACGGCTCTATGGCAGATATGCAGGCCATGCTAGGCACTTGGAGGCTGTACGTCGAGGGGTTGAGTCTCTGCACTCTTCTTGTATGGTATTTGCGGCGTGGGATGCCCAAGGGTTGATGTGGTCTGCTCTATCGCTGTCCCTTCGCCAGTCAGGGACCCGTTACTACTGCCATCCTTTCTTTGAAAAGCCGGTCAGCGTTTTAGAATTCCATAGAGGCAATCCTGGCTCCTACGAATAACTTGTATTTTTGTCAACGTTTATGCAAATGGTTTTAGGCGCCTGCTTGGATGAGGCATCAGAATAATAGCTTCAACTTCCTTGCAATTAATGTGGTCTATGAGCCACTGTTCAGTTGTAGGTGTGATCTTGGCTATCAACCATATTGCAATACTTCCCTTAGAAAACCACGAGTGTATACATGACTCATTTGGCCATTGTTGCAGCCTTTGCATTAGATAGGCATAGTAAACAACATGGTAAGGGTTGTTTAGACAGTTCTCTTTAAAATCACAGGCACTGTGTTGCAGACCTTTGTCTAGTAGATGATTCCAAAAGTGCAGGTCCTTATAAGGCACATGGCACTAGCAATATGACACAATTGTTTCCTCAGTGTCATATATGGCAATGTTGACTGACATCACATAGGATCTGGTTCTTGTTCTTTAGTGAAGTGGGTCGTGTCGCGGGTGCAATTGTCCAGAAGAGTGTAGTGAGATGGAGGTAGCAGGAAATCTATTTTAAATGACTGCATTGTTGTTGCATTTCCCTAAATGCAACAACAATGTAGTCACTTAATATAGATTTTCTGCTACCTCCAGGGCTACTGGAATTATGTGACTGTGTGATCACGGCAGTTTTTCGCATACTTCTAGCTGCATTTGCCACATAATTCATCATCTATTGCATAATCTGCAGATTTTAACAAAAAAATAATTTGTTTCTAGCCCAAAGAGTTCAAAAGTTACTAAAAAAGCAGCAACACGTTGCAACGAGTGGAAGGCCATTTGAAAAGGTTCTCTGGTTGTTTATTGCTTTATGTTGGTGTTAAAATGAGGTGTAACCAATGCCCAGACAATGTTAACAAGTGTAAAAATGACAAAAGAATGAAGTTATACTATCACAAAATGTGCCGCATTATGCCGCATAATTTGCCTTTTCTAGACCCATAATTTACTCAACCCTGCCGCATAATTTGGCACTCCCCTGCTGCCTAATTCCAGTGGCCCTCGAAATAGCAATGGTGCCCATCTTTTCTGTTGTCACATGAATGATTGCAGCAAAATGTGCCTTTATGCTATTGCCTGTGATTTATTTTATACACACCTAACTATTCCTCAAGTTCCCCAGTAGAGCATTATGTAAGAAAGCTGGTTAATAGTATTTGTGTCTTCATAGTTTCTGATACCACTCGAAAATCTAACAATACGCCAGCTGCATCGACGTTTTACAAGGAGCCACTAGCACTTGGTCTACCTGTTACTAATAAACGGTTCAAATTGCTAGCCTTCATGGAGTTTAATGCTTCCCAGTTTGCGGTCCCCTGCAATTTTGGCTCAGAGGCTCTTCTAGGGCCAGATTTATTAAGATTTTGCGTCGCATTTGCGCCGTGCAAGGGGGTACAAGGGCGACGCAAAACCTAAGTGAGATTTATTAAGCCATGCAAGGCCACCTTGCGTGGCCATGCATGGCTTGATAAATCTTGAGTAACGCAAGGCAACGCAATTGCTGCCTTGCGTTACTCTGCCTCAGGGAGGCGTTCCATGGGTGGAGGGTGGGTGTTCCCACGCATCCACCCATGGATTTTAGTGCATTCCCAGATTTACCATCAGTCAAAATGCTATGCCTCCCTAAGTGAGGCATAACGAGGAGAAATACTTTTATTTCTCCTCGTTTTTTCCTCTTTCTAAGTGCGCTGCATTCTGCAACACACATAGAAAGAGGAAAATGCCTCTGAAAATTGTTTTTGTGCAGGAAGATGTCCCTTCCTGCACAAAACAATCCTGCATAAAATGCAAGCACTCTTGCACCATGACGCAGGGGTACCCGCATGGGCGCCAGGCAGCCTGAAATGCGCCAGTGCTAGGAAAGGACAGGAATGTGCCATATAATGTTGAATACGGCACATTCCTGCTCTTTCACGCAGAGTGGCTTGCTGCGTTGCACGGCTTGGAAAAAAGATAAATATGGGCCCTAGTTTTAAAGGTAAGGCTACTGTCTTTATTAGAAAGCTTCATTACCAAGACCGGCCTTGCAGTAACATCTTGAAATGTGGCCAGCCTGTTGAGCAAGTTGGAGGATGCTGATTGAGTGGTTTTTGCTGCCTAGCTCACTGGATGTGTATTAGACATTTCACGTGGATGTGATGACCTCAAGACATGGCTGGAATTCTGTGGGTTTATTACTTGCCGATAAGTTGATTTCCCTGGTGCAGTAACATCCTTTCCCAATCACCTCTGCTGAAGTGGGATTTGTGTTTTACTAGTAAATGTGTTGTCAACCAAATGTATAATCACTGGCTTGGTCATGCCCTCTGGGCTCCACCAAAGCAAATTTAGGACATTTTTGAGAGGATGACTAACATTAATTTTTCCAAAAAAATAGAGGATTATTGTTCCTCCTATATGGTTGATTTAGAGGAAAATTATGCGTATTGACAGGACCTTGAAATCCTCCTACATCTCATAAGAGACCGTAAAAGGACTAGCGAAGAAACTTTTAAGTGAAGGTGACCTGAGCCCAGTAAGCACATTCTCCCTCTGACCCACACTATTATTTTCTGTGGTTTGATCCTGCTGTTGTTGCAGTGGTCAAAAACACATTTAGTTTACTAAGTAGCCAGAGTCTGAGAGGCCTGTTCAGCCTTTGAGCAGCCTTTTGTGGGTTTACATCCATTCTGTGTGTCAGGCAGAGGTTGCTACTCACATTACTATTAAAGCAGGTCCTTCATGAGCTAGTATTAATGAGTTATCTACTCACAGTTTGTTCTGGACATTCACATCTTTAATGTAACACTGATAATTGTGATGCAGTGTACCTACACTTACCCTATAACACCTGCCTTGAGCTCGAATTTGAATACTTAGCCAAATCTCTAAGGAGGATTAAGAAGGGTTTGTGAAGCTCATTTTTCATTGCAGACCCAGTATCTAGCGCCCCAGTTAATTTAGACCTCTAACGTTCTCATTTTCTGAGTACCTGGCTTCCCCTTGCAGCCAATGCACTGGAGAGAAAGCCTGCCATTGCTGTGGTGCCATGAGTAGACAGTAACCATAAACCGTTGAATATTATTTTTAATATTAGATCTGTTATTTATTTGTGCAATTTACATCCCTGCTTCGAGGGTGAACATGCCAAGAAATGATACTGCATTGATATCACCTTGGTAAGGCAGAATGTAGTTGCTGCCACATATAACAATATCATGACCATCTATTCTTCCAACCACCACATAATGCAATTATCAAGTGTGATACTCTTCAGGCTGCAGGGAGAGGAACCCTGATAATGCCTATATGCCAGAAGGGAAACAGAGCAGGAGCATGAAGCATGGCCATCTTATCTACCTCCTAGGTCATACTGCTAAGGAGATTAAAGAACTGGGCTCACTTGGAGATTTACAATTATGCTTTTTATGAGGTCTGGGAACAATGGAGCAATATCTAAGGGTATGATTTAGAATTTGGTGGACATGTTACTACCAATTAACAAAAGGGAAGAGAGAGAGGAGGGAACAATGGAGCTCGTTCGTCTTCCCTATTCTAATAATCAACAATCAAAGAGAACGAGCACAAAGCTAAGCTTTAGACAGCCTAATCATGCGGGCTATCAACAACACAATTTCCTTTGCAGGAAACCCATTGGGTTTATAGAAGAACCCTCACCCACCAACCTAGTTGGTGGCATGCTTCATCATCGGGTTCCCACCCAGGAAGCCGGATGCATCCTAGGTGTGCTTCGACGCCTGATTACAGCGGAGCTGTTTTTTTTTTGTTCTGCGTAGTGAATACAGTGAAAGTGAAAAGTTAAAAATACCTCCGGGGTACCAAAAAACTTTATTGTGTGGTCCCTGGCGTAAGATTAAAAATAAGATATTTGGACGTGAACGAGAAAAAAATGATTTCACAGGTCTCTTCAAAGATGTGGATAATTGGTGATCCATGTGAAGTGGTCTACATGTTTCAGCCAATGAACTTCCAATTGATTTCTTCAGGACCTGCGGCTCAGGGTAAACCCTGAACTCATGTGAGCTATGCACACACGCTAAGGTGTGCATAGATGTGTAAGGTGCGTAACTTACGGGTTTTACCGTCGAATTTTGTGAATGCTGCAAGAGAAAACAAGAGACATAACGTGATTATGAGCAAACAGATGGTCACCATGGTAGGGACCAGTCATTCATGCATGTACCCTCAGCTGTGTCTCATTCTTTTGACAATTGCGGCCGTGGGTGTAGTGGACGCAACGTCAAGCATGCAACAGTAAATAGCGGATCTCCCGTACTAGCCTGAAGTCTTATGTGATGGTGCTTCAAGGTAGAAATCCAAATTGGTAGGAGATCCGAAATGTACTTTTTTAAAATAAAAAATATGTTCGGGCTGAAAGTTGGCCCGTTATCACTGTTTTTAATTTGCAAACCATATTGTGCCAGCGCGCCAAAACATTTAGGCAGGAATATCAGAACAGGCGTAAATACTCCCATATTCCTTTAAAAAACCACCACTTGTGCGTTGAGGACTAAAACCTACTTAATGCGCGAAACGTTTCCGTAGCATAGGTCCCGGTGGGAGGCGGTGCCTCTAGTCACACTCTGGGTGTGGTAGAGTGGAAAGAGAAAAATGTAAGAGGACGGTATTGGTATGTGAGGTTTCTGTAATGCGTCAGTTTTTAGCAAGCGGTTCTCATTTGTTGCTCACTGCGTCAAGGTCAGCCGCCTGCAGTATTACCTACTCGTTCCTCACTCCTGGGATCTCGGCGAAGCTGAGTTTCCGGTCCCGGGATGTTTAAATGCCTGAGTCATCCTGCTCACGTTAACGTACGGAGCACATTGATGTGGGAAACTATTGATTGGTTCAGGCAGGCGAGCCCCTCCGGATATTTAACCTTTACCTCTCAGTGAGAGAGATGTAATCCTGTCTTCGTAGACGCATGTAGCGCGTCGACGAGAGGGCGGGGTTTTTCATTGGATAGAGCGGACGAACCCCTTAGATGGATTTCCAAGGTTCTTTCTGTGTGATAGAGGAAATCCATATGAAGGACATATGATGGCTATAGGACCAGATCAGTGTAAAGAGAGAATGAAACACACGATCAATACTTGACGGGGCATGTTGAGTATGCAATCTCTATGAAGGTTGTAATTTGAAAGATAGGTGGATTTCACAATACTTTGTAGGACTCTTTTCATTGTCTTCCAATAGAGCGTCTCTATTCTGGTTTCTAGCTCTCTTCATGGTGTTTGTGATTATTCTCTCTGGGTATTCTCTGGTCCTTAATTTTTATCATTTTTAATCAAATGCTTTAATCAAATGCACTGAGGGAAAACTTACCCTACGGCCAGTTCTTGAGATTAAGAAGGAACTGTAGCAAAATAGAGGTTTTCAAAATTCAAGCAAATTACTTGAGAAAGAAATTAAGGACCAGAGAATACCCAGAGAGGATAATCACAAACACCATGAAGAGAGCTAGAAACCATAATAGAGACGCTCTATGGAAGACAATGAAAAGAGTCCTACGGAACCACCACTAACCTGTGTAACCACCTACAACGTTATATCCAAGCAGCTAAAAAAGATTGTTAACAAACACTGGAGGATGCTACAATCAGGCAATCTCAATTGGGAAAAACCACTTTTCCTTCAAACGAGCAAGAAGCTTGAAAGACCACTTGGTATCCACGCGTCCAAGAAAAACTACACCAGTGAACACGGTACCGAATGCTTGGGGGTTACCAAACGTCATGGGCCACTATCCCTGTGACAACTGCAGTGTGTGCCACCTGACATACAGGACTAAAACACTGAATCTGGAACCAAACAAAACGTGGCACCTGAATAGACATACCACTTGTAATTCCAGTAACGTCATCCATATGATCACATGCCCTTGTGAGCTACGTTATATAGCAATGACGAGTAGGAAGGTGAAAGACAGAATTTGCGAACATCGAAGTAACATCAGATGTAAACGCAACACAACCAAAATGACAGACCATTTCCTGAGAACCAACCATACATCCAACGACATTAAATGGGTGATGATAGAGCAACTTGATGTACAAGGAGGCGACCCTCAAAGTATCCTCCTGGAAAATGAACAGAGATGGATTTACCGCCTCTCTAAACATCGACGGGGATTAAATGATGACATACCCTGGAACTCCCTAGTGCTCAGGAGATAGGAATGTCTGGCACTCACATACTACTAGAAATTGCACAGATGGGCCTCTGAGGGAGTAGACATCCTCCCCAATTTCAAATTCTTTTACTATGACACGTTACTTTCCATCTAAGAGGGGATTATATACTCCCCTTTATATTTAACCTTATAATATGTACATTGAGGCTGACTAGAATTTTAAATCAGCCCTTTTCCTTTATGGAGGTTATATATACTCAGTACACAATCTAAAAAATTCTATCTACATCATCTGGGTTCTAAGGGCTGTCACATACCCTTAAAGTATTCTATTGAATAGGGGATGGTTCTCTCCCTTTATACGTAACCATATGTTACACACATCAAGATGAACAAAATATTGTGAAATCCACCTATCTTTCAAGTTACCACCTTCATGGAGATTGCATACTCAACATGCCCTGTGAACTATCAATCGTGTGTTTCATTTTCTCTTTACACTGATCTGGTCCTATGGCCATCATATGCCCTTCATATAGAATTCCTCTATCACACAGAAAGAACCTTGGAAATCCATCTAAGGGGCTCGCCCGCTTTATCCATTGAAAAAACCCCGTCCTCTCGTCAACGCGCTACGCGCGTCTACAAAAACAGGATTACATTTCTCTCACTGAGAGGTAAGGGTTAAATATCCGGAGGGGCTCACCCGCCTGAACCAATCAATAGTTTCCCACGTCAACGTGCTCCATACGTCAACGTGAGCAGGATGACTCAGGCATTTAAACATCCCTGGACCGGGAACTCAGCTTCGCCGAGAACCCGGGGGTGAGGAACGAGTAGGTAACACTGCAGGCGGCTGACCCTGACGCAGTGAGTAACAAATGAGAACCGCTTGCTAATACTGTCGCATTACAGGTGCCTCACATACCAATACCGTCCGCTTGCATTTTTCTCTTTCCGCTCTACCACACCCAGAGTGTGACTATAGGCACCGCCTCCCACCGGGGCCTATGCTACGGAAAATGTTCGAGCATTAAGTATGTTTTAGTCCTCAACGCAGAACTGGTGACTTCTTAAAGGAACATGGGAACACACAACCCCACCACCCCTTCCTAATCAGAGTATGTATGCCTGTTCTGATATTCCTGCCTAAATGTTTTGGCACGCTGGCATAATATTGTTTGCAAATTAAAAACAGTGATAACGGGCCGACTTTCAGCCCGAATATATTTTTTATTTAAAAAAAAGTAAGTTTTGGATCTCCTACCAATTTGGATTTCTACCTTGAAGCACCATCACATAAGACTTCAGGCTAGTACGGGAGATCCGCTATTTACTGTTGCATGCTTGACGTTGCGTCCACTACAACTACGGCCGCAATTGTCAAAAGAATGAGACACGGCTGAGGGTACATGCATGAATGATGGGTCCCTACCATGGAAACCATCTGTTTGTTCATAATCACGTTATGTCTCTTGTTTTCTCTTGCAGCATTCACAAAATTCGACGATGAAACCTGTAAGTTACGCACCTTACACATCTATGCACACCTTAGCGTGTGTGCATAGCTCACATGAGTTCAGGGTTTACCCTGAGCCGCAGGTCCTGAAAAAACCAATCAATTGGTAGTTCATTGGCTGAAACATGTAGGCCACTTCACTTGGATCACCAATTTTCCACATCATTGAAGAGACAATTTTTTTCTCGTTCACGTCCAAATATCTCATTTTTAATCTTACGCCAGGGTACACACATTAAAGTTTTTTGGTACCCCGGAGGTATTTTTAACTTTTCACTTTCACGGTATTCACTACTCAGAACAAAAAAAAAAACAGCTCCGTTGTAATCAGGCGTTGAAGCACACCTAGGAGGCATTCGGCTTCCTGGGTGGGAACCCGACGATGAAGCATGCCACCAACTAGGTTGGCGGGTGAGGGTTCTTCTATAAACCCAATGGGTTTCCTGCAAGGGAAATTGTGTTGTTGATAGCCCGCATGATTGGGCTGTCTAAAGCTCAGCTTCGTGCTCGTTCTCTTTGTTTGTTGATTTGGACATGTTACTACATCACAAATGTGACATATGTCCTATTGCCCTTAGGATATAATGCACTTGTGATAAGGTGGATGGGATATCTGTCACTTTTTTGATGGAGTAACTCTTCAGCCATAGTCAAATCAGGCCCCAAGTCATATTACTGTCTTCCTACTATAATGGCAAGAAGTGCCAAATAGTTCTAGCCTTCTTGGACTTGTCATCCACATTGAAATTTAATAATAGGTAGAAATTGTTGTTCATCCTCGGAGAAAGGGGTGGAGAAGCCTCTGCTCAACATCTTGATTCTTATCCACACGATTTCAGATGCCTTAGTAAGAAATGTAATAATGTTGAACTAACTCAGCCTTTCCCATTCTTAAGATGGGTACTGCAGAACTGTGTCTTAGGATCTCTTCTTTATAATTTTAATATACATTTCATTTAGAAAACGGTGTGAATGATGCTGCATCGATCTCTGGTACACACAGTAGGCACAAACGATTGAGGAAAGAGTATGACGAATAAAAAGAAAAATCACAACTACTTCCAGATGTTGTTAAAACCAAACTGTTATTTATGGATCCAAAAAACATGAAGGTAAAATTGTTGTTGTTTAGGACATCGGAAGCAGAGGGACAAGATTTTCTGTGTGTGTGCATTCATTTTAACTCATAACTTACCTGGAAAACTCATGTGTTCAAAAGGCCTTTATGTGTAGCTGTACGTGCACACATCAACATTGCATTACCTTTCTCCTTACAGGGATCTACATGAAAACAGTACGATTTCACCTCACCTGAAGGTGGCAGTGCTGTTGTTGCTCTAACTTCTGGTGTTGGTGCTGGAGATGCAGAGCCTGACATTGTGATGATTGCTGTCCTGTTGATCTGGAATGCAACAGGGCTTGGCCCATTAGGACAATAGATGTACTGCTACCAGACGTTTGCACCTCTGCACTCCTATGCATTTGATGTTGAGAATACCTATAAAGAGACAAACAGCAAACTAAGGAGGTAACGCTTATACAATCTGACACCAGAGTAACCTTGCTTGGCGAAAACAATCATGTATATATAAATATTACTCAGGACGGAGACAATGCTGTTTCTTCCTTAAGTTTAGGCTTGGCTAGAAACACTTTTTTCTGTATGGGTGAGCACATGCAGGGGCGCAACTAGAGCCAAATATCGGGGGGGGGGGAGGGAGGGGGTGGCGGGCTAATACTTCCAGCAATGTGTCCTTGTATAATGTAACTGGTGCTCATGCAAAAGTGCCTCACTACCTTCGGGTGGAGTTCGAGCTGTGTAAAACTTCAAAAAAACAAAGCCTAAGGTTACTTTTCAGGAAATGCATTCTCACACTGTGACAGCAAAAGTAATTTGCAACTTTAAGGAATAGGCACAGTGGAGATGCAGGAGCTCTAGGAAGAGGTGAAAAAAACAACAAAGCCTCGTTATCAAGTAAATGGTCTTTTAAAGACCTGTGAAATACTTGGGTGCGGCTGCGATAAGACGCCAGACCAGTCAGCCCACAGCAGCTCAAGAACGGTCTGTGTGTGTGTGGAAGCTGTCTCAGCCCGGGCTGGCACACACGACGAGGGGAAGGGCTGGAGCCCTTTGAGCCCTATGGGCGTTGCGCGTCTGAGCTCATGTAATCACAAAACATAATTTTAAAAAGTAGTATAGAGGTGGGTGCTTCGGTCTTTCCCTTTCTTGATATACTTTATCGCATTTCATTGGGTAAAAGTTGTGCCAGCCCATGAATACATTAGTTCCATTGTTCATAAGTGCTAAAGAAACATTGGCACACAGATCCTGTGCCATATACAGAAGGATGGGGTTTGCATGGTGTAACCCCATGACATATACAGTAGGCAGGGGTTTTTATGTTGCCACATCTCTCACAGATATAATAGAAAGGGATTTTACATTGTGAATTGATAAACACAATAGGTAGGAGCTTTAGATTGCAAACTCTCTGACAAATAAAATAAAAAGTGCATTTATAGTGTGTACTATGTGACAAATATCATAGGATGGGCTTTGCACAGTTTAACCCTCAGAGACCATCTTACACGTATCACTAATTCAGCATCGGCTAGAGAGGTGGTCTTTTCATTGTGCACATTGGGAACTGTATCTTTGGAATTTAACTGTGTACGAACTAAAATACTTTTTCGGTTGATTTAAAAAAAAAAATCACACTGCAAAGGATACTGTGACACAGTAAATAACAATTACAAATCAACTACCCCGATTCCCAACATACTTATCAAAGAAAACCCACAGTAAGTTCAATAATAAACCATTCCCCACCACCAGTCTCTAGGATGCATCACAATAGGACTATCAGGCAGGAGAAAGGGAATAGTAGAAGACGGTCCAAATCCAACTTTCCTCTTTTTTACATTGGCCTGCAATATCTCTCCTATCCTGGCAGAGCCTGTGGAGGGGCCTACCTGCAGAAGGACCACCACAGTACCTCCTGCGGCAGTGTTGTTTCCTCTTGGTTTCTGGGATAGTCTATCCACATCCATTACCATGTACTGGTCTCTCTCCAACTACTGGTTCAACAGCTCACTAAGAACATTAATCATTTAATCTCACAGAGATTCATCTGAGACATGCCTAGGATAACCCAACACCTCATTAGGGGCTCCTTTCGTAAGTTATCCAAGCGTTCCAGTTTTGGGTTCAACAACAAAACACAGCCTATAGCATTTGACTTAAAAGGCTTCAGGTCCTACACACTTGGTCTCCAAAGCTGTTACTCTGCTCACCAGTTCTTTCTGCTCCTGTCTTGTAAGTTTATCTTCTACTGCTCTCAGATCATTTTTTTATCGTGCTGATGTTTGTGCCATCTCAGACCTTGTTGCAGTAATCGAGTGTAGGAATGTGCACTCTCCTTGGGTGAAATCCTGTTCTCCATCCACTTCTGGTAGTGGTTGCCCTCTTCTCTCACACTTCATTTAACCTTCAGAGCCAAAAAGTCCTCCTTTTTATGTCACACATCCACCATGATATGTGTGGAAGAAGGCCCCTAAAGGAGGAATTTGGCAAGTGAACAAGTCCACCCTTCAGGTATGGGCTGCACTGTACACTTCTTACCCTGTGTTAGAAATGGGATTCTTAGTTGGCTGAGGTATACACCCAGGCCAGGCAGGAACCACCACTCTAGTCAGGGTAAGCTAAGTACACACTAAGAGATAGGCTGTGCTCACCCTCTGGTAGCTTGGCACAGAGCAGTCAGGCTTATCTAAAGAGGCAATGTGTAAAGTATTTGTGCAACACACACACACAAAGTAACACAATGAATACACCACAAAAAGAGTCCACACTTGATTAGAAAAATAGATTATATACTGAACAAAAGAAGACCAAAATGACAAAAATCCAATAAGTAGAAGTCAATAATATGATTTTTTTTTAAATAAAAAGAGATCTAGGGCTTAGAAGCAATAAGCGCCAATGGGGATTATCTGGCCACGCCAGAATGGGACAAAGTCACATGTTCAGGCTGACCACGAGGGAGCGTGGGATGGCTACAGGGACCCACTTGGATCCTGGGTTGCAGTCTGCGCAGCGATGCTTTGCGTCGTCTGGTGTCAGTTCCGAGAAGCTGTGCGGTGAGGCTTTGCGCCATCCGGTGTTGGTTCCATGAGGCTGTGCGGCGAGGCTTTGCGAGGCTTTGCGTTGTCTGGCGTCGGTTCCGAGGAGCTGTCAGCTGTGCGGTGTGGCTTTGCGGGGCTTCGCGTCGGTTCCGTTGATGCAAGTATCCGGGTCTACTTCTGGTGAACCAGGCACAGGAACAGGGGTAGAGAGTTTGATTTCCCTGACTCTCAAGTAACAGGAGGCAAGCCAACAAGTCCGTGGAGATCACTTGGAGGGAGTCAAGCTCTCCTTCAGCAGAGTCAGAGAGCAGCAGGCAGCAGGGCAACACAAGAGAAAAAGAGGCATTCCAAGTCTGCAGTCCAAAGATGAGTCCTTCAGACCTTCTGACAGAGGTTCAGTTCAAGATCCAGAAGTATCTGATTTAATGGGGTTAGACCCAGTACTTATACCCAAAAGTACTTTTGATGTTGGGGTGACTTCAAAGCAGCTCTCTGAAGTTCACAAGTATCCCTTTAAACCCATTCCTGTCTGCCAGGCTATCTGTGGGGGGTAATAAGTCCTTCGTGTGGGGACAGGACACTGCCTATTAAAGTGAAGTGTTAGCCCCTCCCTTACATCCTGCCCAGGCAAGACCATCAGAATGCCGATGTATGTAGATGGATACTCAGACACACCTATCCTTCCTGAGTTGTTTCTGTCTAGAGGGAATACACAAAGGTTAGCTGTCACTCAGCCTAGACATGTATTGGAGACAGGCTGCAAAGCACACAGAGTTACAACCAAAGAGAAATGTCCACTTTCTAAAAGTAAACACAAAGAGATGGACGGAGTGCTGAAACTTTTCAGACACTCACCCCCAGTCACAGATCTGGGTTAAATCCATCACCGTTCTTTAGCTCACTTCGCCACCCCAGTTTGGACCCAGCCATATGCAAATCAGTCTTGACCCTGTGCCTCATGGGAACTGTCCAGCCCGAACTGCCAGGCCAGGTCTTCCCTGGACCGGAAACAAGCATTCTGGGACCGGTTTCGGGGTAACACCCCTCATCAGCCAGACTAGCTTGAATCCAGTGGCAAAGTGAGCAAGGGACCCACGTCTGGGCATACCTTGCCAACTTAGGGCGAACAAAGCAAACACAAAGAGATGATGGACGGAGTGCTGAAACTTTTCAGACACTCACCCCAAGTCACAGATCTGGGTTAAATCCATCATTGTTCTTTAGCTCACTTCGCCACCCCAGTTTGGACCCAGCCATATGCAAATCTGTCTTGACCCTGTGCCTCATGGGAACAGTCCAGCCCGAACTGCCAGGCCAGGTCCTCCCTGGACCGGAAACAAGCATTCTGGGACCGGTTTTGGGGTGACACCCCTCATCAGCCAGACTAGCTTGAATCCAGTGGCAAAGTGAGCAAGGGACCCACGTCTGTGCATACCCTGCCAACTTAGGGCGAACAAAGCAAACACAAAGAGATGATGGACGGAGTGCTGAAACTTTTCAGACACTCACCCCCAGTCACAGATCTGGGTTAAATCCATCATCGTTCTTTAGCTCACTTCGCCACCCCAGTTTGGACCCAGCCATATGCAAATCAGTCTTGACCCTGTGCCTCATGGGAACAGTCCAGCCCGAACTGCCAGGCCAGGTCCTCTCTGGACCGGAAACACGTATTCTGGGACCGGTTTCGGGGTAACACCCCTCATCAGCCAGACTAGCTTGAATCCAGTGGCAAAGTGAGCAAGGGAACCACGTCTGGGCATACCCTGCCAACTTAGGGCGAACAAAGCAAACACAAAGAGAAAAGTTTCAGCGCTCCGTCCATCATCTCCTTGTGTTTGCTGTGTTCGCCCTAAGTTGGCAGGGTATGCCCAGACGTGGGTCCCTTGCTCACTTTGCCACTGGATTCAAGCTAGTCTGGCTGATGAAGGGTGTTACCCAGAAACCGGTCCCAGGATGCTTGTTTCTGGTTCAGGGAAGACCTGGCTTGGCAGTTCGGGCTGGACTGTTCCCATGAGGCATAGGGTCAAGACTGATTTGCATATAGCTGGGTCCGAACTGAGGTGGCGAAGTGAGCTAAAGAATGATGATGGATTCAACCCAGATCTGTGACTGGGGGTGAGTGTCTGAAAAGATTCAGCGCTCCGCCCATCATCTCCTTGTGTTTGCTGTGTTCACCCTAAGTTGGCAGGGTATGCCCAGACATGGGTCCCTTGCTCACTTTGCCACTGTATTCAAGCTAGCCTTCCTGATGAAGGGTGTTACCCAGAAATCGGTCCCAGGATGCTTGTTTCCGGTTCAGTGAAGACCTGGCTTGGCAGTTCGGGCTGGACTGTTCCCATGAAGCACAGGGTCAAGACTGATTTGCATATAGCTGGGTTTGAACTGAGGTGGGGGAAGTGAGCTAAAGAATGATGATGGATTCAACACAGATCTGTAACTGGGGGTGAGTGTCTGAAAAGTTTCAGCGCTCCGTCCATCATCTCCTTGTGTTTGCTGTAGTCGCCCTAAGTTGGCAGGGTATGCCCAGACGTGGTGTGGAAAACTAGCTGTAATGGTTGTTAGCATCAGCTGAAGCCATTTTGTTTTTGGCAGCCATTTTAGTTAGCCATGTGCTCGCCATGTGCTTTCTCCCTCTTCACTGTTGCCTGCTCTTGTATTTCACTTGAGTCAGGAACTATAATTAACTCCTTCAGTACTGAGCCAGAACACTGCACATGCTCAGAAAGGTCTAGCTGCTAGAATGCACCTGCTCTTAGAGTAACTGTCAGGCTATTTTAACTAATATCAGCAATATTGTAAGCCCTCCCACTCTGTTGACTAAGCAATTCTTATGTATCCTTATATGTAACTAGCTATTCATGTGTACACTTGTACCGCCTCTTTTTGAGCCTACATGCTAACTCAGCTATAAACTGGGCATAAAAGACCCAGAGTGTTTGTACTCCATAGACTGTCTCCTACAGTCGCCTGCGGGTACTGTATTGACACAGTTTCCCTTATGTGAGGTTAATAAAGTTGTTATTTTGATATTCCAGCTTTCGTGCCAATCTCTTCTTTGTTGGTTTAAGGACCAGGTGCATCAGTGAACCCCTAGAAAGGTTTTTTCTTCTACAAATTGGCGCCCGAACGTGGACCTCATCGGAGAAGCGCCTATCCAAGGGAGTGGTCTTGACGGAAGACAGGAATCTACTGAGGAGGTACCCTGCATGAGGAAGACCCTTTGTCTTTGCAGACCAACGTATTTTCCGGTTTTCCCGATCTGACCCTCCAGGTGTTGGCCGCTCCCGACTGAGATCTTCTTTGGTGTGAGTATTTTAAAACGACCGTTAGGTCACTCAGAACTTGGCAGGTGGAGGTTGGAGACTTTGGTTTGGTAAGGTTGCTGTAGCAACACTTTTGTTTGGATTAGCTTGGCCAAGATTTTGGTTTGTTTGTTTGTTTGCTGCAGCAAATGAAGGCAGGTAATGAGGAGATTTTTCTCTAACTTTGAAAACTTGAACGGCACAAATTGTGTTAAGTGTCACTTGGAGTATAATATTATATATGCTATAATATTTTTGGCATGCCTGCTCCCAGCACACTTCGTAGAAAGTGTTGCTGTCTTGGAGGTACCAATATGGATTTAGGAAGTACTCAGCTGACTCCCTAAGAGGGGATACCTAAATGGGTTTAGGTATATTAAAAATGGTATTTCTTCCATGAGGACTAGTACACCATGGAACAAAAATATATATATAAAGAAGGATCCTGATCTGCGCACAACTGGTAATTTGGTGTATTATTGGAAAAGGCCTGAGGCGTGAGCCTGTCTTTTTGAACATGGCAGTCTTTTGGCTGTCTATTTGTTTTGGTGTAATCTCTGTACCTTTTTTTTGAGAGTCCTTTCGTTTGTAAATATGACTTACCATTGGTATTTACAAATGGTTTAAGTACAGTCTGTAAGCTGTCTCTTGCTTTTGTCCTAAGTGTTAATTTGTGGGTTAATTGTTTTTTTTGAGTGTCCATGTGGTTGTGGATTGACACCAGTGGTGATGCTTGAACGTACTTGTTTCAGTAACTAGTGACTATGTTTTTTGTGTGAGAATGGCTTGCCTTAGCAAGCAGTGTTGTGTGCTCTGAGTGTGTGACCCCCTTCTTGAAAATGTCTGGAATGAGCTTAATTTGTTTTTTTTGTCGTCATTCTGTTATGCAAATGTAATTGAAAGAACTACATTTTAGAATTCAAGGAATGAATTATGTAACATATGCTAAATAGCTGCACGCTACCATTAGAAGTAAAACAGTAACAAAGTATAGATGTGTGAATATTGCAACAAGAGAAATTAGAATTAACACTCAATAGAAAAAAAATAGACCTCATAGAAAGGGGAAAAAAACGAATTTGTGTGTTTTGCATAACTAAGACTGAATATAAAATGTTACAGCATTATCCTTAAGGTATTAATATTAAAAGGCATTCACATCATCTGAGTAAATTGGTTGCTGCTGAAATAAACACGCCTCTTTTTTACATTACAAGACGATAGATTTGTGCCGGCTTGGAATGCCTGTGTTTTAAATAGACTGCACCGTGCTCAAATTTCCAGCACCAGAAAAAGAGCTTTTAAAACAGCTGTTCAAAGCTGTCTGTACCGAAGGAAGCTGTCTGTCAAAACAGACGGAGATCAAACTTTTTCAGGACATTACAATACAGCAAAGGGTTTTTCTCCAGAAAAAGGCGTGGAAATTGAGGCTTGCTGGTCGTAAAAACACAGCTGAGTAAACAACACATGGCTATGCTCGGCCACCAGCTACAAATCCAGCACGTGCGTTAAAGACTACTGATTTTAAAAGTTACAAATACAGCTTCATTATTTTGGATAAAATAGACAGGATTAAAAGCAGGGATTTTCTTTCTTGTTGCTTTCTTAAATAAGCATATCTGTGGTTCTGATGGTAAATAATTACTGCACTTTAAAAAAAAAAGTGGCACAGACTATTTTATGTTTCAGTACAGCTTATGTGCTTAGTGTTATAAATACATGCATTTAAAGGCAAAAGGAAAGGAATGAGGCTTGCTTTTCATATGTGGAAACATCAAAAGGGTTAGTGATCATTATTAAAAAAAAATTGACTATGAATTTTTATTTTTATTAAAAATAATTGCATTAAAATCGTTTTTGCATTTTTCAATGTCTAATAATCCTACTGTGACAAATATATAAGCTCCTAGCATCAAAGTTGAATTTGAGCAGCACTTTACCACAATGTGGGGAGTGAAATGTGAAATTTCACTTTACCCAGGCATATAAAAACTTATTTTATAAGGGTGTACCTTATACATTTCTGACCTCCCACCTCTGGGATATCTAGGGGAGACCCTGGGGGTCCCTAATATGCTAAAACATTGTAGGTTATTCATTTTTAAGTGCCCCTACCACCAAAGTCGATTTTGGGCACAATTTACTTTTTAAAAGCAGTCCTGGCACCCAGGGCTGTTTTCAAACTGATCTCAGATTTCAGCAGTGCACACATGCAATTGCAGAACTAGTAGCTGGCCTCTAAACTGCTAGAAACACATCACACACTGCATACGAATAAAAATTAGTATAAAATAAGACAGCAACAAGTGCATCTTACCTTTAAAATTATTAGCTCACAGGCACGGAACAGGACTGCTTTTCAGCTGTGCTTCTCCAGAGTTCCTTTGAATTGGAAAGACCGCATGGAATAGCCTTACTGACAGGGGACAGCAGGTTTAAGGGTCAAGAGGCCAAGTTCTGTATTTAGAACTGACCAGCCTTACTGCATGTAAAAATTTTCACGCAGGGAGCCACTGTGACAGTATGTGATTTCTACATTACACTATGAAAGCTTGTAATGTTACAGAGTAGTTTAATAAACTGATTTTTTTGTATTAATTAAATATCCTGATTCTAACATTGTATGGTAAAACACTACTGGTAAATGTAAATTTTGCTCTAATGATGTCTGAGGCTATAATGTGCCTAGGGAAATTAGGGTGAAAATGAATTCTCAATTCTTGTTAATAATATTAGGGATATCGCCATTAGTAATTTAACCACATTTAAGAAATAGAAGAATTTACTTAGTTGTTTCACTAAAGTTATGGCCTTGATTAAGCCTTCCTGGAGCTAGGGCCAGATTAAAAGGCTATGAAATTCAGTTTGCATTCATGCGCCCTCATGTTACAATAGTACAATTGCTAAAGGAATTGGTAGTTGGTTATTGTTTTCTAGCTAGCTCAAATGTGCTATTTACCTCCTACAAGTTTGTTTGTGCCCAGCTGCCAAAAATAGGGGTAGATAGTGTTGACAGAAGGTCACCTGTTTCAGGTTACCTGCTGTCGAATGAGGGGAAGAGATTAGGGGGATTAGCTCCTGGGCAAATTAAGGCTAACTACAATTAAGTAATACATTGTCATTTTTCTTGATTTATATGTCTCTCTCTCTTTTTCTCACTCTCTCTTGAGCCTGTCTAAGTTGTCTAGGAACGGCCATGAGACGTTTAAATTGACTATTTAGTAATACTGTTTTAAAATTGTTAAGATTAATAAAATGAATAAAAAAATACGCCATGTTACTGCCCATCCTGTCTGATGAAATTATGAAAGGATGAGTAGTCTAGATTGATGTTCCCTTTTTTGATCTTTAAAGGGGAACTATAAGTGGGTAGTTTTTGTTCTAAAATTCTCAGGTGATAACACCATTATTGTTTGTTATTTTTATGCTACATACAGTTTTGCAAAGGCATTATTAGTCTCTTATTAGTCTGTGTAATTGAGCTGACAGGATCCCCGTTAAATTAGCAGTTTTAGATTTTCCCACCGCGCCTATAACATGAGAGCATGGTCCTAAACATAAAATGTAGGTGTTTTTATGTAAGAAAAATAATTTTAGAAGTGTCTGCAGTCCTGTACAAGTAGTGAAAGGTTATGACTTATGAAACACAAGCTTGTTAAGACAAGAAGCACAAAAGAATGCTTGTTCTAAAATTCCCTTTCTTGAGGTTCTTCAGATGAATAATGTAGGAATACACAAATGTAAGGATTTAGAGTATGTCCGTATTGTTTTTCTTTTTCCCTCAGAATTTAGTAAATAAACAGACTTCCTTGGCTGCTTCAAATAGTGTAACGTTTTACTCTTGTCAGTTCACCCAAAAAGTTCCTTTTATACTCGCTAATGGGTCCAGGGTTTTTTTTTTTACTCTCAAATAGATGAAGTGGTTCTTGGGTGCCTTGCTAATGTATGGGGCGCCCCAAGCTAAAAAAGGAGAAGGTATTTGGAAATAGACTATCCTCTCTGTTGATAGATTATTTGTATGCCTTGTCTAAAGATTTTTTGTTCTGTCCATCAATAGATATCTGCTGCCCTACAACCATTCCAGAGGGGCCCGGACATCAGATTCAGCTTGGGGAGTTAGCGCCAGTCCAGCTTGAAGCCAAGGTGAAGGAAACCAGCACAGGCATTGCTGGCAACTAGGACCTCAGTGAAGGTAGAAGGCCGGAAGCACTGGGCCCATGAAAGCGACGTGAAGTGTGTACCCCTGCTACTGTCTTGGACGAAAGACGGGGTCACAAATCAAGATGGAGAATTTTTTGCGTGGATCCAGTTTTTGATGCCCAGCTGAGAGAGTCACAGACCGACAAGGACGGCAAGGAGGCTTTTGCTTGAGGTGACCCCTTTGAAACAAGGGTTGCTTCACATATCCCAGCATCAGGCCTTTGAGTCCTGGTCCCCAAGTGAATGCAAGTCTGCACCTCGGTTTGTTGATCAGGAGGTGCCTGGGCATACTGGGTACAATCTGTGGCCCCGACAAAAGAGCAGTACGCCAGCGGAGCAACACAGGAGTTAGGGAAGGACTTGAGTTCAGGGTACAGGTGCTGTGCCTTTGGTGCCTGTTAAATTAAAGCGAAGAAAACTGGTGCACTGCCTGAGACACTGGACAGGATCGTTGAGAGCATTTGCCCCGGAGGGTGATTGCCCTATCCTGAAAGAAGAAACTTTTTCCCTTAAAACTGGGCCGTGATTGTTTTCTTGAGTTGCAAGTTGTGCAGCTCCACCGTTGGAAATGAACTTGATAGGAGCCTGCCTGTGAGGCTCAGACAGACACAGGGAGAAGACTCCCCTCTGGCTGGTTGTACAGCGGCTTCTATTCTTTAAGTACTTTTTAGCAATGTACCCCTTTGGTCGTCCCATTTTTGAGGAGGAGCAGCCCTTTGAGGCTCCTCGTCCTAATTCCCATGGCCCCGTTTGGTCTTCCTGGTCCCCTGAAGCGAAAATTGTTTTTGTAATCATCTTTGTATTTGCTTTAATATTTGCATTAGGAATGTTTATTCTGCAAGAGAAACGTTTTTTTGAACAGTTGATAAATACTACTCTGCCCTCCTCCTGAGCATATCAATTGATACTCTAGCCCTCATAAAAAGAACACTGGAAAGGTCTATTAAAAAATGTTTTTTATTTAAGATATTATATTAGATATGTGCTGTTGGCTATTCTGAAGCTGAATTAGATGGTCACTGAAATAGATAGGAGCCCTGAAACATAGAATTGGACTGGATGGTTTTGGGATTTACTTTCTGCTTGGGGTTGGAAAAATTAAGTTCTGTTTGTAATAATAGCCATTATTTTCTCCTGCTATCTGTGTATTCATTATGACCCAATGCTCTGTTCCCCATGTATTTCTACTTGTATCTCACCAGTTAAACAATATTAAAAATGTAAATGCCCACCTAGCAATGGATAGGATAAATGTGCAGGATAACTTCCATGCTTCTAGATCATAGCGGATGTCTTCAGCTAATGCTAAAACGCCATCTGTGGAAAACTAGCTGCAATGGTTGTTAGCATCAGCTGAAGCCATTTTGTTTTTGGCAGCCATTTTAGTTAGCCATGTGCTCGCCATGTGCTTTCTCCCTCTTCACTGTTGCCTGCTCTTGTATTTCACTTGAGTCAGGAACTATAATTAACTCCTTCAGTACTGAGCCAGAGCACTGCACATGCTCAGAAAGGTCTAGCTGCTAGAATGCACCTGCTCTTAGAGTAACTGTCAGGCTATTTTAACTAATATCAGCAATATTGTAAGCCCTCCCACTCTGTTGACTAAGCAATTCTTATGTATCCTTATATGCAACTAGCTATTCATGTGCACACTTGTACCGCCTCTTTTTGAGTCTACGTGCTAACTCAGCTATAAACTGGGCATAAAGGACCCAGAGTGTTTGTACTCCATAGACTGTCTCCTACAGTGGCCTGCGGGTACTGTATTGACACAGTCTCCCTTATGTGAGGTTAATAAAGTTGTTTTTTTGATATTCCAGCTTCCGTGCCAAACTCTTCTTTGTTGGTTTAAGGACCAGGTGCATCAGTGAACCCCTAGAAAGGTTTTTTCTTCTACAGTGGGTCCCTTGCTCACTTTGCCACTGGATTCAAGCTAGCCTGGCTGATGAAGGGTGTTACCCAGAAACCGGTCCCAGGATGCTTGTTTCCGGTTCAGGGAAGACGTGGCTTGGCAGTTCGGGCTGGACTGTTCCCATGAGGCACAGGGTCAAGACTGATTTGCATATAGCTGGGTCTGAACTTAGGTGGCGAAGTGAGCTAAAGAATGATGATGGATTCAACCCAGATCTGAGACTGGGTGTGAGTGTCTGAAAAGTTTCAGCGCTCCGTCCATCATCTCCTTGTGTTTGCTGTGTTCGCCCTAAGTTGGCAGGGTATGCCCAGACGTGGGTCCCTTGCTCACTTTGCCACTGGATTCAAGCTAGCCTGGCTGATGAAGGGTGTTACCCAGAAACCGGTCCCAGGATGCTTGTTTCCGGTTCAGGGAAGACCTGGCTTGGCAGTTCGGGCTGGACTGTTCCCATGAGGCACAGGGTCAAGACTGATTTGCATACAGCTGGTTCTAAACTGAGGTGGCGAAGTGAGCTAAAGAATGATGATGGATTCAACCCAGATCTGTGACTGGGGGTGAGTGTCTGAAAAGTTTCAGCGCTCCGTCCATCATCTCCTTGTGTTTGCTGCCACTTTCTAAAAGTGGCATTTCTAAAATAGTAATGCTCAATCCATCTTTATCAGTAAGGAGGACTTGTCATTACCATTCCAAACATACGAAACATGAAAAAGCTACTTTTCTCTAATCAGGAATTGCAGCTTAAAAGTGTATTAAGGAATTTCCAATGCTTACCTATGCGAGGAATAGGCCTCACAGTAGTGAAAAATGAAATAGGCTGTTTATCACTACCAGGGCATGCAAACATACCGGTACATTTCCTACCTTTAATCTACACAACACCCGGCCCTTAGGTCTACCTAGGGTCTACGTTAGGGGTGAATTATGTTTAATAAAAGGAGTGTTTCAAGCTTGGCAAGTAGTTTTTAATGCCAAGTCGAAGTGGCAGTAAACTGCACACACAGGCCCTGCAGTGGCAGGCCTGAGACCGATTTGAAAGGCTACTTCTGTGGGTGGAACAATCAGTGCTGCAGGCCCACTAATAGCATTTAGTTTACAGGCCCTGAGTATATGGAATACCACTTAACAAGAGACTTACAAGTAAATCAGATATGCAAAACAGGCGTAAACCAATTATACCATGTTTAGAGGAGAGAGCACATGCACTTTAACACTGGTCAGCAGTGGTAAAGTGCCTAGAGTCCTAAAGCCAACAAAAAGGTCAGAAAAAGAGGAGGAGGAAGGCAAAAAGTTTGGGGTGAGAGGGCCATTTTCCATCATCCCTCAAGAGCGAGGTCTGGGGTGGCCCAGCAGTTAGGTGGCAACCTCCCAATTTCTGGAAGTGCCATCTTGAGGATCCTCAGTCCGGGTTCAGTCGTGTGCACTGAACTCATGCTCCCCGATCAGCGCAGTGCCTTCTGATGCCAACACTGCACAGGCCCTCACCTCATCTGCATCATCGATGTCTGCTGCCTCTCCTGCACTCGTCAACTGTCATAGCAGAACTATGCAGCACTGGGCCTCTTGCAGGGAGAACAAATGTGTGAACCATGCTGACTGAGGAGGCAGCTTCTCATATGGGCCTTGCCAACACAAGAGTCCCTCAACCACCATTACATCGTTACCTCTCTGTGTACTGTATACGGCCAACAAAATGGGGCCATGCTCAAAGGTCACTATCATCGGCTTTTGTTGGCCTACCCCATTCATTTAAAAAATAAAAATCACTGACTGGATATTGAATTATGAAGTGTTATTTGTGAGCTCTGGAGAGTTCTGAATTTTGAACCCACATCACCTCCCTGAATAAGCCTTGAACTGCTCTTCCTTATTCCCCTCATGGTAACGTGCTAAAGGGATGTGCTTAATGCTATGTTTGAGTCAAACTGTAACATGGCTTCAGAATGTAAGAAACAAAAGACTCCAACTGTCACACTTGGAGCATAGTACCACCTGGTTGCCCTGTGGCCCCTCCCACACACCAATTCCCATATTAACTTCAATCGAGCTGCATTGATGTCACCCACTGCCCCAAAAGAAACCAGCCCTGTTACTCTACATCTCTCCATCTCTCCCAGAACCCTTTACTATGGCAGTTCAACCACCAAAACTGCAGAACCAGATGTCACAGAAAAAAGCACATGTAGGGCATCCTACTACATTTGCTAGAAGCAGCAGGGCTGTACAGCATGAGAAGTCACACAGAGTACTCTCTACTCTAGGATGGCTGCTACGTTGAGATGTAATAACACAGCAGCATATGAAGTGGACTGGTGGGTGATATGTGTTGCAGAAAGCAACAAATAGCAGAGGTGCAGTAGTGTGCTCCCAGCCTCTCCTCTAGCAGTGATCGTATTATGAATAATTTTGAACACTTCTGAACTTCCCGCAGTCTCTTTCTCTATATCTCAGTGCTGATGACAGAGGTAGGTGTGCTCCCTGCTGTGCTACACCAGTTTATCTTGTGCAGGAGTATGGCTTATTTAGGTGAATACACAAGTTTGTGCTTTAGGCACATGCACAGTATAGCGATCCTTTCTGGTGGCAAACCAAGTGCTCATATTAAGCTGTGTACCACATATGCACACTGTGACTGAAGGGCACTGTGCTTCACATGCATGATGTTTCAAAAGGGTTACGCCCATTAAGTGCACCCAGATTTTTTGCTTTTATGATCAACTGGTTTTGGACTTTTTAGTGTGGGTGAGTCTCACTACGTGTGTCACCCACAGTAATTACATGGCAAACGAAATGCACTTGTTAACTGCCAGCGTCTGCCTTTTAAGATAGGGCCACTGCGAGACAGCTATCGTAAGGGGAATTTGGCAGGTTACATGTGAACATGTGACGTGTGTACATGTGAGCGGACTGCACGTGTGAGACTACTGTTGTACGCAGCCTGGTAACTGTTCACAGGTAGCCTGGTGTAGAGCAAACTCTGCAAGGTTAGATATTGACCTGAGGTAGGCCTTATACTGTTAGAGGGCACTCACAGGGAAAGTCAGTACGGTTTAATGTTTTGTCTGCAATGACCCTTTATTATATACATAAGGAAAATGTCCCTTTGAGTAAAGTTTTGCTTCCCTTCGGCCTACAAAGTCCATCAAGATATCAAAATGGGGTGAAACGTGCGTCAAGATGGATTATGCAAGTCCCAAGCTGATATCTGTACATCTTATGGGTCTTCCAGAATTCTCACATTTCCCTGTCTCAGTTCAGGAATCGGATCCAGGCCTTTTGTCACCCTGCTGGGCTAAGTTAATTACATTTCTCCCCAGCAGAGGGAACAAAGGCCTCTCCACACAAAAGGAGGAGTCATTTACAGTGCTTCTCTCAGCAGGAAGAGGTGTGGAAAACAATCTGCATCTGGTAAATTAACTGTCCAACTGTACTATGGCTGGGGACAGTCCCAGCCCCCTGAACAAAGGAGGAAGCCCAGACAACTAGAGCAAACACAGAAGGGAGCTCCTGTTTGAAGTTTTGGTGGGAAAGTTCCAGGCCATGATGTCAGCAAGGGACGGAGCTGAGGCTCTCAGAGGAGATGTAAACATTGACTTCTGAATGGCACCATCTTGGACTGTCCCGCCATGCTGTGCAGGAGGGTTGGAAAGGGGTGAAGAGATGACACGAACCCTAGGATGGCTAGGGGTAGCCTGACTTCAAGAACCTTCCACCCCCCTTTAAAAACTCTTGCAGATGGAGAGAAAGTGCTTTTTGTGCTGTGGTTTTTACTGAAAGTGGACTGAGGCAACAGTCATGGAAAACTAGAAAGGCAATCCCCTTGATGCCCTAACGGACTAAAGACTCTGCCCCCAGTTGACCCCAGGACCAGTGGGTCTCTCACAGGGACAGGGAGGCTGGCCACCTTATTCCCCCTGAGGACCAGTTGGAGGAAGAACTCAACTTCTGTGCCCCAAAAGTAGGAGAAGGCAACTAGCGACAAAAGAAAAAAGGTAAGCTCCCTGCAAATTATGCCACTTTTTTTTTTTTATTCTTTTTATTAATTTGTAATAAAACAATACAGGTCATATTGGTGTCTATACAGATAACACAGTTTTTACCCAGAATACCAGGTCTGTTCCACCCAGGGAGCCCCCTGCCCCCTTCAAGGCAGGTATAATCATGTGTGTCCAGTTCCTTGTCTTTCTTTCAGCACCATTTCAGTTGTTGGGGAGATACATAGCTCTCCTCTGTAAGTATTCAATTTTCCCCACTTTTTATCCAATTTTTTGGGACACCCTCTATTTTTAAACACTTCTTTCTCTGCGATCATACATTTGTCCATTTCTTTAGCCAATTCTCTCGAAGTCGGCCCCTTCGCGGCTTCCCAGCGCATTGCTATGCTACTTTTGACCAATGTGTACCCAAGGGTGGCCGATTGTTGTTCTGTTGGGGTGAGATCTGTTGCATCCCATATGTGGAGGAGTCCCAATCTTGGTGTTAATTGAATGTCTTTGCTGATAGCCATGTGTAGGTCTCATGTAGCTTTCCCCCAGAGTGGCGCTATGCCAGGGCATTCCCACAGTATATGATAGAATGTGGCCTCTTCCGCGCAGCATCGGAGGCAAAGTGGATCTTCTCTACTCCCAATTTTGTTTAGGGTGGTCCCTGTTAGGTAAGTTCTGTGTAAAATCTTGAGTTGAATAAGGCGGAGATTTAGTGGGATAGCCGCTTCACGTGGGGACATTATTGCAGTTTGCCATTCCTCGTCATCAAGTGGCCCTAGATCAGCCTGCCATTTTTCTCGGAGACGTTGGAGTGGGTCAGGTAAATTGTTAATCAGCTTCCTATATGTCAACGATATGGCTTTTTCCCGAGGGGTTCTGATAGCACTCTATCCTCCAAAAGGGATGTCTCAGGTATCTCACCTGGTGCGGGAATTACAGCAGTCAGGGTGTGACTGATTTGTAGGTATCGAAACACCTCCCTCTGGTCCAGGTCGTATTCTTTTTGAAGTTCAGAGATTTTTAAAATTTTCCCCTTTTCCATAGGTCACCTATACTAGAGATACCAATGGTGTCCCATCTGTCAAATCCCGGTTGATTGCCTAGCATCCCGAGTCTCTGGGTGAACCATAATGGCGTGGCTAGAGTCAGCGTATCTTGCCAGCCGAGTTTTATATTGGCCTGGGGCCAGACGTCAATTGTTAGGGCAGTGGGGCCAAAATAACTGCTTTTCTTTGCTTGTGAGTATAGACCCCCGTTGTACCCCTCCCTCCCCATCTGGTATCTGTCTAGTTGATAAGCGGGTTCTGTCTGGGGATGGTACACCCAGTGATTGACAACCAGTAGCTGTGATGCCCAGTAGTAGAGGCGCATATCGGGGAGTGCAATTCCCCCGTCGTACTAGCTTCTGGTTAATTTATGCATGGCTATACGGGTTGTCTTCTCATCCCATAGCAATGTCCTGATTTCACTGTCTATGTTTTGGAAGTAGGACTCGGGGACTTTAAAGGGGCTGTTCTGGAGGATATATAAAAAGCGGGAGAGAGCCAACATTTTGAAGAGGGCTGCTCGGACCAGCAGAGAAAGGGGCAGTGTCTTCCAGTGTTTCACGTCATTTCGCAATCTGTTCAGGGGAGCCTCAAGATTTTTAATATAGAAGAGATTTGGGTCCGGGGTTATGAAGATACCAAGGTAGCGGAAGCCCTCCTCCGCCACCTTAACATCACAACCCTGCAGGAGTTTTGGGTTCGACCCATGGATTATATGGACCACTGATTTGGACCAGTTAATAGCGTATCCAGAATATTTGCCAAAGTTTGTAAAAATGTTGAGAATTCTATGTATTGATTTTGCGGGTGATGCAAGATAAAGCAAGATATCATCAGCATAGAGGGATATTCTGTCCTCCTGTCCCTCTGCCCATTTCAGTCCTCTAAGCAATCTGTCTCCCTGATCCATGTCGCCAGAGGTTCAAGCATCAGCAAGAAAATCAATGGCGACAGGGGGCACCCCTGTCTAGTACCCCTCCTCAGTGGGAATATTCTTGATGTGCGGTTATTTACATTGATTTGGCCCCTTAAGTCTGTGTATAGGAGCTTAACCCATTCAATGAATTTCGGGCAGAAACCCAATCGCAGCAACACCTCCATAAGGTATGGCCATTCAATTGTATCAAACACCATTTTGGCGTCTAAGGAAAGTATTACGGCATCCTCTGCGATTATATGTTTCCGACCCAATACGTTCTGGAGTCGGCGGATGTTTAAAGCTGTGTTTTGGCCAGGCATGAAGCCGGATTGGTCGGCGTGCACTAACGAGGTGATAATAGGGGCCAGTCGGGAGGCTAGTATTTTTGCTAGGATTTTAGCCTCAGCATTTATTAAAGAGATCAGTCGGTAGGACCCGCAACTATCAGCAGGCCTTCCCTTCTTGTAAATGACTACGTTTCAGGCCATTCTCAGGTCCTCCGGTAGGAACCCTTTCTCACTACTCTCAAGATACATTTCTCGTATGTATGGCGCAACCTGAGATGCTACTAATTTAAGGAATTTGATAGGGACACCGTTGGGTCCCATAGCCTTCCCTGATTGTATGTAACTAATTGCTGAGCAAATTTCTTCATTGGTGATGTCTCCTTCTAGCGAGTCTCTATCGTTGGGGGACAGGGTAGGCAGAGGTATATCTGTCAGTAATTGACGCAAGTCTTCTGCTGTGGTGGTTACTTTCGGGGTGTAGATCTGCTCATAATGATCGGCAAAAGTCTCTGCAATCTCTTGCGGGTCTGAGAGAATGTGGGTGTCGTTTATGCATAACCGGAGGACCAGCGCTCGGCTTGCTCCTTTTTTTCAAGCCAGGCAAGCAGTCTGCCCGCCCTATCCCCCAGCTCATATATTTTATGTTGGGTGGCCATGTGTTTGGCCCTGGCCATTTCTTTTACCAAGGCCTTATATTCAAGTTGTTTAATACTTAATTTATGTTTATTGGCCGCGTTTAGGGTCTGTGTATACTCTGTTTCGCTATTATGGAGCTCCATCTCGAGCTGTTCTATTTTGTCTCTCTGGTTCCTGACATGTCCGACCTTGAGTGCTAATGCCGGCCCTTCAATACTGTTTTAAAGGCCTCCCATAATATTTGCGCGGAGTCTACTGAGCCCACGTTTTCTTTAAAATAGTTTTCCGATTGTTGTATTAGGTTCTCTTTTATGTCCGGGATTTTAAGAAGCCAAGGGTTCAGTGTTATTGTAGTTCTGTGGCGATAGTGATTAAGAGTGAATATAGCCCAGACTGGAGAATGATCTGATATGCCAAGCTGGAGACAACATGGTTCCCTAAAATGTCCTATGTCTGCTAAGTGGGTTAAAAGATAGTCTATTCGAGAGAGGCTATTGTGAGCGTTCGAGAAGTATGTGAATCGAGGAGTGCATGGATTAAAATGCCGCCATATATCCGTCATACCCATGGCGTTGAGAAATTCTGATAGGGGTGAGGTGGTTCTAATCAGTTGTTTTGCTGGCAGTCGATCCATACTGTCATCTAGTGTCATATTAAGATCTCCCCCTAGGATTAATGTTCAGACTGGCAATACAAGAATGATCTTCCCCAAGTCCACTAGGACTGATCTGCAGAGCGGAGATGGGGCACAGACCGACATGACATTGACCGCTCATCCCTCCAAGCTGGCCCCCAGAACCGCGAATTTGCCCTGGGGGTCAGCCCATGTTCGATGTATACTTATTGCCAGATTCTTACGAATTAGTATGCCCGTGCCTCTAGAGCCAGAAGTGAATCCGGCGTTCACTGCTAGCTTATAGCCCCATCTATTCAATGCTTTGCAATTATTGCCCACCAAGTGTGTCTCTTGTAGTAAGACTATATCAGGGGCCTGTCTATTAAGATATTGTAGCACGATACCCCTTTTCAGTTTGACGCCAAGTCCATTTACATTCCATGTGAGGATTTTTAAAGACGTTTCAATGAGGTTTGCTGCCATTGTGTATCCGGGTACGGTATGTGTAAGACGGGAAATATGATAAACGGCGTCCTGCCGCAGAGGAAGGCTCTGCCGGCGATCTCATATGCAGTTGGTTGGTATGTCCCTGGTCTGACCCGTGGTAGTGATGTAGGCATATGTACTGTGCAGGTATCTGTGTAGGATTTTAGTGAATCCTGGAAGAATTGTGTAATGACCTGTTGTGAATGAAACAAACCCCCCCCACCCTTAACTTACCCCCCTCCCTGCCGCCCTGCCAGTGTATTTCGAACTATCCACTTCCCCAACAAGGCAGAGTGCCTGTGGTTCAGCATCGCCCTCTCCCCGCCCTTCCCCAAACAATTCAAAACTGTGATAGTGGTGCGATTCGGACCACAGCCCCTAAATGCGAGACACATTCTTTATACAGTGGCATATATTTACCCACCCCGTGCTGTGTTAGTTCATGAGGAAGCATGAGTCAGAGTCAGGTAAAGTATCTTCCCCAGTGCGTCGGTTCAGGACTCAGTTTCGACCCATATCCACCCTCCAGGGTAGGACCTCCACCAACGCCAGGCGAACATCTTTGTCTAGCACCCGTGGCCCAGGTCAGCAGCTCTGCGACCCGCTCCGTCGCCTGCTTCATGGGATGGTCTTGTTCGATTCCATTTTGGCCCTGAATGTCTTTCTTTACCGGAGTTTCCCACTTATCGCCACACTTCCAGCCAGTCCCATGCCTCCTCTGGCGTTAGGAAGAACCAGTTTTTACCGTTGGCTTCGATGCACAGTTTTGCAGGGAATATCATGGCATACTTAATGTCTCGGCCACTGAGCGCTTTTTAACTTCCAGGAAGCTGCGGCTTTGTTTTTGGACTTTTTTAGTTAAGTCTGGAAAAAAGGAGACCACGCTATTTTCAAGTTTGACTGGTGGAGCGCAGCGTGCTGTCTGCAGAATAGCATCCCGATCTCGGAAATTAAAGACTCTGGCGACTATTGGTCGTGGAGGGGCCCCTGGTTTAGGCCGCCCTCCAGGAACACAGTGACCTCGTTCAATTGAAAAATAGTACGAGAGGCCCTTTGGTTGCAGGTGTTTAGTGACTAGCTCCTCGACGAAAAAGTCAGTTGCTGGGCCCTCTGCACGCTCCGGCACCCCCAGGATGCGCACGTTATTGCGGCGTGCCCGACCCTCGTAGTCGTCCAGTTGTGCCTCCAATTTGTCTTGTTTTTTGGTTAGCTGTTGCACTTGTTGCTTGAGTTGGGAGTTGTCGGTGGAGATCGTTTCGGTGGCGTCCTCGACCTCTTTGACTCTAGTGTTAATTTTTCTGAGGTCTGCTCGCACATGAGATTTCAATGTTTACTGTGGCAAGCCTGGACTCAAGGGAGGATCTCACGCTGTTGATGGCGGCCATAATGTCTTGGAGTGTCAACTCAGCCTGGCCAGTGGGGGATTGTGGCTTCTCCTGTCCGATTGCTTTAGGCGTGTCTTGTTCCTCTCCATTTTTGGCCCAGGCGTATTTGTCCAGCTTTGTTTGTAGTGTCGACTTGCCACCCCTGCCGCCTGCCATCGTGAGTGATTCTGTGTTATTTCGGTGGTGTTATACTTTGGTGATATAGCGCAGTACTTCCCGCTGCCTGCCTCTTTGCCCAAAGCGATGAGGCAGGCCGGAATTTGTGCTTGTCTATTGCGCTTACTTTCTTTTTAGACAACTGTGGGTCAGCAGCACCCTGACAGTGTCACCAGGATGGCGGAGCGCCACCCCCCGCTGCAAGCCGGCACCCGTGCCCATCTCCAGGATTGTGTGTCCGGGGTCTGACGACTAGTCCCTGCTTCTGGGCCCCAGCACTATCACCCGCGCGGGCATCTGTGGCTTTGGTGTGCCGTTATAGGTGTGGGCCATTTTCCCCGTCAAATCAGTCACTTATTTGTAAATCGGGCCGGCACTGGTGACTCTGCCATAGCCCTTCATCTGGGTGCCGGCCACGATGTGCCACTGCCTCCTCCGTGTCCCTGGAATCCAGGCCCCAGGGCCAGGCCCATTCTACTATTTACCCCCCGCTGAGGCGCAGGTCAGGGCGTTGGAGATCGCAACCCGTGGGGTTTGTTGGCCCTCTTCGTATTCTGCCCCACACCACGGTGACTCCGCTAGCACCGGGGCAACCCTACGCGTGTGGGAGCCGACTTACCCCACTGCGCGTTTAGTCAATGATGCGTTGGATAAGGCCCCCTCTCCGGGCCCTCTGATGTGGATTATCCTCTCGGGGATGTAGTGCATGTGATCCGAGGAGTGGAGCACTCCCTACCTCCTCCGTCTATCACGCAGGATCTATCAGGCCTCGCTGCGTTCCTCCGGCGACACTGGACGCATTCGCACGGGGGGCCCTCCTCCTGTTCCCCTCTTCCACTGCTGATCCCGGCTATCTCCCTCGGCAATGGGTCCCAGGCTGGGTGGCCGTACCTTTGTTTACTGCTCCCGGCGGCAGCCGCGTTTCTCCGCTGCTCTCGGCTCCCTGGCCCCAGCTACACCACCTCTTCGGACCGCTCCGATGCCTCGAGTTCCCAGGTGCCAACTCGATGTCTCGTCGCACGATGGGTGTCGTCAGCCGGCTCGGGTCCCTGTTCAGCTCCCCCCGCTCGGTCTGGCAGACCCACGCTCAGCCCAGATCGCTGTTCCTCCGTAATGCTACTCTGGTGATGTCGCCGCCATCTTGAGTCTCCCGGACTCCAGCACGGCTCCACAGCACGATCCCGTAAGATTGTGGACGGATTTCATTACCAATTACCCTGGGGCTGTGGTCATAAGTTTCGTGTGTTTTGGGACGACGGATGTTATCGGATTAGTGACGGATATTGGGCGAGGGCTTCGGAGCCGCGCTAGTGTGCGGCCATTCCTGTCGGCTGCTGGCCACGCCCCCAAATTATGCCACTTTTGAGGGCAGAAGGCCAAGCCAGAACTGCTCCTGGTGGCTAGAGTTCAGCACCAGGAGTAAAATGGAACCAAGATCATGCAAAACGGCTCAATGGGGCCCGAGATATCACTAGAAAAAGTGGATGGCCTTTGATCCCTTTGCAAGCGAGGGGCGTGTGGAGCTCTACCGCCCACTGAATTCTACCCCCGTGTGTGAGCCAGGTCCCAGAGATCAGCGCAAGCTCCTGAATTGATTAATTAAAGTAGCGAGGGGCCCCCTCCTTGTCACGATTCACTCCCTGTGCTCTTGTGCCATCCACCAGTGGGCCTACCTGTGGGACTCTCCATTTTTCTAATAAGCTTCCAGACCTTTCACTGTATGCATATACTCATTTCCAGACTCTTGGATGGTATTCGGAAATTCCCATCCAGTTCCAATCTATGCTGGGTTTTGTGAAAGCCAGCCCACTCATGCTAAAAACTCCATTATTTCCTGCTTCGTCTTCAACCCTGCAGGCCAAGGATAGATGAGCAATTCAGCACACCTGTAGCTGGCTGGTGCTAGCCTGCTCACACCTGAGGCATCTGATCATCGTTAGCTCTTTTATGCTTCAGTTCCCTTCAACACAGCTTTGGTCATTGTAGTAGTGTTCTTCTTAGACTGACCTTCTGTTTCCTGAGTTCCAGAGCTGTAGCTAATCCTTGACTCCCGATGCCCGAGCTGTAGCTAATCCTCGTTCCTTGATTCCTGATTCCCGAGCTGAAGCCTATTCCTTGTTCCTTGGACTAGCACTGTCTGCAATGCTACCTTGCTTTCCGATTCCTGAGCCAGCACAATTTTAGTGCATACTTGTTCCTTGCACTTTCTCTCTCTATATAGTTACCTTTTACCAGTCCTTGCCCACTTTCCTTTTACCTTAGCCCGGTTTCTAGTTTGCTACCTTTCTGTTCCTGTTGTCTTAGCTTCCAGTTCCCTGGTGTGGTTTGTTACTTGATTTCTGCCAAATGTGATCTTTGTTTTCCCTTCTTTCCTGCCAAGCACTCCTCCTTGCTATCTCCTTATCTCACTTGGCTGTGTATTTAGTTCTACACTGTGCTACTGCCTTGCGAGTTCCTGTTTGATTGCCAGGATCCGTGGGCACAGCTGACAACCTATGTGGTGTTTCTTTTCCACTGTGAGTATTGCCTTTGAGCTACTTTTATAACATCACCATAGGTATCAGCTCTACAGACCCTGCCTTTTCATGTATTTCCTGTATGTGGGTATTTCCAGTCAGTATCTGTAACTTCAATATTACCGCGTGCAGCTCCTGAGTTTTATTGTTAATGTTGTTATATATGTCTTGCACATCCATCCTCGGTGTTAGTTAGCCTGAATGCCAAATTGCCTCTTGAGTGTCTGTCCTTTCTGAGCTTTGACTATCTTGTTTCCTTTTGCAGAGCTTCCTCTTTGAATCCCTTTACTCCTCTGACTCCCTGTGTGATCTTGGGCAGTTTGTAGCCAATATTATATTACTTTGTCTACCGTGGCACCAGTCCTTCCCAGAGCCGCTGACACTCCTCCGTGGATGGATGGCCTCCTGGGGCCCCAATCTCCCCGAGGGCCGACGCAAAGCAAGGGGCTTGGGATCCCCACTCCGGGCTGCAACATCCAAAGGAGGACAGGAGAAGTGCCGTTGTGCCCCCCCAATGGCGGTGGCCTTCCCATGATCCCCATGCCCATGTCTGGGGGGAGCAGCTACCCATCGCAGGATGCAGCACCAAGCCTGCACAGAGCAGGTAGGGAAAAGAAGCTGGAGAGGGTTATTTGCATATCTTTGTTGCCTTGTGTTGGCCCCGGACGGAAGGGGCACCACCAACATTAAAAAGAAACTGTGGGGAGAAGGGCAGCAATTTCTCACCACAAATTCTTTAATTACCTCACCCTATGTTTCTGGGGTAACCAAAATTATGACCCCCTAGGATTTTCATTGATATTCAAGCACTTCCAAAGCTGGAGCTTTTGCTCTATAGCTGGGAGTACAGCGTCCCCTGAGGGCTTGTGTTATGGCTGCATTTTTGTGTCTTGAAGGTGTATATAAAAAAAAAAAAACAGACACACGTAATGTTTACTTTCAATGCTTTACTAACTGCTTATGCTCACCGTGATTAATTTTGATCAATGTGGAAATGGTTTATTGACAATGATTTATTGATATTAAGGATTTTACTTTCACATAATTAATGACTATGGTGCAAGGGTGATAATCTTTAGCATGTGCAAAAGAGATATGTGAGCCTGATTTAGATTTCGGCAGACGGGTTACTCCATCACAACAGTATTATGCCCAGTTTTATAGATTGGATTCATTACCCCATAGTTTCAGATCCCCGTATATGTGATGAAGTTGCCTATTATATGCATCTCAGGATCAAGATTTATACTGTTCATTTCTTTTCTGACAAGTGATATACAAATTATTGCATTGTGATGAATTCTTTTGGCCCTAGTGAAACGACATGTTGTCATGAAACACGTGTTGGCCTATGGTGTCTACTTTGATGTCTACTTGATTCTTGAACAAAGAATAAAACGCCTTTGACAATAAATCCTTCATTATCCGACTATAGAGTATTTCTTTGAATTGAACGTCCTGAAAACACAGTCTTTTTTGCATAAATTTCTCTACAGGATTGGAGGGTTTTATCCTGTAATACATCTTTTGAGGTATGTGTCGAACCTATTGAGGAGCCTCTGTTTTCCTCCATCCCTTCTGTGTGGCAAATACATCTTTAAAATGTGGTTTGTTTGTCTTTTACTGTGGTGCATCTGTGATAAAGCCAATAGGCTTGCTTTATATGTTGTGATGACCCTTGATGAAGCCAGTAGGTCTGTGTTATTTAAAGTGATACCCCTTTATACTGTGATATAATGACTGTTATAGGTGGGAGGCACTGAAATTTTGAGGGTATGTAAATGAACGTATAGTATTTAGTAGGGTGTGTGTAATAAATGTACTTTTCCTTGTCTAAAGTATAAGCACTGTCTGGACAATCATTTACTGAGTGTTCTTATTGCATGCCAGTGAATGGTGATTACTACCCCCACCACCGCCCGAGTAGACCTTGGACTGCTCTGCTTTGCCACCCTGAGAAAATCAAGCGCTACAATGCGGTGCTGGGTTTCCAGTAAGGGGAAATTGGGGACATATTACTTGCACAGGTCTCACATCCTGCACAATTAATAACCCAATTTCCTGCACAAGCTATATATGTACACCCACACAAACGCAGGGAAGCGTGGTCTCAGGGTTAGTGCCAGACAGAGGAACTGCTAGAAACTGCTGGGAATCTGTTCAGGTGAGCCTTGAGGCAGGTCCAAGAGCAGATGATAATTGTCTGAGATAAATAATGGACGTGGAGGGAGCTGAAACTCTGTTTAATGATAATACCCTTCACATTCCATGTAAGTAGTTTAATTCAGCCATATCCAAGACCTAGTAAACAGATATGTGTTACAGTAACTAAACCAGCCATTGCCTTTTCCTTGCTCCATTTAGCAGAACACTCATCATACACACAAACCAAACACATAATAATCAAACTCAAATCCCCCTTCCACTGATCTGGCCCCATAAGGCCAAAATGTGTCACAGCAATGAAGGGCCAGCCACAGACACTATCTTGCATAGGAGAGATGGATGGTAACTGAGGGGATCGTGTGAAGGCAAGATGCACTATGCCACAAGAGAGAGAAGCAGTAAGCCACATGTCACTCGAGAAGCGGAGTGATAGCTCTTCTATGAGTGGACCAGATGGTCAGAAATCCACAGATAAACTGGAACCCCTCTATCACTGTGTCTGCTGTGCTGTATATTCATAAGTGAATAGGAATATACATATGAACAAATGAATCAGTATTATCCACTCAGTTTCCTCCATGCACGCCTAAAATCTCTTTAAAACATAGGTTTCGGGGGCGTGGTCTCGCTGCTCCTGGAGTGAGACGCACGCCGTGGAAGCTCTGGATCGCCGCTGCCATTCTAAGCCTGTAAAGCGGCGCTGGGGACTCGCTGGTGACGCTGCCTTGGGTGCCTGACCAGTAGAAGGGAGGGGGCAGCTTTTGGGAGCTTGGCGCTCACCTTGGACTGCTGGCTGCGGTGTGTGCGGCACCATCACGGTGGACCCCGGCCCGGGCGTGTGCGGCCGCCATCTTGGGTCCCCTGGGCCTTGAGGTCTCCCTGCTCGGCTGGAGCCCGCTCCGCTCTCCTGCCGCTACTCCAGGGCATCTTGCTGGAGCTTCTGGGGTCCGTGGCGGTGACTCGGAGGCCCGGACCCCCCAGCGCTGATTCACGGAGGGGGAGTCCATCGACAGCGGCTCCCTGGACCGCCATCTTGGGCCTTTCTGGCGCGGTTCGCGAGTGCGGATCGCGGGGCCCTGGCCGGGTTGCTTGCTCATCCTGGGAGACGTCACGTCTACGGCTGGGCCCCGGAGTGCCCCTGAAGATACCTGCAGCCTTGGACGGCGGGCGGCAGTGTACCTACCGCCGCAGGGCCGGATCTCGGCCGGAGCCATCGCAGCCGCCATCTTGGGCCTCCCCGGGCTCTGAAGAGCCTTTCCTCGGCGAGGGCCTGCCACGTCTCCCCTTCGCCACACCAGGGACCCTCTCTCTCCTCCGGGGGTCTGGGGCAGCGGCCCAGAGGCCCGGGCCCCCCCACACAGGCGCATCGAGGGCGTGCTGACCTGCCGCGACGGACTTCGCCGCCATTTTGCGCCCCCTCGCACGGTTAGTGGAGGCCTGCTGCCCGACCTGACTTCCTGCTACCCCGTGGTGACGCCGCTGGAGACCCCTGGTTAGCGCGCATTGGCCATCGTTGACCGGATATTCCCTACATGCTGTGTGCACCCCTCTGGCTGACGGTGATGGCGTGCTTGCGGATCCTGGAGAGAGCCTGAGATGGGTGCCTGCGGCCGCCGTTTGGGTCCCTGCTAGGCACTGGAGAGCTCCTGAAGAAGCGACCCCTTCAAAGCCACCCTCCTGAACATTGGTGAGCTCTACACGTTACTCGGGGCACCGGGTTGGGGGTGCGGCGGCCTGGGAGCGCAGCTCTATCTCATAGCGGACATATCGCCCCCCAGCCGCGGCGCCCACAGTCATCTTAGGCCTGCTGGCGCAACACCGGGCATCAAGCCTCAAGCCACTGGACGGACTTTTCCTCCGGCTTACTCCCTGGGGGTCCTGAGACGCCACTCCCTGAATCGGGGAGTGTGACGACGCCTGTTGGATTGGTACACCCTGGGTCTGCGACACGTGCTGCGGCTGGGCCCTGGGTGGTCGCCCTTCCTTCCTAACCTTGCCCCCGGACGGTGCGTGTGGCCCACTTCTATGTGATCCTGCGGAGGGGCCTCTGCTCGCACCACTTGCCTGGCCCTGGCCCTGGTGTCTTGTGGAGCTGCGCTGCCCGGGCCTGTGACCCGGACTCTCTCACGTGGCTGGTGGAGAGGTTGGGGGGCTCGGGACTTTGGAGGACCGTTCCCCTGCTGCTCGTCCCTCGGCTGGGGAGCGTTCTGCTACCACCTACAGGGGTGCTCCCCAACATCTGCTCGGGAAGCCATCCGGCCTCGTGTAGCGTTCCCTGGCCTTGACTCCCTGCCCGGCACGTGGGGTCCCGAGGGGTCATGACTCGATCAAAGGCTGGGAAGGACTCTGCTGCACCTCCGAAGGACAACCCTGTGACTGCCCTGTGGAATAAGCCGGGCCCTGCTCCTGTCGTGGATATGGCATCATCGGCGGGGGGGTCCTCTGACCTTGTCACCCAATCCTTCATGGCCAATTTTATGCAGGAACTCAAATCTGAAATTGGCTCCCGTCGAACGGAGGTACAATCTTGCGTCAGGGAGCTCAGGAGAGATGTCGTGAAACTTGGAGGAAGAGTGGACGACCTCGAAAAGACAGTCGACGCTCGCACGGAGGATCAGGAGCAACTATGGCAGCGTCTGGCCACCTTGGAGGAACAACACATCGAGCTTCAGATCAAGCAGCAGGACTTAGAAATTCGGGGCCGCCGCATCAACTTGCGCCTAAGGGGGGTCCCTGTTGGGGCTGAGGGCTCGGACATCATTACCTTCGTAGCAGCAGACCTGCTTCAAGAAATTAGAGGGGATGAAGATGCCTCCCCGCCGGCCCTTGACCGCGCCCACCGCGTGTCTGGTCCTCCTGGTCGCCCTGGCCTTATCCCCGACATACTGACCCGGGTTCACTTCTTTACGGAAAAGGAGGCCATCCTCAAGGCAGCGCGCTCCAAATCGGAGCTCACCTACAAGGGCGCTACCATCCAGTTGTTCCAGGACCTCGCCCCTACCACGCTACGTCACCGCAGGGACTTCAAACCCACCACCGACAAGTTAAGGGAGCTGGGCGTCCAGTACCAATGGGGCCATCCATTCGCACTCATTTTCCAATGGGAATCAAAGCGTCGGATGCTGCGGTCCTTCCAAGAGGCTGCGCAGCTGCTTCAACTCCCGGTCACTCCGCCATCCAGCCCCACAAGACTACCATCCCTGAACCACGAACCTGCAAAACCTCAATAGGCTAGGGTGCACCGATCTAGATGCCCGTCTCACCGAAGGGAACGCGCCTCCTCTCAAGCCAAACAGGACATTATCCAACACCTCCGCCCCTTAGATGGTGGGCGATCCCTCTCGGGCTCCCAGCCCTCAGAGAACTAACTTCTAGGCATCTCTCCACGTCTCACGGATCTTCGTCGTCGTCACCGGCCTCCCGCGGAGGCGGGGTTTATCCCCCACTCCCCTGGCTTGCTCACCCCTTGTCCTGACTACATCCTGGCAGCGGCACCGGAGTGTGCTCCTCGACGGCGATGCTGATATTCTGAGACCCGCTTCCCCCCCTATTCCTCGGAGAGTGACATCTCTGGGATGGCTTGTGCCGTTGAGCCTGGCTTGCTCCTGGACTGGAATAGGTCATGTTGGCCACGTTGGCCGCTGTTGCATTTGGACATTTTGTTTCTCTGCTCTTGCTCTCTTTTTCCTTTCCTTCTTCTCTCTTCCTTCCTTGGCGGGAGGGTGGTCCTAACTACCGTGGGTGCGCTATTCTATGTGAACGCTGCTTCTCCCCCTCCCTGCTTAGCGCTGGGTTCTGCGAAATGCCTCCACTCTGCCTGCTTCCTCTGGAAATACGCCGGGGGTGGTGGGGTGGCGCTGCGTTCCACTCTAATTCCTCTGCCTGCGTTGGCGCTTGCGCGCGGTCTACCAGTGACATGACTTCTATTCCCTGTCTGAAACTCCTTTCCCTTAATGTAAAGGGTCTTAACTCCCCCAACAAGCGCCGCCAGTTATGGCGATATTTATTACAGCAGAATCCGGATGTTGTCTTCCTACAGGAGACTCACCTGCTGAGGGCAGATATCTCTTGCATGGTCCACCCTCGATACCCTCTTCAATTCTGGGCATCTGCACCCACTAAATCGGCTGGGGTGGCTATCCTTTGTAGGGCAGGCATCCACCAGGGAGACCCCAGAGTGATCCGTAGCAAAGATGGCAGATTCCTCAAACTGATGGTCAAGATCGGTCAGCGGGCTCTCACCCTTTGCAACGTCTACGCTCCAAATCAAGCTCAAGACCTCTTCCTTAGGGACCTCCTGTGAGAACAGATAACACACGATGACTCTCACCTCATCCTGGGGGGCGACTTCAACCTGGTCTGGGACGCGGGTCTTGACCTTAGCGACAGATCTTTTCATGGGACAGGGGCTATGTCCTCCGCCTTAAAGAGGCGTCTAACTGATCTTGGCTTAACGGATATTTGGAGCTACCATTCCCCAGCCGCTCGCGACTACTCTTACTATTCTCATGTCCATCGTTCTTATTTGCGGATCAATTACATCTTCGTTTCACACTCACTGATTAGCGACACTCTCTCGGCGTCTAAGTCCGACATCTCCGTCTCTGACCACGCTCACGTGGAACTTCTCATACAGGACCTCTCCTCTCGCTCCCCCCGCTGTTGGCGCCTCCCTCCCCAAGTTCTTCGGGACCCCGTGGATGTGGCGGAAATTCGGGATGCTATCACGTCCTACTTTGCGTCCAACGACCTCCCTGAGACCCCCTTCCCCGTGGTCTGGGACGCGTTTAAGGCCACGATTCGAGGCTGTATTACGTCCATTGCCATAGCTCGGGCTCGGGAAGCCCGTCTTTTTGAAAACAACCTTTCTCGGGATATAAAGGCACTTGAAAGATTAGACCAGGAACGTCCTCTGGCTCTCCACAAGAGACGTCTCGCCATGCTTAGAGGCCAGCTAAGGGCGCATAGAACCAACAAGGCAGAACACGCTCTCTTAGCTTTGAAACAGCGGTATTATGAGGAGGGAGATAAGGTGGGTGCGGTCCTGGCCCGTCGCCTCCGGACACGGGCTGCTAAGGCGCACATCGCCAAACTTAAACTGGAAGATGGCACATGGGCCACCACCGAAGCTGCTAAATTAAAAGCCTTTCATGAATATTACTCGTCCCTTTATACCAGGGAATCGCCCAGTCCAGAACAGATACAGGCTGCATTGGGACACTGTACCTGGTCTCCGATTGGCCGCTATCATGCGCAGCTCCTGGAGGACCCGCTTACCTCAGAGGAACTCACCGGCGCTCTGAAGGACCTCCCTCTCGGTAAATCTCCGGGACCGGTTGGCCTTCCGGTCTCTTTTTATCACGCTTTTCTCCCGCAACTCAAGACCCATTTACTTCGTCTTTTTAATTCTTTCTCAGACACTGAGGGGCCCTCCCCATCTATGGCCATAGCTGAAATCGCCTTAATCCCCAAACCAGGGAAAGATCCCACACTATGCTCCTCTTTCCGCCCTATTGCGCTCTTAAATACGGATCTTAAACTCTATACTAAAATACTAGCTAAGCGGCTTGATCCGCACCTACCCGGGCTTATTGAACCTGATCAGGTTTGGCTTCATTCGTCATTGGCAGGGTGCGGACAATGTGCGACGCATCGTACATTTAGTCGGGAAGACTCATCACTGGAGGATACCCTCCTGCTTGTTGTCGCTCGATGCTGAGAAAGCATTTGACCAGGTGGATTGGGTATTCCTCCGGGCTGTCCTGCACAAAATAGGGCTGGGTCCCCAGATCGCTAGGATCATGGCTCCCTACCTCTCTCCTCTGGCCAAGGTACGGGTCAACAGCCAACTTACGAGACCCATCTCGATCCATAGAGGCACCCGCCAGGGGTGTCCCCTTTCCCCCCTCTTATTTGCCCTTGTAGTAGAACCCCTTGCTGTCATGATACGCCAGTCCCCCGATATTCATGGCATCACACTTGGTGGGTTGGATCATAAAATCGTCTTGTTTGCGGATGATCTCCTTCCTACACTATCCCGCCCACGAACCTCTTTGCCTGCTCTTCATAGATTGCTCCAATCGTTTGAACTGGTTTGAGGCCTCAAAATTAATCATGCTAAATCGTGGGCCCTGAATTTCACGATCCCTGAGGCGGAGATCCCTGTGCTCCAGTCTCTTGTCCCATATCAATGGGCCTCCCATTCCATTCGATACTTAGGGCTCAACTTGACCCCCGACCTTGCCACGTGGTCACAAGCTAACTGGCAGGAGTGTAAAAAGGCCGTACTAGAAGATCTGAGAGCGTGGAAATCCCTCCCCCTCTCCTGGCTGGGGCGTTTGAACACAGTCAAAATGTCGATACTCCCAAAGATACTTTATCTGTTTCAGACCCTTCCCACAGCATGAGATCCAGAGCCTTCAGCGTGAGCTCACCACGTTCATCTGGGGAGGGCATCGTCCGTGCTTTTCTAATAAGATTCTCTTGTTACCACGAGACAGAGGGGGGCTGGCATGTCCTAATTTGTTAGAATATTACTGGGCCTCTCATCTCAGTTTTATTTCGGAATGGATGGCGTGGGAAAGTGAGAAAGTCTGGTTTCACATGGATAGGGCGGTGACCTGTCAATCCATCTGGGATCTTGCTTGGCTCACCCGGGAGGCCCGTTCTCGTAGCGCCTATATAGCTATCCCCACAAGGACGGTGCTTGATATCTGGGATAAGCTAGCATTGTCTAGAGGCCTTACCTCCTTCCCGTCCCCCCACACTCCTATCGCTCGCAACTCCCATTTCCCGCCTGCCCTTCACCCACATTCTTTCTCGGACTGGTCAGATGGGGGCTGTCGGACGCTTCGGGACCTCTTCTCGGGGGATTCCTTTAAATCTTTCGATCAATGTAAACGGGACTTCCAGCTCTCGGAGGGGGCTAGGTTTCAATATCTTCAACTCCGGCACTGGGTCCAGGCGTCATCCTCGGCACGGGCGGCCACTCGCCCCTTTACCCCTTTTGAACGGCTGGTGCGCTCCTTTGACAACTCCAGGGGTCTAATTTCTTGCACATATCAAGTCCTCCAACACTCAGCGGGTCACCCCACATGCTTACCAGTCAAGGTGGCAGTCGGACACATGCGCCGACATCACGCCCACACAATGGGACCACTTGTGGCGCGATGTTCCGAAGGTTTTCCATAGCATCTCCCAGCGGGAAACCGCGTACAAGGTCATGACACAATGGTATTACACTCCACATAGGCTACACAAAATGTTTCCTACCTCATCACCTCTCTGCTGGCGTTGCACGAGCGCCCCCGGAGACTTTCTTCACATCTGGTGGACATGCCCGCTCTTGACCATCTACTGGAAGGAGGTCCTTAGCCATATCAGACTGGTAATAGGCTACCCATTGCCTGAAAACCCAACCACAGTCATTTTGGGCCTCCGGCCAGTGAACCTGCATGCCATGACCCGCCGAGATTGGCACCTAAGCCTCCATATGCTTGGCACAGCCAAGCAAATCATTGCTCTCTACTGGAAAAAGGCTGAAACGCCTCTGGTCAATGTCTGGTCCACTCGCCTGTGGCATACTATGGCAATGGAGTTGCTTACGGCGCGCCTGCAGCTTCGAGATACTAATTTCACCAAACTTTGGCAACCGTTGATAGATTACTTTTGCAGGCTGGAACGTGCCCGTCTCCTGCCTCCGAAGCTCCAGGCTTTACGCCTATTTGAAGATGCCGTAACCCCTCCGGATGCTGATAGCCTCTGGGGAACCACTAACGGTATCGCTCGACCCCTCCCCTTGGTGGGGCTATCTCCGCAGGCCCCCGGCGCCCCACCCTCTCCCTCAGCCCAGGCAGTCCTGCTCTCCTTTTGAATGTCACCTGTGGCATGCACTGGCCTTGGATATTGCAGCACCCTTGCTTTTATAGCCCACGTTCTCCATGTTGGGAGGACGCTACCATCACCCGCCTCACCTATCCTCTATCTCTTTGCTTTCTTCCTTTTCCTCACGTCTTCTTCTTTTCCCCTTCTCAGTTTTTTATCGCTTTTGTTGGCTATATTGTTCTCAATCGGAATTGTAATCCCAACGAGCAGACTTGAAGCAAAAGGCATTACACAGGAGACCTCTCTGTTGGAGCTCCTACTTGAGATGAGTTGGACTATCTGATACTTAAAGATACACAAAGTTTGGAGAATAAGCTGCAGCAGGTACAATTTTGGTAGCACGGCAGTACCCAGGAACATTAAGCTTTACTGTGTTTAATGCATGTGATGTTGCCTTAGCCGAATACGGTAGATGATGAGACTGAATACTGTGCAATGGACCCCGATATACTGCTGGTGTGATGTACTGTAGTACAATGGAAGAACGGAAGATAGTATTGTCTGTATCTGCTCATATGGGATTACTTTAAATGCCAATAAAAATATGTTTAACAAAATGCTACCTACAGCAAAGGTTTGATTCAAAACGTTGCAGTAGAGCACTTTCAGGTCCAAGCACAAGGACTCCCGTTTCAGCTCACTCTAATCATCATGACCAAAACCACTGCATTGAAGCGCCAAAAGAACCCATTTTCTAGAATCTCAAAAGAAACCAGATTTGAAATGTAATTGTTTGCAAAACGTTACCAGCCACACATCTGCACTGGACAAACTTTGTTTGTTGTTCTTGCCACATCTAATCAGCACAGAAGTCAAAGATACTACAAATAAAGACAGGATGCTAAAACACTAGTGATATACAAAATGCTATTTTACTATCATGAAGAAGTGGCCAAATGTTTCTCAACTTCATAAAATGTTCCTGTAAAAATCATCCAAATTATACCAAAAATGCCCTTTTAAAAAAATATATAAATGCCATTAAGGTGTTTCTGAAAAGCAAATGCTTCTCTTAACTAGTAGTGCATTTACCACTTTAAAAACGTAATAATTTCTAAGTCATCCAAGAGGAGTTAATCGATCCAAATTTTAATGAAAAATTTTTACGTGTAAAAGCTACTGCTTTGAAAAATTCAGTTTGGTATTAGATGGTTAAAAAGCAGAAGACATTTTAAACTTCACCAATTATACATTTGTATTTTATATCAATTATATACTTATCAATAGCTCTGTTGAATTACGATCTATTAAATGTACTCACACTTGGTCTCATGTATTCGCTCTAAGAAAAAAAAGAATCCTTTATGTAATAAAATGTAATGAAAGATTCTGTCTTAAAGTTAAATTTAAAAAAAAACCAAAAAAAACATAGGTTTCTCAAACTGTACAGCACATTCTGCTGTATCGAATGAATGGTTTGCGCCACAGAGATCAGTTGAGAGCTCTACTGGAGGGAACAAAGTGTATGGTACATTTATACCTCTGAGTTTGCCTTATACTTCATTGAATGTCTTCATTCGGTGTTGAGTGTCCACCCACAGTCCAATTAAGAGATCTTGTTGCAATTAACAAAATATGACTTTCTTTCCTAGCTTTTGTCTGAACTCACTATTACCACAGGGCTCTCTGAGTTGGCTAGGAACAAAGACATAAATAAGTTCAGCACAGGGGCTGTATTCACCAAGGGCCAGATGTAGGTAAACTCATTTCTGCGAGTCCTTAATAACGATTTTTAGCGAATCGCTATTAAGGACTCGGAAAATGGAATGTAGGTAGGAATCGCAATATTAATTGCGATTCCTTAATATTCCTTAATTGCGAATTGCAAATTGCGATTCGCAATTAAGGAATACCTTCCCATTCATTCCTATGGGCCTTGAGGCCCATAGGAATGAATGGGATGACATTCGCAATTTGCGAGTACCCATTAGGTACTCGCAAATTGCGAATGCATTTTTAAGGGTGCAAGGGTGTCAAAAGGACACCCTGTTGCACCCCTGAAATATGTGTGTGTGCACATGTGGCGCACATACAAGCCCAAAGGGCATGTATGTGCGCCACATGGCACTTTGAAAAATGCAAAAAAGTGCATTTTTCAAAGAAATTGCAAATTACCACCAACTTGAAGTTGGTGGTAATTTGCGATTCCTAAGCCCAAATCGCAGACTTTCTGGGCTTCCTGCATTGCATTTAAGGAATCGCAATTTGCGATTCCTTAAAGGCAGTCGCAAAATAGGGAATCGCAAAATTTGCGATTCCTTATTTTGCGAGTAGGTTTTTCCTACCTACATTGCACAGGGCTATTTTGCGGTCGCAAACGTTGAAATTCTGCGAATTTCAGCGTTAGCGATCGCTATTTCGCTTCCTACATCTGGCCCATAGTTAGGAAATTATCCAGAATTCTAGGAGTACTGTAGTCAATCTCAGTCTTAGATTTCTTGGTGTACTCAAGTGTGCATATTTTATGTACCATATGGAAAATTCCATGTGAGAAAATGAAGCGAAAATGTACATTAGTACTTGCAATTTTCCTTTTTCCACAGAGATCTCTTCAACAAATGATTTGAGACTTAAATTGTCATGGCATCAAGGACTTTTATGAGAAGCATTTGAAAACTGTGTCAGAATGGCACAAACTAGGCGTATTGAGCTAATTCCTTCCAAAATTGCATGTCTGTGAATTGCTTCATATCTGCAACATTTCTTTGTGATTTAGGTACAAAGCAAGTGTAGTTCTGATCAATATTTGCTTGTGCCTGGTTTTATTTAGACACACTGCCATAACCCTTTGTATCTTTAGAATAACACCCCTTGTAACTTCTTGTTTGCCATTTTTAATGTTGTCTTGTTTGCTTACTTTACTGCCTTGAAGTTATCTATGGGTATTTTTGTTTAGGTTGTCATGGAGTACAGCGTACATCCTGCTGGCCTTTTCTGGTGCCGGCGAATAGAAATGAAAAAAGTATTTGAGAAGTAAAAACGCAAGAGTATAGCAAGACAGAAGATGCAAAGCTGCGTTTTCAGCTCTTTTCAGATGATCAAATAGTATATGAAAAGTATGAGGCAAGGTGAATAAATATATGCTATCAATCCCTTGGTTCTGTAGCAGGATACATACTTAGCTTGTGTTGGAGACCCACTATTGTCTGATGATCGCCTTGTGCTGCATGAGGTCGGCATCAATGGTTGGATTGGCTGACTAAGCAACATCCTTTGAAAGACAAAGCAGGCCAATAATCATTTGGAATGTAAATTGATCGGAATGAGATGATATAGTGCTGGCATGTTTAGACGAAAGAGACATTGTTCATGATATTTACATTCACAGCCTGCCCACAACTTTTCCATACCTTTACACAACTAATCGAAACTGGTTCTATCCAGTAACATTGTAAGTGAATTGAAGAACATTCAAATGATCAAGTATGAAGTAGTTTAATACTTATATTTTACTTACTCAATTTACTTTGGAAAAGGAAGAGATGATGAGAATGAACTGATTCAGAAATTACGTGTTGCACAGACAATCAATCACTGTCTCCTTTTTTACTTTTAAGAGGTTTGCAGTTTGTTACTTTCAAGATTGAGTTGAATCTCTAAAAAAGAGTCATATATCTGTTTAGGGTATGGAGCCCATCCACAAAAAATACCCTGCATCAATCATATCAGTTTTATTGCATGGTTTGGCTGTCTAGCTACCAATTTATGCCAATAAGGAATTTACCACCGTCCAAATGGGAGTCACAACAAGTTTGCAACATGAATGCAGCATTGCTATGAAAATGAATATTTATGGCAATTCAAACTGCATGCCAACATTGCGATGTTGAGCTGTTCAACCATGGGTAAATTCCAGGGGGGAGATTTAATTAGGGCTTGCATTGCCCTTGCATCACACAAGATGAAGCAAGGCAACGCAAGCCCTTAAGTGGGATTAGCAAAGTCACCTTGAGTGGCTCTGCATGTTTTAGTAAATCTAAGGTAAAGCAAGGCAGCGCATTTTGCTGTCTTGTGTTTCCTTGCGCAGGGAGGCATTCCATGGGTGCAGTGTGAGCATTCCCATGCATCCACCCATGGATTTTGGAGCATTCCCAGATTTACAAGGAGTTGTAAACCTGGGAATGCCTCAAAATGGTATGTCTCTGAAACCAAGGTGTAATGAGGAGTATCTTTATTTCTCCTTGTTACTTTCTTTTTAGGTCCAGCATCAGTGCACATGAGCGGTCTACAAGACCTGCTGTAGTCCCTATACTGAGTAAAATCCCACCTGCTGCTTACCATAGGTTGTTTCCAACATCGATCTTCTTTGCTGCCTCCTCATTCGTTCTCGCTCCCGATACATCACGTCCATGTAGAGCTCAGGAGCACTGCTCAAGTACATATTAATTTCCCTTAATTAGTGGCCGCCCACAGTAATGCAGGTACTATTTCTTTTTTGCCAAGCCTCTTTATATCATCGTTTAGAACGATTTTTTAAATTCTTTTAATAGTTGCTTTTCAGGTTTGGTTTCGTTTCGCCTGCCATTCTTCATCTTCTTGGCTTAGCACGGTGTCCACATCCCCATGTCTACTTCATGGTGTTTGCGTTTTATTTTTTATTTTCGGATAGCGGTGTCCACATCCCCGTGTCTGCTTCATGGTGTCTTGCGTTTTATTTTTTATTTTCGTATAGTGCTAACCCTCACCCTCCATTACTATGTCCCCCTCCTCTCCAGCACACACGGCGCTGCCTCTCCTCCGGTTGCAGTCAGTGCTCCGCTGCTGCCCAAGACCCGCCTTCTTCCACTTTGAAGGCAGGCAGGCCATAAATGAGGCAGGACCTGTGAGCTTCCCCCCCTCACAGGCAGGCAGGCCATGGACTAGGCAGAGGCAGGATCCGTGAGCTTCCCCCCTCGCAGGCAGGTAGGCAGGCCATGGACGAGGCAGAGGCAGGATCCGTGAGCTTCCTACCCTCGCATGCAGGCCATGGATGAGGCAGAAGCAGGACCCATGAGCTTCCTCGGGACGTAGGTAAGGAAAGCAGCAAGTTAGTGGGCATATTAAACCAGATTTGGGTAGAAAACTGTTTTTAAACAAGAATGTGTGTTTTCATTCGATCCAAGTTTACTTTGCAAGCGCTTGTGTTTTCAGCTGATCCTCGTTAGTCGCTTGCAAACAAACTAGGATCAGCTGAAAACACAAGCACTTGTTTAAAAACTGATTTCTACCCAAATCTGGTTTTGCTTCCTTTCCACGTGGGTTTTTAAGATTCTTCTGTACTCTTGTAGCTTTGTTACGAAGTACGTAACTGCACAGCACTGGAAGCCCCTGACGTTTTGGACAAGGCAGATGCAGGACCCGTGAGCTTCCCCCCTCGCAGGCAGGCAGGCAGGCCATGGACGAGGCAGAGGCAGGATCCGTGAGCTTCCTCAGGATGCAGGTAAGGAAAGCAGCAAGTTAGTGGGCATATTAAACCAGATTTGGGTAGAAAGCAGTTTTTAAACAAGCATGTGTGTTTTCATCCGATCCTAGTTTACTTCGCAAGTGCTTGTGTTTTCAGCTGATCCTCGTTAGTCGCTTGCAAACAAACGAAGATCAGCAGGAAACACAAGCACTCATTTAAAAACTGATTTCTACCCAAATCTGATTTTGCTTCCTTTTCACGTGGGTTTTTAAGATTCTTCTGTACTCTTGTAGCTTTGTTAGGAAGTACGTAACTACACAGCACTGGAAGCCCGTGACGTTTTATAGGCACCTTATTTCCGGAACGTGTAATGCGTAAATTAGAGGAATGTGTTTCTACTAAGCTCATTACTCACAGAATCAAGGAAGTGGGATAGCAAAGATTTTGGGTAGATAAAATATGCTATATTTGTCCATCCATCAGATGTTTGCTATTACTAATGTAGAGTTGCTGCTCAAGCACAAGTACTGCAGAAGAGGTAAGGATGCTGCCTAGGAGGGCTGTAGACCCAAGCTCTCCTCCTGGCGGCTTCAGAGCTTAAACTAAAGATTACTAATACTATGCCAGTGCCAAGGGTGAGCATCCTCATGCCAGGGAAGCTTCCTTCACCATAAATCAAGAATTGCCACCATTATGCCTGGTCAGCACCTTTCCAGGTGTGGGTACCGTCATGTGATGGGTGTCAGGAATTACTTCCAATATTCCAGATCCAGCATTTTGCTGTGGGTGCCCTGTCACCTTATGCAATGGGTGCCCCCATACGCCAAGAATTGCCACCAGTGTGCCAGCATTTTGCCAATGAGTGGTTTAGCATATGGCATGGATACCCCACATATTAGGAGTTAATTTCAATAAGCTATTTCCAGCATTTTGCCAGATGCCACATTTGCTCGAAGTGCCATGTGTGACCCTCATTTGCCAATAATTGCCTCTAGTATTCTAGGTCCAGCATTTTGCCGTGCTCCCCCCTCGCCCCCAATTTACGATGCAAACCTGCATAAACTAAGAATTACCTATGGTATGCAGTGGGCGGCAAATTCACATTTTTGCCCTGGCCCATATTCTATTGTTGGCCTCAGATAACAAAAATTACCTCCTTTACTTCAGAGAGAGCAGCAGACTCCAAAGTGTCATACATATTTTCACACAAACATGCGCTAACACCCAGAGCAATGTTGGAAAAATACATATATTTTGGATACAAAACTATGACATATAAAATGCGTAACTGAGTAATATGATCCACTGTTGCCATCACGTGGTTCTGATAACCTCATAATCCACAAGGTTAAAGGGCAAGTGGTTTGTTTGGAAATGTCACCAGAACGGTGAGATGGTAATATGGGACCATACTACACATTGTCTATTTTTTTAAATTTAACATGCATAATTTACAGTAGTTAGCTGTGAAAAGTTTTTTTTTAAAAAAGAAAACGTTATCGAACGTAGCGAAAGGCTGGACTTTACTGTATGTTTGATTGACTGCAGTAAAAAGAAGGGAACAGTACTTAATCATGTAGTCAAAAATGTATAATTGCATGCAAAAAAACCCATTCCCGGTATTAGAAAAACACATTGGGGCCGATTCCGATCTCGGTCGGAGGCGCACCCAATACCATTCGGTCGGGAAAAAAGCCATGCGAAAGCCTGTTTCCCGACCGATCCGTACAGCACACCGAACGAGCAAGTACGATGCGCACAACAGCAAAAATTCCGGCCGAGCCGTACTCACCCAAACCAGGTCCTGTTCTCCGACCGAGGCGAATCCGGAAACGCCGAATCGAGTCGCACGGAAGGAAAAATGCAGCCCCGTCCGGCCGGACAAGTACGATGCGCTTCCCGTACGCGCCGAACCCGTCGCTACGCACGGCACGTTAAAGCATCCGGGAGAGGCGCACATAAGCTCCGAATCGCGCCACAACACGATCCACGGCTACGAGACGAACACGGCACCGACGAGGACGACGCGAAGCGACGAGGACGAAGCGAAGCGACGAGGACGACGCGAAGCAACGAGAAGGACGAACGACACGAACCAACCATGAATCCCTTCGTCCCGATCATACCAATATTCTACATCTACTACCGGAACAGGCACGGACGCGTACGGCGCAGAAGGTAAGCCAGACACCAACCACAAAACACATACAACACGTACACGACACATCACACACATACACGGGGATTCTGAATATACTTACACCAGCAACAGCAGCACCATAGGGGCGGGATGCCCATCACCAATGCCACATATGCACACAGGGGCCTGAATGCGCACCACCACCCCTACCCAGGGGGGCTGGATGCCTACCACTACTACCACCCACACCCAGGGGGTGCATGATGCCTACCACTACTACCACCCTTAGCCAGGGGTGGCATGATGCCCACCACCACAACCACCCTCACCCAGGGGTGGCAGGATGCCTACCACTACTACCACCCTCACCCAGGGGGGGCAGGATGCCCACCACTACTACCACCCTCACCCAGGGGGGGCTGGATGCCTACCACTACTACCACCCTCACCCAGGGGGGCATGATGCCCACCACCACAACCACCCTCACCCAGGGGGGGCAGGATGCCTACCACTACTACCACCCTTAGCCAGGGGGGCAGGATGCCTACCACTACTACCACCCTCACCCAGGGGGCAGGATGCCCACCACTACTACCACCCTCACCCAGGGGGGCAGGATGCCTACCACTACTACCACCCTTAGCCAGGGGTGGCATGATGCCCACCACCACAACCACCCTCACCCAGGGGGGCAGGATGCCTACCACTACTACCACCCACACCCAGGGGGGCTGGATGCCTACCACTACTACCACCCACACCCAGGGGGTGCATGATGCCTACCACTACTACCACCCTCACCCAGGGGTGGCAGGATGCCTACCACTACTACCACCCTCACCCAGGGGGCAGGATGCCCACCACTACTACCACCCTCACCCAGGGGGGCAGGATGCCTACCACTACTACCACCCTTAGCCAGGGGGGCTGGATGCCTACCACTACTACCACCCTCACCCAGGGGGCATGATGCCCACCACCACAACCACCCTCACCCAGGGGGGCAGGATGCCTACCACTACTACCACCCTTAGCCAGGGGGCAGGATGCCTACCACTACTACCACCCTCACCCAGGGGGGCAGGATGCCTACCACTACTACCACCCTCACCCAGGGGGCAGGATGCCTACCACTACTACCACCCTCACCCAGGGGGGCAGGATGCCCACCACTACTACCACCCTCACCCAGGGGGGCAGGATGCCCACCACTACTACCACCCTCACCCAGGGGGCAGGATGCCCACCACTACTACCACCCTCACCCAGGGGGGCAGGATGCCTACCACTACTACCACCCTTAGCCAGGGGTGGCATGATGCCCACCACCACAACCACCCTCACCCAGGGGGGCAGGATGCCCACCACTACTACCACCCTCACCCAGGGGGGCAGGATGCCTACCACTACTACCACCCTCACCCAGGGGGCTGGATGCCTACCACTACTACCACCCTCACCCAGGGGGGCTGGATGCCTACCACTACTACCACCCTCACCCAGGGGGTGCATGATGCCTACCACTACTACCACCCTCACCCAGGGGTGGCAGGATGCCTACCACTACTACCACCCTCACCCAGGGGGCAGGATGCCCACCACTACTACCACCCTCACCCAGGGGGGCAGGATGCCTACCACTACTACCACCCTTAGCCAGGGGGCAGGATGCCTACCACTACTACCACCCTCACCCAGGGGGGCTGGATGCCTACCACTACTACCACCCACACCCAGGGGGGCTGGATGCCTACCACTACTACCACCCACACCCAGGGGGTGCATGATGCCTACCACTACTACCACCCTCACCCAGGGGTGGCAGGATGCCTACCACTACTACCACCCTCACCCAGGGGGCAGGATGCCCACCACTACTACCACCCTCACCCAGGGGGGCAGGATGCCTACCACTACTACCACCCTTAGCCAGGGGGGCTGGATGCCTACCACTACTACCACCCTCACCCAGGGGGCATGATGCCCACCACCACAACCACCCTCACCCAGGGGGGCAGGATGCCTACCACTACTACCACCCTTAGCCAGGGGGCAGGATGCCTACCACTACTACCACCCTCACCCAGGGGGGCAGGATGCCTACCACTACTACCACCCTTAGCCAGGGGGCAGGATGCCCACCACTACTACCACCCTCACCCAGGGGGGCAGGATGCCTACCACTACTACCACCCTTAGCCAGGGGGGCTGGATGCCTACCACTACTACCACCCCCACTCATAGGATGGACAATGCATGACACAACAAGCACACCACAACCTAGGGAATGCAAGATTAAGACATCCCCCCACCACCATGACAAGCGTGTGTAGGCTGTGTCAAATGCCTACAACACCGAACATGACTTTGAACATACAATGTGACCCCCTAGCACATGTGCCACACATATATGTGTGTGGCACCCACAATGCAAGCAGCCCATGACCATTGTGGCAATGGGGCCTAAACCCCCATCATCACAGTGACCAAAAGGTAAGTGTGGGGTCCATAGCCGAAGCACATTTTGACCATTGTGGCAATGGGGTCTAAACCCCCATCATCACAGTGACCAAAAGGCAAGTGTGGGGTCCATAGCTGAAGCACATTTTGACCATTGTGGCAATGGGGTCTAAACCCTCATCATCACAGTGACCAAAAGGTAATTGTTGACAAAGAAAGAGCTGCAACTGCCAAACTGCATGGATCATTCCTGGTCACAGAACCAAAAACTCATCTGTGGCAAAGTAGTGTATGTGTCCCATTGCAACATAAATTGGGGGAGCCAAATACTGCAGTGCAAATGAAACATTCCTTTGGCCATGTGCAGACAAACAACACCCATGGGGGCTGAGACCGTCAACAGTCATCAATGACACAATGACAGAAGTGACCATCAGAATGCAGAACCACATATTTGCACCAATGGGCACACAAATGCAGATATCCTGTGGAGACAGCAGATGTGAGGTGAACAGATACCATACCATGGCAGCAATGGGACACACAAACCATGATCACTGTGCTGACCGATGACCTAGGAGTCCCAGGGACAGCAGGGGAAACACACCAAACAACATACAGCCAATGGCACACCCAAGATATGCCAATGCAGTGGTGCAGATGCACAAACACAAACAGGCAGACCAACACTGTCATCATACACAGCAGGTGAGGGGTGGGGGTGCCAGTGTCCCCAGGCAACCACACAACACATGAGGAGAGCTGAATACCAATCATACAGATGTGCATACACTGCCACACTAAGGTAACTCATGGATCCAAATCCCCTATGTGGGCAAGCAGGCATTGTCAGATGAGAGGGAGCACAAAACACACATGTCACACAGGCACGTAGGAACAACAACTGACACAGCAAGACACAGACACACCACAGCACCACCCCCAGGGCCCCCACAATGTGGTGACCCTGGGCTGAATAAAAATACCACTGTGATGACAAAGCTAAATGTCGTTCACACTGTGAACCACAGTCAGGTGTCCTGAGCAACAAACTACCATCACACCTACACAAGCACAAATCAATCAGCATGGCCAGTAAGCCAAGGGCAACATGGAGGCAGGGGACTAGCTGGGCAACAACTCCCATCTACACACACTCAAGACCACACCCCTCGACCTCTAACAATGTGCAGCAGTGAAGTACACATGCACTGGTGACATTGCACATGCACCCATGACTATTCCAGGGTGGTGGGTGGGAACCAAGGTGCAGAAACACATCACACATGGCCACTCAACAAGACTCCTGAATGTCTGACACACTGCACACTACGCTGTACATGGACATGACGGCGATACCACACCAACCAATGGGATCCCAGCCACAGTCACACACCAATGAAGAAGCCAAGGTCACCCACAAAGAACACACATAGACAACAACCAACATTGCAGCCCGGACCCTGAGGAGTGCCAGCAGTCACACACACAACGTGTCACAATCACTGAAAGATAACACGAACTGAAAATCACATGACAGGGGCAAACAACAAGTGCCAAGGGGAAACCTGACTGTGACCCATCTGCGTCTGCACACAAACTCAGCCCTGACAGAAAACACACCTATGGGTGACACCCTGATGACCAGTAATGTGCCATGCACCCACATCACAGAGAACACAGGGAGAAGACTTTGGGGGAACATAGCTCAAGTCAGCAAGCATCACAAACAGGTACAACACTAGGGATCACAGCATGCGCAGATAAATGGAAGTGAACACACAGACATGCACACACAACACACACCTTGGGCGCAGGCAATGTCACACGTGTACACACTGCCATGAGGGGACTCCACTCCTGTGTGAGGAAAGCTGTGCCATATGTTGCCTCAGTAGGGCCCCATCATGTCAGCTGAGCACTTGGTCACACAATCAACAATTAGCACCAAATGAGGGCTCCCATCACATCAGCCTGGTCATGGATGTGCCAACGGAATCATCAGCACAGATCCAACACACTTGTATAGCAATGTTGCACTGACTACACGGATGAGTCCTTCCCCATTGATGCCCAAACCTGCATGTCCACTGGAGATGGCAACACGGTCAGGGAAGTAGACAAATGCAACGATGGCAGGCACAACAGATGTGCAGGGGTGGAAGCCACAGATATGAAATTGCCAATGTAAGTAGGAAACCCATTGCCAAATACTGAACACATGACACCCTCAGATGCTGCTATTGATGACATGGATACACCACATGATAGGACACATTCCCCCTGGACCACATGGGTTCCTGCACAGTAACACTTCATAATCATGAGACCAGATATCACCATCACTGCAGCAAGGGCATGGTTAGCAGCACCAACAACATGTACATCTGAAGCATGAGCACTAGAGAAAAGAAAGTTGCTTTATTCAGCATATGTGTTGATTGAAAACGACGTCCAGAAAAAATAGAGCAAAGGCCAATGGCCAGTCCATTGTCAAAGTTCAAACAGGGTGACACTGGCAGATGTCACCCTACGCATGCCTGCACAAAACCAGGGACAATCCACTAGGAGGGGCAACCGGGGGGCAGGCCAGGCACCGCAGGGACAGGATCAGGGCTCACCAGGGGGAGTCAGGGAAGGGGTGGTGGGTGCTGGCGAGCCACTGACAACTGCAGTGGAGGTGTCTGACATGGTGTGTGCCGGCACAACTGGGGGCATGACTCAGATGTCGTGGGTGCCGGCACAACTGCAGTGGACCCTGCAGATGGAGTGGACAGGTCCGCCACTGCAGTGCCCAAGTCAGACAGGGCGGTAGTGGACTCCACTGCAGTGCCTACCTCCAGGGGAGGAGAATGGGGAACAGGCAAGGTGGGTTGGACAGAGGGGGAGGACACCCTCACCACATCAGTGGCACAGACAAGCGCAGCGGGGGGTGTGGTGCTGGGAGAGCAAGTGGCAGGGGAGAAGGCCGGAGCCTCTTGGGGATGGTATATCTGTGGGTGGGGGAACCTGGGGCAGGGTGTGGTGGGGGCACCTGTGCAGTGGGGGCCTGAGGGATGGAGGACGGAGACCTTGTGCCTGAGCTGCAGGGCGGTGGCGGGGTCTTGCTCTTAGGACTCCGGGGGACTTGCGGGTGGGGGCCTCAGTCCGTCTGCGCCTGGGGGAGGGTGTCCGGGGGCGAGGGGCACTCTGCTCCGTGTGGGTGGGCTTCCTCTTCCCCCGGGATGCTGGAGCAGCTTCATCGGTGGGGAAGAGGCCGAGGTCACAGAGGAAGAGCTGCTGTGACTTTGGGGTTGCAGGTGAGGCAAGGGAGGGTGCTTTGGAGGGAGAGGGAACTGAGGACTGCGCAGTGCATGTGGATGCGTGTGTGTGTTCCAGGGCCCCATCCCCTGTGAGTCTGGCTTCAGTCCCCTGAATGTGCGTGCGTGTGCGTTTTGTCATTGGCGTGTGTGTCAGTGTGCTGGATGTGTGTGTGCTGGTGTGTGCCTGTGCCGGTGTGTGTGTGCTTGGGACGGGTAAGGTGCTGGGGAGTGTGGATGGAGCAGAGGCAGGAGGGGTGAGGGACCGTTTGAGGAGGGACACTGCTGCCGTCAGGGAGGAGTCCATGGACCTATTGCCCCTCTGTAGGTCAGACATGCCCGATGAGATGCCCTCCATGAACGACACCAGCTGAGTCAACAGCGCGGTGTGCGCATGGAGGACACTCAGCATGGCTGTCTGCCCTACATGGAGCTGGCGAAGGAGGTACACAGACTCCTCACTCAGGGCAGCAGGGGACACAGGGGCAGGGGGTGCGGTGCCTGGCCCAAAGGAAACACGCTCCCGGACATGGGAGCCTCCACGGACCTGGGGAATGGGAGCCGATGGGAGGGCGGTGGTGGTGCTGGTGGTGGCGGGGACAGCAACACTAGCTGGGGTGTGGTGGCTGCTGACACCCGCCTCCACAAGGGAGTCATCCTCCGAGTTGCTCTGGTCCTCAGCTGAGGTGGATGCTGCTGAGGACTCCTCGGTGTGGCTCCCCTCGCCCTCCGTGCCACTGGGTCCCTCCGACCACTCCTCGGCTGCTGACCCAGTCTGGCTCTCTGGCTCCTCCTGGTCCGTGGAGCTGTCCCCTTCCGTGGCCGTGGATGTATCTGCAAACAATGGGGATACAGACAGACATCAGTCACCTGCACATAACGCACACACCACTGTGAGCACAGCACATCACAGAGCAAGCCCTGGCATCATCAGTTGTACATTGCTAAAAGTGCCCTAATTGAACAGGAGAAGTCAATTGTCAGTCTGATGCCAAGCATGGCACTCACATCCCACATGGCCTTGCACCCATCTGTCTGGTGTCTGTTGGATTGCAACACCCCAGTGTTGACACATGCACCAAGTACACAGTAGTTGGACAGTGCAGAGGACACGGTGTGGCATGTGGACATGCACACATCACAACTCTTGCCAGTGAGTCAGTACAGGTGTCCGGATGAAAGGGATGCCCAGAGTCAAATAGGAAATGCATGTGATGCATACCAGCGACAGACACCATGATGCACCCATGTCCTGATAGCCAGCGCCACTATGGTGTGCATGTAGCACATGTCACTCCCCTGCAGGCTCACCAATCAGTAGACACATGCCATGGCGGAGGCATGACTGCAAAGTCATACATCACTGTCTCAGTGATGTATGACTTTGCAGCCAGACAACAACACTCTGCACTGTGTCACAATAGTAGGTCATGGGGAATGCAAGTCCTGGAGCTGCACAAGTGCACATGTACATCCCCCCCACAACACATCCTCTTAACCCTCATCTGTCCAGGTCATACCTATTGGACATATGGTAGACCTGTGACACTACCCTCTGAACCTGAGCCCCTCACACTCTGCTGTGCATGGGGAACAGCTGCCTGAACTTCACATTCACATGCCCCAGTCTGCATGGGCAGCTGATCAGACACCTATGTGTCACACAAGTATCGTCTCCTATGGTCACATCTCCAGTGGCATGCTGAGCCCCTACCAAGAAACTCCACAGCAGTCCTGGCGACTAATCCACAGCACACTGACACAGAGGCAGACACCTGAGGGGTCAAATCACTGCGCACAATGTGTCAGCTGATACACGGGAGTGGGAGTACAGAGTGTATTGTATGGCCTGGAGTAGGCATGACTGTCCAGCCCCACATGAATGAGGGATGAGCCCTGGACTGTAGGCAGCTGGCTAAGTATGTGTGACACACGTCATATACATACTCCTGGGGCCCAAACATTGTTCCCACCCGCAGCATGGGTGTGTGCCAGATACCCCAGCCACATGTGGTGGATCAGCTCAGCAATTGGACCACAGATCAAAGTAACACGCTGAATACATGTCAGAATACAGGCATTGTGTAAGCAATGGACCCACCCATGATGCCCACCACAGAGTCAGGGAAACAGATGCTGTCTCCCACCTTGAGTCAAGCAAACTGCAAGGACACAGTCCTAAGTGACAGAATTCCCTGCATGTAAGGGCCACACCTGGGTATCAGATGAGGAGTGGGCAGTGCACAATAGAGGGACATGGCTCCTGGACAACATGACTGCTGTACTGTGGCAGTTTAACCAGGCCCGAGGAGGGCACATAGCATGTTAGACAGAGTACACAGTGCAGTCTTTGACTCACCCCCTCCTTGCTGCTCTCTGGCCTTCAGCTGCCCATCCAGGTCTGGAAAGACCACCGCCAGGATCCTGAGCATGTGGGGGGTCAGGGTCCGTGTTCCGCCCCTCCTGCGAGGAGGCGACAGCTTCAGCTGGACCCGTGCAATCCTCCGGGTCCAGCCCCGAAGGTCCTGCCACCTCTTTTGGCAGTTGCGGATCCGGCGCTTGTAGACCCCCACGGACCGGACAGCCCGGACGATGTCCTTCCATATCTCCTGCTTCCGATGGGCAGAAGCCTGTCAGGATGACAAAGTGATAAGGCCATTACTACACATGCAACATATCCGTGCATGACACAGTTGCATATACATGTCGCAATCACAGGGGCACATGGTGTACACAGGCAGTGCACGGCTGCCCATGGACAGTTTTCCAGAAGTCACTACATGGTATCATTGCATGGGGAGTAAAACCCTGTTCAGAAGCACTGTCACTGCACCATACCTGTCCAGTGCAAGTCACTACACACTATGGGGGGTGACAACTACTCAGTGAGCCTGCTAGCCAGTGGCGTGCAGACTCTCAGCCTTGCTAGTCAGACAAAATGCACATTCAGAAAGGCAGTGCACAGGACACTCACCTGCTCCCCTGGTGTCCCATACAGCTTGCTGTACTGTGGAAGTAGGCTGTCCAGCAGGGCCTGGTTCTCCTCAAGGCTGAAGGCTGGGGCTCTCTCCACAGTACGTGCCATTGCAGGGTCCAGAGGGGCAGAGACAGCAGCAGTGCAGTGGCAGATGTCGTCCTGGAGCATGTAGTGCAGGCAAGTGGGCTCTCAGGGGAACAGCCAGCAATATATATGTGCTGGAGAGGCAGATCCTGTCCCTTGTGTCCAAAGTGATAGGTCCAAGTCGTTTGCATCTTCTGAATCTGGCCAATCCATGGAATAGCAGCACCAAAACACGCCCACAGCATCCTTCAAAACTTCAACTTCATGACATACATGATTTTGCAACATTGTTGTGGGTGACCAACTGAATTCCCAGCAACCGACTCGTTCGAAATTCGAAAACGCGTCCGTTGCCAGGCAAGCCCATTGTCAATGGGTGCGCACCGATCGGTCCATTGCGGTACAACGCGCACAGGGGTACAACGCGTACCCGCACACATTGAAGGCAATGGGCCGGCCGGAGGCACCGATCGGTCCATTGCGGTTCAACGCGCACAGGGGTACAACGCGTACCCGCACACATTGAAGGCAATGGGCCGGCCGGAGGCACCGATCGGTCCATTGCGGTACAACGCGCACAGGGGTACAACGCGTACCCGCACACATTGAAGGCAATGGGCCGGCCGGAGGCACCGATCGGTCCATTGCGGTACAACGCGCACAGGGGTACAACGCGTACCCGCACACATTGAAGGCAATGGGCCGGCCGGAGGCACCGATCGGTCCATTGCGGTTCAACGCGCACAGGGGTACAACGCGTACCCGCACACATTGAAGGCAATGGGCCGGCCGGAGGCACCGATCGGTCCATTGCGGTACAACGCGCACAGGGGTACAACGCGTACCCGCACACATTGAAGGCAATGGGCCGGCCGGAGGCACCGATCGGTCCATTGCGGTTCAACGCGCACAGGGGTACAACGCGTACCCGCACACATTGAAGGCAATGGGCCGGCCGGAGGCACCGATCGGTCCATTGCGGTACAACGCGCACAGGGGTACAACGCGTACCCGCACACATTGAAGGCAATGGGCCGGCCGGAGGCACCGATCGGTCCATTGCGGTTCAACGCGCACAGGGGTACAACGCGTACCCGCACACATTGAAGGCAATGGGCCGGCCGGAGGCACCGATCGGTCCATTGCGGTACAACGCGCACAGGGGTACAACGCGTACCCGCACACATTGAAGGCAATGGGCCGGCCGGAGGCACCGATCGGTCCATTGCGGTTCAACGCATCACTGTACATGTGACTGGCATAGGTCAGCATGCCTGTCTCAGATGGACATATGCCAGCCACAGATAGCTCCCAGGGAGTGAGGGGCACACCTACATCACGACAGCCTGTCCAAACCTTATCATAAGGCATGTAAGGCTGCATTTCCTATTGTGTGTATGTTGGTGTACATGTTGTCCTGTGGGTGTCACCTGTGGGCAGCCACCCCCAGGCTGTGCACGTGTTCATGGGGACAGGATCCTGGGTGTTACGTGTACGTGACCACTGTGATGTGCAACTGTTCATATCTGTGCATGTGTCATGGTCACATTTCACAGTGGTGTTTGTGTATGTCATGTCACATACCCCGTGAGTCCCATGTGGGACGGTATGTTTGAGCCAGGGTGTCCCAGTGGCACAATAGTGATGGCCCTCCACAGTCTTTGTGCATGTAGTGTTTACAATGTCTCTGATTTCATGTGCACAATGGGAGACAGTCTCCACATCCATGTTGTGTGTGCATGGACTCTGATGTTGTGCGTGTGTGTCACAGACGTCCATGTCTGTCCTGCCATGGCAAGTGTGGCCACTACCTGTGGGGGTCATGTTTGTTTTGCTGTGGTGTACACATGATACTCCAGGTGATGCCAGTGTCCATGTGGCATTACAGGGTCCCTGGGAATGTGCCTGTCGTTGAGCTGTGGTGCCTGGGGCACATCTGTCCTCACATGTCACTGTGGGGGGTGACTGTGACACGGCATCATGATATCCAATGGGCCAACCTGGGACAAATTGATGCCACCTGTAGGACCGTGTTGACAGATGTTGGCCATGTATGTACCATACATGTCGTTCCGGTACTGCACACTTCATGTAGTTGTGCCTCATGATGATGTATGTTGGGATCTTGAGTGTGTTCAATGCCGCATATGTGGGGTGACTGACGATCTTGCTTACTTCTCCTCTGCACTGCAGGGCTCCTGCTGTCCATCGGCCATTCCCAGACCTGGCAACGATGGTGGAACGGGACAGCATCCGACGGTACCGCTTCACCAGGCAGCTGATTGAGGATTTGGCAGTGCAGTTGTCCCCACATTTGCAGCCTGGCCGGCCGTATCCTACAGCGCTGACCCCCAAGGTGAAGGTGATGGCAGCCCTACACTTCTTTGCCACCGGTACCTTCCAACATACTGTGGCGTCTGCTGGTGGGATGTCACAGACCATGTTCAGCCGTGTGCTCCGCGATGTTTTGGCGGCAATGTTGCTCTTCCTGAACCGGTACATCTATTTCCCTAGACTGCGACGACTCACTGACGTGAAGAGTGACTTTTATGCCCTGGGGAGGATGCCGCATGTAATTGGCTCCATTGATGGGACACATGTGGCTTTGGTACCACCACAGGCCCAGGAGCAGGCCTACAGGAACCGCAAGCACTACCACTCGGTCAATGCACTGGTGGTGTGTCTTGCAGACATGACCATCACACACGTGTGTGCCCGTTTCCCTGGTTCAGCACACGATGCCTTTGTGATGAGGAGTAGTCGCATCCCCAGGATGATGGCACAGATGCAGAACCAGCGTGCCTGGCTTGTCGGTGTGTACTGACTTTGTGCCATTGTGTGTGATCTGATCTGTAGTATTCCGCCCACTTTTCCAAGTCAGCTGATGTGCACTTGTCTGTCCGTAGGTGACTCGGGATACCCCAACATGCCGTGGTTGCTGACACCCCTCAGGAACCCTGTGACACCTGCCCAGATGCGCTACAATGAGGCACATGGTCGGACCAGGAGAGTGATTGAGCGGACCTTTGGTCTCCTGAAGAGCCGCTTCCGCTGCCTGGACAAGACCGGAGGGTCCCTCCCATATGCCCCTGCGAAAGTGTGCAAGATTATCATCGTCTGCTGCATGCTACACAACCTGGCAGTGCGGAAGGAGTTGCCTCTCATCCAGGATGACGATGACCAACATCCGCCACCTGTGGAGGATCCTGGCCTGGACCACGATGCCAGTGACGATGATGATGATGATGGTGATGGTGATGTCCGCACACAGCTCATCACCAACTTCTTTAGCTGAATGTGAGTATCCTGAGGTGTCATGTGAATGATGTGAGTTGGCATGATGTGTGGGTGGGGCTCTGGCGCTGTTGGAGTGTGTCCATGGGCTACTTGACTGGATGTGTGTTGCGATGTGTGGTTACAGGTGGGCTGTACTCCCCAACAGTGTTGACATGCTAACTTGGTTCTGGGTGGGTATCTTGTAACATGTATTGTGCATGAGTTTTGCTGTTCTGTCCTGTACTGCATTGCTTTTGACTGTGTGTCATTTCTGTCCTTCACAGGGTACTTTCAGATTCGTTTGGTCAACTGTGTCCACCGACGACGTGATTGCACATCCAGGCTGGTAGCTGTTGTGTCCCTACAGGTGATGTGCGCCACACCCATGGACTTCCTTCCGTCTACAGTTGTTGACTGCGTGCCCGCTACCAGGTGGGGTTACCTTGCATCTGTAGTGGTTACGGCATGTTGCTACTGTGTAATAAACCTGTGCTTCACTTAGTGATGTGCGTTGTCTGTGGTCACACATTTGACTGCCATTTGCTTACTGCACCTGTGGGCTACTTGACTACAACTGGGAATGGGTGTGGTGTCTGTGCATTGCACCGTCTTCCCTGGCAACATCAGTGTAGGCAATGAGTCAGATGGCCTAGGTGTGTATGTGTTGTGTAGCCCTGGTGGTGTGTCTCCCTCATATGTGTCACGTTGCCTGTACTCACATGCCTGTGTTGTCCTTGCTGTTGCAGTTCGCATACACAGTGTAATTTTGCAGTTCATCATCCCCATAACAGCACCCACGTTGGAATCACGACAGAGGCAAGTATGGTGTATTAGTGTGTTTATTGTGATACATTTGTGTTAATAGTGCATAGGATGGGTTGTGCTGTACATGAATCTTGCAATCCCAAGTTCCTAGGTGAATTGAAAGTCCAGGTAGACAGGATCCCCAGTATCGGGGCCACAGTTGTCTGACACATTGGTCCAACTTGTACTCCCCATGCAATGTGTGGGAGTAGTGTTGCCGTCAACAGGGTGAACAGTCTGTGCACAAAGGCGAAAATCCAGAACAGGTTCAGGCTTCCTGGGAGTTGCGCTTGGCCATCGGCCTCTCACTTTCCCCTCCTCGGACGACCCCTCTTCTTGGGGGGGGGCCCTCAAGTGCAGGCTGCTGCGGTGCAGGGGACTCTCCGCCAGAGTCCTCCTCCCTCCCTGTGGCAGTTGCAGTTTGTTCGGTACCAGATGTTGTTGGCACACAGGGAGGTGTGGACTGGTTGCTGTTCATCTGGCGGAGGCATTGTAAAATGTCCCTGTGCACCGCCGTCATCTCATGCAGTACATCCCACTTGGACTCCACGCGGGACATGTGTGAGTCCACACGTGACATGTGTGACTCCACGTGGGACATGTGGGAGTCCAAGCGGGCATGATGGGCAGCCTGCTGCTGTTTGATGTCTCTGAGGAGCCCCACTACCTGGCTGAGCTCTCCGGTGCTGGACTGGTACGCATCAGCTATGCGTACCAGTTGTGGGTCTTCATGCACACCAGCAACGTCTGCAAGCAGCGACCTCTGTCTCCCACCCCTCCCACCACCCCTGCTGACATGTGCAGTGTGTGCAGTTGCACGCACAGATAACCCTGGTCCACCTTGGGGGTTGGTGGTGGTGGTGGTGTCCATGGCCCCAGGTTGGTCCAGGGTCACTGCGCTGGTGTTGCTCCTTATTCTGTCCATGTCGGCAGGGATGGTATTCGTGGTGACAGTCGTTGTAGGGGTGGGTGCAGGGAGTGCAGCTGGTGGTCCTGCTGGTGCTGCAGCTGGTGGTCCTGCTGGTGCTGCATGTTGACTTGCACCGGATGTGCCAGGTTGTTCATCGTCCGAGGAGGACAGAGGCTGTACGACGCCAGTGAGCTCGGCATCCTCTTGAGCCTGGGACTGGGACTCCTCAGCGTCTGCTGCTGTGTCCCCATCATCACCTGTTTTTGGGAGACACAAACAATGTATGTCATGTTTCTGCAGGCATCAGTGGTTGACACACCTGACAGTTGTGACTGTGCCTCTGGGTGCGGGCCTGTACATTGCATTGTCCTAAGTCGTCACAGTCAGGGGTTGATATTGGTGTGGCACATTGTCCTGCATTATTTGGGCATTTCTATGTATTTTCTGGGGTGTGAACATGGTCTGCATTGCTTGTGTTTGGTTGACAGCCAGACCTCCTTCCCACCCAGCCAGCCAGTCAGTTATCCCACCATGGAACGTGCTTGCGTTGCAGGGAGTGTAAGTTGTCTCTCAGGATGTCAGTCAGTGGTGTCCTGCTGTTTGTTGGTGCACAGTTGGCAGCAGGGCCTTGTGCTCCCCACAGCAGTAGCCAGTGTCAGCCATCTTGTGAGTCCTTCTCCACTCCCTGTGATGTGAGCATGGTTCAGGGTGGTGTTGATGGGACAGTTGTGGGGGTGAGCTATGTCTGTGACTACGACTCCCATCATGCCATTGCCTCCACCCCACTTGCCAGCATTCCCATACTTACTTGCTTTTGTGTGGAGTTCAGTGGGTGTGGGTGTGAGGGCAATGGCAAGATGGCTGACAGTGGTGTCCTGCTGTTGGTTGGTGTGCAGTACCCAGCATGCCCTTGTGCTCCCCACGACACAGCAACAGTGTCAGACATCTTTGATGGGCCTTTCCACTCTCTGTGGGATGTGCATGCGTGAGTGTGAGCTTGCTGGGCCATGTGGTGGGGGATGTAGGGCTGTGAGTACGACTCCCATCATGCTATTGCCTCCTCCCCTTTCCCAGCATGCCCATGCTTCCTTCCTTTTGACTCTGCTTCCCTGTGGGGTGGGCTGGCTGTGCTGACAGGATGGCTGGGAGTGTTGTCCTGGCAGTTGTTTGGCTAAGAGTCCCAAGAGTGTCCCTGTGCTTCACACAACATAACCCAGGGTGGTGGTGCTTTGTGGGATCTTGTGTTAGGATGGAGGGCATTGCATTCTACCAGGTGGGTACTGTGGAGTTTGTGTTGGGGAGGGTGTGAGGGGAGGTGCTTGTGACTATGGTCAGTGCTGTGAGTCCTCCTTCCCACCCAGCCAGCCAGATATCCCACCATGGAACGTGCTTGCATTGCAGGGAGTGGAAGTTGTCTCTCAGGATGTCAGTCAGTGGTGTCCTGCTGTTTGTTGGTGCACAGTTGGCAGCAGGGCCTTGTGCTCCCCACAGCAGTAGCCAGTGTCAGCCATCTTGTGAGTCCTTCTCCACTCCCTGTGATGTGAGCATGGTTCAGGGTGGTGTTGATGGGACAGTTGTGAGGCTGAGCAATGTCTGTGACTACGACTCCCATCATGCTATTGCCTCCACCCCCCTTCCCAGCATGCCCATGCTTCCTTCCTTTTGACTCTGCTTCCCTGTGGGGTGGGCTGGCTGTGCTGACAGGATGGCTGGGAGTGTTGTCCTGGCAGTTGTTTGGCTAAGAGTCCCAAGAGTGTCCCTGTGCTTCACACAACATAACCCAGGGTGGTGGTGCTTTGTGGGATCTTGTGTTAGGATGGAGGGCATTGCATTCTACCAGGTGGGTACTGTGGAGTTTGTGTTGGAGAGGGTGTGAGGGGAGGTGCTTGTGACTATGGTCAGTGCTGTGAGTCCTCCTTCCCACCCAGCCAGATATCCCACCATGGAACGTGCTTGCATTGCAGGGAGTGGAAGTTGTCTCTCAGGATGTCAGTCAGTGGTGTCCTGCTGTTTGTTGGTGCACAGTTGGCAGCAGGGCCTTGTGCTCCCCACAGCAGTAGCCAGTGTCAGCCATCTTGTGAGTCCTTCTCCACTCCCTGTGATGTGCGCATGGTTCATGGTGGTGTTGATGGGACAGTTTTGGTGCGGGTAATATGTGTGACTGCGACTCCCATGATGCTATTGGCTACACTGACTTGGCCAGCATACACAGAATTCCTTCCTTTGAGTGGTCTTCACTGTGTGTTGGTGTTGTTGTGGTGGCTACATGTGTGGATGTGTTTGTTAGTTCTATTTGTGCCACTGCCTAGCTGTGGTTGTATTTGTGTTTGTACATGTGTTGGCACAGTTGGATGTGACTTTTTTGATGGCATGTGTTGTGTTTCTCTGACTGACATACACATTTTGGGATGATTCTGTTCTGGTTGCTGTGTGATTGCTATGAGTGCATGGTTTGACTCTCCCCTTGACAGTGATGTGTGTGTGTTTTGTGGCAGTATATTGTGTACATTTGTTGTGTACTCACCAGGCTCTGGGATGTTCTCTAGTCCATATACGCTCACTGGCGGAAGGATGGCCCGCACCTTCTCCTCCCAGGGCCTGAGGTATACTGGCTTGGCAGGAGGGCCACTGCCGGTGTATTGGCTGATGAGGTAGTCTTTCTTGAGCAGCTCCCGGACCCTCCTGCGCACGTCATACCACCTGTTCTGGATGTCGGTCTTTGTGCGCAGACATGGTGATTGGGCGTTCACCCTGTTGATGATCCTCTCCCACATCTTGGTTTTCTGCGACATGGGGGTCTGTTGGACCAATGGGCCAAACAGCTGTGGCTCTACCCTGAGGATCTCGTCTACCAGGACTTCCAATTCACAATCTAGGAACTTGTGATTCTTCTTGGGGGGCATGGTGATGGGTGGTGATGGTGAGTGATGTGTGTGTTGGTGTGCAGGTGAGGGTGTGTGAGTGTGTGTTTTGCTGGGTGTATGTGAGGTAGGTATTTGTTGGTGTGCTGCTGGTGTGTGGCTTGTGTGAGGGATGAGCTGTGGGTGTGTGGTTGCTTTCTCTTGGGTGCTGGCAGTGGAATGGCATTTGCAAAGGCTCATGGTAGTGATTTGTGTCCTTTATATAGGTGGAGTTGTGGGTGTGTCTTTGTTCTCTGTCCCCACCCCCCCAGTATTTATTGGCTTGGTAATTGCTTGTTTGGCCTTTTTTTGGGTGTTTTTTCCTTTGTGTTGTTTGTGTATGTTGGAAACGTTCTTGTGACCGAGTCGGACCCTGCATTGGTCTCGTACGGTGTTTTCCGCTTCGCTCACGCTGTGTTTGTGCAGTTTTCTATGCTGCGTACGCGTCGGTCGCGGTGTATTGTGTTGCTTCGGCTCGGTTTTGTATGCGTGTCGGTCGTACGGCTTGTCCTCCGTCCGACTCGGTCGTGGTTTTCGCGCCTTGCATCGTACTTTGCGGTTTGGAGTTGGCGGGTACGTTTCGGTCGGATTTGTTCCGGGTGCGTGTCGGTCGGTTGGATTCGCGTGTTTTTCCGGCCGGATTGCTATTTTCCGTGCGGCTCGGTCGGTCGACTTGGTTTCCTTACGTGTCGGTCGGATTTATCGCGGCTTGCATCGTACTTGGCGTGTCGGGCGCCACGGGTACGTGTCGGTCGGTAATTTTTCCGGCTCCGAGTCGGTCGGTGCTTTTTCCGGCCCGAATCGGAATCGACCCCATTGTCTGTTGGAAAAGCATGATTGTTGAAGATGTTTTATTCAAGATACAGGTAACAGTGGACAATGATTGGAATTAAAATGTTTGTTTTGTACCTTTCATAAATAGAGTGTTGATAAAACAACTGAACAATTATGTGGTTCTGTTACCACAGCATTTACTGCACAATTATGGATTTTCCACATTAGCCTCATAATTTACACCCACTCCACACCGCATACATCTACTCCACTCCAAGCCAAAACACATGGGTAAAAGACATTGTCATTTACAACGCCAATAGCTCTAACTCTCACAAGTGCGAGACCGATTGCATTGCAAATGCTCGTTCTAGAAAAAGGAAAATGCCTTTTAAGATTGTTTTTGCGGGGGGCGTGGCTTGACACGCCGCAAGATGGCCGCGTCTCGGTGAAGCTCCGCACCGCGACCGAGACCTTCGTTTCTCTGGAGCGGCAGTTCCTTCCCATTCTCGTCATGCAGCGGAGTTCCTGAACGCGAGGACATGGGGGCTCAGGTAGCGTGCTTTTTTGGCTTAAGTTAAGCCTTTTTTTGACTCGGTTTCCCCCGCGCCGTGCTCACCTCATAATTGCCGGTTGCGGCCGCCATTTTAAGCTCTCTGGAATGTGGTGATGAACTTTATTGAATAGCGCTAACGCGCCCTAGTGGCTATTTTTTTTGGCATAAAATTTTTTTCAAGTGGGCTCTCACAACCTTTTTAAAAGCGCTTTGGCTAAATTAACCCCTGCATTGCCTCTTCTAGTATTTCTGCAACCTGTGGCTCCACTAGAAGTGTTCTCCTCATGGGCTTCGTCTGCTTTTTAATTTTCTCTGCTGCCCAGTGTTTTCAAATGTACTATTTCTCTACAAGAGTTGCTAGAGTGGCTTCTAGCTTCTTTCTCTTCAGATTCTGGATTTTCTTTGGTTCTTTGGTACTGTGATACGCACTGGATATCTTGTTTTCTTCTGTAACTGTGGCACTTTACGCAACATATCCTCTGTTAATTCTACATGGATGCTCCCTCCATCTCCACTCCGAAGGGTACCTCCGCGATCATGTCTTCCCTCCACAAAGACTCCACTAATACTGCCTCCAAAAGACAAAAGAAGGAGCCTTGCTCGCCCACAAAATCTCCTTTACCTTTAACGCTAGAAGACCTCATGGAGGAAATAAAACTTTTGAAACCTTTTGTCATTGACACTAATGCTACTCTTCAGAGATTAGAGGAGAAATGGTCTAGTCTTGAGGCTAGACATCGGTGGTGGAGCAAAAGATTAGCGATGTTCAAGACGTGACTCCTAAGGTTGACGCTATGTCCAAGGAAATAGCTCTCCTTAAACAACAAACAGCGGACTTGGAAAATCGCAATAGGCGCAATAACCTTAGAATTTATGGTATCCCTGAGGGGTAGGAGGGATCTGACATGCTCGCTTTCCTCAAAAGTCATATTCCTAAACTGGTTGGTCTTAAGGAAAGCACTACTCTTAACCTGCAACGTGCTCATCGGTGCAGACAAAATATCGAGTTTTTTATTTCGACCTACAGAAATATCGAGTTGGAAATATCGAAGGGACAGAATATCGACATCAAGAAGATCGGTGACCAGAATATCGACCTGAAGGTAAGAAATATCGTTTTTGTTAATATCGAAGTCAGTAATATCGCTTTGCAAAAATATCGTTGTTAATAATATCGATGTTTGTATTAGTGTTATGTATTTTAGTATGTATTTTATATGTATGTGTTCTATATTTTTTGTTAAGTATTGTATTTTTGTTTAAATATATGTATTACATTTTTAGAAGTTAGTCATTTTTTTTAAAGTAAATTTTGCGTTTTAGTACCGTAGCGGGTTGTGGGTTTATAGGGGAATAGGGTGGGAAGTAATTTAATTATAATAAAGTAATTATTAATTTTGATTTATTGGTATTGATAATTAATTCATTGATAATTAATTATTAAATGGTAATTAATTTTTATTAATTGATTAATTGGTAATTATATTAATTGTGTTAATTTATTTTAGGAGCGGGTTGTGGGTTTATAGGGGAATAGGATGGGAAGTAATTTAATTATAATAAAGTAATTATTAATTTTGATTTATTGGTATTGATAATTAATTCATTGATAATTAATTATTAAATGATAATTAATTTTTATTAATTGATTAATTGGTAATTATATTAATTGTGTTAATTTATTTTAGGAGCGGGTTGTGGGTTTATAGGGGAATAGGATGGGAAGTAATTTAATTATAATAAAGTAATTATTAATTTTGATTTATTGGTATTGATAATTAATTTTTTGTTAATTAATTATTAATTGGTAATTTATTTTTATTAATTGAGTAATTGATAATTATATTAATTGTGTTAATTTATTTTAGGAGCGGGTTGTGGGTTTAAAGGGGAATAGGGTGGGAAGTAATTTAATTAAAATAAAGTAAATATACATTTTTATTTATTGGTATTGATAATTATTTTATTGTTAATTAATTCTTAATTGGTAATTAATTTTTATTAATTGATAAATTGATTATATTAATTGTGTTAATTTATTTTAGGTGTGGGTTGTGGGTTTATAGGGGAATAGGGTGGGAAGTAATTTAATTATAATATAGTAATTATTAATTTTTATTTATTGGTATTGATAATTAATTTATTGTTAATTTATTATTAATTGGTAAATAATTTTTATTTATTGATTAATTGATAATTATATTAATTGTGTTAATTTATTTTATGAGCGGGTTGTGGGTTTATAGGGGAATAGGGTGGGAAGTAATTTAATTTTATTAAAGTAATTAATTTTTATTTATTGGTATTCATAATTAATTTATTGTTAATTAATTATTAATTGGTTATTTAATTTAAATAATTATTTGTTTGATAAGCATGTTAATTTTAACCCTCTGCTATCCAACACTTTCCCTATAGTTACACTCTCTGGAGTGGGAATAGTAATTTTTACCCCTTCGCTCTCCAACACTTTCCCTACTGTTGCACTCTCGAGTGGGAATAGTCATTTTTACCCTTACGTTATCCAACACTTTCCCTACTGTTGCACTCATTGGAGTGGGAATAGTAATTTTTACCCCTTCGCTATCCAACACTTTCCCTACTGTTGCACTCTCTGGAGTGGGAATAGTAATAATAATAATTGCTTTATTTGTTGATTAATAAAAATCATTACAATCAAAGAAAAAAACAACAGATTAGAAACATTATTTTTACCCATAAAATTTATACACAACTTTATACTAAAAACTTTAGCAGCAATAATAGAAAGTAGCAATGAATAAAGTGCATTTGTGCCAGTGTTATCATTAAAATTTTAAAGCAATTTATCTTTAATCTTAATTTAATTAACCAATCCTATAACAGTTTAAAATATTTAATAACTATAATGTAAAGTTATATGCAGAACTATTAAAGGCAGATTTTAAAAGCAATTTTTTCAATTCATTTTTGCATTAAAATCTTTGACGACATGTTACTGTATTAACAATCAAAATCAGTTTTGGTTAATAGTTTTTTTTCTGCAATAAAAATAAACTTGACAAATTGAGTAATCAAGCGGGGCGTAGACCCAGTGAGACAAGTAATGATGGCGTGGCGACATGTTCTCACCCCTAATTCATTAAAAATCAGTCTTAACAAAGACTTCCGCTCTTCTAGCAATTGGGGGCAGGTAGTTACAATATGTATTAATGTTTCCTCATAAGTGCCACATAACCTACAAAGTTTATTAGACCCTTTTTTTCCCATTTAGGTATTCCGTCCTTAGTGGGATATTTCCCAAACCGCAATAACATAAATGTATTCCTTAAGAATGATTTTAAGTGGGTCATCAAGTATAATTGGGGTTCTAATTTAATAAATGAGTTAGTAACTGACCAGGAATGATACTTTTTTCTGAGCTCATCTTTATCTAGAAGACTCGATAGTAAATTGACTGATCGATTTATAGTTTGTTTAAAAACAGCTTTGCTCCTAACTTCTTCTTCAAAGGTTGGACACTCAAAATTATTTAAACTCTCACTTAAAAAGGATCTCCAGCTACTAGCATGCTTATACCTCGTTATCTCCTGCCAGCACTGGTTTGCAAGGGTACCTTGTTCTGAACGATATAAAGTATATAGTATTTTTAAAAAGGCAGATTGTCGTACCAGAGATTGCCTTTTCAGACCAAATTCTAATCTAACATTAGCATGTCCTATATACCTTGGGATCCTAAAAACTGATTTGAAGACTTTTATTTGTAGGTCATCAAGAATTTTCACGTCTTTACCATGAAAAATCATTGAGCCATAAGCCAAAGATGGAATCAGCTTTGCTTTCATGACCTTCAATAGATGTTCGTGATTTGGACATGACAACTTGTCCCTCAACCTTCTAAAGGCAAATGACAAAGCTGTTGCCTTTGCTTTAAGGTTAATAAAATGCTGTCTAAAGGACATATTATCGTCAAATGTTATTCCTAGATATTCATAAAATTTTACAGTTTCAATATGTAACCCATTAATGTTCCATTCTTTTTTATCTATTTTTGTTACACCTATAATCATTATTTTTGTCTTTTTAGTATTAATTTTCAAACCGTTAAGGGTAATATACTGATTAAAAGAATCAACTAATCTTCTTAGACCTATGACAGAATGACTTAATAATATAGTGTCATCAGCATATTGTAAATATTTGATGTCTTTGCCTAAGAGGGAAGGTGAATGAGCATTAACTTTTTTTAAATATATAGGAAGGTCGGCCATAAAAAGATTAAAAAGACATGGAGCCAAAACACAACCTTGTTTCAGACCAGTCTTAGTTTCAAGTCGGCGGGTTGTACTTCTACCATCTCCGACTTTGATCTGAACCCATGTCTTGGTATATAACAGTTTAATCATTTCAAGCAATTGGTTTGGGATTCCCCAATTTAAAAGTTTAGCCCAAAGTAGATTTCGAGGAACAGAATCAAAGGCGGCTTTGAGATCGATAAAACAGATATATAACTTTTGCTTTCTATATTTAGCCCTTTCGCTTAATAAAGTCAATAAAATCAAGTTCGTGCTGGTTAATTTGCCTCTTCTAAAACCGGTTTGGAAAGCTGGAATTAGATTTTTTCTTGTGGCCCAATCTTCCAATTCTTCAAGGAGGCAACTCGCAAAGATTTTTGCCTCCACATCAGTTAGGGCTATTAGTCGGTAATTTGCAGGATTGTCATGTGGGCCACTTTTATATATCGGCTGAATTATGCTTCCTTGCCATGACTCAGGGACTGATCCAGATTTAATGACATCATTAAATAAAATCGTTAAAACCTCTGGCCAATGCTTAAGATTTGCTTTAAAAATTGAATTTGGAATCCCGTTTGGGCCGGGCGCTCCATTCGATCTGATCCTGCTCATTGCCTTTTTAACTTGCTCTATAGGCCATAACTCGTTTACTTGTGGCCCAGCTTGGGCAATGAGCGGGACTTGCTCCTTAGGCCGTAACTCCTCAACTTGTAGCTCTGCCTGGTCAATATGCTGGATAGAACCGTATTTTCTGCCTTCTTCTCTGCTCGATATATTTATCTTCTGACAAGCAATATTGTTGTCAGACTGTGGAGCCGAGGGTGCAACGTAAAGATTATAGATGAAAGTTGACCAGCCGGATTCATCGATATTGGCGCTATTCCCTCTTTTGCTACCATTTTCAAGATTGTTAATTATGCCCCAGAAAAGTTTTGGATTTTGGCTTTTACATGAGAAATGTAGTTTTGTCCATAATCCCTCATAATATGATTGTTTAGCTTTCCATATTTCATTTTTGTATTGTTTTCTGCACTTTTTTAATTTATGAATTTTCAAAGTTTTTAGTGCTCCATTCGGTTTTCTAAAAGTCGCCCCTAATCGCTCTATGAAGCTGTCTTTTTAAGCGAAGCAGCCGATTAGTATACCATCCTGATTGTTTTGTTGTCATGACGGAGCCTTTTGATGTTATAGATGGAGGAAAACGATCTAAAAGTGAAGCACACAAACAAGGCCAAATATCAACCATGGACTTCCCTTCTTTTTCTCCTCCAAGACTTTGATGATTAAGAGTTCTAGAAAATACAATATTTCCTTTTGGTTTCTTGGATTCCATACTAGCCTTTTAAGACTAAAGGCTGTTGGTACAATTTTCATTGATCTTGCTTCCGGTAGATGATCCTTTGATAAAGCCAAGGAAATTAATTGTGGGTTGTGGTCACTTTCTATCCTGGGTATTACTTGATATTTATGAAGGGAGCATGTCAGCCCCGCTGAGATGATGGAGTAGTCAATGACGGAGAAATTGCCTGTTTTTTTAAATGTGGGTATTTGACCATCGTCCTGCAATAACACGAGGTTAAATTTTTTGAGCTGTGAACCGCACATCTGTGATAGTGCTTTTATTGGTTTATTGACGCAGTTTCGATTAAGGAAATGCATATTAAAATCTCCTGAGATGATTATCGTTGCGTCTAGATGGTCATGATACAGCACTTTAACTATTTCCCATAAGGTAGTAAATTGAGAAGCTTTATCAGAGTTTTTTGGACTTATGTAGACGTTTAGGAGTATTATAGGTTGATTAAGAGCTAGTTTGATACATAAAAGCCATGCCAATTGAAAGTCAATCTCGAAATGTTTGACATCCAGACTTAAGGAGACGTAACTTCTACGCTATCCAACACTTCCCCTACTGTTGCACTCTCTGGAGTGGGAATAGTAATTTTAACCCCTTCGCTATCCAACACTTTCCCTACTGTTGCACTCTGGAGTGGGAATAGTAATTTTAACCCCTTCGCTATCCAACACTTTCCCTTCTGTTGCACTCATTGGAGTGGGAATAGTAATGTTTACCCCCTTCGCTATCCAACACTTTCCCTACTGTTGCACTCTTTGGAGTGGGAATAGTAATTTTTACCCCTAAGCTATCCAACACTTTCCCTACTGTTACACTTGTTGGAGTGGGAATAGTAATTTTTACCCCTACGCTATCCAACACTTTCTCTACTGTTGTACTCTCTGGAGTCGGAATAGTAATTTTTACCCCCACGCTATCCAACACTATCTCTACTGTTGCACTTTACTGGAGTGGGAATAGTAATTTTTACCCCTACGCTGTCCAACACTTTCCCTACTGTTGTACTCTCTGGAGTCGGAATAGTAATTTTTACCCCACGCTATCCAACACTTTCTCTACTGTTGCACTTTACTGGAGTGGGAATAGTAATTTTTACCCCTACGCTGTCCAACACTTTCCCTACTGTTGTACTCTCTGGAGTCGGAATAGTAATTTTTACCCCACGCTATCCAACACTTTCTCTACTGTTGCACTTTACTGGAGTGGGAATAGTAATTTTTACCCCTACGCTGTCCAACACTTTCCCTACTGTTGTACTCTCTGGAGTGGGAATAGTAATTTTTACCCCTACGCTGTCCAACACTTTCCCTACTGTTGCACTCACTGGAGTGGGAATAGTAATTTTTACACCTTCGCTATCCAACACTTTCCCTACTGTTGCACTCACTGGAGTGGGAATAGTAATTTTTACCCCTACGCTATCCAACACTTTCCCTACTGTTGCACTCTCAGGAGTGGGAATAGTAATTTTTACCCCTACGCTATCCAACACTTTCCCTACTGTTGCACTGACTGGAGTGGGAATAGTAATTTTATCCCCTCCGCTATCCAATATTTTCTCTACTGCTTTAGTTAATGTAGTGTATAATTTATTTTAAAAAAATTAAAATGATTGTAATTTTTTAATTTGTTATATATATATATAATTTTTATATTTTTATTTATATTATTGGTGTATGTGTATATATATATGTATTTATAATTTTTTTAAATGTTTTTTAACAATTTATAAAGTATTAAAATAATTATTTATAAATATTATTAAGTATATATATATATATATTATATTTTATACATATATATGTTTAATTTATTTTTACATTATATGTATTAGTTATAATTTTAAACATATAAAAATAATTTTAACTATGTTTCTTTTAATTATATGTATTATTTACTTTATTTTACTTTTTTTTAAAACAAAAAAAACCGATATTTTTAACAACGATATTTTTTTTTCACGATATATTTTTTTCACGATATTTTTGTACTTACCATTATGTAGATAGGACTTCGATATTCTTGACATCGATATTTTTGTGTATATATTCTTGTAGCTCGATATTTTGTCTGTCGATATTCTGTCAGTGATCCGTGCTCATCGCTTTGGACCCAAACCTGGAGGATCCTCTTCTGCTTCGTCATCCAGCCGCTCCAGAGGGATAATTGTCCTTTTTTTGGAATATACTGAACTTTTAATGGTTCTCTCAGCAGCCAAGCAGAGAAAGCAGATGCTATGGTCTGGCCAGAAGGTTTTCTTTTCTCAAGATGTGGCTCATGCTACCGCCGCTCGCCGTAAGGAGTTTCTTTCCTTTCGTCCTGCCCTTCGCTCCATGAATGCCAGATATGGTCTAGTGCATCCCTGTTTTTTTAAAGTTACCTATAAGCAAAGGTCTTATTCTTTCGACCGCCCTGAGGACTTAAGACAGTTTATTTTTCGCCACAAGGGTGAAGACATGGAATTCGGAAAATTCTGAATATGGACTCGTTTAACATGTTTCTGTTCCTTCTCACATAACCCTTGTTTTTATCCCACAGTTACGGCTAGTTTTTGTCCTTATTTTCTTGTTTCATATGAAAATGTGGTAGGTCTGCTCTTTTAGATTGCATTATCGTAACAAATTTCTTTTTTTTTTGTTTGTTTTTGCAATCTCTTTCTTACAGGTGTCTCTTGTCTAGGACAGATACCCTTTCTTGATGTTTCCCACCTCCCTGTGCCTCCCTTCCTAGCCCTAATGTTCATAGTTCCTCTCCATATGTTTGTAAGTGTTATTCCCTTTATTAAATTTGCCTGTTTTTGTTTGTTTGTCCTTTGTACCATTTACTCATCCGATTTAACTCCGCTCTTTATTTCTTCCTAATTGTCGCTCCTTATTCTATTCTAATCATATTCATCTCTCCTTATAGTGGTCTCTGTCATTTTTGCTTGACTTCGCTGTTTCTGTCGTCTGTCTTCCTTTCTGCGTGTCCCCGCCTCTCCATGTTGTCTCTTTCATACTTTTGTGGTATTTTGTCTACTTTGACTGAGGTCTTTTGGCTTCCTGTCAACTTATCTTCCTCTATCATTTCCACTTCCTCTTCTTTCCTTTCTCCTTCTCTTTTCTAGCTTTGGTTTTTTATTTCTTGTACTTTTTATTTTTTGAGTTGTAATTCCTTTCTTTCCTCCTTTTTCTCCAATTTTTTATCTCAAATCTCTTTTTTCTACTTTTCATATCGAGGAATGTACATTTTTAATATTTGCTTCTGGCAATTACTTTCACAGCAATTTTACATCTATGTCTGCTTAATACTTTTGCATGCTGACTTCATACAGTTATCAATTTTAGAATGTTCATGGTTAATTGTAATGTTCTCTCTTCCTCATTATGATTGACAATGTTCGTATAGTGTCTTGGAATGTGAAGGGTCTTCGTAATCCCATTAAGAAACAGAGAGTACTCACTCATTTATCTAGATTAAAATGCAAGATTGCAATGTTAGAAGAAACACATCTTAATGAAAATGATATCTCCTCTCTTAAAAAGCTGTGGGTGGGGCACATATTTTGCTCTCCGGCCAAGGATAGAAAAAACTGAGTGGTGACACTATTCCACAAATCCCTTTCCATAACCATAGAAAAGGAGGAAAAGGACGCTGATGGAAGATGGCTTCTTCTTCACCTAGTTATTAATGGTTCCCCTATCTCTCTCCTTAACATTTACGGTCCTACTGGTTTAGACTCACAGTTTTGGCAATCTATGTCACCTGTCTTGCATTCCTGTTCAAATTCTAATTTCCTGGTGGATGGGGACTGCAATCAGGTTATGGATCCCTTCATTGAAAGGAAATCCACCTCCAGATATATCCCCAATAAAATGCAAAAATCCTTTACAAGCACTATCCACTCGAGGGGTTTGGCCGATGCTTGGAGGATATATAACCCAGATAGTCTAGAATTCACTTTTTATTCTCCCACACAACTCCAAATCTAGAATTGATTACATTTTTTTGACTCCCCAACTTCTCTCTAACCTAACTCATGCCGAGATTGGTTCCATACTTATTTCGGACCATGCACCGGTTATCATTGATTTAGATCTCCCTTCTGAATCCTCCAAACCTCGTAGATGGCACTTTAATAACTATTTACTTAAGGATCCCATCTTTATAGAACGCTTCAAAGGCTTTTTGTCAGAATTTTTTCTTACCAACATTAGCCCAGACATACAATTTCATACTGTTTGGGATGCTTTTAAAGCGACAGCCAGAGGTTTTATTATTGATTATGTGGCTGCCAAGAAAAGAACTCTTCTTAAGGAATCTTCTTCCTTATTATCCTCTATTAAACAATTTGAGCATGCATATTATTCTTCTAATAATGATGACACTCTCAGACAGCTAGTCCAGGCTAAAATAAATTCCAACAGGAAATCAACTGAAGAAGCCTCAGGGACGTTGCTAACGATCAACTCAAAATTCTATGGTGGACGCAATAGAGCTGGTAAATTGTTAGCGAACTATTTGAAAGTCAAATCCCAGAAATCAAAAATAGTGAGCATCATTGATGACAAAGGTATTAATCACCTTAAGGATGAAGAGATACTGCAATGCTTCACAGATTTTTATAAGAATTTATATACACCTGAGTCTTCTCCCTTTTTGGATCAAGACTTGTCCCTTTCAGAGATCAAGTTAGCCTTAGCTCAGTTACCTAAAGATAAAGCTCCTGGCCCTGATGGCTTTACAGCTGAATTTTATTCATGTTTTTCACAGATTCTTCTTCCTCATCTCCTATCGCTTTTTCAGCATTTTGTTTCCCATAACGAGGCTCGTGGTACCTTTCGAAGCTATGATCTCTTTAATCCCGAAAAAGGATAAAGATCTTTCACTTTGCACTAACTATAGTCTTATTTCTCTCATAAACTTGTATTGCAAAATTTTTGCTAAGGTGCTGGCTTGTCGCATCAATCAGGTAATTCCAGACCTGATCGGCCCCGAACAGACTGGTTTTGTCAAGGGCAGAACTTTAGCAGATAATTCCAGAACCTTTTTAAATATTCTTCACCTTGCATCCAAGAGTATCTCGCCTTTGGCAGCCGTCACCTTAGACGCTGAAAAAGCTTTTCATTGCCTTCACTGGCTTTTTATGATGTGGGCACTTAAATGGCATGGTTTCGGCCCTGTTATTATGCCCTATATAAGTCTGCTTTACTCCTCCCCTACTACCTCGGTTTTTGTTAATGGTTCTCAATCCTCTTATTTCACTTTGCAAAGGGGCACTCGTCAAGGTTGCCCTCTTTCTCCATTGCTTTTTATTTTATCCCTAGAATCTTTTCTTCATTCCTTACGATATTCTTCCTTGTTCGGGGTTTTATTTATAAATCCAATGAAATCAAATTCACAGCTTATGCTGATGACATAGTTATATGTCTCAGATCCCTTTGTTTCTTTACCAGGTTTCAATGATATTCTATCTTCTTACGCCATCTTGTCAGGTTACAAGTAAAATTTTACAAAATCTGAAGTTCTCCCACTAAATAAATATTGCTTAAAAAGCATGTTTGGAGATACTGGTTTCAAATGGATCACAAATTACATTACTTGTTTGGGGATTAAATACTCCTCTTCAATTTCTAAAATGGTTCAACTTAATTTGGAAGATGTTTCTCTAAAAGTGCTTCATATGTCAGAAAAATGGTCACCCTTATATTTATCGTGGTGGGGTAGATTGGACACAATCAAAATGATGATGCTTCCTGTTATTAATTTCTATCCGTCCATGTTACCAGTGAGGCTTCCGTTAAGGTTCTTTAAAACGCTCAATCGACCTTTAAGTAAATTCCTATGGAATAACCGGAAAGCTCGCATTTCTTTGTCCTCTTTATCCGCCCCTAAGGATCGGGGTGGTGTCAATTTTCCTAACTTCCGTCAGTACCACTCTTCTTTTCTAATACGTCAAGTTCTACCTTATCTTTCTCCCTCGGAAACACCTTTTATATCGGTTTGGCATAAATTGGAGGTTTCCTTGAGTCATCCCCTTCCTTTTTCTTCACTAGTTAATTTTCAGCATCCCCCTCGCTCATTTAAGTCCCCAACCATTTCACATTTTATATCGATCTTTTACCCGGTCCTTACAAAATCTCTCTCTCCCTTGCAAATGTTTCTTGACTCCTCTTTATGGCATAGCAAATCCATTAAAATCTCTAATCGTACTATCTTTTTGAAGGATTGGGTAGCCAAAGGGATAACCCAGGTTAAACATTTGTTTCAAGGTGCATATTTTCTTTCTTCTCAGGAAATTCAATCCAAATTCGGTCTGCCTGCTACTTCTCTATTCAAGAATCATTCTTTAAGAGCGCTCTTAACTCAGCAGTACTCTCTTTTCTCTTGTTCTTCTTCTACTCCACCAGACCCCCTCTCAGAACCGTTATCTACCTCCCCGTCCGTTCGAGCCTCCCGGAACCTTCTCTGTTATCACCAAAGACTGGATAGAGCTTCTGCCACTACCTCTCATCAACTTATTCGAAAAGAAGCCTTCTGTTCTCCACTCACTAATTATTTATCATCGCCTACAATACGTAACAAAGTCAGTACGTTTGTTTTTCAATCTCCACGAATACTGAGAATTGTTCTTTTTATATCGTTATTAGCTATTTGAATTTTTTACAGTGCCGGTTATTGCATTTTATTTCAGAATATATTTGAGATAGATGTTGATCTTTTTTTTATTTTTCCTCTCTCTCTCTCTCTTTCTTTTCTTCTTTTTTCTACATAAAATGTAAAATGCTAAGGTACATATTTTTGTATTAGTGTTCCTAGTTTTTGATTTTGCCTTTTATAACTGTAATCGTATCAGGTTTTCATTCTACCATGGACTAATACATTGTACTTTATTTGTAATGTCCTTACAATTGTTGCTGTAATGTTGTACCTCTGTTCTAACTTATTTCAATAAAGCTTTGTTAAACTTAAAAAAAAAAAAGATTGTTTTTGCGCAGGAAGGTGTACCTTCCTGCACAAAAACAATTCTGCCTGTCTCGCAGGCACCCTTATGGTGCAAGTCTGCTTGCATTGGCACAGTGCGTCAGCACAGGGAGGCAGCAGAAATGCACCATATCTCAGTAAATATGGCGCATTTCTGATTCCCCCCCCCCCACCTCCTTTCTTGCAACACAGCACAGCAAGTTGCCTTGCTGTGCTGGTGGAAATGTTAGTAAATCTGTCCTCAGGTTATAGAGTTAAACTGGTCCTTATAGTCTGGGGGCAGATTTACTAACATTCACGCAAAGTAGCACAGCAAGGCAACTTGCTGTTCTGCGCGAAAGGGGAATATCAGAAATCTGCCATATTTACAAACCACCTAATAAAACCACCAGTTTATTAGAATATTATGATTCTACAGTACTAGATTGGTTTCAGAAGTAAGTAAGAACAGCTACAGTCACGCCTATCATTATGGATTAGAGGTAAGGGACACAGTCCTAAGGGTTTAACTTGTTTATTTTTTCTTTAAAAAGAAGTTGTACAAAGAGGACCAAGTTAAAAACCAACATTAGCTTGTGGGAGTACTCTAAGCTCAAGAACAAAATAAGTCAAGGAAAGTCTGCTTCCTAGTTAAACATCTCACCTCGTATATCATGTTTGACATTACCTCATTTTTACATTGGGAATAAATGATTGGTAGCTGTGAACTACAAGTCTATAATACTATCGAGGGTTTCTGATGCAATTATAAGCCACTAGTACAGATGCCAAAATTGTAATAACTGTCAGTAGAACCCCCAGGTAATAACATAGATTTGTGATTCACAATAACCTGCTGTTATTGTATATATAATTTTGTTATGTATGGCATAAAGTATAGCTGTTTGTTTCAATTTTGAGAATGTTAATTGGAAGCAAGAAGTACAACACTGCAATACACAAATTGGCAGTCTCCACTGCAAAGAAAAGAAATATATAGCTGATTTATGTTTACTGGATTCAGTCTGTAGAGTTATTACTGTTAGCATTGGTATGCTCTGCTTTTTAGGGTGCTTTTTGAAAGCATGTTTTGCTCGCAGCAGAGGGGGTTTGAAAGCTGCTATTTGGAATGTCGATAAAATGAAGTTCAAAAGAGTGTTTTTGATTACAATGTGATGCTTGCAGATATTACTGTTGAGTGGGGAGTCATTTTAAAACGTCAACAACTGTTTCTCAAGTATTAGAAAAAATATCAGCATGTTATTAAACAATTCATCAAAAGATAAAAAGTAATTAGCTCTATATACAAACATTTATCATTATACAATACAATAACAATACAGGGGAGTTTGTGGCATCACCTCTGACTGAATGGAAAATAATTCACTGCTAAATAGTATGTAAATAAAGCAAAAAATACTTACACAGTGCAATGCTAGAGCAGTTCTTGTCTAAAATAATGTCCATTTAGTAATATTCAAATAATAAGCTTTATAAAAAATTTCAGAAATTACCGGAGATGTCTGTCATGTCTGAAATCAGGACTCAGCAGTCCTCGGCTGTTATCTTCTGCTGGGGCACAGTGTGGGGTTAAAGCTAAAGACTTGGAAAGCATAGCAGTATTGACGAGTTGGGAAGGCAGGCTGCTGACTATCTGCTGGTCACTACTTTGCATTTGTTGCGTTTCCTGACCCTGCAACAGAGTTTATTAAGCAGCAGGTTAGTAGGTATCACTTATCCTAGGTGACTTTTCCAGTGAACTGATATCAATATTGCTCTTCTTTAAATCATCTTAAAGTAATGTTAGGTGGTAAACTAAAATGCTTTTTGCAGTGTTTGAAATAATGAAGGGATGATGTATTAACAGTTATGCTGTTTCCATTCTGGGATTTAAAAAAAATCACTTTGTTTTAAATAATATTTTCATAAAATTAACATATACAATACCACGCAGTTTATTAAACAGTGGATTTCATGTCCACTAATATGTCAAAAAATAAAGACAAAGGAAATGATTTACACTAATTCAGTTACATTTTCTTTAATTCCACTTAATTCTCTGTGACCTAAATTCATTCAATTTCTATCACTGGCACTATTGCATTTTAGTGCCCTTTTAGTGGATATGATTAACAATGGCTTTATAAATATTATCTCACATGATCTGGTAATATACTTTTAAATGATTAGGCCAAATTTAATCTAATTCACCAATTAGATACGAGGTTTTGAAGAAGCTCGCTCATGTTCTGCTATAATGGAAGTCTACAGGTACCAATATACTTTTCCTTGAGTGTTAAATTTCCAGCTCACACATATCAATTATTTCGCTTCCAACACAGCTTTTGTTAATATCAAATTCCCTCTTAAATGCATTTCTTGAGCACCCAATTTTACATCTTTTGATTAGACAACAAGTTTACCTGGTTTGATATCACTTTAGTCTCACTTAGTGTAAGCTGAGAGGATGGTAGATGCAGGGATGGTTCAAGACCGGAGAGAAGTTGCTGCTGAGAGACCACTCTGGATCTAAGTTGGAGTTGTTCCTGCTGATTTGCTTCTTGTGAGATATTTCCGAAACTCGCACACATTGTTTGTGGCTGCAAAAACATCTGTTGAAATTATGTTAAGATATAAATTTTAGCTGGCTCTATGTGACATTTTTGCCTTTCAAATGTGAAACTGAATCAAAATGGGCTAAAATCATGATATTTGGTCTGAAAGGCGGCGTGGCTTACTTTTGTAGTACTCCTGGCTTACTCATGATTTTCAGAGGACTTACTCTTAGAATTCAGGAGTACTACTTGAGTAAGTGACAGCAAACGCTTTTTGAATTGATGACTAAAGGTAATAGAAATACAGGTCCAAACATTTGTACGAACAGGGTGCCATTCGTTCATACGCTCTAAAGCAGGACATTGAATAGCTTTTCTCTGAAAGAGAGCAATAGACCTTGTCGTGATGGTAATTACAAAGGAGAGATTTTCCCTGGGCAGTCAAACAGCATTGTAGATATTCTTCTCCATCAGGTACAAATGCTCTATAAACATACATATCTAAATAACAAAGTATTTTTCTTTAGCTATGCTAAATTTCAACAACCCATCAAACCATGCTACTTAATTTTTCCCAGGTTTTATACAATATTGTATCAAATGTGTGTCATGCATGAATGCACTTCCCAACAACCAATTAGAAACAACTACCTCATTTGCTTGTCCATTTTTCATAACATTGTGTAAACTATGTATAAAACTGACTGCCTTTAGGCAAGGGAAAGGAGAAGATGTGTTCAAAGAAAGCTCGGGCCCAAGAAAATTATATAATAGCACTCTATCACTAAAACCATCAAGAAAAATCTCTTACCTGCTTTTCCAGGTCAATAAACGTTTGGAAAAGTGGTCTTATCTGGCTGTATGAACCTCTTGCATAAGTTTAGGTGTTGTTTGCCAGCTTGAGCCATATGACTTGTTCTTGTGCACATCAGATTACGTAAATAATATGAGAAAAAAACGATACCATGGGTTTTGGTACTTTAACAATGCAATAAATAGAATCCACCAGGTAAATACAAGATGAGGAGAGGGTTAACCATGCCTGATAAAAACCTAAACAAGGAGTGGAACCATTAATATAGTTGATACTGGAAGTATGACTATTAACAACACACCATAAATCAGTCTAATTAGGAGGAAATACAACTGACCAACTGGGTAAAGGTATGGGCAGCCGCAGCCCCTGCAAGTAACAGCAGTGGGGCCAGGTGGGGGGAGATTTCAACAGACGACGAAGGGAAATACAATTTTTTTTTCTTGTGGTCATCTGTCGACCACCCCCACCCAACCTGGCCCCACCGTGGCTGGGTATGGGTGAACCTCTTATAACATCCCTATATATAGTGACTTGTGGCCCTGAGGATGCAACATTAACCATCATAAAAAACGTTGGAAGAATCCATGAAATAAACAGGCAGGGTGATTTCAAGTGATCAGATGGACTTTTGTTTTCATTACATTTAAATATATATAAATGATTACATTTACAAAATGCCCCTCCGATCTAGTGTCGTGTTGATAAAGCAGGTACAGGACCTGGACAAGACTATAACAACCTGAGGGCTGTAATGCTATTGACTGGCTCAAAATTGCCTGAAGTGCTGTGTTGAATTTGAAGCACATATTACATATTGAAACCTCAAAAATTGAGCATGACATGCAGATTGTGGTGTTGTGCTGGTAATTACCGGGTGCTAATTGCGATCCCTGCGCAAACAGGGGTTTGCGCAGGGGTCATTAATTAACAAGGCATTCATTATTAAGGCGTCGTTGTCCGTAATAATCCAAACACTTCCTCCTTTATTTTGAGTTTTTGTGGGGAGAAACTTACTTTGTTGTGTTTATTTCTTTTTTTTTTTAACAAAGGCTGATTAATTTCTTTGTTTGATAGGTATTCACATCTGTTTCTTTTCTTAATATAAGTGGATGTTTATTTTGTCGTTTTTAGTTGGGGGTTGAGTTATGTGAAATAAAGCAATAAGAGGTGGGTCATGAACATGGATAATATTGTGATAATCTCCACTGAATTCCAGACCTTAATGTTAGTGTACTTGAAGATGAGACACCGTCCAGCCTCCTTGAATCAGTAGAGTGGGCAGGATTCATGAGTTTGTTAAATGCAACTGCTCATTTTCCAGAAAAGGGGTCTCAGAATAGAGCTGGTGGGGGTAGCAGTGGGGATGGTAATGATGGAGGCGAGCATGAGAGGCTGGAGGCTGACACGTAAGCTCAGCCACGAGGTGGGCATGCCACACTGAACCTAGAGAACAGAGGAGGAGGCATAGGAGTCCCTTAAGAAGCATAAGGAGGGCAAAAGGGGGCCTCTCCCAATCTATTATGCTCACTTGAGTGGCTTCCAGTACCTTAAATTGGAATGGTGAAATGCATAAGTGTAATTTCGGTGGGGGAGCAAATTTTCTTCCACTTATTTTTCATATGATGACCCTCTGAACCACTTTTGGCCCTAAGCAGTGTATGACACTTTTATAAATCTCTGACCTCCAAACCGGTATGTTGAAGCAGAGCAATGAGGTGAGATTTGATTATACATGCTGGCATCCGGAATGTAGGCAACACTGCTTTGATTCATTTCCGCTTTTCTTTGTTTTTCAAAATATCAATAAAGAAAATTGATCCATAAAGTCTAAGGCCCTGACACTTCTTTTTTTTGTACTTTGAATGTTTACATTATGATATCTCAACAATAAATAAGAATCAATCAAAGGATTTCAAGTAATGTTTGATCAATTAATGTGAATGAAAATGTAAGTAGCTCCCTATGAAAAGAATTGTTTATTTTGAAACTAACGACCAGGTTGGGCACCGGTAAAGTAGATGGCAGCTCTCACAGGGCCACCAGCATCTTTGCCCAAGTATATTGAATTTACGGCCCAGACACATTCATGAGCCTCGACTTGGTTAGCAAGTTGTAGGAAAGTAGGATCTGCTTCTATGGTTACCCCCACTTTTTGCCTGGTGCTAAGCTGTATTTGACTAGTCTGACTGGGGTCCTGCTAAACATGACCCGAGTCTATCTGCTTTCTCCCTAAATTGTTGTGTTCAGTACTTAGGTACACCCCAGATTGGATACTGGGGTACCATTATAAATCCTAAGTATATGGTAAACATGTACCCAGGGCATAGGTACCCCAGAGGTCTCCCATGGGCTGAAGCATGTATTATGCCACCCATGAGAGACCATTCAAAATGGAACAACAGGCCTGCCATTGCAGCCTGTGTAAGCAGGTGCTAGCACCACTTACTAAAGATATAGGTTTCCTATATTTAGGGTCACTGCACTTAAACCTATAAGTCACCCCTATAGCAGGCCTTTGCAATCCTGAAGGCAGGGTGCTTGGTTCTAAGTGAGAGGGTGCCCCTGCATGAGCAGGACACCCCTGCAGCCTACTGAGTCCATTCTCCTGGGTTGTCAGTGAAGCAGCCATATACTATGTAGAGGGGCACCGCGTAATTACGCGATGATCATCTCGAAAACACCTGCAACGAATCCTATCATGTTTGGTATCAAACATGTTGGAATCATACCCCCACACCATAAACGGTGTGGGAGGTATGATTTCAAGCACTGGAAGAGCCCTCCGTTAGGCTCTCAGTGTTCCCGGTACCAGCCTTCTTGACCCAGACAGCATAAAATGGTTGCTGCCGACCAGAGACACGATTCTGCCCTTATTTTTATTTATTTATTTTAGAGGTTTTATATAGCGCTGGCTAGACCCAGAAGTATCAAAGCGCTTTACATGAGTATGAAGATATGGCAAAAACAATATATAAACAACATGGAATACCAGCAGAGAACAAAAGAGAAACGGCATGAAATTATACATATCAGATAAACAGATAGATAGTACAATAGCTATAAACATATATAACATGGAAATTGGAAAGTATGAAGATCTGGCAAAAAACAATATATAAAAAACATGGAAAACCAGCATAAAACAAAAGAGAAACGGTATGAAATTATACATATCAGATAAACAGATAAATAGTACACTAGCTATATACATATATAACATGGAGATTGGAGATCAAGTGCAGGGCGCAGGTTAAGACCACCAATATTTATAGAGGAGGTGCATTTTGAGGTCCTTTTTAAAGCGGATATAGGAAGGGTTGCAACGCAGGTCTTTTGGGAGGGCATTCCAGATGTTTGGGGCATTTCCGGAGAAGGAACGGGATTGTGTGGATTTCTTTTTTAGCAGGGGTGGGATTAGGAGGAGAGTGTTGGTGCTTCTCAAAGGTCGTGTGGTGCCCGCTTTGCAGAGTTTCTTAGTGAGGTACTGCGGTGTATTTTGATAGAGGACTTTGTGTGTAATGCACTCAGTTTTGTAGGCGGATCTGCCTTCGATAGGGAGCCATTTAAGAGATCTGAGAGCTGGGGAGATCTGGTCGAAACGTTTGCAGTCGGTGATGAGCCTGGCTGCAAGGTTGAGCACAGATTTTAGTGGAGCTAGGTGGACCTTTTGGATTCCGGTGAGGATGGCGTTACCGTAATCAATACGCGAAAGGACAGGGCGACTGGACTACTAGTTTAAAGTCATCGGTTGGAATAAAGGGTTTAATTTTCTTGAGGTGACGGAGAGTGAAGAGGGCTCCTTTAGCAGAGTTTTTGATGTGGACATTGAGAGTTAGGCTGTTATCGATGGAAATACCAAGAGATTTTACTGAGTTGGACAAGGTGAGTGAACAATTGAGGGCGTTTAGGTCGGAGATCCAGGATTGAAAGGGGAGAGGGTTATTTTTAGGGGAGAAGAGAATGATTTCGTTTTTTTTAGGGTTGCGTTTGAGATGATTTAATTGGAACCAGGATTGGATCTGGGTGAGGGTGTTGTTAAGGTGTATGATGTCCGCATGGGTTTTGATCTTGTAGTAGAGTTGGGTGTCATCGGCATAGAGGTGGTAGTTGATTCCTGCTTGTTTAAGAATGAGGGTGAGGGGTTCCATAAAGAGGTTAAAGAGAGAGGGAGAGTGAATAGATCCCTGGGGGGCTCCTAGGGAGACCGGAGTGGGGTTAGATAGACAGTCGTGAATTTTGATTTGCTGTGTTCGGTGTTGTAGATAGGAGACAAACCATTTGTGGGCAGTACCATTAAGGCCGAAACGATCTCTGAGCACATTAAGTAGGGCAGAGTGGTTGACTGTATCAAACGCTGCAGAGAGATCAAGGAGGATAAGAAAGCAGGTCTCGCCATTGTCAAGAGAGTGGTGGATGTCATCGACAATATTAAGCATGGCAGTTTCGGTGCTGCAGCCTTTCCTGAAGCCAGATTGTAGGGGGTCGAGTAAGTTGAAGTTTTCGATGTGTTTGTCTAGTTGGAGCAGGACACATTTTTCAAGGGCTTTTGAAAGAAGGGGGAGGTTAGTGATGGGGCGGAGATTGTTTAGGTCATTGGGGTTAGCATTGGGGTTTTTTATTATGGGAGTGATTTGTCCAAGTTGAAGGGAGATGGGGACACATCCCGTGGCAAGAGAGGTGTTGATGATTTTGGTCCAGGATGGGGTAATGATGTGCTTTAGGTCTGGGACAAGGTTAGATGGTAGGGGGTCTTTAGTGTGGGAAGACGGTTTAAGTTTACCAATTATATTAAAGACTTCTTGCTCAGTTACAGGAGGAAGTTAAGCAAGGAGGCATTGTTTTTTAGTTGTGAGTTAGGGTGGTTGGTTTCAAGAGGTGTAGTTGAGGATAAGTGTGGAGAGTAGTTTGGGGGGTGTAGTAGTAGGTAGGTGTGGGGAGTAGAAGGGGTGAGGTGGAGTAGTGGGCAAGTGTGAGGAGGGATCAGGGGGGGCTTGCATTTGGAGGTGATGTCAGGTGTATGTTGGGAGTTGGTAGGGATCTGTGTTAAAAGGAAGGATTGATCTATTTTGGCGATTTTTTGCGAGAAGAAGTGGGCAATTTCTTCACATCTAGAGGTTGAGGCCATCAGATTTGGAGGTGCGGAGGATGTTTGGTTACGAACGATGTTGAAAAGTTCCCTGGGTCTATTTGTGGCCCGATCGAGTTGTGTACGGAAGAAGGATGCCTTATCGTCAAAAATGTGTTTTTTGTATGTGGATCTAGCTAATCTGAGGAGTGCCAGATGTGAGGGAGAGGGATGGTGTCTCCATGTTCTTTCCGTCAGTCTTAGTGAACGTCTTTCATTGTTGAGTTCGGAATTAAACCACGAATTGGAAGGGATATTTCTTTGGTTTTTAAGTTTAGGCGGGGCCAATTGGTCAAGGATATCAGTGACAGCTTTATTAAAGTGTTCAGTAAGCTCATTTACGTTTTGTGAGGGAGGAGTGAGGAGAAGTTGAGCTTGGAGTTTAGACTCAAGTACACCAGGGGGGATAAGTTTTAGATTTCTGGTCCATTTCTTAGGTTTGTTGATTTTGGTGGGGGGGGGGGTGTTGCCGTGGTAGCAATGGTGAACAGTATGAGGTGGTGGTGGTCAGACCAGTCGATGGGGATGATATTAGTCAGGAAGGCCAAATCTTTATTGGTAATAATGGCATCCAGGATGGGATGCCCTCCTGCTGCTGAGCCAAGCTCGAGCAGGGGAAGGCAGAACAATAGGCATCCTGTCACAGGGAGGTGTGACCACTTCCCAGACAGGATTTAGTGTATTAGGGTGGGTGCACTTGCCAGCGCTACACAGTCTGCATGAGGGGCACATATGGTGTCCCTGTGCATAGTCCAGTTCAAACCAGTCCTGGGAGCCATTGACTCCCTCTCTGACGCGAAACTGGACAAAGGACATGGGAGTAACCTCCCCCCTGTCCAGACCCTCCCCTGGGAGGGTCCCCTGAATCTTCCCAACCCTTTCCCTAGGGTATTTAAGGGCTTACCTAGGTGTAGGTCCCTAAATTCGTCGTGGGATAAGATTCAGATCAGACACCGCTGCTCTTCTACCGTCTGGGCACTCTGGACTTCGTTTGGGCCTGACTTCATCTCCCTTCCAGTCTGCTGCATCGTCTGTGCCTGTGCATCATACAGGAACCTTCCAAGGCCTGTGAAGCATCAAAGACACTTGAAGAAATCTCCCTTGGAGTGAAGGTGTCACTCCCCTTCATTTGCAGGCACCGCAACTAAGTCGACCGGTCTGCTGATCCGGAGCTCCTCCGGACTCTGAAAGGTTCTGCAACACAGGTGGTGGTTTTCCACAGCTCCAGAAGCCTGCCCTGCCCTCTCACCAAGTTTGAGGCCAGCATCCCTCATGGGGGTTGCAATAACCAAACCCCTGTGCACCGCGTCAACTTGCAGTTGCAAAGGCTTGTTGACTTCTTTCCAAGAAGATCTTAGGGTTCCAAGTAGTCCCAACCTCGAGCACCTCCAGTGATCAGAATCTTCAGCCAACACTGAATTGTGTACATCATGGCCTGCATCTTTTAAGTGAGCTGCTTGCCGTCCTCTCGCGACTCCAGTGTCTCCGGCCTGTGGGTCCACTTGAGGGTCACCGTTGTTTCTTTTAGGCTCCCCTGATTGCTCGGGCCTGCCCTGACCCCTGCCTTTGGTGAGTCCCCTGGACCTTGCTGGTCACGGCGTTACTCCTTCAATTCCTGCGTTGGTTGCATTTGCCAAGGCTTGTTGGTGCTCTTGCCGGACACCGACCCCTCAGCACTCGACATCCTTCGTGGGATAGCTTGTGCACAGCTCCTGGTCCTCCTCAGCATCGCCTGGTCCTCACAGCTGCAGAGTCAAGGTCATCGTCATCCATCTTGTAACACCCGACATCGGAAGACATTCGTCTTCCAAGTCTCCTGGTCACCCCTGAGTGACATAGACTCTGTCCCCTCTGCTTGCAGGTACCTCTCAACTAGAATCCATCCTCGGAATCAACAGGGCACTTTCTCCTTCTTCAGCAGCGGCACTTTCCTGAAGTCCTCCATTGGGTTCGATGGCGGTTTCCGACACCACTTCACACGTATGCACCCGGCTTCCCTGGTGTAGGTAACATGGGTACTAGGGTATCCATGGGTGGGGTGGCGCTCCAGCCTTCTGTCTTCAACGGGGTTTCTTCAGGGTCCACTGGGAAGGGTCCTTAATCTTTAAAAATCCAACCGCGACTTACACGTAGAGTTGTACGGAGCACGCGGTCGTGTTCCCACACTGCACACGCTCTCTGTGGGGTCTCTATCTACTCACCTTGGGTGGTTCCTTGGGTCCCCAGCATTTCTACGCCCTCTCGACATTGTCTTGACCCGAGTCGTGGTTCTTATACCACTTTCTTAGTATATAGTTTGGTCCCCCCTGGGTCCACTGTGTATTTTGTGCTATTTATTGTGTTTCTTTGCTAAAGTATTGTGTGCATTGTGCATATCTCCGGGTAGGAGATATTTCTAAGTGTTAGAGAGTATTATATAATAAATAAATATTTTTATAAATACTTTGTGTGGTTCTTTTTCACTTAATCTATACTATAAGATTGCATTCTGGTAAAACAAGCTGCTTTACACTCCTTCTGTACTAAGCCTGAAGGCTGCTCTCCACAGCTACCACTTAGAGAGCTTTCTAAGGTTGTCTAAGACCTGTTAAATCACCATAAGGGTTGTCTGGACTGGTGCAAGGTGTCCACTTACATAAGTGTACATCATATACCAGACCAGCTTCTCACACAAGTTCTAAAGGAAGTATGACTTCCTGGCAGGCACATATGGTACTTGGTTTCCATCTAAACCAGATACAGTTGAATTTGAGAAGAAGAACCCACCAGGTGGCAGACTTCAAATGCAATAGATAACCACAAAAGAAATATCAGTACTTGTCTCATCAGCTGCAGAATGTTCGGCTCCCCGAGGCACTCACTTTCTGCTTGCATTTATATCCAGTAGGTATATCAATGACAGTAGCTATGGTTACAATTATATAGGCGGTCAAGCAAGTGCTTAGCTCATTTACAGCAAGGTGGCACTGATATTTACAGCTGGCGTAGTTGCAGTTTATGGTCTGTAAGAATTCTCTGTGTGCGAAGGAATATTGGTGGTCGGTGGAACATGCTATATCTGTTCTCTTTACAAATACATCTTGCATTGCTCTCAGTGGTGTTCCATATTTGGCGTGAAGCCCTGGTCGACCTTATGGAAATTTACCGTGGACCAACACCATTCACTTTATGAAATGACCAACAAATAAAACTCCCCTGCACACACACATCTCACCCTATTGTCAAGAATGGGATGTAGTCATCAAAATGGTAAACAGATAGGCCTCTACGGGAGCTTTGTGCATATCACTGAGCAGGCGTGTTCATCTCACGGACAGGCGAAGGTACATTACACTGAAGGCAGCTGGTGCATTTCATGGAAATAAGGGAGCACGGCCCAGATGTACGAAGCCATTTAGCATTTCTTAACGGGCCAAATCGCTATTTCGCCCCGTTAAGAGATTCTTAATGGCCTTTTCAGATGTACAAAAGGGCCAAAACTGGTTGCAATTTATGATTTCTACACTGTAGAAATCGCAAACTGCGACCGCCATTTTTGGAATCGCAAAGAGGGCTGACCTATTTGCGATTCCTAAAGCACATGTACAAAGCATTTCCTAAATGCAAATTGGGCATTTAGGAAATGCAATTACCATCGACTTCAGGTCGATGGTAACCAAGTGCAAAATAAAAAAAATGCATTAAAAATAAAAAATTTTAGTGTAACATGAAGCGGACATATGCCCCAAGGGCATATGTGCACTTACATCTGCACTAGGAAATTTGAGGTGCCTCCAGGGGTGCCTTAAGCTCAGAGGCACCCATGGCTTTGCATTTCTTAATTTGCGATTTCCTATTAGGAAATCGCAATTTAGGAAATGAAAAGCATTTCCTATTTCGCCCATAGGCGGGAATGCACTGGCATTTCCTATTTGCGATTCCCTAATAGCGATTCCTAATCTGTAGGAATCGCAAATTTTACTACGGAGTCGCTATTTAAGAAAAGCAAACGGGAACCTTAGTACATCTGGCCCCACGTGTAGCGTGGGATTACCAGCATCTTCAACATCTGGAAAGCTTCTCATGAGGGCCTTAATATCTGTTTAAGTTACAAGGTATCTGGACAGAAGCCTGCATCACTTTCTTAATGCCAGACCCATACATTTACAGGCCTTTCACACACCAACTCATCTGTGTTACAAGTGTAGCTGCACTGCAGTGAAAGAACGTTCTTTAGAATTTAAAGCAGAGGAGGGTTGGGCAACAAAACAACAGCCGAAAAACTGGTACTGACTGGCAAAGAATCCGGGGGTATAAAAGTAGCAGAAGGATATGCTACAAACAGCCACACCTTTTATGATGATGTAAGGCGGGTCTGAGTGTATTGTACTGTATATAATACACAACTCTAGTAATATAAATAAGATAGTTAATTACTTCATGATTTCCTTTACTTTTCCAATATTTTGCAGCTAGTAAATATCTGATATACTTGTGATGTGTTGAAGTCATCTCTGCATAGAAAATTACATTTACTAGGACCGTTTGGCAGATGACACCACTTAGTAATCCACGAATGAGCCACTTGCTCACCTGCACATTCGTATTATGGACCAAGCAGAGCTGCTCCTGGATTTTATGCAGTTCTTCCTGCTGCCACTGTATTTTTTCCTGTAGTATCTGTGTCCTTTGCTCCAGCTGGTCCTTGATGGATTGAAACATTCCGAATTGTGCTGACAACTTTAGAAAGAAAACCAACATAATTAGTTACCTACACCAAACTTTGTTCAGATCATCCGATATGTAATTACAACGTTAGATTTCCCACTAGACTCGTCTAATCTTAGAAAGCAAATAATATTATTTTAAGATAAACAGAATTTGAGGTCATAGAAATGAACAATTTGCCCACAACCTTTCTAAAATGAATCTCAACCCCCATGCATGACCCTACTGCCTTGCTCCATCACGTCAGTATCTCACATCCATTGTCTTTAAACCTCATACATTTAAACGTTATGAACGCTCTCGTCCATATGATTCACCAAGTGCCTTCTGAAATAGTAATTTCAATTCCTGTTATTTCTAGTCTCTGTATTTATGTGATCATTTAAAAATAAATGCAATATTATTTTTTAAATAATTACATTATTAAACTTAATTTAATCCTTTAAATTAATTTGATACTTAATTATTTATTTTGTTCTACATGTAAAATAAATATATAACATTAATTTACATTAATATTTAACATAAAATATTTCTACAATTTTTTTCCAGTTGAATAAACTTTGTATAACTGTTCCCTATAATATACCATAGGGAGCTCTCCGCCAAAAGGGAGGAGCTCCCTATAGTAAAGTATAAGGAAACTAACTCTAATGGGGAAGATAAGATAGGAACTTGGCATGAATGGAGCCCAGTAGACAAACCCCCACTCATGTCCTGTGAAACGAGGCTCATCGGAATATTTTCGCCAGGCTGCAAGATATATATTAACTTCAAGTTTCCTGCTTTTGTTGTTTGCTGCTGCTCGACGACTTCTGGAGGACCTCTGTGTTTGCCATTCATTTTGGTTGGACTCAGATTGACATGTCTGGTCTCCATTAGATTCTGGTGATTTCAAGCCCAGTATTTTGAATACTAGGCCACTGCGAAGATCATTTGCCTGAAGCTCAGCAGATAGGCTGCATGTTGGGTCTCCAGTCACAGTATGCTGTTTCTGCTTTATTCTGTAACCTCTTTAGTTTCTGAAAGTCCTTCTTTGTGGCACTGATGTAGAACATATTAGGTGTGTCTTGTGGTTTGTGGCATCCTGGCCCTGGCCTGCCTTGGGCCTGGCTGCCATAATGCTTTTCTTTGCACACGTTACTCTGAGCCGTTGTTCTATTGACCTCTGCTCTTGCCAAGTTCTGTTTGCACTGTCTGCATATTCTATCTTTCACCTTTTCTCCTGTTCACTTTGGGCTCAGACTGCACAACATGTACAAGGTCGAATAACAACGTTTCCTTGTCTTGCTGATTTGGCCAGTCCCTCACACCTAGACATAACACTAGGTACAGCTGCCATGGAAAATTAGTGTGCTTTTAATATTGCTGTTGGCCCGCGCTAGACTCACTTGGAGACAACCTTTCCAGAGAGAAGAGCTGTGATTGTCTGCTGATGTAGTTTTGCATCTAGAGACTGAGGTATGGGGGTTCGCTAGTCAATGCCCAGAGGTCTTCTATTTTTATAATAAACTAGCTTCCAGCACGGGGAGGGTGGTAATGTTAGTTAGACATATATCCACTGCTTTATGAGATGCTTTCCCCGTTTGTATTCTATGGAGTTGTAACCATGCTGATTATATTATTCATATGCATTATGCTAATAGTACTGACACGTGTACTGTAACTTAGAATACGTAAGTTGAAATAAACATTTTAACCTATACAGTGTCTCTTCTTACGCACGTTGTGGACAGGTACGAGTGTGACGAAAGAGTGTTCTTGCCTCTGCGAGTCCTGAGAGAGAGATACCGTGTTCTGGGTTGTCTAATCATTGGTACATTGGTGCTAATGGGACGCTAAGGCTAGTTGGGTTGGGGTTTTAGGTGCTAAGGTCTATGGTTGGCTCACCACTATATTCCGAGGTCCTATTATCCTGTGCATAGCTCTGTGTGTGTGCAGAAACCTTATGACATGGCGCGACCAACGAGTGGGGCAGCTTATCTGCGAGACGCTTGAGTAGTACTTGTGCTTGTCCACACCCCTCACGTACGCTTCCGGAAGCGTGTGTGACGGCGATACCTCCTATATTGAAGTTTTTGTAGGTTCTTTCAAGCTTGAAGTTGTTAAAAAGGTTTCTTAATCATAACCCTTTTGTGCTGCCTCTTGTTAGGTTGTCGAATAATCCCGTTAGTAATGGCGGGTATAGACATAGCGGCGCATAGCCGCACAGCACTCCGGGATCACTTACGGGTGTATGGAGTGCCAGACACGGGTTGTCGAACTAGTCTTTGTGGTTCAAGTCGATCCGGCTTTCCACTTTGAGGTGTTCTACTCTTGGATCACTTTTCCAGCGGTGGACGCGAACGATAATTTGTTCCATGAATATGAACCCACTACTGTTCCTGCTGTCTATAGACCTTATACTACTCTTGAAGTACCGCTCACGGCTTGGCAGCACCGTGTTTGGTTTAATGGCGCCCTCCCACAACCGACTACCACGGTTCGTTTAGGCCCCTTATCTATTGAGGGGGCCACTTGGCCTGTTTTGGCCGGGTACACCCCACATCCGCGCTATATGACTATACCAATCGCGGAACTGCGCACTATGTATGCGGCTTTGGTGCAAGTGCATCGAGCCTTAGTGCGATATGTTACAGGCAGCATCCATGGAGCCGCTCCTGGAGTTGCCGGCCAACCAGCTGCTGCAAGCGGAGTGACCATAAGTCCTGTCATGGTGAATTCGGTGATGGGCAAACGTCCACAAAATAAGGATGATTTTCCTTATTGGCTTGCAGAAAAATTTGACCAGTTGGAGGCAGTTTTTCCACACACAACCCCGGTGGATAAACACCGAATTCTAACGATTAGTTTGCCAAAGACTTAATTCCCGAGTTGACAGCATGTGACAACTGGGGTAAGGTATTCGCAGCAGTATATTCTAAGTGTTTTGGTACTCCTTCCATGACAGTTCTCCCCTCAGTAATTAAAAAAGTACAGGATGAACATGGCCCTGAAGCGGCTGTGGAATTAGGGATGAGACTGGTGGGAGTGTTTGAAGTAGTAGCGGAGCTGATCCTTGCGAATGTCTAGGGCGATGCAGTGAACTTTCAAGTAGCGAATGCTTTGGCTTTGGTCCCAGAATTGGACAGGCCTCGCGAATTACCGAAAATTATTACCCAGGCTTACAAAACTATTGGCAGAAATAGCCTGGGCAACAAGCCTTTTGCAAAACAGCAAACACAATCGCAACAACAACAACAAACCAAATCTCAGCCTGAGAAAGATGAGAAACCAGTCTTCACTAAAAAGAGTTGGAGGCTGAAAAAACAGGGTAAGCAACAAAAGAAGCCGGGGTCGAGAGGCGCATCCCGGTTTCAGTCTCTTCTGAACGCACTTATGATTTACGCGATAGAGCGAGAATTAAATCACCGGATAGGTTTCAGATCCCTGATGCGAGTTCTCCTCGTTCTTCACAGGCACAGACTTCGTCACAGGCCGGTGGAGGAGACCGCCAGGATAGAGGGAGGGACCGAGAGGCTCCCCAGGGACGAGACCAACCTCGACAACAAGTCAGAGGAAAAGCAGAAGACTTTCAACGTTTTCGACCACAATTTCAGAAGAAGAAAGTTGCCGCTGTAACAGCGAAATATGCCACAGACGGTGAGAATGAGGCTCCTGAATTGGACGTGGGCAGTAACCCTCCTAGACAGCGCCGCGAGAAGTTACCATAGTGCGGGAGGCGCTACGTCCTCATATGGAGGCGACAGCAACTGAAACATTCATTACTGTCGAGACAGCTGACACCAGAGTGGCACCCCCTGATAGACATTTTAATATTGTCATTCAAATTGAAGGTGATATACAGCGCATTATTAAAGGGATTTTTGGGAAAATCTAACCTCTTCATATGACATTTTATTAGCAGAGGTGGATTGGCCACCCCCATTCGTTCTTGCTGCACGTACAGGGGAGGAGGTAATCCTTCTGAGCTTTTCTCGACATGTCCCAAAGGACAAAGCGGAGGCTCTGGCAGCTGAGTGGGCTGTGTCCCTGGCTCCTGCGTTATACCGCAACCACGTGGGTTGGGACGAAGAATCTCCCCCCCATGAAATACCTTTGCGGTCACTACCGCAGCCACAACCCCAATATCCCATAAAACGTGAAGCCAAAGGCCCCGTTTCCGAAATTCTGACTCAGTTGGAATATCAGGGAGTAATCGAAACCTGTGTATCACCTATGAACAATCCCCTTTTCGCGGTTTCTAAACCCGATGGATCGTACCGCTTAGTTTTGGATTACCGGCATTTGAACTCTCATTGTCGGACCTTTGCGGTGCAAAATACCCATAGTTCTGCGCTTGTGGACAGTCTTGTTCGTAAAAAATATAAAACGACACTTGACCTTTCTAATGGATTCTACACGCACAACTTAGCCCCGGAGAGTGGCCAATGGTGTGCTTTTACTTCCGGTGGTAAAATGTTCAAATTCAGGCGTCTTCCTATGGGCTACAAGAATAGTCCAGGCGTATTCGCCGCTCGTGTTGTCTCTTTGTTGAGACGGCATAGATCCAGACGCATGTTCGTACGTAGATGACATTTATCTGACAGATGACGAATTGTTTCCGCATCTGACCCGAGTAGACCGCATTATTCTTGAATTTGCGGTTCAAGGTTACAAATTTAACTTTGCTAAATCTCACATTGCTGAATTTACCGTTTTGTTCTTGGGCTATGAGCTCAACAATGAAGGTAAGGGCTTAGCCCCCATTTCCTGGAGAAATGTGCACTTCTGTGCACTCCTACTAATCTGAAGAAGCTTCAGTCCTTGCTGGGTTTTTTGAACTTCGGACGTACATACATTCCCGAATACGCCCAGCGTATCAAGCCACTGTATGCCTTGATACAACCTACTTTTTCGAAGTCTTGTTGGTTTCCGGAGCATACCTCCATTCTACAGTCTTTACAGACTGACCTTCTTGAGTCTAAATATCTTCTGACGCGGGATAACCACACAAACCTGGTGATTAGAATCATTCCAGGGTTGGTGGGTTTCACGTACTTAACCTTTAACGAAGGTGATACAGTACCCATCGCATACAAGTCACATCTGTACACTTCCGCGGAAATGCGGTTTTCCTCTGTAGAAAAAGTTCTAACGGCAGTGCAAATGGCGATTCTAAAGGAGCGCGCACTGGCACAGGAAAACGCATTCTGGTGGTAACACCCTATCCTGCCCTGGAGGCGGTGACAAAAGCAAGTGTACCGAACTCTAAAGCTTTGCACCCCCGTTGGATTCAATGGGCAACATCTTTGACGTCTCCGGATGTCACTTTCATATTCGATTCTTCTCTTCAGACTCAGGAGTTTTTACAGTATGAATTCGTTCATCCTCCTCCTCTGTCTTTACTGCCGCTTGAGGATTACGACTGTGTGATCTACACCGATGGTTCGGCACAACCGGCCACGGGGTCCAAGCATGCTTATTCAGCCGCATGTGCTATTGTTGCAGGTACCTTTGTGAACGGAGAGTTCAAATCCACTGTAGTGCACACTCAGACACTAGGGGATAGTACCGCACAATTGGCCGAGTTGCGCGCTTTGGTGCTTGCACTTGAGTTCGTTAATCCTGATGTGACCACTCTAATTGTGTGCGATTCTTACTACTGTGTTCAATCATACAATGACAATCTGTTCTTTTGGTCGCAAAACGACTATAGAGACGCTAAAGGCAACACAATAAAGCATAAAGCGCTTTGGGTTCGAGTGGCAGAATTACAACAACGTCTGCCGCTCACACAGGTGGTTCACACCCTAGGCCATCAGCGGGTGGGCGCACACGCTGTTGGTAACAGTCTGGCAGATGAAGCTGCCAGATCAGCAGTAGTCACGTGTTCAGTAGCAGCAGTTACTAGATCCATGTCTAAAATAGACACCGATATCTTGGCTGCCATTGCTGCGACAAAGGAAGGCGTTAATTACCCTAGGGGTTTTCCTTCCAAATATTCTTATCAGTTAGGTCCCGAACAGGCTCCTTATGTAACAATACCCGGTGTTGGGGATCGGCTGATCCCCAACGCGGACCGCTGGTTTTCCTTGATAACGGCAGCACACGAAGGCATGGCTTCGGCTCATGCTGGTGTGTCTGCGACAGTTTCCATCTTACAGCAGCGTTACTGGTGGCGCGGTTTATATAAAGACACCCGTACTTATGTGCTTTCCTGTGACGTTTGTCAACAGATTAAGCCTTCCACGGTTACGCGACCACCTCAGACCTCGCTAGGCATTTCTAACAGACCCTTTGGGTGTGTTTACCTGGATCACTGCGGTCCATTTTCTTCAGACACTGCCTATAAATATATCTTAGTGGCAGTGGACTCGTGCACACGGTTCATCTGGGTCTGGCCACAACGGAGTGCTGGCGCTCGAAATGTCATCAGGGATTTGCGTGTCTTTGTGGGAATTTTCGCATGCAGCACCTTCCATTCTGACCAAGGTCCGGCGTTCGCCTCTAAGGCTTACAAGGACGCAATGGGTTCATTGGGGGTGCGGGTGAAATTTTCGTCTCCGTATAGACCTGAGGGCAATTCTATCGTTGAACGAATGAACCGTGACTTAAATCAATCCTTGACAGCTAGAGTTATAGGTACTGGCAGGAACTGGCTGGCCCACTTGTATACCGTACAACGTGCACTTAATAATCTCCCTAGAAGACCTCTGGGTGGGCGGACCCCATACGAAATGCTTTTGGCATACAAATGTTTGTGCCTGACCTTGATGGTCTAGACATGGCGGCGCAATCCGCCAAGTTTGATGTAGATAACCATTCTGCTATGTTACAGGACTTACAAGAAGCCCGAGACAAACTTGCAATTGCACATTTGCCTTCAGCCACAGACCCCGCTCTGCAGATTCCGGTTGCCGGCTGGCTTCCGAAAATTGGCGACCTGGTTCGAGAGAAGGTGGAGAACAAAAAAGAATTCGGCCCCTCTTTTCGTGCACCGGTTCCAGTTCTGGGCTGGAAGGGAACACGTACAGTAATCTTACCACCGCTTCCTGGTCGCAAGGAGAACAGATACATCTCAGTGGAAAATGTCAAGCTACAACATCTGGCCGATCCTGAATAGTGTTACACCAGCGGTCTCTTGTCCTGCCATTTATCGGACATGTGTTCGAGGCACTCCTGCGCGAACGGTCACTGGTGTTACCATGGAGATGGTTGATTTGCCTGAAAATATATTCGAACCCCCTGCATCCCCCTGCATCGACGAGGGACGAGTATACCTATCCCGCAAAAGAGTCGGTGGCACACCAACCAACAACGCCACTGAGCCCGACACGTTTTCCTTTGACTCGGATTCCACCTCTTCAAATGTCCTGTCCAAGTTCAGTCTTTTTGTATCCTGGTTTAGAGACAATTTTTTGGTTCCACCCTGGACATATCTCTGGTTGGCGCTTTTCTTGATTTTTTTGTTCATGTCCATTGGCTTTGTTACAGTGTTTTTTCTACTCATCAATGGTCACTATTTACCTGAATGCTCTGCTGTGAACAGTGTTACTGGAACTTTGGCTCCACATTCTTCCTCTCACATCATGAAGCGTGACCACACATTTGTGAACATATCAGCGTTTCCCGTTGCTGATGGCATCGTATGGGATGCGGTAAACTTTCAAATCCATGGTCCGACAGAAATTATTAATGTACCAAATGTCCTTCGAGTTTCGATGGGTGATGTAGTAAAAGTAATATTTATTCTGACGATTGGGATCTGCATGCCGTTGAAGCATTATTTGCTGATTTAAAATATTATGCTTCTTTTAATGCTGAGGATTTGTATATGAATTCTGCAAATTATGCCGATTTGTACTGCTACCAGCATTGGGGCAACCATTTTCTCCACAAACCGAGTGCACTACGTAGCCCTGTTACATACACCCAATGGGAACATTGCCCAAACCCCATACCAGGTAGCTCCCAGACCCTTAGAAATAAATTTACCTATTTCACTGATTTCAATCGATCAAACCCTGGGTCCTATTATTTTAAACTGAATGCCCCAGCAACTCAGAAAATCATGTTAACCCACACGAAATTACTTTATTCAGGTTCCTTTCTGAACGCCTTAGCTGTGGGTGGTTATGAGTACTGGAGGGACACTGTGGATTTGAAATCAATCTGGGGCACAAAGCCATGGCAGGTGCAGGGCACAGAGGCTTTGCACCGTGCTTGCCTTATCCCGGCCCAAATTGTGTTTCTAAATGCTTCCAACTATCAGACTACGTGTTGGGGTTTGGCTACTACGAAACAATTAAACGCACCTTCCTTACCATCCCTGTCAAGCGCTCCCAATGATAGTTTGCGTTTTAATATGTCCCTTGCGACTTTGCAGGCCATGTTTCAGGACAATTCATTCAATGTTTCTACACTTGTACAGTCACCCTGGTTGGTATGGCCCATATCGTCTAATGCATGCCAACTGCGTTTTCACGGCTCAGTTCCTGGATACAAACAGGACAGGCCTGATCCGAGGTTTTCTGATTCCCGTACTGTCACCACATATTCTGTTGGTAAATTATGCAAACAGTGGTTGCAGCATTCGTCCCTAGACTCTGTTAAACAGCATTTATCCCTCCTTTCAGGCAACATTGATCTGTCCGACTTTGTTTTGGGGCCTCGTGGTCCACGACCAAAGAGATTCATTTATGAAGCGTATAATGAACTCTAGAAGCTATCACAAATGGAAGCTGCATCCCGTCTTCGGGAAATAGACCAAGCAAATTTGGAAAAGGTGCTTGCTGTTGTTGACAATAGTATAAATACCCTGTCTTCCCGCATTTACACATTAGAGAATATTGTGTCCTCTGTTGTTGATATTGTACAAGATGATGTTTCTATATTGTACCATGGTCAAAATCAATTGCGTTCAGTAATGCAGTTTGCGTGGACTTTGCAAACCCTTAAGTTAGGTAAAGTTCCTTGGAATTTCTTGAACACCACCGCCCTATTTCTGCCTTTTAATTTGACTGAAAAACAGCAGTTCATGTCCATGAAAGATGCATCCTACACTTTGTTACATATTGAGAAAGTGGATCCTTTACCATTCTCTGTAGCGGAACTAGATTCTGCTGTGTGGCTGGTTCATGGGGTTATCGCTTTACCTTTTTCCTTGTTTGAATTTAGATCATGCATGAAACATTATCCTGTGGGCCGTTTCCAGCCTTTGGGTAGTGCCTTCCTACATGAACTCTGGTCCTTGCCTTTCATGTATAAATGCCTTAGAGACGGCAAGGAAGTTCTTCTCACGGGGAGTCTTGTGATTCAACTGTAGGTCATTCACTTATTTGTAAACATATTAAGCTTCACGGAGCTTGTAGCGTTTCCGTTCCAAATCTTGCATGTGTGCTAAAAGGTATTCCTGCTCCTGCTATTTCTCCCACCTTTACTTTGCTTACTAATGGTAGCTATTTGCTTTTAAATAACGAAGACTGTTGTGGCCTGCAGGCCGGCATTCCGTATATTGTCACGGTTTCGCACAGAGTTGTCTGCTGCAAGAATGTGCTTTTTCCTCCCCCTCACGACATCGTTGATAACTCTATTTGGCCTTCCATTCCTACCATGGAGGCAGATTTCAATAAGTTGAGCAGAATAAAGGCCCTATTATTGAATGAGGAGGTTATGCTCACATCCGCCCGGGAGACATTCATTCTCCAGTTGGCGAGTACCCACAGTGAAATACAGGCCCTTTTGAATACTGACCTCCCCCAACATTTCGGGGAGTTAATTCATCGTATTTTTAACGCATCAAACACTGAGGGTCTGGTGCACTTTTTTAAGATTGTGGGGTCCGGCCTGGTGTCCACCTTCCAAACTATTTTCGGTGTGATACCGGCGTTCATTCATTATATTTTTTCCAGCGTCTTTGGTGGATTCCCCTTGATCCTCGCCTTGGCGGCTGGTGCCTTGCTGTTGGTCTGTTTTCTGCGCAATGGCTGCTCCCCGATGGGCCCTTCTCGATCCCGAACGCCTCCAGCGGCTCCGTGAGCGACTCCTGGCTGGTTACGGTGTTCTGCCATTGGCGACCATCAGTGTGTCATATACCCTTTCTTTTCGCTTTGCGTATTTCACTTACGTGCAACCTGTGATGTCTTGCATCCGCTGTCCTTTCACCTGGAGCATGGATTATTGCCTCTCCAATTCGTCATTGTCTGTTCCGGATTTTGTTCGGTTGGTGGGTCCCTTAGAGGCCCATGAACAGGACTGTTCCGTAACTGGCTGTATGACGCGTGCGGCTGCACTTGGGATTTTGGCACAATGGGATATCTGGGCGGCTGCTCAGGATCTCCTACAACAGAGCTATATTGAATATCACGCAAGTTGTCCCGCATTGCTTTTGGATACTCCGTCCTCTGAGGAACATTCCTGCTCGTTTGATCTGTTGGACTGGATGGCGTCTATGTTTTCTGACACTTCCAATGATGTCCTTTTAGATGCTATAGCATTTTTCTGCACTTACACGCTTCTGGATTGAAATGGCCTGCCTCGCTGGCTCCCATTGGTCATCGGACACTTTTGTTGTTTTGTCCCTCTCCCTCCTGGGGACTGCATAACCTGCAGATGTTTCTGTTCTGCTCGGCCCATTTGAACACTGTCTTTGTCCTTTGTCTTGGCCGATGGACTGTCCAGGGGAGGGTGTCTTGTGGTTTGTGGCATCCTGGCCCTGGCCTGCCTTGCTAAGGTTGTCTCGGGCCTGGCTGCCATAATGCTTTTCTTTGCACACGTTACTCTGAGCCGTTGTTCTATTGACCTCTGCTCTTGCCAAGTTCTGTTTGCACTGTCTGCATATTCTATCTTTCACCTTTTCTCCTGTTCACTTTGGGCTCAGACTGCACAACATGTACAAGGTCGAATAACAACGTTTCCTTGTCTTGCTGATTTGGCCAGTCCCTCACACCTAGACATAACACTAGGTACAGCTGCCATGGAAAATTAGTGTGCTTTTAATATTGCTGTTGGCCCGCGCTAGACTCACTTGGAGACAACCTTTCCAGAGAGAAGAGCTGTGATTGTCTGCTGATGTGGTTTTGCATCTAGAGACTGAGGTATGGGGGTTCGCTAGTCAATGCCCAGAGGTCTTCTATTTTTATAATAAACTAGCTTCCAGCACGGGGAGGGTGGTAATGTTAGTTAGACATATATCCACTGCTTTATGAGATGCTTTCCCCGTTTGTATTCTATGGAGTTGTAACCATGCTGATTATATTATTCATATGCATTATGCTAATAGTACTGACACGTGTACTGTATCTTAGAACACGTAAGTTGAAATAAACATTTTAACCTATACAGTGTCTCTTCTTACGCACGTTGTGGACAGGTACGAGTGTGACGAAAGAGTGTTCTTGCCTCTGCGAGTCCTGAGAGAGAGATACTGTGTTCTGGGTTGTCTAATCATTGGTACATTGGTGCTAATGGGACGCTAAGGCTAGTTGGGTTGGGGTTTTAGGTGCTAAGGTCTATGGTTGGCTCACCACTATATTCCGAGGTCCTATTATCCTGTGCATAGCTCTGTGTGTGTGCAGAAACCTTATGACAGGTGTAACAGGACTAGCGCCCTTGTAGCTCAATTCCATCATTATTCAGTTTCAGTAATGGGAGCACTCTTCCAAACAACACGTGAAGGAAGGATGGTGCTTTTCAACACGGATGTTATCTGCCGGCTTAAGGAAGCTTCGCGTGAAACCACAATCCCAGGTTACTTACTATCAGTATAAATGGTAAGCAAGTCTCAACTCTGTGTCTTATATATGCCCATGACCTCAATTCAGGCACAGGTAACTCTCCCTCATCTAGACATAAATGTGCCTGGTTCAGTGTGAAACACTGATACACTGCTCTTAATTGGTTTCTAGCAGAAGAGGATTCGTGTAACATCAGGATGCTTTTGGAATTGTGGACAAGTCTGTGTAATCACACCCAACAAAGGCCATGGGGAAATATTGAACAGCTGCATTGAAACTGATGAACTCTGAGGGACCCCAAATGTTATGGGTTTGGTTGATGATGTGGCACTGCTGATATTCACTTGTTTGACCTCAGTCCATCAGGGAGGATCGGATCCACTTTAAAGCTAACCCAGCGACTTCAGCCCATTGTTCTAAATGTTGCAAAAGTATTATTTTGCTAACTATCTAGTAGGCATAGAGTCTCAATGTTCTGAAAATTAGGACCCTCATGGTTCTGAGAGGATTTTAAAACAGGGATTACATAGGTTGCTGGGAGTAGCTAAGGTGTAGCTATTAAAATCATGACGCAATGCTTACCGTTAGTGAGTTGTGTGATCATATGCTGAAAAATAAAGACGTCTGTTACAGAGCTCCATGTATGGCGTGTTTCATTTACGTGCTCCTGGGCTGGGCGGGACGTGACAACTGTTGTCAAGTAGGGGATTCGTGCCCAGAAGGAACAGGACTGCTCTCCCTGAGAGTTTTCGATGATATAGCAAACTGTTGTGCATGCCACGTGCACCCCAGATCGATGTGAAGCAGTCTGAGGTCGGCGTGTGTGGAGGGAATGCGCTACTCCAGTCTATACGTGGCCATTGCAGATGCTGAAGGCCTGACAGAGGAGCACATTTGAAAAGCACTGCAGAATCTTCTGGTAAGGCTGAAAGTAGAGATATTGCGCTGTGCCGTAACACAGAGCCATCATCCATGCAAAGCAAACGCTGAAGTCAGGGACAACTGGGTATGGAAGCAGAGATCTACTTACCAGCACCAGCAAGTGAATTGCCATACGACCTCTGAACGGGCATGGAGACCCATGTTTAAACACACTGCAAGTGGCGTCCCCATCATGATTGCCTGAACGGCACGTGTCACCACAATGTCGCCAAAGGGGAACACGAAATATACAGCTGCCACGTTCCTGAAACCACCTCCGCCATTTGACACGGCTAAGAAACAGAACATTGGTATCAGGTGGGCTACAATCGAAACACTTGATGACTTCATAGATGTTCTAGAAGAAGAAGATGATAAGAAGATCATTAAATACTTGAAGAGTCTTGCTGGTGATGGAGTGAAAGAAGTGATAAAGAAAGACTCGCAAACTGAAGCAAAATCATACCAAAAGGTAAAAGAAGTGTTGGAAGCCAAGTTCAACTCCATGCCGAACGTTGACTATGAAAGATACATCTTCAGTCAAGCACGACAAAAGGTTGGTGAAACAATGGTTGAGTTTGTTTAAAGACTTGAGACACTCATTAAACATTACAAGTTCTGTGATTTCATCAATGAAGAAGCTGTGCTACTCAGAATTATTGATGGTTGCCTTTCCAACTCATTTAGAAGACGCATATTGAGAGAAACACACAGTCTAGAGAAAATGTTAATGGCTGCTAGAGCCAAACAGCGAGCAGATCGACAAGCTGCTGAAATGGAAGTGGGAACGGTTCAACATGAGTCGGCCCTGACAGTGCAAAACAGGTCCCAGCGAAAACACGATGCAAGTAAGTCAACATCTGTTAAGAAATCAAAATTGTGCTTCCAATGTGGATATTAATTTCCCCACAAAGGTAAATGTTTAGCCATAGGACAGACATGTAAAGTTTGCGGTAAAGAAAACCACTTCATAATGGCCTGCAAAGGAAAAGAAAATGTAAATGTGCCACTAGGGAAGGACAAAATAGACACCCGAATGTTCCAGAAGCATTCTTGCCACGTCCACAAAACCAAAAAGCAACATCAGCTACAAGAAATGGAAACAAGACCAGACCAATCGTCGTCAATCTTATCATGCAGAGTGTCTTTGATTTCACTATCGAGTGTCGATGAAGAAGATGGGTGTGCGTTAATGGTAGCTACCAAGGAACGATGTGCACATGTAGGAACAGCTGCTTGCAAAGAAGATCCCAACTGAAAAGAAACTCACCAAGCAAAACGACAAACTTTATTTGGACACTGTCCCAAAATCACACGAAAGTGAATGATCAACCAAGAACTTTCCTCATAGACAGTGGTGCTTAACATCATTATAAACACTACAAGATCTGACCCCTATCGAACAGACAACTTTATAATTATGGGACACACAGGGAGTTTTCACTGTACACTTTAAAACTTCCCTAGCACGGCCCGCTCATTGCATGTGGCCTGCTGGTCCGTGCTGTTCAATTTAAGCAAACGTCAGTAACCACAGCCTATAAACACAGCAATTAGTGACTTCAAACCCTCACATTAATGTGTACTGCAAATTAGAAAAAATGTGAGAGAAGGCCAGTAAGCACCTCACGTACGCAAACCCAAGGAGCTGCTGGATGGTATTCGCCAGTATGCCCACGTTATCATCATCGGTTGCTTATGTGGCCAAAAAGAAAAATATGTGCTTAAATTTCCTCAGAGGTGAGAAATTGAACAGAAAATAAATCATAAAAACTGTATGCCAAACAACACTGAGTCTATGTAGCTCACTCAGTGCCCACTGGTGCCCAACCGTGAAAAAGAGAAACTATTCTAACAATTAAAATGAGGTACCACTCACATGCAAGACATACTTTATTGAATGCTGCGAGTGTCCTCAGGTTAAAAAACGGGCATGTATATGGCCACTTTCACCCACGAAAGGCCAACATGTTTCGTTGCCAAACTATCTAGGCAACTTCGTCAGGGCATTCGGGAAAACCAGTCTTCACCTCTTATTCTTTACTGCACTATATCTGTGGGTATTGACGAGATAAAAGGAAAGAGAATGTGCCAATCATGAACAAAGCCTATGTCCATCATGCTATTAAACATCCAATTTCAAAGGACCGGGGACAAGACCCCACCTCACAATCACTTAATTACCGAGTAGTTACTGTCGTCCCTCGTACCTGCAACCCTCTTCAATGACGAATACCGCGCCAATAGGTCACATTTCGCCGGTCGGACTGCAAATGTCAGTCTCCACCTGTCAATGATAAAACACTGAGTATCTCATATAACAATGATTTAACACTGAATATCTCATACGAGGTCGTGTGCCTGAACAAAATCATACAAAAAGGTATATTTTCCAAAACGGGCTCCAGCTCAATGCCCCCTCTCATTAGAACCTCCTCGTAATGTCTATGGCTGGTGACCGGCGAAATATTCTCATATGGGTTCCGTTCTCTTACTTCCACAACAACCCCTTATGCTGTTTATCTGCTCCTTAAGCCCCCAACTACTTATGGTTCGTGGTGCAGTGTTGGCAATAAATACCTTATTTCATAGTGCCCCAGAAAGCGTGTTCAAGTATAGTCAAATGCGTGTCCCATAAACGGAATATTTCGTCACGCTCGATCACTTACAGTGGGCGCCGGCACTGTTTTCAAAAGCGCCGTGGCCGGAGTCACGTGGTGCGTGAGCAACGTCACGTAGCCATGTTTCTATGTAAAATGTTACTAAAGTGGCGGCCATATTGAAATAATATGCCTAATGTAAATTTAATAATAGATGCACATACAGAAAGTCCTCATTGCGCCCACGTTGAGGCTGCGGAGTGTCTCGTTATATTAAAACATTCAAAGTGGGCACCGGCATTATTTTTAAAACCGCTGTGACCCCGAGTCCCTTGGCGCGCGGGCACCATCTCGGAACCGAGTTCCATCGTGAAACATTGCTCCTGTCTCAGACCAGTGTGCCCAATGCATCCTAAATACCCGGTTCGTCCCCCTATTTCATGATATTATACGTGGCTAAATTCTATTCCCAACCTTCTTCAGTGAGGTCCCCAGTACAAGGTACCCAGATCAAAACACTGGGAAATTTTTCTTAATGGAAATGTATTTAGAAAATATGGGAATTGGCCGTTTTCAACCGATAATACCGGTCGTCCCATTGGTGATAGCCTTACGGACAGGGGAGACTTGCATACGATGCTAACTGGGCTCACGTGTCAAAACATGGGGAAATTTTTCTTAATGGAAATGTATTTAGAACATATGGGAATCGGCCGTTTTCAACCGATAATACCGGTCGTCCCATTGATGACAGCCTTACTGACAGGGGAGACTTACATGCAATGCTTACTGGGCTCACGTGTTGTTGTCAGCCTAAGCTATTATTCACATTAAACACCTAATCTACTTACAAGTTGTTTATTAGTACCAACAGAAAATTAAATTAAAATTAAACTTCTCTCAGGGATTTACATCTGTTGTTTTACAAGGGAGGTCAATTCGGAGGGACATTCATCAAGTGATGACCCAAGTCAACCCATGGATGACAACCATGTAGACAGGGAAGATTCACATTAGACTACTTAATAGGCTTGCAGGATGTTGTTAGCAAGGTTAGTTTTTTATTTTTCATTAAAAAAAAAAACCCCGGCTACAGGATTGCCAAGTTATCGTTTACAAGTATGGTTCCAGACAAAAAGGGCAATACTCGGGACCTTTCTCCATTTACAGATAGTCTTAGCGGTTGCCCACCTTATTCCATTCAATGGAGTCATTCAAGCCCCCCTGGTTAACTCCCTCATTGAAAATCCATCTTGCTTCTTTTCTGGCCAAGATTTAATCAATATTATATTTCTCACCTATCACCCTCTCCAACACTGTCCATTTCAGATCCCTGAAATCATGTTTTGCTTCTCGGAAGTGTTGGACAAGGCGAGTAGTTCACTTCCCTGCTCTCAGAGTGCTCAAATGTTCTTGTATTCGAACCTTCACTTTCCGTGACGTGAGTCCTATGTAATGCAACCCACACCTACATGTAATCCTATAAATAACATGTGTGGTGTTGCAATTACTGAACTTGTTGAGATACCATATTTTTCCACTCACGAGCTGGACACTCTTAGTTGCTTCGGTCAGATCACACACCGAGCAACCACCACATCGATAGTGTCCTGTCGGTAGGTTAGAATCCTTCTTTTGTGGAGTCGGACGTGTATGAACCAGTCTATCTTTCAAATTGGGAGCCCTTCTGAAGGCAAATCTGGGGGGTGGCATTTTCTTACCCCCAGTGCCCAACAATGACCAGTGTTTCCGGATTATCTGTCTGATTTTAGTAGACAGGGGATCAAAAGTTGTTACTACAGGTAAACACTGGTCTTTTTGTTTGTCAGATCTCTCCAATAATGCTTCACGAGGTGTATTTAAAGCACGTTTGCGCGCCCTCTTGACTACTTTATTGGGATACCCTCTGTTCATTAATTTCACGGCCAGATCTTCAGATTGTTCCATGAAACCTCCCATCGATGAACAATTCCGGCGATATCGCAAAAACTGGCCCACAGGCAGATTATCGCGGAGCGCTCTGGGGTGAAACGAACGGTAGTGCAGCAGGGAGTTCCTGTCAGTGGGCTTCTGATGGACAGCCGTCACCAGTCTGTTACCATCAGCCATAATGTCTACGTCCAAGTATACAGCCGAGTCCTTACTGATACTCCAAGTAAACTGTAAGCAGTCATCTTGTATGTTCAACCATGCCAAAAATTCCACTAACTGGTCCTCTGATCCAGTCCAGATACAGAGGACGTCGTCAATGTACCTCTTCCAGAGAAAAATATTCTCCTGGAAGGGGTTGGAAGCAGGGTAGACAACATTCTCCTCGAACTGGCCCACATAAATGCAGGCCAGACTCGGCGCGAATGTTGCCCCCATCGATCTTCCCGTCACTTGCAGATATATCTGGTCCTTGTATGCAAAGAAGTTCCTGGTGAGGGCTAGTTCTATGCATTGCAATACGAAAGATTGCGGGACATCGTAAAACCATTCAGATGCCCCAAGGGCACGCGCTGCTGCCACCAGCGTTGCCTCTTGGGGGATGCTGGTATACAAAGACTCAATGTCTATTGTCACCAGCAATTGTCTGGAAGGATCGTATTCAACTGTGTTCAAGATGTTCAGAACATCAGTGGTGTCCTGCACAAACGAAGGTTGCATGATCACGGACTCTCTTAGGAAGAAGTCCGCAAACTGGGACAACGGCTCCAAAACTGATTGGATCCCTGAAACAATCGGGCGGCCCGGCGGCGGGCACTGGGCTTTGGGTCCCATAATTATAAAGTTGTTTGTTTGATAGGGGTTAGATCTTGTAGTGTTTATAATCGTTTGAGTAGGGGGCGATCTGACTTCTTATTCCCCCTTTGCTCCTGTTGTGTTTGTGCTTAACATCATGCCTGTGGAGAAGTTTAACAGCCTATCCCCTGTGCCTCACCTCACTCCATAAGACGCTCGTGGAACCAACTCCAGAAGTCCAGATTACACAGACCGACACCGCAGGGAACTAATGTAATGAGCTGCACAACTAAGGTTCTGAGACCAAGACTGACGGATGGTCCTAGCCTTACAAACGCTAAGGTCCGACAACCACGCAGGACCTTCCTATAAATCAGGAACATGGAACAATAAACTGGCTAGATACAACATATAATGCGTTCATAAAGCAGCCAGGATCACATGTCCACAAAGTCAACTAGCACTGAAGAAGACCTTCCATAAAATACAGCGCAGGCCCATATTTGAAGGTCGAAACTCGTCGGCGTACATATACACGGGGCCAAGAGCAACCACCATCAGGGTCACTTTATGCACATAAATTGGGCAATTAGGATCCCACCTTGACTTTAACTCATGCTCTGACTCCAATTTCCTACAGGGCCTGGTAATTGCATTAAGCACTACACACAAGAGGACTGAAGGGCAAGGCAACAGTACCAAAAACAATAAAGTACAGGACACAAGTCAGGCAACTGCATCCGGTCAGCTGCTTGTCTGCAAACAAAGGTTTTTTAACTGTAATCAAGATATAGTGATTGTTTTGTTGTACATAAATTGTGTTCTTGATTACGTCATCATATGTCTGTATGAAGTGGTGTCATGTAAATTGTGCTTTGTTTCATTTTAAGTTTTGTCCTATGTCTATATGTATGCAAATGTATAGCATGCTTTTTCAAAAATTTGTAAAAAGAAAAAAAATGCTATGATCTAAGAAAAAAAGATTTGTGATTCATTGCACAATAAATAATTATTTCAAAGAAAACCAGTAATACGGGTGTAATATATAAGAGTGTATACCATGGAAGATAAATTGCAAATAACAGGACAAATTAATAACGACTGTAGGAACAACACGTGGGTTTACTACGTAAATCGCTGTTTGATCAATGGTCTGGGAGGCATTTCCTTCATGTAGATTCACCTCACTCCATAAGGCACAAAGGTGGGCTGCTTCTGAACCACTTCAAAGCCAAGGATCACTAAAAGCAACCATGCGACACAAAATGCCAGTACAAACGCCAATCCATGTCCTTCAAGGAACTTCATCCAGTGCCTGTCTACTCAGTTTTGCCACCGCTGATGACATAGAACTGATATCACTCAATTGCAAGCTTCACGCTCAGTCTGAGATTGTGAGTAAGTTCCCATTGTTGTTTCATGGTTTAGAAAGTTGTTTCATGGTTTAGTAAGTCTCAAACAAGAAAGAAAGATATCCCGGTCCTCACATAGCGGACATGATCATGCAGTTGAATTGAGCCAAAGTCTTCTCCCGTCTTGATTTGAACAAAGGATGCCATCAACTTGAGCTAGAAGAGAATTGCACGTACATTGCTACTTTTTGAACTCATGTTGGCTTGTTCTGCTTCAAAAGACTACGTTTTGAAATATCTTTGGCTGCAGAAATATTTCAAGATGTTATATGCCGAATAATTTAACTTGTTACACATGCTTTCAATTACAGTGATTAGACGCAATTGTGATCTTAAAAAGGACTTCTTCAGGGAAGCACAAAACCTCTCAAAAAAGCTGACCAATAGAGGCTATCCCCGCAAACTCGTCAAGAACTCACTGAAGTGTGCATAGTACTGCCCTCGCGAAACACTCCTGAGCCCCAAAGCTAGAAACAGTGATGACAAGACTGTTTGTGTCACTACATCTTCGCCAATTTCTAATTCAGTCAAGAAATGTATTTTAAAACATTGGCCGGTACTCAATGCTGGCAAATTGAAATTAGAACGTCCACTGTTTGCCTTTAAAAAGAGTAAGAGCATAAAAGATCACTTAGTCAGGGCAGCTCTGGCCACCAAGAAAACCACGCAGACACTCAGAGATATGGGGCCTCTCTCCTACACGGGGCCACTATAAATGTGGTGGGTGTAGTGTGTGTCATCTAACAGCCGACACTAAGAAATTTGTGTATGCCAACATTGATGTAACCTTAACCCATTTCTCCAATTGTAACACTCAAAATGTAATATATGCAATCACATGCCCATGTAATCTAATCTACATTGGGCAAACCACGCAAAAAATCTGAATCAGAATATGTCAACACCGGAACCGCGTGAGATGTCAAACGCCTGATGCGCCACTTGTCGAACATTACACCATTCAAGGCCATACAGAGGACGACCTACGGTGGCAATTAATCAATGTGATCCAACAACCTCCCCGGAACTCTGACATCAGTGGTATCCTAAACAAGGAGGAACTGATTGGATTTTACGCACGGATAGCCTCCATACTGGACAAAACCGCATGGAGGACTGGACTAACCTGCTTCAAAAAGGACAATGACTATTCTGATCCTAGTAGAAAAACTTTCCTCTCTACTCTCATGATAATACGACTACAGCACCGTAATTACCAACTTCGGCGTCTTGCCAATTTGTGCTTAATAGCAATTTGTGCTTAATGTAACTGTATTCTAATACTTGTGCCTTGATTCAAATCAGCATTTTTCAATGGCCTTGTGCCATACCGTGACGTCGATATGCTGTTGACTGGCCTCTGAGTCTACTAATGTTGAGTCAGAATGTTATACATTTGCACCATGATCACCAATATTTTGCACCGCCACCTTGGGTTTAATGTAACTGTAACTATATGCCTTGTACACACTTCATTATTGTATACCATGACGCCTATATACTGCTGACTGGCCTTCAAGCCTACTAAAGATGAGGCAGAATGTAATACAATGTTCTAATTCTATCTGGGTTATTCTATTTTGATCTCATGCAATATCATTATGTGTATATATTTTTCTATCTAACTGTATATAGGTGCTGAGTAAGAATGGTTCACCCATTCATTCATTCCCTTTCCTAACCCGGCTTTCTTCATCCCCCTCTCTGCTTTATCACTTAGCAGTACACTTCACCCATCATGGCGCCCACCATTAGCCGGGCTCCTTTGTTTTTATGCTCTAGTCAATACGCCATCGCACATGCGCACCATCCAACCTTGCTACTTTAGCAGCCAACGGCACACGCACTCGGCGTTTCATCCCAGCCGGACCACAATCCTCGTAGCCACTTTGCACTACCCCGCTTCATTACTGTAGCAGCCAACGGCGCAAGCACTCGGCGTTCTATCTCTGCCGGACCACGATCCTCGCAGCCACATTGTAGGTAAGCTCCTTCACCCTCACTTTTTGTATACCGAGTGGTTGGAGGTCCTCGCGCCTATAATCAGCGAGCGCCTTTACTCCAACGCCCTTTCTCTCCCCGTCACCCTTCAGGCTTCTCATCCCTTTGGATAACTCCCCAGACCTCGCTCTCCCAAACGCCTAACGTGGTGAGTACTGCATGTCACCTCGTCCTTGCTTCTTCAGCCCCTCTAGCCCCATGCACCTTCATGCATTGCCACCTTGTCTTGCAGCTATCACACACTGCCAGCAATCATACCGACCCACTCACGGATCCAGTGGGGGTTGAGACCTCGCTCTTCCCTACGACAGCATCCCGGTAAGCGATCTCCCGCTTTCCTTACCTGTTTTTTCTCCTGATCTTTGGTTTCTCTACCATCTCCTTATTCACTCCGGATTTTACCTCCCGCAACCAGTGTATTCGGACCCCTGCCACGCACGTACTAGCCGCCCCGGACGGGTTATTGTTCCTCTCCTCGTGACCATCATTGGCAGTCTACCCGGAAATTTTCCAGTCCGCCTCGAATCTTCAGCCTTGGTTGGGACACCGTTCCTTTCCAATAGTTTTTTGCACCAATTCTTTCTCACCTTAGTGCAATAATTAAGTGTCACTTTTGGATCGCATACGCGTTTAGTTTTATCTCGCCGAGACCATCCCCTAACCCTGCATATAAGTTGAAATTGTGCAGCATGCAACCAACCACACTGGGTCGCCAGCATGTGGTGTGTCACCTAATTTTATATTGCTCACACTGGTGTAAGCGCGTAATTCCAACCAGTCGCCTTACCTCCTTCCTAATTCTTTCTCCCCTTACCTTTTTTTCCCCCCTTCCTCCCCCTCTCTCCCTCCCCTCTCGCCTTATCCCTTACCCCTCTCCCCTACCTTATCCAGGCACCTTCTCAGGCATTTTTTGATTGTTTAATCCTGATGATGATCCCATAACCGTTGTTGGGGATCGAAACGTAGTCGACAACAACGTCTTAACTCTAACCTTCATTTGAGATTTTTGCGGAGTACAAGATGTTCTTGTTTTTGTGACTGTTGTTTTTTCTTATCTTCACCAAGAAGTCACTTTTAAGTTATATGCCTGAGGTAAGGAAATCTGTTGATTTCCAGAAACCCCGTCACGTCCTGCTCACTTTATGTTAATGTAATGTTTATGCTTTAATTTTTGTTAATAAATCCTAAATATCATCCATTTGGACACGAATAGACCCAATCCTGATTGTAGTTTTGTGGTTATATGTTTGTATTTTTCTTGAACAGGACCGCTGTCTCTAATAACTTTCAATTACAGTGAGGACATATTGGTATTTGGGACAACACATAAGGAACACAACAAAGCTCTTACACAAGTGCACCAGTTACTTGCTGATACAGGTCTCACTCTGAATGCAGCAAAGTGTGAGTTTCACAAAAACAAACTCAAGTTCTTTGGGCACATATTCTTGGAGGGAGACTCCTGACTAGGATAAGGTGCAAGCATTGTCATCCACTTGCCCCCTCCACAAGATAAAACCATGCTGCGATCCTGCTTAGGCATGGTAAGTTATTACTCAAGGTATATTCATGACTTTGGTACAGTGAGTGTCCCATTGAGGGACTTGACAAAGCGTAATGTCCCATTCCAATGGACCTCTGAATGTGATCAAAGTTTCCAAAAAATAAAATATGCGATTGAAAGTGCAACTGAAATGGCCTATTGTGACCACAAATACATACTGAGATCACAGTAGATGCAAGTCTGTGGAGCTGGGAGATATTCTTGCTCAACACAATGGTCAACCGAATGCTCAAAGACGCATTGTGGCCTATGCCAGTCGAAATCTGTCTGAAACTGAATGTGTCTATTCTCTGCCGGAGATAGAGAGTCTGGCTGTGGTGTGGGCCTGCTGATATTTTCGTGTGTTTTTGTATGGAAAACAATCCACCATCATCATAGATCATCAGGTGTTGCTCACCATCTTTGGAAGCCCGAAGGCAAAGAAGCCTCCTCACATTGAGAGGTGGGGATTGCAACTTCAAGAATATGATTACCAAACTGTACACAAGCCGGGAAAAGATCATAACCCTGCTGATTACTTTTCACGAGTGCCGCTACATTTCAACATCCAAAGTGGCTCAGGAGTATGCTAATTTTATTGGGAGGTCTAGTACACCAGCAGCTCTATCACTTGAACAATAATTGCTGATATCAACACAGACAAGAACATGCTTATACTCAAAGACATAATTTCAACTCACTCGTGGAAGAAAAGTGTTCGACCATTTGAATTTCAGAAATTTTAAATGTTCAAGATGAATTATCCATCTCTCAAGAAGGAATTGTACTGAGAGGCTCGAGAATCATCATACCTGAGAGCCTGAGACAACACATTATTGAGCTCGCCCATGAAGGGCATCGTGGCATTGCAGCCACCAAAAGAGCACTGAGGGATCGAGTGTGGTTCCCTCGCCTCGATGAATGAGTTGAGAAGCAACTGAAAGCATGTAATCTATGTAACTGCTTATCTCCCAAAGTGATGCAGCATCCATTGACTATGTCTGACCTTACTGCACATGCCTGGAGAGAGTGGCAGTTGATATCTTTGAACCCTGTAGAATGGAGATCATCTTATGGTGATCATTGATGAATACTTACGTTTTCCTTTGGTAGAAGACTTATCATCTACAACCTATGACAAAGTCCACTAGCGCCTTGATAACATCTTTGCAGCGTAGGAGAACGTTATTGACTACCATGAAACTCTGATCTTGGCTTTTATAATCTTGCTGAGGAAAAGAAAGATGGATATTGGTCGATAGGTGGCTGGGTCTTTGGGAGTAGCTGTCTGTTGGGAATGAACTCTGACGATATTGCAAATTTTGAGTTTATCAAGTATTTATTTTAAATTCTTGGCTACAGTAAACAAGCATGACTTTAACCTCTGAGATGTATTCATTCTGTGAATTGTATTGCTGAATTTTCTTTCAACACACCCAGGAGAATTTCAAGCTTCTAAATCAGCGAAGAGCAGAGGCACAATCCCCCACTGCGTCTCAGGTCCGACGCATTTCGAGTGTAACTCTTCCTCATGGACCAATGAAAACTGACAACAGCTGTGTGGAACGAATCTTGCCCTCTTATTTCGACATCTCGTAGGTACTGGCTCCAATGAGCAGAAATGCATGGTGGGATTCGTAGTACAGAAGCTTGAAATTCTCCTGGGAGTGCCAGCCTTGGGTAAAACTTTTTTTCAATACATTAGTGGCTCACCCGGCCACGGCGCGGCACCACCGCGGTAACAGCGGGTCTGCCTCTGCCTAGCCATGAGGCGGAACGGGAGGTGCTCTTTTGATTGTATGAGCGATTGCACAAGGACTATCCTAATTCCCTGCATTATTATCTATTAAGGACTGCCAGCAGCGTGTGACCCACTGGGGTTGGATTGTACTATGAATCCCACCATGCATTTCTGCTCATTGGAGCGAGTACCTACGAGATGTCGAAAGAAAAGAGGGCAAGATTGGTTCCACACAGTGTTGTCAGTTTTCATTGGTCCATGAGGAAGAGTTACACTCGAAACGCGTCGGACCTGAGACGCAGTGGGGGATTGTGCCTCTGCTCTTCGCTGATTTAGAAGCTTGAAATTCTCCTGGGTGTGCCAGCCTTGGGTAAAACTTTTTTTCAATACATTAGTGGCTCACCCGGCCACGGCGCGGCACCACCGCGGTAACAGCGGGTCTGCCTCCGATTAGCCATGAGGAGGAACGGGAGGTGCTCTTTTGATTGTATGAGCGATTGCACAAGGACAATCCTAATTCCCTGCATTATTATCTATTAAGGACTGCCAGCAGCGTGTGACCCACTGGGGTTGGATTGTACTACGAATCCCACCATGCATTTCTGCTCATTGGAGCGAGTACCTACGAGATGTCGAAAGAAAAGAGGGCAAGATTGGTTCCACACAGCTGTTGTCAGTTTTCATTGGTCCATGAGGAAGAGTTACACTCGAAACGCGTCGGACCTGAGACGCAGTGGGGGATTGTGCCTCTGCTCTTCGCTGATTTAGAAGCTTGAAATTCTCCTGGGTGTGCCAGCCTTGGGTAAAACTTTTTTTCAATATTATATATATATATATATATATATATATATATATATATATATATATATATATATATATATATATATATATATAATAACCCCAAAGTGATCCTTTTGTTCGGCGCGCTCACCAGCTGGTGCTCTGCAAGGGGGCCGGATCCTGGCCCAAAACAATTTTCCCAACAAAGAACGCGGCACTCCAGAACTGGTTTTTAACACAATTTATTTTGGCAACTGCTCAGACCAACGCGTTTCAGCCCTCCCACGGCTTTTCTCACGGTTAGTGAGTCCTATGTTTATTACACTTATTTATACCCACATGTGGCCTTAATGAGGCATTGTGGGATATGTAGTGTATTATCTACAAAACTTTATTTAACATTAAAAAAGGGTTAACATACGAACTTTGCATTTTATGTCAGGTTCAGTGATCCATTTACTATATCTATTTAAAATGCTCATGAGTCGAGCGCTATCTATGACATTTACACTTTATGATGTTTTTAATTCATAGTATTTCTAGATCTAGTACCACGTCATGTGTCACATTAGAATGGTGACCATATTGTGCACATAAGTAATTAGGAATAGTTCCTACAACATTATATCTAAAAAATTATTATTTAGTATAATATTATAATCAATGTGCATAAAATCATAGAATGCAGACAATTCAAGTTATTGGTATAGTACCATAAACCATTCATTTAGCTTTTTCTGTTCTCATTCAATTATCAGTTTCTTACATCTTTTATCCTAGATGTATAAAAAGTTCCTCGTCATTGTTAATGCCCCTAGGAGCCTTAGTTCTTAATCTAACAATGTAACGTGATTCAGTTTGCCTTAATATATATATATATAGAGAGAGAGAGAGAGTGCAGGGCATATGACCTCACATATTACACCACTTATGACATGGTCTATGACATAACTTATGACATCGCTGATGACATCTCAAATGACATCATTAATAATGTGAAGTCCCCCTCCACGAGCCTTGTTAGGCGCTGTGGACCCTAATCCCCAGTGCCAAACCCAAACAAAAAGGGGAGGGGGTCTAAAAGGCCCTCATCCCCAAGCCTTATCATGCCCTGGGAACCCGATCCCCTGGGGCCAAATATAATAAAAAAAGGGGCCTTCTTAGTCCCGGGTACCCCATCCTCCAGGGCTTTGCTTTTGTTTTTTATAAGGGAAGGGCTGGCCGCACGGCACCGATCCCTGAGCCTTCTCAGGCCCTGGGGATCCCATCCCCCAGGGCCCAATGCACTTAAAAAGGGCTGTACTTATTTTAAAAGGGGAAGGGAGCCATGTGACTTCCCCCAGACTTCGCAGGCTTTGGAAATCCCATCTCCCAGGGCTGTATTTCTTTTAAAACGGGAGGGGGGCATGAGGCTCCCCTCCCTGAGCCTACTCAGGCCCTGGGGATCTGTGTGTTTGTTTAAAGGAGAAGGGGGCTGTATGCCCGACTTCCCCAATCCTAGTTTGGCACTCGAGACCCCGTCCCCTGGGGCCTCCATTTTAAATAGTAGATGGGTGCCCTAGACCCATCAGGGGCACCCACCAAGCACAATGTTGGGGGCCCGGGGGGGAGCCTGTGTCTCTTTGGCCCCAGCCGGCTTCCTGCATGGTGCGGGAGCCGGCTTTCTCCTGCCCGGATGGGCCAGCTGATTATGCTGCCCCATACAGGCGGGAGCAATATGCTATTCTGTTTTTCAGGCAGGGAAACAGAACACGATTTTGTTTTGACTCCAGTTTGGCAAGAGATTTGAAAATGCCTCTGCCAGACGGGAACAAACACATTTCCCTGCTCACGAGAGTGTGGGCAGGGAAACCACTGTGTATTGGGGGTGGGCTTCCCAGGACACAGCAAGTGAACCGGCCCGAGGGACGGGGTCTCCAGGGTCATTAAAGGCTCAAGGACGTGGGCCACACGGGCCCTCCTCCCTCTTGTTAAAATAACAGTCTGGGGTAATGGGGTACCCAGGGCCATTTTAAGGTTTGGGTAGAGAGGCCCTCCTCTTTATAAACAGATTGGACCCCAGAGGATGGGGTCCCTGGGCTCAAAAACTTCTCGGGGAGGGGTGCCATGAGCCCTTGGAGCGGCAGTGTATCCCTACCCTGTCCTCCTATATCTATTTTGTTTAAACATTAGGACAGGGAACTAGTCCCAAAGTCCTGGAATGACTGCCAGCAACATTTTTCTCATGTTGCTGGCAGCCAATCAGAGCGCTCGCTCCCGCTGCAGTCTGACTCCTGAGGGAGCAAGATGGCCCACGGGATAAAAAGCTCCCTGGCCAATCAGAATGCTCTATTTTTAAATTGCCACTCCCACAAGGTTCTTGCAAGCCTTTTGGGGACCCAACCGTTAGATATACAAATATTTTTAAACCCTAATTTCTCAAAAACTACTGAACAGATTTACATTAAATCACAAAAAACACAATCTGCGACCAATATGTGTAAATAACAATATATATTACGTACTGGTGGTCGCCAGTAGGTAGTTATAGTTAGGACCTAGTTTCCATAGGAAAAACATTTTTTGTTTTGTCTGAATCTTCACTAAATTTTCAAAACTAGTTTGCCATTCACTGCAGCTGCTGTCTAGAAAGTTTTGGGGAGATTCATCAAGTGGGGGCGAGAAAAAGGGGGATCCCAAAACGCATTTTCCCAATACAATTTCCCATAGGGATTTTAGACACGACTATACCCTGAACCGCTGAACAGAATTACACCAAATTTGGCAGAAAGCTAGATCTTGGTTCAGAAATAGTGCTTTTTGTAATTTGGTGTAAATCTGTTCAGTAGTTTTGGAGGTATCACTGAAAAAAGATTTATGTATATCTAGAGACGCGGATCCACGGCAGAGGATTACATTGATTGGCTGGCGGCAACCGGAGAGAAAAGTTGGGGCCGCCATTTTGTCACTTGTTACTCGGTTCCTAGGAGAGTAAAATAAAACTTAAAACTGATAGAAGGGGTCAGGGTAGAGGTACCCTGACCCCATGGGACTGATGGAGGGCTCTGTGAGGGACAACTCATGGGCAGAGACTGCCCAAAAATGTTTTTTTTTCCATGCCCGAGGATCCTCTGTGGTGCTCAGCATGGCCCCAGTGTCAATCTGCGATGGATCTGCGGATCCAGACCCCAATTAAAAAAAAATACACCCACTCACAGACCCACTCAGACACCCTCTTACACCCCACATACCCACTCACACACCCACTCACATATCCATACACCCACTCACACACCCATACTGTCACTCACACACCCTTTCACACACCCATACAGTCACTGATGCATCTACTCAGAGACCCCGAGAACCACTCACAGACCCACACAACCATTCACACACCCACTCACGCATCCATATACCCCCTCACATACCCATACAGTCAGTCACACACCCTCTCACACACCTATACAATCAAAGATACATTCACTCAGAAACCAAGATAACTGCTCACACACGCACTCACACACCCATAGACACTTACACACCCAATCACAGACCCATACTGACACTGATACATCCAGTCAGAGACTTCAAGAACCACTCACACCCCAATCACAGACCCACACAGGCACTCACACACCCAGTCACAAACTTACACACCCACTTACACACCCACTCACACACCCACTTACAGACCCACACAACCACTCCCACACCGTCTCACACACCAATACAGCCACTCACACAACCATTCACACACTCATATAGCCACTCATACACCCACTTAAAAGCCCCAGAGAACCACTCATACATCTATTCACAGACCCACACAGGCACTTACAGATCCATCCAGACACTCAGGTACATACTTATACAGCTTGTAACACACCCACTCACAGACCCGCAAAGCTACTTACACACCCACTCACACCCAGCACATACTCACACACACACAACCACTCGCACATCCATACAGCATGTGAGGGGTTGGCCACAGGCCAGGCCCTGCGGCCAACCCCCCGCTGGATTAACGTATGGCAATTAAATATTACTTTACGTTAAAAAAAACTAGAAATTCACTGACAAAAGCAAAGGTTACAGGAACATTATAGTTAGAAAACAGCATTAAAAAACCTTAGAAATTCACTAAAAAAACAAAGGTTAGAGGGTTGTTATAGTTAGATTTAGATTTTAGACACACAAAACCATAGAAATTCAGCAGCTATTGTTATCTCAAGTAACTATAACACGTGCCCTATGCCATGCACTGCTAATTACCCCAAATATTTCATCAGTCATGACATCTTCTATGACATCATTGATAATATCACTGCATCATTTGCAACAGTGACACTGTACGCAACTGTTTGTATGCCACTGCATACATAGATAGATAGATAGTAGATAGATAGATAATGACAGTCCCCAAACCACTCTGCGGAGTCTATGAGACAGCTCATCTGAGTGCAAACGAGCCATTGGAAGTACTTCGATCTTTCTCCTGGATCATTGACAGGAAACGGGTGGTTTCTGTAAAAAGCAGTCACTAATCCACTGCTCCCCCTGCTATCAACTTTATTTGTGAATAAACCTGAAGTTAATATACCACTGTTGGTGGTCATTCGGACTATGCACTTCACCACTGTCAGGGCCTTCTAGGATTATGTAGCAAGGTTATCTAAATTATTCAGCAAGGCTATCTAAATTATGCAGCAAAAAATGTGTTGTATTAACAGTAATGTCCATTCCAGGTGGTATCTTCATGTTTCTTTATTCAAGTAGATGTTATAGGGAAGAGAACCCCACCAGGAGCAGCCTCACTGCTGCTCAGCCCATCTCCAACTGACACTCACACACACGAACATTCCATTCACCAACATTCTCTCACACAGACACTCAGGCTGTGCAGCAGCAGTATAACACATCCCCTTTCTTTGTAATGGAAAAGACGGAATTCTCAAAAGGCAATAGAAACATTGCAAGAAATAAATAAGATGACAACTTTCTGAAGGATAGCATGAAAAATTAAAGATGGAACATTCAAGCGGAGAAAATGAAGGAGGGAGAAACATAACACATGTACAATGACTCATGCACACCATCCTCCTTTCTATCGCAAAGCAAACCAAACACTCCCACACCACAGACTACAGACCAACCCAAGTACTAGAGTCGTGCAAGCTGGCCAGGCAAACACGAGAAGCACAAGAGAACCAACAATAAAAGTGTGAAAGAAAACTAACAAATAAAAAAAAAATATGCAAGAATGGAAAATCTCCACACAGAACCTAGTAACAAGCACAATTATAGCAAACTTCCCCCAACAACAAATTGGGGTGTGATGTGTGTAAGGGGCTTCACACAGAACCAATAGGACTCCCAAGGCAAACCCTGACGTGCGAGGGAAAACCCCAAATCTAGCAAAGGAAACCTTGACGTCCAAGGGAGTAAAAGTGCAATGCAGACCAAAGCAAGAAGCAACCTGAAATCACGTAAGTAAATGCACATAAAGTAGGCACGCAAAACTCTTCCCCCAACAGAAAGTTAGGGTGTGATGTGTGAAGAACAGTCTACACGTAACCAATCAAGCACACATCAATTGACTTAAAATGTAAAGCTCTACCTAGAACAAGAAAAGATCACTCCAATCAGCAACAATAAACTCCACCCAAACATAAATTTGGTTGTGATGTGTGGAAGGGACTCCACACGGAACCTGAAGAAAAGCAAGCAAACACTCCACCCAAACGAAAATTTGGGTTGTGATGTGTGGAAGGGACTCCACACGGAACAAAGGTAAATGCACATAAGGAAAGTAAATGCATATAAGGTAAGTAAATGCACAACTGAATGTCAAATATGACTCATGCAGACACGCATACTAAGCACTTGAAAAGACCACCCATCTCAGGCAAACACAATACATCCGTACTACAATGGGTGGTTATACAACACAAACCCATAACCACGTAAAAGTGGGAAGCATCATTACAACTAACTGCACAGTTCCCAACAATCATACTGCAAGAAAAAAACAAGTCCCATTGAAGACACAGCCATTAAAGAATGAACTACTAGAGCATAAGAATTAAAAATTCACATCCATTACATAAGAAGAGGGCAAAAGGTACTAAGTCAAGGTGTGAGGAAAGGAGGAACAAGCATCATAAACACAGCACAAAACCCTCTGCATAGCACTATAAAAGATAACACTTTCTGAGAAAAAAAACACAGTACACCACCATCGCAGCAATAAAATAAAATGAGATGAGTAGATTGTCCAAGATCTGTAGTTATGCAAATGACGTAATGAGAAATAGAATCGGTCCTTACAGATGTACATAATGAGTAAACAACACGAGGGAAAAATGGAGAGAGAAACAGGACAATCCAATTCGTGAAATTGCAGGTTGACGCCGAGTTGACTTTTGAAGCACATGCAGGGCAGCAGACAAAGTTAGGTTAAACGATGGCAAAGTCTGCTGAGCAACGACTCACCCAAAGTCATGGCAACAACACCTCCGATGGCAAAACAAAATTCTTTCAGGATTCCTTGAAAACTCGGCTCACCACAACACAAAGACGGAGGCAGACTAACCGAAGAGCACCGACGTTCGAATTAACTTTATTGTCACGCAACATTAAAAAAAAAACGTGGTTGGCAAAGAGGAACTCCATATGTTCCGGTGCTGCTTCCAAGCACAAGATGGAGTCACGTTCTTGACGTTGTGCCGGATGGCTAACAGCGCGTGGAAGCAGTTAAATCGTCCCTCAGCAGCAAGCCAGCTGGAAACGTCACAGGAGACCTCAAGAGCTGAAGAACATTTGCGCGAGCTAAAGAGAGGCTCGCGCTGGACCAGGAACGGCAGTTGAAAGCAGGTAAGCATATTTTGAAAAATAAATTTAAAACGAGACAAGGGCAAGAGATGACCGTCTCGTAGTGGTAGGGAGGCGTGAGCACTTAAAAGGCAGTCAAGTCAGCGGATGGCACACTCATGAAACAAGAGTAAAAGGCAACCTGCCCCAATTAAAATGTAAAACAAAACACATTGATGGCAAAACAGAAAAAAAAAAACAGTCTCAAATGGCAGACGGCAGGCACGAACTCCTACAAGGCAGTACAATCAGCGCTTGGCATACGCGCGAGGAGAACGTGATGGGCAGCTTTCTTTAATTAAAATGAAAAAAACAGCAGAAATAAAACAGTCCTACCGCAGCAACGGCAGTGTTGAATCCACATGGGCAACAGGAGGAGCCTCCAGTAATGGCTTCACTTTACTAGCAGGTAGCAGGGAGGACACAAGGAAAACAGTTCCATGGGAGCAGAACAGGGAGAGAAATGCAGCAGGAACTGGCAGGCAGCAGGACAGGCAGGCAGCAGGACAAACAGGCAGCAAGGACTGGTCGCTATCCTGGGAAACTGCACTTCTGGAAACACTGTCCCAAAGTAGCAGGACAGGGACCACTGTCCCTAAGGAGCTGGAGAGGGAGGGAAGTGGAGCAGGAACTGGCACATTAATGTTGGAACTGGCACCTTTGGGTTGTGGGCGACCGATGGAGTGGTCACTGGTGGGGCTCTGGGTGCCAGATTCATCAAGTTCCCCTTCAATTTCTTCAGTTTCAATTCACTTACTTCAAGCTTGACAGGTTTCAGTCCAATAAGGTGTCACACGTAGGTTCTTCCTTCTTAAATCGTCGCCAAAATATGTTGTAATAAAGTAATGTCCATTCCAGGTGGTATCTTCATGTTTCTTTATTCAAGTAGATGTTATAGGGAAGATAACCCCACCAGGAGCAGCCTCACTGCTGCTCAGCCCAACTCCAACTGACACTCACACACACGAACATTCCATTCACCAACATTCTCTCACACAGACACTCAGGCTGAGCAGCAGCAGTATAACAAAATGCAAATCATGTGCTTCATTCTATGACTGTATTATTTTCACCTATCGGAATTGGAAACAATTTGTTTTGTAAAATCTGCAAATGTTACGAATTTTGAGGCAAATGTTTTGAATCAATAATAAAAGGCTGCAGCCACAGACTCATTAATCCATCAACTCTCACTATTCTCCTTTCTTTTTTCAACCATTTATTTATGAAAAGGAAACGTACATATTCCAATGACTGCCCCTTGTTAGTTGCACTTCCGAAAAAAACACCTTTTCAAGATAACTACCCCAAAATAAACATGCAACATAAAAATGCAGAAAGGCTAACGAGTGCTACGGGTCTATATTACCATCTCAGGGTTCTAGTGACATTTACAAACCACTTGGCCTTTGGCCTCGTAGTTTGTGAGGTCACCAGAGCCCCTAGATGACAATATTAGGCCTTGTTACATGGTTAACTTTAAAACAAACCTGAACCGAGAAAGACTGGCTCAGCCTTCGCAAGGGTAAATCCTCCTGTATGCTGGGAGTTCTTGGTAAGGCTGGCACACGTGTATCGTTGACCGTCTTTAATGGGGTAGCTGGAAAAACAGAATAAATTGACAAGTCACACTCTTTAATATTAATATTTCACTTTTATGTTGTCAAAAGATAAAAAGGTTTACCCCTCTGGAAGGGAATATTTACTATAAATCAAGAAGAGTTCAAGGTTTAATCTAAACTCATCCTTTGAGCATCTGATGACTTTGCACTCTAGTTGAAGAGTAAAATTAGTCATTGTTTCATTTCTCCCCCCTTTGAAGACAGTAGTGGTGTGAACAAACAGGATGCGTGCATAACCTGATTCAAAGTTGAAGATAAGGAAACTCCATTGGAAAACACCCATGAAGTAGTCAGGGGTTTCACAAATGCTCCATGGACTTCGCAGCCCATTCTGAGAGGTGCTAACACATAACAAATGTAGGTATTCGGAGACCAATAGCATGTACTCTCTGAAAGTACTGCTCAGTAGACAAACACGTTTTCTGCCATGAATGGCACAGGTTTTTTGAGAGTCTTTGCTCTTTCAGTGCAATTCAATCGTTTCCCTTACTTTTCTACCATAGTGCAGTTGGATAAAAGGTCAATTATATTTTTTCTTCACAGATTACAGATGTTTTAGCTCATAGGATAAATCACTGACAGGGTTTTGTTTTGCTCGTTTCCTTTGTTTTCCATACAATCTTTGGAGGTTTCACATAAAAAGTGACGCACCAGCGGCACAAGGGGCTTGTAAATAAGGCGCTTTATTTGTTACTTTACACTCTGATGATGATTCAAAGGGCTTATTTACAAGCTCTTGCGCCACCGTGCATCACTTTTTATAACATAAAAAGTGACGCACCGGTGGCGCAAAGGGCTTGTAAATAAGCCCCTTTATTTGTTACTTTACACTCTGATGACTGTTCTAAGGGGCTTATTTACAAGCCCTTGCGCGGTCGGTGCGTCACTTTTTATCACATAAAAAGTGACGCACCGGCGGCGCAAGTGCTTGTAAATTAGCCCCTAAATCTGACAATCTCTGGAACTAGACAAGAGAACTAAAGACATTGGCAAATCTCATCATGCATAGATTTCTTTGAAGTTCTTTACCTATTTGCTATGCCTTCCAACCCGGGCACCATTTGTGGCAAATCAGATGATGATGTTAGTGTTGTAAATATCTTACCAGTGATCTTGACACCAACATATTTCACATAGGCTAGTGAACAACATACAAGTGATGCAGTCTTGAAAGACTACGAGTTAACTGACCAGAGACACATTGGAAATGATGACTAGGAAAAGCACAAAAAGGTTGATCACGCACATGCCCCCTCTGTTGTGACTGTTTGGGAGGATTGATGGGAGACGCTAGAGGACACTGACGATGTTCGACTTCTATTTGGAAGAGAGACCCCTCGTTCAAGCGCCTTGATGCGTTCCTCAACATTTGAACTTGATTGAGTATCCTGAAAATACAAATACATATCTTGAATTACACTGTAGTGGACTGTATACCTTAAGCTGGACGACCAGGAAGCAGTTGGACTTCTACATAATGTATCTCCTCTTGCTATGGGCATCATCCATCTATGTTCGTACATCAAACTCACTTTTCAATTCACATGTGGCAGTGGAATTGTAGATGTTTTTTCATGTATGATATGTATTAGGTTAAAGCATGTTTGACAGATGGTCAGGCAGCAATATATTACTGCAATCTTTACATGGTTTGCATAGTACAACGGCACGATCTTGGACACATCTGTAACCATTTTGTGTATGCTCAGTACAATATATGCATTTTAAAGCACAAAGTAAAAGCCTTGTAAAATGGAGATAATATCAGACCATCAGCTCTAAATAGAGAAACAATAGTCTCAAATGGCTGGTGTATGTAATAAAATAGCCACAACTACTATTGATCATGTGAAGAAATATCTACAACTCGTGAATGAACCAAATACAAATTGGTAACGTAGCCCCAGATCGGTATTTGCTAACTGGGACTCATTACCAACATATATGTGGCAACTTGAAAAGAGAGGATCACATAAATGCATCTGCATAGAAGTATAAAAGACCAGCAGCAACCTTCAGCAAGTTAAAAACCCAACCTGGGATTGCGCCAAAAAGATACGCCTTCCCAAGAGAGGCGTAACGAGGAGAAATATCTTTATTTCTCCTCATTACTTACTCTTTCTATGCATTCTGCAGCACACATAAATGGAGGAATATGCCTCTCAGGATTGTTATTGTACAGGAAGGGGCCGCTCCCTACACAAAAAAATTCGGCATGCAGCTGATGGTGCAAGGGTGCCTGCATTGGCGCTAGGCTGACAAGAGGGCGCCAGCATAGGGGATAAGTCAGGAAAGTGCCGTATTGACCTAAATATGGCACATTCCTGTCCTTTCCCTGTCAAGCAGTGCAGCACAGCAAGGTGACTTACTGCACTGCATGACAATCTCGTAAATCTGCCCCCCAGTATGAGTGTGTACTCCTCTGTGTGTCACCTATGGCTTACATTGCATTCTCTGGTTGCCCCAGCTCGTCTCTATAGTGTGGCCGAGCTTAATCTTGAACATTTGCAAGAGCGGGTATTTTCAGATGAAGTCCCACTGGATTTGGGGCCAAACTCACATGAGAGATGGAAATCATAAAGTACTTGTGATAGGATAAAACGCCAAAGAAGACTAGCAGGGCCCATGTGCTGTTGTCTGTAGAGGGGTAAAGAAGTGTGCAGGTGCAGCCAGTGACTTGGCTGACTGGATAGCTTAGAAGTGCAGGAAGGAAGCCAGAGAGCCAAGTAGAAGGATGATTGGGGTGAGACAACAGATCATAAGAGAGTCTTGTAGGACCAGAGAGATTTGAACAGACCGGAGGATGCCCAGAACCAAAGCAGATGTGTTTAAGCTTCAGTGAGCAACGGTGATGGGCTAGCTGTGTGATTTCACATCATTAGCACATCCATTATAATGGCAACAGTGGCGTAATGCAAGCCCCGCAGCCCCTGTGGTGCAGGGGGGCCTCCAACGATTCAGGGGCACCCAAACCTTCGGGAGGGGCGGGGGGGCACTGCACACAAGGCAAATAAATCTCTGTGAGAAAAATAAGTCCTGAGGGGTCCCTCGTAATATTTGCAATGGTTCTCATAATTTTGCATTACACCACTAACTGGCTGATAGGAATGATACCATACTTCTATGAAGTGTATACCAACCTTAGAATGTTACCACCTTCAGGTCATCAGAGTACCTGCCCACAGCATCGAATCAAAAAATGCCAGAAAAAAGAGAGTGTGGGACCTTTCATCAAAGGAACATTAATATAGACTTTCCAACATTGATCTTAAGATATCAGCCTAAGTTTTCACAACCACATCAGCCCCTTTCATAGCCAAAGCGTCATCTTATCTCTTTGCTTTGCATATGAAAAGCGGCTGCCGCCAAGGGGAAAGGACAGTTTATTATTAGGACCTCAAGTGTGACTTAATGAACTGTAATTGCCAAAAAACAGATGCACAGAGAATGTAACATTATCAAGAACAGAGCAGAAGAAAATAATTTTTTTATTTGTACCAGTACATTGTAAAAGTAATAGATAACTTGTACATTTTTTTTCTTTCAGTCATAGTCTGCCATAATAATGTTGTTTCCTAATTTCTTGGGTATCCATGACGTGATGGATTAGGGAGTGTTCAAGTCTGTCTCTACACACCCCTTATTCCTCCATCTTAGTTCACTGACCACCAAAACATCCCTATCCTCTCACAAACCTGTTTAACCTTGCTTAACTATCACACAGGTGTTTAGTTTGATTAAGAATGAAGAGTCCCACGATTCTAACCTGTGGGTAACCTGAAACTGAAAGAGAACCCTCATCTCTCTGGACAAACTATGTCATGATGCTGATAAAAGAGCGGCCGTCCTAGAATCCACCCATGAATCGTACCTCTATCTATATCATGATTTGCCTCCGCTCTGACCTTACCCCTTCCTCATCTCCTCCTCTCCTTCCTCCACACGGAGCTTTACATGCTCTCTGTCCCTCCCGCCTTATCTCTCTGGCTCTAGTGTTCCCTCAGTCATGGATCCTAACTCTGGAAGTTCATCAGACACCAAACTGGTATCAGCTGGCAGCAATTCTTACACTATCAAATGCCCCCTAATCTAACTATAAACGCATCTAAGAACTTTAAACATAGGCTTCTCAAATCTCACCCAGAAACCCTAATTCTGACCCCTACTTCTGCACAAAAAAAGGAGTTACTATTAGTGATCTTATCATCTACACTAAAAGAAGAGCACAATGGAGGAAATCCCTCTACTCACTGCTCCAGATCACTGCATCCAAGAAAACCCCACATGGACTAAGACTCTCGGTAGCTCCCTCCCTCGCTTGTAGAGCAGAGGTAACTATCTCCCTAAATAACAATAGAATTATCCTCATCCAATCATCTGACCACAACCTAGAAGTACTAGATGACATTTTCTCTCACATCTAAAACTCTGTGACTAGTAAGGAATCCCCCTACTTGAGTCACCATAATAGACCGAGCCCACTGTACACCTCCAGAGCAGCAATACACATAGCTTTGAAACTTACACCTTCACCCCGAATCTACCCTCGACCTCTGAACACACCCTTGTGGACACTAATAGTGCGTCTTTGACACTCTATATGGACCAAACCACGATACTTCCAAAGTCTGAATTCCCAAACACGACTAGCAACATGGCTTAGGCGTCCACAGCACTTCTTATCAGCCAGCTCACTAGCTCTACACCTCCTCCCCTCAAAACTAACTCCATCGTCAACCCGCCCGCCCCCCGGTTTTACAAGTTCAGCAGCACTCTAACACCACTCTATCGCCTGCCTACACTGCAACTGTCTCTCAGTGAAACAGGCACAAAATGTCATTCTATCCTCCTGTGAATACCTATGCATTGATATTGTGAGTAAAGGGAGGCCTCTATGCAAATTGCATGCATTCCACCATACTCCAGGAGATAATCTCCCATTCATTGAACAAATCATGGAAATCATCACAACCAACTCGAGATAACACTGTGCCCAGAACTTCCTCGGTGACTTCAACCTCCGTTGGAATGACCCAAATAATCAGCCAGTGAACAGTCTAAAAACCTTCCCAGCAGACCTTAACCTGATCCAAATCTGCAACAGTCCAACCCACAACTTGGGTGCGGCCTTGGATCTAATCATCACTAAGGACAATTCCATTCAACTTGAATCTATTGTCCCTTGTGACCAGAGAGACCACCACCGCATCACCTTCCTCATCACAGAATCAGTGACCTCAAACCCAGACACTGGAAAAGGACCATACCAAATATAAAAATGAATGAACTGACATCTCTCAACAATTACATCCTACCCCTCTCCTGAGGACATTCAGATGTCCATGACCTTTTTGATCACTACAATAATTCCATAACGAACATTATAGACTCATTTGCACACTTCCAACTAAAAACAATATCCACCAAAGACTCCAAACTTTTGCACAATGGTAGCCTAAATGCTGAAAGGCGCAATCTGAGACTAGCTGAACGATCATGGAGATTCTCTCCATCCCTCAAACACCTCAAGCACCTGAGATATCTAAGGAGCATTTACAACAAATGCATAGGTAGCTCAAGAGCGAACTTCTTTAGAAACCAACTTAATGAAGCCAGAAATTGACCGAAAAAATCTGTTCTAACTTGTCAAACTTCAATCTAACAGGCAACCCAAACCTCTACTTGGGTCTAGTCCACAGCCTAACTGTGAGGAACTTGCTGCCTTCTTCCTGGGAAAGACAGAAAAGATTGAAAGTGACTTACTGACAGCCCTGGAGCACCTTCCGGTTGCATCACACAACAGCTCCTCCCCCTCCGAGATGGCTGAGCGTCCAGGACACCCCCCAAAAAGAAAGCTTTGTGGAACTCATTTTAAACCTTCGATGAAATCACCATTCTAAAAATCCTAATAGCACTAAACCCTAAAACCACTTCAGCGACCCGCTTCCTTCGAATCTCTTCAGTGAGATTAAAACCTTTATACTCCCACTCAGGACCAAGATAGTAAATGCCTCATTACTTCAAGGCACTATAACAGACTGCCTTAAATCCAGGCAGGTAACCCCCATTTTTTTTAAAACCATGGCGGATCACACAGATCTAAACAACTTCCGCCCTATCTGTCAAAGCTCCTTCAGAAATGTGTCAGTGCCCAATTATGCAACCACAAAGAACAATTCCAACTTTTAGACCAATACCAATTCGGCATCCATCAGGGCCACAGCACTGAAACGGCCCTAACACACATAGTGGATGACGAGCTAAAAATGATTTGTCAAAATGAATCCTGCCTACTAATCCTCCTTGACCTCTTGTCAGCATTTGATATGGTCAAACATGATAGACTCCTCCTAGCCTTATTGGAATGCAGGATGGGGCTTTCAGGTTTCGTCCCCTAGACTGGTTTGCCTCCTTCCTCCACAACAGATCCCAAAGAATCAAGGTTAATCAGTCGTTGTCCAATTCCACACCTGTTGCATTTGGGGTACCACAGGGTTCCACGCTCTTGCCCACTCTCTTTAACCTGTTCATGAAGCCTTTCACTGAAATTCTGATATCATCAAACATCAACTATCACATGTACACCGATGACACCCAACTTTACATGAAAATCACCTTCCATGAAGATATTAGGTCTCTCAACACAACTCTACAAAAACCCAAAACTGGTTGACCTAAAACCACCTCAAACTAAATGCTCTCAAAATGGAATTCCTTTTAATCGCACCACCCAAACAATCACCCGATATCGCTGAATGGATGAAACATTTAACAGCTCTTAATTGCATACCTCACCTTATACATTCCATTAGATCACTGGTAATAACGCTAGACAAGAACTTACACATGCAGGAGAACATCCGTACAGCTACGCGAAGATTGAACATCCAAATGAGCATCTTAAGGAAGATTAAACCCTTCCCCCCACCCTTGATGACTTCAAAACAGCTATTCAAGCCCAAGTGATTGGGAAGTGTAACCCTTTGTGGCCTACCTAGATCGAAGTTAGCTCCACCAAGGGCCTCCTTTAACTCTGCTGCATAGATCATCACAGGATCTAAATTAAATTACCTGATCTGAAATCTTTAAACCAGCTCCCATATGAGGCAAGGATTCAATTAAAAATTGCCTGCATGACCCACAAAGACATACACTCCAACACCCTGAGGTACATTACACACAAACTGGAGCTTTCTGGTGGCGGCAGAACCTCAAGAAGTACCACTTCCTTACTGTTGAAACCGCAGAAATTTAATAAAAAGAAAACTTACAATCAAGACTTTCGGGCATTGCCCCAAGAATTCCCTACCTCCCAAAATGTGAGTGAACCCTTAAACTGCATCATTCAAAAAAGAAGTGAAAGTGCTATTGATGAACAAATTTCTGCTCTAGCTCTCATGATCTGTGCTCCCCAGGCCTCGATAAGGCACAGTGCCGGCACCCACGTTTATCTCTTGACATTATGGCCTTGTTTTGTTGATCTGTCTGTTGGACCCGAGGTAGCTCTCCATCCCCTACTTCGAAACTGCCACATTCTGTACCACCATTGTGATTGTTGTTGTTTGTTACTGTTTGCCTTACCGGTTTCTTTCTCCTTTACCATTTGTAAAGCACTCTGATGCATTCTTAAGTCATGATCGCACTATATAAAACTCTAAAACTCTATAAATAAGGTAATTGGTTCGGTATGACATGACTAATTGTCTGAGTGTCAAACATCTTACAAAGGCAATATCATGGTTACATTGCCAATCCATACATGTTATGATTCCTTCTCACTGCTGCTGGGATGGCCCATGCACAGACTTGCTGCAGCCTGGAAACAATCACCACAACTCATTCATATTCCCTCTATGACTTGTGCATGCATGTCCCTTCAGTCTTGCATAGATGTTAAGAACATACCCTTGTTACTATGGGCAAAAAATCTCTGTATTGCCAAGTATTCATGAAACAGCAGCAACCCATGTGGAATGCTTCCATTAGTACAAGATCTGTTATTCCTCAGCACTACACATTGTTTTCCATCCCTGTGAGAAACTGTGAGTGTTTGGCAGCCTGATCATGTGAGTCAATCCTGAGCTTACACTGTCTGGGCTTTCTGCAACACCTTGTAAGCTGCCAGTGCCTAAAATACCTTGTTAACTCATTACATGATGAACCACTGTTTCCCAGAACTCTTGTCAAGCTCCTGCCTGATTGCTTGCTGATCCTGTTCCAGAATTGCCACTCCCAGCTTGTTGCATATCTCTCCCATGACTGCAGTGATTTTTCTTTTTCCTCTTCGCTGCCTTCAGCCTGTAGCCAGCTGCAGCTCTTGACTTGTCGATCTGTTTTGCTTCCTAGATTGTTCTATTTTTATGCTCTTTTTTATTTTTTGTCTGCCAAGTATCCTTATGTTTCTGATGTCTTTGTCCTTTCTGCTTACCCCACAACGTTTTGTCCTTAGCTCCTGTATCTGCCCCCCAGTCACGTTTGCTTTCTGTTGTTTTGTTTTCTGGTTACTTTGCAGTCAGTGTCTCTTAACTTCTACAATGCCTAGGTTCCTTGTGTTTGCCAGTGCAATGTTCATTCTTTACTTTTACCCTGCTTCCTTAACGCATTGCTTGTTACAGACCCTAGACTTATTGTGATTGTCTTGCTCAGTTTGACATCTTGCTTTACCGTGTTACTTTGCTTGCTAGTTATAGTTGTTGGGTTCCTTTTGCTTACCCTGCTCTGATCTGTCTCCAACTTTCTGATCTGGCCCCCCTCGCAGCCATCGTCCGACAACACAGCCTCAACATCATATCCTACGCCGACAACACCCAGCTCCTCCTCTCCCTCACCAAAGACCCCACCACTGCCAAACTCAACTTCCAGAAAGGAATGCAAGACGTCGCAGTCTGGATGACCAACAGCTGCCTGAAGCTCAATGCCGAGAAGACAGAAGTCCTCGTCCTCGGTACCACCCCTTCTGCATGGGACAGCACCTGGTGGCCGACCGCCCTGGAAGCCCACCTACCCCTCAGACCACGCCAAGAACCTCGGCATCGTACTCGACTCATCACTCACCATGAACCGACAGGTCAACGCCGTCACCTCCAGCTGCTTCAACACCCTCCGCAAGACCTTCAAGTGGATCCCCCTGAGTCAAGGAAGACAGTCACCCACGCACTCATCACCAGCAGACTGGACTATGGAAACGCACTCTACGCCGGCATCAACAAGTCCCTACTCCGCAAACTCCAAACAATACAGAACACCGCCGCCAGACTCGTCCTCGGCATCTCCCGACTACCGAACACATCAGCCAACACCTACGAAGTCTCCACTGGCTCCCGTGGAGAAAAGAGTCACTTTCAAAATCCTCACTCACGCCTACAAATGCCTACACAACAACGGACCCAAATACCTCAACAACAGAATCAACTTCCACGTACCCAAATGAAACCTCCGATCTTCCAACCTCGCACTGGCCAAAACCCCGCGCATCCACAGAGCCAGAGCAGGCAGAAGATCTTTCTCTCACATTGCAGCCAAGACCTGGAACGAGCTACCGGCAGACATCAGACGCGCCCCTCCCTGAACACCTTCAGGAAGACCCTCAAGACCTGGCTCTTCGGCTAAACAGATCTGCGGACCCCCCCCACCCCCTCAGCGCCTTGAGACCCTCACGGGTGAGTAGCGTGCTTACAATTCCCTGATTGATTGATTGATTGAACTTTGCCCTGCAGTCTTGCTAGTCATCAGCTTGTGTTCCTGTTTCTTCTGCCTTAACTCCTGCTACCTTAGGAGTAATCGTCTCTCTGCTCTTCCACATGTATTTTGCTTCAAGTGTTAGAGTTTTGGTAAATTTCCTATTTCGTCTTAATCTGTGATTAACAGCGTTCCTTTTGTGCAGGCTTTGGATCCTGGATTCCAGAAGGCAATCTCTGTTCCATTCTTTGTGTTAGGTGTCTTAATTGACACAGTGTGATACTGTAATTTTGTCAGGACTCTCCACTATGTTTCTGACTTGACCCCTAGGGGTTTGTCCGTATGTTTATTTAGTCCTTGTTTGTGTTGTGAGCGCAAGGAAAGTGGTTTTCATTTTTTTAAATTTAAGTTTACCTCGTCATCGTCTGTCGACTCCCTCCCCAACCGCTCTTACCTGCACGGGCCATGCCTGTTTAGATACATTATCACTTAAGCACTCGCTTTGATCGGAGCCGGGGCACGGACTTCAGCCCCTAGGCTCCTCCACTTCCACTCTTTGCCTGCATCGGTGCCCGGAGGCGCATAAAGGGATTCGGGGGCTCCTGCTGCATGAAATGCGCCCGGGCAAAGCCCGGGCCAAGGGCGGGCCTGTCCTTGCCCGTCACTGACCGGAGGAGGCCGGGCCAGGCCCCCCCTCTAACAACTGCTGCTAAATGCTACTGAGGCTCCTATTCCCCCCTAATCGTGCTGTGAAGGTGTAGCAGTGTGCTGACCAGGGGCTGTGACAGGAGCCGTCTGCTTCCAGAAAGATCGTGAAGAAGCCAGTCGGAGCCCTTTTTACCTTTGCCGAGCCTGAGAAAGGAGAGACTCGAGAAGCTTGAAGCGGAGGGGCAGGACCACACCCCCCGGCACCACTCGCGCCCTGAGTCACCCTGATAATTGGAGGCTGGGCTGGGCTGGGCCAGGTCTTTTTTTTTTTTCCCCCTGGTTTCTATGGGCTCCTGGGCACCTCATAAAGCTTAAGGTACTGTTTCAATCTTTTTTTTGTAGTTGACTTTTTTGTATTTTGCTCGGCCCATAGGCCTTGTTGACACTTTATTACAACTTATTATAGCCAAGTGAAGCATGTACTTTACCCACTTTGGTCCTCATCTTTATGGGATTTTTACGGGACCTATGACCCACTAATCATGGTCAAAAGAAAAACAGGTGCTGGGGGTGCAGGGGGAGCTACTGGGGGCAATACAGTAACATCGATTGATTCCTTCCTAACTAGGGCAACCAATGTTATATCAAAGGGGATAGCCCTAACTGAAAGAAGGCTCTCTCTGGAAACTGGGAAACTTGTCTAGGATCTAACCACTGTGGAGAATCAAGGGACCATGGGGGCCATTCCCAGCCCGGTCTTTTCTCCGCATGTGCCTGCGCCTGTGCCTACGTCTCCATCTACTGTGGTCTCCAATATCGAGCCGATAATGCCTAAGGCAGGAGATGATTCAGCCCAGGACAGCCCCCCTACCAACAGGAAGAGAACTGGCTGTAAAAGAGCCCCCCGGAAGATATCATTGGCTAACCCTATATCGTCAGCTAACTCCAGCGCTGGTTTCGAATCTTTGCTGGACATTTTTTTTTCAAGGATAGAACAAATGAGTAAAGGACTTGTAGTACCTATACAACACAAACTGGAGGGCATAGAGGCGAGGCTTAATATTCTTTTTCCAATGGTCCCCCATCCTCCCATTGGGACAGGGTCAGAGGGGGGAGCGATGCCTTGTCACGGTTGGCAAGTCCCCGCACGGCTGCCCGATACAGGGCCATATTCTGCTGTGCCTGGTAGCTCAAATCAAGCAACAGAGCAGACACAAAGCTCTGTCCCTCTGGGAGTGGGGACATCCCATGGGCCTAGGAATACTTGCGCCCCCAGTAATCTGATTCCTGTAGCACAGGTGGCGCAAACACAAGTACAAGTACAAGGGTTGCAAGTACCCAGTGGGGGCCAAATTGATACATCTATTCTGCATCAACCTGTTACGCCAAAAGTTGAAAGTCAGTGCATTTTAGATTTGCCTACAGAATCAGCACCCTTGGCTGTAGTCCTAGTGGGAGTCCCCCCACTTTCACGAAGTTCAAGGAAACCAGTGTGGACCTCATACACAAAGTCACTCATTGGTGTAATAATAATGTGGTAAACGGACAAAATATATCTTCCGATATTATTATGGCCAGAAGAGTGGGCTGGGTTTGCCGTAAGATTGGGAAAAACAGGGCGGGGGATTGTGTCATAGTTAATGTTAGACATCCTGTACAGTCTAAAGCGCTTGCCGCCAGTCATATTAGGTGTGGTTCTAAAACATCAATCAGGATTCTCCCCCTCCAGTATTTCTATCCTTTTGACCAGACATCTTTGAATCATCTTTGGCAGCTCCCTCACAGACCATCTAAACCTGGCCCAGGGTAGAAATTTAGGCCCTGTTCTTCCCCTGGTCAACAGATGTGATCCCCTGTTAAGTGCACAGGGCCTTGATGAAAATGATTGACTAATATCAACCCAGGCTACTCCGCAGGGAACTAGGCCCATGGCCCTGGCCCTTAACATCTCAGTTTCATGTGCTTTACCTCCAAAGCCAGTGCCTGCCTGCCCACCTAAGCTAGCTCTAACACCTGATACTCAGGCCCTCCTTGCATGAAGATACTCTTGTGGAACATAGTAGGCCTAAGGTCAAAAAGAGACAACACAATATGGCAGAGCCTCCTCTCACTGTGCCATATCATTGCCCTACAGGAAACATGGGACACCACTAATAGTTTCTTTCTGGACGGCTTTATTTCGTTTTTTTAAGTGTGCAACTTCCTCAATAGTGGGAAGAGCAAGGGGGGGCCTTCTTTTATTGGTTTTACTTGAACTAACTTGTATGAGCAGATTGGTAGTCATTCACCTCATCTGTTAGCTGTGGAGCTGACCTTTAAGAATTATTCTACATTGTTAGTCATTCATTTTTATAATTCTTTTACCAGAAATCTGGAGACAGAGCATCTAGTTGCCCTGGAGGGGTTGCTTGAACAATATGGAGAGGAGAAACACTCTTATTACGAGATAATTATTTTGGGTGACTTTAATATCCATCAATGTCATCTTAATTGTATCGCCACAATGGATCATGGGGGTCTTTCATCTTTGGTCACACATTTTGAGCACTCACCATCAGGTACTCATATAGAGGGGCTTCTTTCAGCAAACAATCTGTCCTGTTTAGAGCAAACAGAAGTGACCACGCTGGTCCCCACCTATACAGGCAGGGGCTGCACCAGTATCATTGATTACATAAGGCTCTCAGCACCTCTAGCTCAGGCTGTGGTGAAAATTAGCGCCTCCTGGAGCAGCCACAGTGATCATAATACCCTAACGCTTGAGCTGGGTTATCCGTCTGCTCTACAAGGAGCAGAGGGTCGGAGTATTCCAAATGAGGACATTGGTACCAAAGACCAGGTAAGTCTCTTAAGGGGGTGTGCAGTTCCTGTCTGGACGTGTGGAAAAGACAGGTCTTTCTTCGTGATGCCCTCACACACCCTGGGAGGTGTCATGCTTCATCATCGGGCGTTTGCCCCTCGTCAGGCCGGCTCTGCAATGCCTGACGGGCTCCCGAAACAGGGGCTCTTTGCCGGGGATCTTTTGAAGAAGAAGCCGTAGGGTGCGTGCGGGTGTGGGGGTTAGGTAGTGCACAAGGTGGTAAGATAATTAAAATAGGTATGGAGCAGTCCTATTGAATGAATTTTAATAAACTAGGTAGCTCTAGCCTAATTAAAAACTGTGTGTGTACCCCTGTGTGGAAATAATGTTCCTCAAGGGCAAACTAGGTGCGAGTGGTCAACATGTTTCGTGCCTGGTTTGCCCCTAACGGGTCGATTGGCACTTCGTCTGGACCAATAGAGAGAAGAAGGGTGATAAAGTGCACTACCGTCTGCTATTCAGTACAGTAACATAAATTACCAGGACCGGTAGGAATGCCCTAGTAGACGTGTACTGGGGAGTACTGTAGACCCCTAGTCACAACGTCTAAGGCTGACGGGGATGGCCAGAGCACGTCGTTGCTCCAGTAATAGGCGTAGACAGGCAACTAGCCCTCGTCCTACCCTTGCTCCGGGCCCCGGAGCCTTAGACGTTGTGAATACCAAAATTGATTCAATAGGACTGCTCCATACCTATTTTAATTATCTTACCACCTTGTGCACTACCTAACCCCCACACCCACACGCACCCTACGGCTTCTTCTTCAAAAGATCCTCGGCAAAGAGCCCCGGTTTCGGGAGCCCGTCAGGCATTGCAGCGCCGGCCTGACGAGGGGCAAACGCCCGATGATGAAGCATGACACCTCCCGGGGTGTGTGAGGGCATCACGAAGAAAGACCTGTCTTTTCCACACGTCCAGACAGGAACTGCACACCCCCTTTAGAGACTTAGCTATACCCGTGAGCCTGTGTGCAGGACCTCCTAACTCGGCTCCCTGTCCCTCTTTTTGGTAATACCAAAGACCAGGCTCATAGGCTGAAGTGGGAGAAGGTGATACCGGAAAGATTCCTAGAAAACCTGTATGCTGAATGTTCCCCAGAAAGTTTAGCATGTATGGATATCAATTCACAGGATAGAGCTGTCCTAGACGCCTTTGATAAACTGACCAATCAGATAGCCTCCAGCCTAACTACTAAGAGCAGGACAAGAGGTGGTTTGATGATACCTGCACCACGGCCCATAGGAAGCTACTGTCGGCACTTAAACAAGCCCTGAGGTATGAAGCCCTGGCTAGGAGCTGCAGGAAGGCTTATAAGTCTGTAGTCCATCAAAGGAAGAAGTGCATCAGGGAACAAGCCTGGGAGACTCTCGGACAAGCTACTGCCCTGTCTGATAGCACAAAGTTTTGGGCCGTAGTCAATAGTCCCTTCTTTTCTGACACAGCTAACCATAGAACAGACTGTACTATATCTGCTGAGAGGTGGGTTCAGCACTTTGAAGGCATGTATAGCGGTGACAATCTTGAATATCCTGAGGCACACAGAGACCTTGGCCTAGCTAGTATTTCACTTCATATTAGTGTAGATGAGGTTTACAAGGCTATCAGATCAACATCTGGCGGAAAAGCCCCTGGTCCGGACGGAGTTCCCTCAGATCTGTACAAGGCTGATCCTGAGGTCTGGGCAAAGATTCTGGCACAGGACTTCAATGCAGCATGTGTGTGTGGTTTGCCTCCTTCCTGGGCCAAGGCTATTATTATCCCCATTTTCAAAAAGGGTTCAAGGGCTGATCCTGCTTGTTATCGACAGATTTCGCTTTTGGACTCGGCCGCTAAAATCATGGGGAAAGTGATACTGGATCGTTTAACAGCATGGCTAGACTATTTTAATGTTATTTCTGACCTACTATACAGCTTCAGGCAAGGCAAAGGGACATTGGACCAAAGTCTTAACCTGCATTTGGTGGTTGGGAAATATACAATTGCCAAGAAGGGAACCTTACACATGCCATTTATGGACCTCACGTCAGCGTTTGGCTGTGTAAATAGATCTAAGCTGTGGCTGACCCTCCAGGATTTGCGCCTGGATTTGGAACTGGTGGCCTTCTTACAAGCCGCCCACAATAACACCACTGCGACTTTGAGATTTAATGAGGATGGTGGCGTGACAGACTCCTGTGTGGTTAAGAGAGGGGTCCGGCAGGGGTGCATTTTGCCCCCCCTGCTATTCACGCTGTATATTAATAAGTTAGGGGACATCCTATCATCAGGTTGCAAAGATATCCCGCCCTCTTGTACGCAGACGAACCGCAGTGGGTCTCCAAAAACTCTTAAACGGTTTTCTAGATTTTATGGACTCACTTGATCTAGCCACCAATTTTTTAAAATCTCACACTATGTCGATAGGCCATCGGAAGGCAGTCAGGATAAAGTTTTTTTGCAAGGGGGTAGAACTAACAAAAGTTTCAACCTTTCCATATCTGGGGGTGCTGTTTGATGATCGTGGGTCTTGGTCAGCGCAAAGAATGCTCAAAAAGAACATCTTGGCTAGAGCTATAGGGGCTACCCTGGAGTTTGCTAAAAGGCTGGGGTCTAAGACCATCCCCGCCTTGCTTAAGGTGTACAGAGAAAAATGCATTCCTATGGCCACGTATGGGTCTGATGTCTGGGGTTATAAAGAGGTGAAGGACATCCAGGGGGCAGAAAATAAATTTATGCGTAAACTTCTTGCCATTCCCCCCTCTATCCCGGCATACATTAAACATGAGGAACTAGGCATAGGGTACATCTCAGACCTGATAGCTGTGGCCCCGCTGTTGCGTTGGCTGAGAAATTTGGCTTGCCCCACCCCCACACTAAATCAACTTGTCATCACGGACTGCATTGCACACGAGGGGGCCCTACGCATCCCTTGGCTAAATTATATTATGGAGCAAACAAAGTGGTTGGGCTGCCCCGATCTGTATGTAAACCCTAGGCCCCTAGGCACGGTAGCCATTAAAGACATTAAACCACAGTTTCTGGCCAAGAGGCAGGGGCTCAGGGAAGGCAATGAGTTAGTTAAGCCAACTGTGAGAAGGTTTGTCACACTGAGCCTGAGCCCACAGGCACAGCCATACCTGTTGCTTGTCACTAAAGCATTTCATCGCTTTGTGTGAACAAGATTCTGATTGAATCTGGTACCCTTGTTACCAGCTGTTCCTAAAGGCTACACAAAACCTGGAGCCCTAAAGCCCTGCCCTTGTGACACCTTCTCTGAGCAGGAAACACTACACTTTATTTTTTTCTGTGATTTTTATGCCTCTCTATGCAAAATGTTTTCACTTCCGCTGCTCAGAGACTGCCAATTTGCCCAAGTGAGGCCTGCACTACTATATCTTCAAATGGTCTCCTCTCCTATGGTCTGTTTTGGGGTCACGAGCTTCTTAACAGGGGCCATAAGACATAGGAAGAGGTTGTCCTTGCAGTAGCCAGACTGTACCTGTTAATTATGCTCTGGGAATCACACGTGCTATCTGGTGTCCGTTATGTTAATTTCCTATGCTACTTATTGAGCAAATGTCTCATCATTCGTCCATTTTATCCGTTGTATTTTATGATTTTTTATAATGCTTAGTGATGGCTTTTGAAAATGTGTCTTTTTAATCTGTGCTTGTCTGTTTTGTTGGTTTTTAGCCTATTGACCTGCGCAACTTGGTTGTTTTTTAAAAAAATTGTATATGTGGGATCTTTTAATTACTGTATATCTTATCATATGTATTGCTTTTATGGCTTTTATTGGCCGAATAAAGTATTTCTTGACCTGACCACTTAAGCTTCCGCTTTTTATGGCACTCACAGGTTGACTATCTGTTAGAATAATCTTTACAGAAATAGTGGGGCTTAATTACAAGACCCTTGCGCCGCCGTTGCATCACTTTTAATATGGGAAAAAGTGACGCACCGGCGACGCAAGGGGCTTGTAAATTAACCCCACATTGAGTTTCACTGTTTCTATGGTGAGTTCATAGTCTGGCCTGTGTAAATTGTATAGGTAACTAAGGGCCAGATGGAGAAGGCATTTTTCTGTTCACAAATGGCCCGATTCACAGAATCAGGCCGTTTTCGACCAGAAAAATGCTTTTTCACAAGTATAAAATGCAAAATGCGATTTGGTAACTTTTTACCAAATCGCAATTTGCATTTGCGAATCGATATTTAGAAGGGACGTGTTTTGGGTGTCCCTTCCAGATACCGAATTGATATGGTATGTATTACTGTTTTGCGATCATATTCTGGTCGAAAAACAGTAATACTTCACCACCATTTTAAAAGTGGTGGTAACCCATTCACAAATGGGCAGGGGTCCCCTTGGGACCCCTTCCTCTTTGAGAATGTTGAAAAAATATGTTTAAAAACAGGCAGTAGTACTTTTTTCTTTTTAAACGCATCACATTTTCCTTTAAGGAAAAAGGGCTGCATTTAAAAAAAAAAAAAAAGATTGCTCTATTAATTAGCAATCACAGACATGGAGGTCTGCTGACCTCAACAGGCCACCATCCTTGTAATGGCTGTGATTCCTAATGGGTTGCAAACTGCGGCCTAGCTCATTGATATTTATGAGGTAAGTTGATTTGCGAATTACTAGGAATCACTATTTCGTGAAAAAAATTGATACATTAGGAATACCAATACCCTAATTGCGATTCAGAGATGATCGCAATTAGGAAATCTATATTCCTAATTTTGTTCATCTGGCCCTTAGTGTCTTTGTCATGTTATTGGTTCATTTCCCTGTTTGCACACATCACAGTGCCCTGCATTTTCTATCTTTTCCCTCTGCTCCCCAATGCTGCCTGCCAACTGCTCTTTCCCAGGATATTCCCTTGCCTGCTCATCTGCATCTCTGTACTGTCTCCCTGCTCTTTAGGCTGGTATTTCCTGAACGAGAGCACTACCCTAGCTCCACATAACATGTGGAAACCCAGGATGAAGAAACTGCAACACTCATAAGCAGCAGCACCTCGTGTGTACAGGCTCAGGGGTCAAGCACCCCTCGTCTTTTTCCAGGTAAGAAGAATGTGTGTCAGGCTGACCAAAGGTCAGCCTGACAGATACTCTTCTTGTTCAGGTCAGGCAGCCAGGAGCTAGACATGCACTAAATGTGCAGGCTCCTGGCTGCCTGAGCTGAACTTTGCTAGGCTGAGGATTTTACAGCCCTGTGGGCGTGACCTCCTCAGCCTGGCAAAAGTGCCTTGAGGCCATCCCCCCTCTTGATGAGGGGAAGCGTCACCCATTGCCTTGGATCTGAATACTTCAGTTTTAAGCCCTGAAGTACCCAGCGCCGAGTGTCAATCAATGACACCTCGTCACAGAGTGGGGTCAGCAGCCTCACTGACCTCATGCTACTCTGTGACGAGTGAGGGACTGCTGCCTTCCCTTACTTCGGTATGCCAATTATGGAAGGCAGAAGTCCCAAGCCTCCTGGGACCCACGAGGATTACCTCTCGGACCTGCAGTTAAGGTAAGTTCAATGTGTTTTTTATGTTTGGTGACGGCGTGTATGTATGAATATATGTGTATTTGTTAGTGAGTATTGTGAATGGGTGTGTGTGCTTGTGTGAATGCATGGGTGTGAGTGAGGTGTATGTGTGCGTGTGTCCTCCCTCCACCCCATCCCTCCTCCTTGCCTTCCTCCCTGGTAAAATTACCGTCCGTCACTGCTCACAGGAAAAAGTCCAAAATCTGAGCAGACGCCACACTGCCACACTTGGAGCAAGATAAGTTATGGAAAAGGCAACTGGCGCAGTGTTTAACTGTGTAGACAAACGTAGTAAAATATATCCTGAACTTAGAAACATCAAACTACCAAACACAATGTGAGAGGGAACTGGTGAGCATAAAGATGAAACATTTAGAAATCTTAAACATATTCAAACCAGACTCAGCAGAACCACTACATCCTAAGGCCTTCGTAAATTGCCTTAGGTATTTAACGCAGAAGCTTTTCAGATTGTACTGAGAAAACCCCAGATATGTATGAAGTAGGACACAGCTGTAAAATAAAGTAAAGGTACAACTATTCAAACAGGTATAATAAGCGATCTTGGAAATTAAAATTTGTATATTTATATAATGCTTCATTAAAGCAATGTGGTTATAGGCCTTATAGTTCTCTACTAAGATCACATAGTATCATATATTAAGGGGCAAATTTAAAGATTGGTGGATGGATCACAGTCCATCAGGGTGGGAAAGGACATTAAATCTGCCATCCTGATGGTACTGTGTCCATCAAATTTAGAGATGAACACCAGCACAGCGGTCATCTCTGTACTTTGATAGGAATCACTGTTCAATCAAGGTACATGATGGTTCCCTTTAAGGTACGAAACGTTTTGTGGTGGATGCCCACTGTCGTTTTTGATGGCTGTTCACCAAACATTTAACTTTTTATATTTTTCAGACGCAAATTCCCAAAGTGGAAGCTTGTTTCTAAAAAATAAAAAAGGTTTAAAAGTATGGTGGACAGATGTCAAAACTGAGGAAGGCCAACCATCAAACTTTTTATACCTTGAATGGAACTGCTGTGACAGTGGTTCCTGTCAAGGTACAGAGATGACCGCTGGGCCAGTGGTCATCTCTAAATTTGACAGATGAAGAACTGTCAGGATGGCGGACGTCATGTCCACCACAATCTGAACTACTCCATTCGTCAAAGTGTAAATTAAGCCCTTTGTCCACTAAAAGCAAATAAAGTCTCCAAGCAAAGTTTCCTGCTGAAAATATGGCAGAATTTGAGGGAAAACATCTGTAAATGGATACAGAAACACAAATTCCCAGTTTTTTTTCACCAGAATTCAGGTCACTCATAGTGAGCTCCAGATCAGTAGACTAAAACACACTTGGCAGTCTATGGGCCATATTACAATGTCATACGGACTGCCACCGACAGGCCATTGGTGGCGGTCTGCCCGACATCCAGAGCCACGGTCTTACAGCCGGATTACAGTGCCCGGCGGGCGGAACACTGCAGATGGGGAGAAAGACCACCACCTCCAATGGGATCGGAGATCCCGTCTGGGCTGCGGTCGGACAGGTAATCCCCAAATGGCGGTGGTGCCTGCGCAGGCACTGCTGTGGATTACAATGTCCCTTTCCGTCTGCCTTTTCATGGCGGTCTGACCGCCATGAAAAGGCAGACGGAAAGCGAGTGTGGGGGCCCCTAGCAGGGCCTCCCTTTCCACTGGGCCTCTGCTATGGGCCCGGGGGGCACCAGGGGTGCCTGGCACACGGTGCAGGGATGTTTCTAAACATGCCTCTTTGCACTGAAGCTTGTGCTGCGGCCCTTTTCCGGACTGCAGCACAAGCCTCAATGCAAAAAGGCATGTTTCCGGGCGGTCCCGATCCCCAAACAATGGCGGTCGGATGCTCGTCTGACCGCCATCGTAATCAGCTCCTATTTCTTTTATGTAGGTGTGATATTTAATGTCACCAGTGATATTATATTGTTTCTGATGTTGTCTAAGAATACAGAAATAGTGGCTGCTGTGATTACATTCACTAGCAATAACATATACTCATGGGCATTATTTGTATATGGAAGACTGCAGTACCCCTTTCAAAATGTAGATTTCACTATTGTAGCATCTACCCCAGATCTGGAGCACTCTAATGACTATGCCACACACAAAGCTCTGTAATACATGTCTTTATTCTTCGGCATGCAACAGTTAACTGAACGCACTGTGTTATAGACTTTATTGACCACATCCAGACACACCCAAATACCTCCCAACTGATTACGCAACTTTGTAAGGAGTCTGCCTAGGACCACAAGGGTCCCACTGCACATAATCACACAACACTACAGCTATATATACAGAATCAATGCTGCATATTCGAAGTCAGCAAACAAATATCAAAAACAGCAATGGAATGCAGTTTCAGTGATGTCATTGGAGAGGCCAATGGTAATATGATATGTGAAATCACCAGTGGTCATGGATAATGTAATTTGCGATGTCATCTATAAAATATGTGAGGTTGTGAGTAGTGTAATGGAGGTGGTGGTTTTGTTGCATAGCTCACCAAAACTGGGGTACTTATGTTTTAGATTGTAGACATAAAGTCCATTCAATTGCCATTTGTTTAAAGGGTGTTTCTTCAAAATGTCATATAATTACTGATCTTAGTAGAGAACCATTCTCTTACAAAAGACTCGTTAATAACATTTATAGTTTTATTTTCTGATATGCTTAAACAAGTAACTGTTCCAGTTCCCCACCTCCTAATGCTTTTGGTTATGGGCGGAGGTTTCGACAGACTTCAGCTGAAGTGTATATATTAAATGTCTATTAATTTCCAATATATCCTTAACAGTTGAGCATATCGAACCGTTCCAGTAGTATGTTTTTCTATGCATAGAAATCAAGTTCCACACAAAGTAGTTCATGTTTTTAGCAGAATAACATTTGTTAAGGCAAACTTATGAATGTTTCTGAAGAAACTGATATAATTAAGATGTAAAATATTTAAAATAACAGCTTTATGTGCAAAGATTAACGTACATTTTAAAAATGAGATGAAAATGACACGCATTTTAAATGTGCAAGCTGCACTAGGCAGCCCTAGTAATTAGTATAGGCTGCAGAAATGCTTAAATACAAGTTTTCTTTTATCTAGAGGTGAACTCAATATTGCTGAAATATGCACAATGCATTTTAGAAGCTTGACCTTAAAGTGACATGCTTAGACATTTTAAAACAGTAATACTTGTTCATGTTGATAAAATACAGTACTAAATAGTGATTTTACAAGTTGATGTTTCTCTTCTTTAGTATAGTTCATTGCTGTGGAATCCTTAAATTTTTGTTGTAAATGCATGCATAGTAAAGTCTTATTTGCTGTAAAAAAAACACACACACACACACACACACACACACACACACACAACACACACAACACACACAACACACACGCGCATACATATATAGACATTCTGGATTTTGCTGCTTTGAGACACCGGGAACAGCAAAGTAGAGAAAACGCTTCTTTGCTAATTCATGAAATGCACCATACCAAGAACAGGACACCTACACGTTTCGACTTGCGCCTTCGACTGGACTACCTGTATTACAACACCTCCATGACTTAAAAACAGTCCCTCTTCTATTGTGCTGCCCCCAGATTTCGCAAGCTAGGATGCTGATCTCCTTGCAACTCGGCACCACATTGACGCCATATTGGTTACATTGCATTATCTCCCATGGTACATAATGTGTCACATTGCACTTTTTGCTGTAGAACTCCCACATTTTTCCACATATTTACACATCGCCCATCTATTACAGTCCAACACTGTATTAAAAAAAAACATAAACGCCCATTACATAATTCAATTGTACATTTCAAATTCTACTTGCTCTTGATGTCACCTTGATATGGTTTATTATGGCAAGGGCGTTTTTAGGGTTTAGCGTGGGTGTGGGGTTTTGGGTGGCAAGGGTAATTTTAGGGTTTAGGTTGGGTATGGGTTTTTGGGTGGCAAGGGTATTTTTAGGGTTTAGGGTGGGTGTGGGTTTTTGGGTGGCAAGGGTAATTTTAGGGTTTAGGGTGGGATTGGGGTTTTGGTGGCAAGGGTATTTTTAGGGTTTAGGGTGGGTTTTTGGGTGACAAGGGTATTTTTAGGATTTAGGGTGGGTATGGGTGTCTGGGTGGCAAGGGTATTTTTGGGGTTTAGGGTGGGTATGAGTTTAGGCGTTGTGGGTTACTAAGGTGAGATACATATGTCATGCTCCATTTATTGAATTATGATGTCCTCAAGAATCATACAGTCATTCTATTTAAAATTGCAGTGTTGATCTCTGTTTTGATAAACCATATCAAGGCGACCACATGCACGTTCTTATAATTAATTGGGTGTCATCGAGAGCAAGTAGAATTTGAAATGTACCATTGAATTATGTAATGGGCGTTTTATGATGTTTTAGGTCGAGCCTAGCGGCAGCGCGCATTCGCTGCATGCTCTGCGAGACTGCTGTAGTAGAGTATGGGAGAGAAGCGGCGCCCACACTCCTCCCATATTTCGTTAATAGGCTTGTTAGTCCCTCCTTAGTACGGCCTTGTCTTCATTTGTACCCTCCCATGGCGACTGGCCCTTTTACTTCGGTTGTTATTTAGTATGTAAGCACTATTTACTTTATTGAGTTTCTCTTACTGCAAGCCGGACATGTGCTGCTTCAGCTGAAACCACTTGTGTTTTTTTAAGCAGCACGGCCGTCCCGTAACACAGGCGCCTGCTTTCAATCACTTTAACCTGGCATTATCTTGTGTCTGTTTCAACCCCCCTCCCCCAAGTAAAATGGATTTAGAAATGATTAGCGAAAGTTCTGTGAATTACAGGTAGCACATAATCCTGTGCTAATGGGCTGAAGCTGACAACAGCACATCTGTGTTACATGTCATCTGTACTAAACCCACCTGATAGGTTGTTTTCAAAAGCCTGTTTTATTAACAACACCACCACCACCAATACCACCAATACCACCACCACCAATACCACCACCATCAAGACCACCACCTCCACCAAAACAACCAGCACCAACACCACCACCACCAATACCACCACCACCACCAATACCACCACCACCGCCAATACCACCACCAATACCACCACCACTGCCAATACCACCACCATCACCAATACCACCACCAGTACCAATACCAATACCACCACCACCACCAATACCACCACCACCAATACTAATACCAATACCACCACCAATACCAGTACCACCACCACCAATACCAGTACCACCACCAATACCACCACCACCAGCAATTCTACTCCCACCACCAATACCACCACCACTACTAATACCAATACCACCACCAATACCAATACCACCACCACCAATACCCCACCACCAATACCTCCACCACCACCAATACCACCACCACCAATACTAGCACCAATACCACCACCACCAATACCAGTACCACCACCACCAACCCCAATACCACCACCACCAGTACCACCACCACCAATACCAGTACCACCACCACCAATACCACCACCACCACCAATACCCCACCACCAATACCACCACTACCACCAATACCACCACCAATACCAGTGCCACCACCAATACCAATACCACCACCAATACCAGTGCCACCACCACCAATACCAATACCACCACCACCAATACCAATACCACCACCAATACCACTACCACCAATACCAATACCACCACCACCAATACCACCACCACCATACCAGTACCACCACCAATACCAGTACCACCACCAATACCAGTACCACCACCACCACCAATACCAGTACCACCACTGCCAATACCATCACCAATACCAGTACCACCAATACCAGTACCACTACCACCAATACCAGTAACACCACCACCAATACCAGTAACACCACCACCAATACCACCACCCCCACCACTAGCACCAATACCAATACCACCACCAATACCAGTACCACCACCAATACCACCACCACCACTGCCAGTACCACCACCACCAATACTAGTACCACCACCACCAATACCAATACCACCACCACCAATACCAATACCACCACCACCAATACCATCACCACCAATACCAATACCACCACCACCAATACCAACACCGCCACCACCAATACCACCACCTCCACCAATACCACCACCACCAATACCACCACCTCCACCAATACCACCAATACCAGCACCAATTCCACCACCACCACCAATACCAGCACCAATTCCACCACCAATACCACCACCACTACCAATACCACCACCACCAATACCACCACCACCACCACCAATACCACCACTACCAATACCACCAATACCAATACCACCAATACCAATACCACCACCTCAGCGCCTCTCGCTCACTAGTAATAGCGGTGGCACTGTATTAGACCGGAGCTGCAGCCGAGACCATCCCTCCCTCCCTCTATGCCTGCCATAAAGCACAGCCCGCCCTGCACCAGGAGGTGAAGCCAGGGCCCTACTAGAGCTGGAGTGTTTTTTATTAGGCCAAAGATAGCAATAACATTACGCAATGCCACACTGCACACTCAAATCACGGAGAGGGCAGGAACTAGCCCACCCCTCCCGCTCTTCCTCCTGAGCCGCAACAGTGTAATCACAGAGCGAAAGGTGCTGGAGCGCTTTGTTAGTGTTTATAGCTCGGATCATATGTAAAACTCACTTCACACTTTGTGTCTGTGTAATTTACAACACTTACACATCTTCTTCACTGCACTATTTATCACTACTTTGAAGACGTTGCAGGCCGGTCTCTTCCTCTGATATTTACAATCTAACAATCGAGAAGGCCCTTTATTACAATGCTATAGGTCTCGCATTTGCGAGAGTTTAAGCTATTAGTATTGTAAATGACAATGCCTTTTATTTATGTTTTAAAACCCAAAACATAAATAAAAGGCATTGTCATTTACAATGCCAATAGCTCAAACTCGCGTGAATGCGAGACCTATTGCATTGCAAATGCTTGTTTTAATACAGTGTTGGACTGTAATAGACGGCGATGTGTAAATATGTGTAATAGATATATAATACACTTACCTGCGAAATACATATATTTTCTTTGGAAAGGCATGCATGGTAAAGGCATATGCGTTGTAAAAATGTGTGGTAAAGATATGTGTGTTAAAGACGCATGCGTTATAAAGCCTGCGTTGTAAAGGCATGCGTGGTTCCGACCACGTTGTAAATGCTGGTTCCCTTCTAACAGTTGTGGCTACTGCTGCTTCAGTTCATCCATTGCCTTACTACTGATGCTCAATTTTTTGACAGATTGCTACTGCAACTATATGATTAATTGCTCGTATTATTGAGACTCAGCTGAGTTTCGTTAACTACACTTCATGGGAAGTTCTGCTGCTTTAATTTGTTTTTGAGCTTTATGCTCTCTCATTTCTCACTCTTTTCCTTTGAACTGAAACTCTTCATGAGTTCTACAAACTTTAAATTCTGATCATGTTCTTTAGAATAGGGATTTCGGTCCTTTATGGAACGCGCTTAAAACATTATTTGATTATTTGTTCTAACCATTCTTTTTGATGAGCTTTCTGTAAACTTAATTGATTTTTTTGACTAATTTGAATAAAAAGAATAAAAGATACTAACTAATCTCTTTACGAGAAATACAACTTTTAAAACAATTTCAAACTATGGTCATTGACTGAACTTAAAACTGTTAATGCAATTTGACTTATTATGATGAAATAGCTCCTGACTCAAAATACGGTGGTAAAGACCTGTCACCTAAGGTGATTTATCCGAAAAAGCCAGCACGTGAACAGGACTTGACCCTGTATGTGGTGGTGAGGAAAAAGTTTGAACCATATTATTTACATTTTGCCCCTGATCCGTGCTATCATTTTCACGTCTCGAATTGTTCCACATTTTTATGTAGACATTACAATAGAAGGGCACTGCAAGGAATCTAAGAATCAGTCCCAAATAGACCAAAGTGTGTCCTAGCCTAATTCCTCATATCTCTTTTTTAAATAGCAACATCCTGCTCTTCTGCAGCCCACTTGCACGGTGCACCTTCATTCTAATCTGCAAAGTGAGTTCGATATCGTATTTTGAGTTGTGCAAAATTACAGACCTTTTGGGGCTTTGCTGCACAGAAATTCCCCCAGGTATGTAACATGGAGGTCTTTGCACCCAAAAAAATATTGTGTAAAGGGGGAAATCAGATGCGATAATACTAATTCCACAGGTTTTCTTGCACCATCGTGTCTTTTAACAACCCTCAGCATGTCTCTTACCAAACACTGCCAGTAACTGTTTATAGGTTGCTAAGATTGGCGGCTTTTACAAACTTACCGCAAGCAAAATAAGCTTCCTTTGGTTCTTCCTCCACTTTCCCTTCTTGGGTACTAGTACTTCGTCACAATGGAACATGGCATAAACATCTGACCGATTAGCATTGTCTTCAAATATCGACAGGCCTAAGGCACACACATCTATTCAATGAACTGCATCTGTGCTTGTACCTTTAGCGTTGAAGAAACCTTGACCTCAGAGGATTCATCTTCCAAACACAATTCCTGCCTTCTTTCCACCCGAACATCTGCGTAACTAGTAACAAAGGAACACAAGAGTCACACTTGAATGCACCACAGCACGTTTGTTCTAGGGTTATGCTTAAATTTGCGACCTCTTTAAGACAGATCGGTGCATCACTGTTTTATTCTGTATTAAAAGCTGCATGAATCCCAAAATATATTTTTTCATGAAAGCATACATAGGGATAAAAATAGTTTTTTTATTAACCAGCACTCCTTAAATAACTTGGGTACATTTTTGGCAAAAGGGAGCATCACAAAGACCCTGCCCCTCCAGGCCTGGTAGAGGGGTACAAAAGGGACCCCACGCCCCTGTGTCCAATTCTTTTTTTCAGAAGGATCCACAAATCCACGTCAAAATCTTTTTTTTTTAAATGCGCAAGCTGGCTCATGCGCAGCAGAAAAATAAAATTCCCCCGGGGTGGGCCAGGGGCCCCTGGGGGCTGGCGAAATTACATGTTGTGGGGAGGGTGGGTGCGTGGCCCCCCCACCGCAAGCCTTTGGAAGGCACTGGATACCCCTTTCTCTGGGGCTGACATAATGACAAAGGGGAGGGGGCACATGGACTCTCTCCCCAAGCCTGAAAAGGCCCTGATGACCCCATCCCTCGGAGCAGAATACAATTTAAAGATGGGAGGGGGACACGCGCCCCCCTCCCCGAGCCTTGAAAGGCTCCAGGGACCCCATCCTCATGGCCTGGTTCACTGATTGTGTCCCAGGGAGCCCATTTCTGGTACATAGTATTTTCCCTGCCAGCAAGAGTATGGGCAAAGAAGACTTGGCTACTCTCCCAAACTGGAGCTTTAAAAATGCTCCAGCTGGGTGGGAGCAGACTTATGTTTTCCTGCCTGCCCTCTCATGGGCAGGGAAACTCAGATTGCCCACATCTGGCTGAAGCATGAATAAACACCCGCTCCAGTTGTGCGAGAGAATTGACGGCTCCCAATGCACCTAGGATGGGTGCATGTGGGGAGCCAGTGGGGCCACGGGGGAGTGCTTTGTGGGTGCCCTAGTGGGCACCAGGACACCCATCTGAGACCCCGTGGATGGGGTCCCCAGGGCCACTATTGGCTCTGGGAGGAGGACAATGCGTCCGCCTCCCCTTAAAAACAAAAAGGCCCGGGGGTAGGGTCCCTGTGTTCCCGTAGTGGCTTGGGGAGGGGGCCACACGCCCTCCTCCTCATAATAAAAAAGAAAGCCCAGAGAGGATGGGTCCCCGGGACCATAAAGGCTATAGGAGGGGGGGAGCGCACCACCCTTACCTTAATTAAAGTAAATGACCCAGGGGATGGGGACCCTGAGCTCTAAAGAGTTGGGGGGGGGGGGCATGTGCCTCCTTCTCCTTTAAAAAATAAAGGGGCTCGCTGGATTTGGCCCGGTGCCATGAAGGCTCGGGGAGGGTGGCCGCATGTCCCCTCCCCTTAAAAATGAAAAGGCCCCTGGGGATGGGGTCCCCTGGGCCCTAAAGCCTTGGGAAGGAGAGCTGCGCGTTATAGTGATGTTAGGGCACGAGTTATAGTTAGTTGAGATAAATATAGCTGGTGAATTTGAGTGGTTTTATTAGTTTAAAATGGTAGGTCATTTTCACCTAACTGTAACGTCCCTTTAACCTTTGTTTTTTCAGTGAAAAAAAATTGTTTAAAAAGATCGAATGTTGTGCGAAATTCAGCAATGATTTATGGCACTGATGAAGGCACCACGCCGAAACGCGTTTGCATGAATAAATTGTCTTGTGGTTTGTTGCCTGCCTTGTTATGTTGGCCTAGGCCTAACTGCCATGCTGCTTTTCTTTGCGCACGTTACACTGAGCCAGGGCTCCCTCGCCTTTGCTCTTGCCAAGTTCCTTTGCGCTGTCTGCATTTTCTGTCTTTCACCTTTTCTCTTGTTCGATTTGGGCTCAGACTGCACAACATGTACAAGGTCGCATAACAATGTATTTTGGTTCTTCCTGATATGGCCAGTCTCGCGCACCCAGACATAACATTAGGCGCAAATGCCATGAAACGTTGTGTGCCTTTAATACTGCAGTTTTTACTGGCGCTTGACACTTGGAGAAATCCTTTTCAGTGAGAAGAGCTATGATGTCCTGCTGATGTAATTCTTCATCTAGAGACTGAGGTATGGGGGTTCGCTAGTCAAAGCCCAGAGGTCTTCTATTTTTATAATAAACTATCTTACTGCACGGGGAGGGTGGTAATGTTATTTAGACATTTAACCACTGAGTTATGAAATGCTTTCCCCGTTTGTATTCTATGGAATTGTAACCATGCTGCTTATATTAGTCATATGCATTATGCTATTAGTGCTGACACGTGTACTGTACATTAGAGCACGTAAGTTGGAATAAACATTTTAACCTATCCAGTGTCTCTTCCTACGCACCTTGTGGACAAGTACGAGTGAGTGACGAAAGAGTGTTCTTGCTTCTGCGAGTCCTGAGATAAAGATACCGTGTTCTGGGTTGTCCAATCATTGGTACTTGGGTGCTAATGGGATGCTAAGCTAGTTGGGTTGGGGTTTTTGGGTGCTACGGTATATGGTAGGCAAACCACTGTATTCCGGGGTCCCATTATCCTGTGCATAGCTCTGTGTATGTGCAGAAACCTTATGACATGGCGCCCAACGTGGTGCGCCATGTCATAAGGTTTCTGCACATACACAGAGCTATGAGCAGAATAAAGGCAAACCACTGTATTCCGGGGTCCCATTATCCTGTGCATAGCTCTGTGTATGTGCAGAAACCTTATGACATTATGGGTTTTGTGGACAAGCACAAGTACTACTCAAGCATCTCGCAGATAAGCTGCCCCACGGTGGTCGCGCCATGTTTGGTTTAATGGCGCCCTCCCACAACCAACTACCGCAGTTCGTTTAGGCCCCTTATCCATTCTGGGGGCCACTTGGCCTGTATTGGCCGGGTATACCCCGCATCCAAATTATCTGGCATTACCAATTGCGGAACTGCGCACTATGCATACCGAACTGGTGCGAGTGCATCGAGCCTTAGTGACATACGTTACAGGTAGCCTCCATGGAGCTGCTCCTGTAGTCGCAGGCCAACCAGCTATTGCAGCTGGAGTGACCATAAGTCCTGTCATGGTAAATTCTGTGATGGGCAAACGTCCACAAAATAAGGACGATTATCCTTACTGGCTTGCAGAAAAGTTCGATCAGATAGAAGCAGTGTTTCCACATACATCCCCAGTAGATAAACACCGCATCCTAACGATAAGTTTGCCAAAAGACATAATCCCCGATTTGACATCATGTGAAAACTGGGGTAAGGTATTCGCAGCAGTTTATTCAAAATGTTTTGGTACTCCTTCCATGACGGTTCTACCCTCTGTAATTAAAAAAGTACAGGACGAACTTGGCCCTGAAGCGGCTGTGGAATTAGGGATGAGACTAGTGGGAGTGTTTGATGTAGTAGCTGAACTGATCCTTGGAAATGTCAAGGGCGATGCTATGAACTTTCAAGTAGCGAATGCTTTGGCTTTGGTCCCAGAGTTGGACAGGCCTCGCGAATTACCGAAAATTATAGCCCGGGCTTATAAAACAATTGGAAGAAATAGCCTAGGCAACAAGCCTTTTGTAAAAATGCAAACTCAATCGCAAACACAAGTTACACAAACAAAAAGTACATCTGAGAAAGATGATAAACCAGTCTTCACTAAAAAGAGCTGGAGACAGAAAAAACAGGGTAAGCAACAAAAGAAGCCGGGGTCGAGAGGTGCTTCCCCAGTTTCGGTTTCTTCTGAACGTACTTATGATTTACGTGATAGGTCGAGGATTAAATCACCAGAAAGGTTTCAGAGCTCTGATACGCGTTCTCCTCGTTCTTCACAGGCCCAGACGTCGTCACAGGCTGGTGGAGGAGGACGGCAAGATAGAGGAAGGGGCCGAGAGGCTCCCCAGGAGCGAGACCAACCTCGACAACAAGTCAGAGGGAAAGCAGAAGACTTTCATCTTCCTCGACCGCAATTTCAGAAGAAAAAGGTTGCCGCTGTCACAGCGAAATATGCCTCAGACCGTGAGAACGAGACTCCAGAATTGGACGTGGGCAGTGACCCTCCTAGACAGCGCCGCGGAAGTTACCATAGTGCGGGAGGCGCTACGTCCTCATATGGAGGCGACAGCAACTGAAACATTCGTTACTGTAGAGACAGCTGACACGAGAGTGGCACCCCTGACAGACTTTACAACATAGTCATCCAAATTGAAGGTGACATACCGCGTGAAATAAAAGGGATTTTTGGGAAAATCTAACCTCTTCATATGACATTTTGTTAGCAGAGGTGGATTGGCCACCCCCATTAGTTTTAGCTGCACATAAAGGAGAGGAGGTAATCCTTCCAAGCTTTTCACGGCATGTCCCAAAAGACAAAGCTGAAGCACTTGCAGCTGAGTGGGCTGTGTACCTGGCACCAGCGTTATACCGCAACCATGTGGGATGGGATGAAGAATCACCTCCTCATGCAATACCTTTGCGGTCACTACCGCAGCCACAACCCCAATATCCCATCAAACGGCAGGCAAAAGGCCCAGTCTCCGAAATTCTGACACAGTTGGAATATCAGGGAGTAATTGAACCATGCGTATCACCTATGAACAATCCCCTTTTCGTGGTTTCTAAACCCGATGGATCGTACCGCTTAGTTTTAGATTACCGGCATTTAAATTCACATTGTCGGAACTTTGCGGTGCAGAATACACACAGTTCTGCGCTTGTAGACAGTCTTGTTCGTAAAAATACAAAACGACACTAGACCTTTCAAACGGTTTCTACACGCACAACCTAGCCCCGGAGAGTGGTCAATGGACCGCATTCACTTCCGGTGGTAAATTATTCCAGTTCCGGCGTTTACCCATGGGCTACAAAAATAGTCCGGGTATATTCGCCGCCCGTGTTGTTTCTTTGTTAAATGACATTGATCAAGACGCATGTTCGTATGTAGACGACATCTATCTGACAGACGACGAGTTATATCAGCATCTGTCCCGTGTGGACCGCATTATTCTTGAATTTGCGGAGCAGGGTTACAAATTTAACTTTGCTAAGTCACACATAGCTGAATTCACCGTTCTGTTCTTGGGCTATGAGCTCAATAACGAAGGTAAGGGCTTAGCCCCCATTTCTTGGAAAAATGTGCACATTTGTGCCCCCAAATACTCTGAAAAAACTTCAGTCTTTGCTGGGTTTCCTGAATTTCGGGCGTACTTACATTCCCGAATATGCCCAGCGTATCAAGCCTTTGTATGCTTTGATACAACCTACTTATTCAAGGTCTTGCTGGCTGCCTGAGCATACCTCAATTCTGCAGTCTTTGCAGATAGACCTATTGGAGTCTAAATATCTTTTGCCTCGTGATAACCACACAAACCTGGTGATTAGAATAATTCCGGGGGCGGTGGGATTCACATATTTAACCTTTAATGAAGGAGATACAGTACCCATCGCATACAAGTCACATCTGTACACTTCCGCTGAATTGCGCTTTACATCTGTCGAAAAAGTTCTAACTGCAGTGCAAATGGCGATTCTAAAAGAACGCGCACTGGCACAGGGAAAGCGAATTCTGGTGGTAACACCCTGTCCTGCCCTAGAGGCAGTAACAAAGGCAAGTGTACCGAACTCAAAAGCAATGCATCCCCGTTGGATACAATGGGCTACATCCTTGACGTCTTCGGACGTCACTTTTGTTTTTGATTCTTCTCTTCAGACTCAGGAGTATTTGCAGTATGAATTCGTTCATCCTCCTTTGTTTTTACTACCGCTTGAGGATTACAAATGTGTGATCTACACCGATGGTTCGGCGCAACCGGCCACTGGGTCCAAGCACGCTTATTCAGCTGCATGTGCTATTGTTGCGGGTTCCTTTGTAGATGGAAAGTTCAAATCCTCTGCAGTGCATACTCGCACACTTGGAGATAGTACCGCACAATTGGCCGAGCTGCATGCATTGCTACTTGCGCTTGAGTTCGCTTCTCAGGATGAGACCACTCTTATTGTATGTGATTCCTTCTACTGTGTACAATCTTACAATGACAATCTGTTTTTCTGGTCAAAAAATGACTACAAGGACGCAAAAGGGAGCACAATTAAGCATAAAATGCTTTGGGTTCGAGTGGCAGAATTGCAACAACGTCTGCCCCTCACACAGGTGGTTCACACCTTAGGCCATCAGCGGGTGGGCGCACACGCTATTGGTAACGATCTGGCAGATGAAGCTGCCCGTTCAGCAGTAGTCACGTGTTCAGTAGCAGCGGTTACCAGGTCCATGTCTAAAATTGACCCTGTTATTCTAGCAGCTATTGCTGCAACCAAGGAAGGTGATAATTACCCTACAAGTTTCCCTTCCAAGTATTCTTACAAATTAAGTCCCGATCAGGTTCCTTATGTAACAATACCTGACGTTGGAGATCGGCTGATCCCCAACGCGGACCGCAGGAGTGCCTTGATATCAGCTGCACACGAAGGCATGGCTTCGGCTCATGCAGGTGTGTCAGCTACAGTTTCCATCTTGCAGCAGCGTTATTGGTGGCGTGGATTGTATAAAGACACCCGTGCTTTTGTGCTTTCTTGCGATGTTTGTCAACAGATTAAGCCTTCCACGGTAACACGACCACCACAGACCCCGCTCTGCATTGCTAACAGACCCTTTGGGTGTGTTTACTTGGATCACTGCGGTCCATTCTCATCAGACACTGCCTATAAATACATCTTAGTAGCAGTGGACTCGTGCACACGGTTCCTCTGGGTCTGGCCACAACGTAGTGCTGACGCTCGAAATGTAATCAGGGATTTGCGTGTCTTTGTGGGAATTTTCGCATGCGGCACCTTCCATTCGGACCAAGGTCCAGCGTTTGCCTCTCGGGCTTACAAGGATGCAATGGCTTCGCTTGGGGTGCGGGTGAAATTTTCGTCTCCGTATAGGCCTGAGGGCAACTCTATCGTTGAACGAATGAACCGTGACTTAAAGCAATCCTTAACAGCTAGGGTTATAGGTACTGGCAGGAACTGGCTGGCCCACTTGTATACCGTCCAACGTGCACTTAATAATCTCCCTAGAAGACCTCTGGGTGGGCGGACCCCATACGAAATGCTCTTTGGCATAAGAATGTTTGTGCCTGACCTTGAGGGTCCAGACATCGCGGCGCAATTCGCCAAGTTTGATGTAGATAACCATTCTGCTATGTTACAGGACTTACAAGAAGCCCGAGACAAACTTGCAACTACACATTTGCCTTCAGCCACAGATCCTGCGTTGCAGATTCCGGTAGCCGGCTGGCTTCCAAAGGTTGGAGAACTGGTTCGAGAGAAGGTTGAAAACAAAAAGAATTTGGCCCCTCTTTTCGTGCACCGGTTCCAGTTCTGGGCTTGAAGGGAACACGTACAGTCATTTTACCACCGCTTCCTGGTCGCAAAGAGAACAGATACATCTCAGTGGAAAATGTCAAGCTACAGCGCCTGGCCGATCCTGAATAGTGTCACACCAGCGGTCTCTTGTCCTGCCATTTATCGGACATATGTTCATAGCCCATCTGCACGAACGATCGCTGATGCTGTAATTGAGATGGTTGATTTGCCTGAATCCTCTCCTTTGCCTGAAACTATAATTGATTCCCAACTCTCCACCAATATCGACGAGGACGAGTATACTTATCCTGCATCTGAATCGGTGGCACATCAACCAATAATGCCACTAAGCCCGACTCGTTATTCCTTTGATTCGGATTCCACCTCTTCAAAAGTCCCATCCAAGTTCAGTATTTTTGTATCCTGGTTTAGAGACAATTTTTTGATTCCACCCTGGACATACATCTGGTTGGTACTTTTCTTGATTTTTTTGTTCATGTCCATTGGCTTTGTCACAGTGTTTTTTCTACTAATCAATGGTCACTATTTACCTGAACGCTCTGCTGTAGACTATGGGGTCGATTCCGAGTCGGGCCGGAAATTTCCCCGACCGAGCCGGACCCGGAGAGATTTCCGACCGAATCGGACCCGTGCAGTCCGACCGAACGAGTCCGATGCGTCCGTATGTTATCGGACACGAGTCGGTCGGACTCCCATTGAACTCAATGGGAGCCGGTCGTACAACGCGTACGCGGGCTCCCATTGCCTCAATGGGTGCGAGGCGGACAAGGGCGCCCCCTACAGCGAGTACGCCGCGAGGCGCTCGCGGCGTACACGCACAGGTAGGGGGACCCATGGGTCCCCCTGTGTGCGCCTCGCACGGGTACGCGTACAGGGGGTCCGACACGGACCCCCAAAGTACGGCTCCGACAGCGAGTTCGAGTCGGACGGCGCGAGTCGGTCGGAGCGGTCGAGGTGCGCATCGTACTTACCCGGCCGGAAAACGTCTCCATTGCGCGGTGCGGATCGGGTCCGACCGAGTCGGTCGGAGCGGTACGGTCCGGGTACGAGTCGGTCGGAGCGGTCGGGTCGCCCGGACGAGTCGGTCGGCGAATTCGCATCGTACTCGCTCGGCCGGACCCGCGTACGGTTCGGTCGGGAAACAGGCTTTCGCATGGCTTTTTTCCCGACCGAATGGTATTGGGTGCGCCTCCGACCGAGATCGGAATCGACCCCTATGTTTCTGGAACTTTGGCTCCTCATTCCTCGTCTCACATCATGAAGCGTGACCACACATTTGTGAACATTTCAGCTTTTCCAGTTGCTGATGGCATCGTATGGGATGCAGTGAACTATCAAATCCATGGTCCGACGGAAATTATTAATGTACCTAATGTCCTTCGTGTTTCAATGGGTGATGTAATACAAAATAATATTCATTCTGATGATTGGGATGTGCATGCCGTTGAAGCATTGTTTGCCGATTTAAAATATTATGCATCTTTTAATGCTGAAGATTTATATATGAATTCTGCGAATTATGCCGATTTGTATTGTTACCAACATTGGGGTAATCATTTTCTCCATAAGCCAAGTGCCCTGCGTAGTTCTGTTAACTACACCCAATGGGAACATTGTCCAAACCCCTTGCCAGGTAGCTCACAAACTCTTCGAAATAAGTTTACCTATTTTACTGATTTTAATCGGTCAAACCCCGCATCCTATTATTTTAGACTTAATACCACATCAACTCAGAAAATTATGTTAACACACACCAAATTGCTTTATTCGGGTTCCTTTTTAAGTGCCCTAGCAGTGGGTGGTTATGAGTACTGGGAGGATACAATAGATTTGAAATCCATTTGGGGCTCCAAGCCATGGCAGGTACAGGGAACCGAGGCGTTGCATCGTGCTTGCCTCATCCCTACCCAAATTATGTTCCTAAATGCTTCCATCTATCAAACTACGTGTTGGGGCTTAGCTACCACTAAACAATTAAACTCGCCCTCAATTCCATCCCTTTCGAGTTTTCCCAATGATAGCTCACGTTTTAACCTGTCCCTGACGACCCTACAGGCTCTATTACAGAATAATTCATTTAATGTTTCCGAACTGGATCAGTCACCCTGGTTGGTATGGCCTATATCATCTAATGCATGTCAAATGCGTTTTCACGACTCAGGTACTAGATACACACAGGATAGGCCTGATCCGAGATTTACAGCTTCTCGTACTGTCACTACATATTCTGTTGGTAAATTATGCAAACAATGGCTGCAACATTCGTCCCTTGATTCTGTTAAACAACATTTGTCCCTCCTTTCAGGCAATATTGATCTGTCCGACTTTGTTTTGGGACCTCGTGGTCCCCGACCTAAAAGATTCATTTATGAGACATATAATGAACTCTGGAAGCTATCACAAATGGAAGCTGCTTCCCGTCTTCGGGAAATAGATCAAGCAAATTTGGAAAAGGTGCTTGCTGTTGTTGACAATAGTATTAATACCCTGTCCTCTCGCATTTATACTTTAGAGAATATTGTGTCCTCTGTTGTTGATATTGTACAAGATGATGTTTCTGTGTTATATCATGGTCAGAATCAATTGCGCTCAGTTATGCAGTTTGCATGGACTTTACAAACGCTTAAGTTAGGTAAAGTTCCTTGGCATTTTTTGAACACCTCTGCCTTGTTTCTACCTTTTAACTTAACTGACAAACAGCAATTTATGTCCATGAAAGATGCAACTTACACTCTATTACATATCGAAAAGATGGATCCTTTGCCGTTCCCTGTTGCAGAACTCGATTCTGCTGTGTGGCTAGTTCATGGGGTTATCGCTTTACCTTTTTCCTTGTTTGAATTTGACTCGTGCATGAAACATTATCCTGTGGGCCGTTACCGGCCCTTGGGCAGTGCTTTCCTGCATGAACTCTGGTCCTTGCCTTTCATGTATAAATGCCTTCGGGACGGCAAGGAAGTCTTTCTCACGGGGGAGTACTGCGACTCGACTATGGGTCATTCGCTTATTTGTAAACACATTAAATTGCATGGCTCATGTAGCGTTTCCGCTCCTAATCTTGCTTGTGTGCTGAAAGGTATTCCTGCTCCTGTTATTTCTCCTACTTTCACTCTCCTTTCCAATGGTAGTTATTTACTTTTAAATAACGAAAACTGTTGTGGCCTGCAGGCTGGCATTCCTTACATTGTAACAGTTTCGCACAGGGTTGTCTGCTGCAAAAATGTGCTTTTTCCTCCCCCTCATGGCAAGGTTGATATCTCTATTTGGCCTTCCATCCCTACCATGGAGGCAGATTTCAATAGACTGAGCAGAATAAAGGCACTATTATTGAATGAGGAAGTTATGCTCACGTCCGCCCGGGAGACATTCATTCTCCAGGTGGCGAGTACCCACAGTGAAATACAGGCCCTTTTGAACACTAATCTCCCCCAACATTTTGGGGAGTTAATTCATCGTATTTTTAACGCATCTAACACAGAGGGTCTGGCACACTTTTTAAAGTCGTGGGGTCTGGTTTGGTGTCCTCCTTCCAAACTATTTTTGGTGTCATCCCGGCGTTTATTCATTCTATTTTTTCCAGCGTCTTTGGCGGTTTCCCGTTGATCATCGCCTTGGCGGCTGGTGTCCTGTTATTAATTTGTTTTATGCGCAATGGCTGCTCCCCGATGGGACCTGCTCGATCCAGAACGCCTCCAGCTGCTTCGTGAGCGCCTTTTGGCTGGTTTTGGTGTCTTGCCATTGGCGACACTGAGTGTGTCATATACTCTTTCCTTTCGCTTTGCGTATTTCACTTGCGTGCAACCTGTAATGACTTGCATCCGCTGTCCTTTCACCTGGACCTTGGATTATTGCCTCTCCAATTCGTCATTGTCTGTTCCGGATTTTGTTCAGTTGATGGGTCCCTTAGAGGCCCATGAGCAGGACTGTTCCGTTGCCGGCTGTATGGCGCGTGCGGCTGCACTGGGGATTTTGGCGCAATGGGATATCTGGGCGGCTGCCCAGGATCTCCTACAACAAAGCTGTTTCGTTTATCACGCAAGTTGTCCCGCATTGCTTTTGGATGCTCCCTCTGCTGAGGAGCATTCCTGCTCTTTTGATCTCATGGATTGGATGGCATCTATGTTTTTTGACGATTCCAATGATGCCCTTTTGGAGGGTATGGCTTTTTCTGCACTTACACTTTCATGGATTGACTTGTTTTTCGCCGTTTGGGCGCTCCCTGTGCTCTACTGGATATTTTTTTTGTGTTTGTTTGCCCTCTGTCTTGGACGCCGGACTGACCAGGGGAGGGTGTCTTGTGGTTTGTTGCCTGCCTTGTTATGTTGGCCTAGGCCTAACTGCCATGCTGCTTTTCTTTGCGCACGTTACACTGAGCCAGGGCTCCCTCGCCTTTTGCTCTTGCCAAGTTCCTTTGCGCTGTCTGCATTTTCTGTCTTTCACCTTTTCTCTTGTTCGATTTGGGCTCAGACTGCACAACATGTACAAGGTCGCATAACAATGTATTTTGGTTCTTCCTGATATGGCCAGTCTCGCGCACCCAGACATAACATTAGGCGCAAATGCCATGAAACGTTGTGTGCCTTTAATACTGCAGTTTTTACTGGCGCTTGACACTTGGAGAAATCCTTTTCAGTGAGAAGAGCTATGATGTCCTGCTGATGTAATTCTTCATCTAGAGACTGAGGTATGGGGGTTCGCTAGTCAAAGCCCAGAGGTCTTCTATTTTTATAATAAACTATCTTACTGCACGGGGAGGGTGGTAATGTTATTTAGACATTTAACCACTGAGTTATGAAATGCTTTCCCCGTTTGTATTCTATGGAATTGTAACCATGCTGCTTATATTAGTCATATGCATTATGCTATTAGTGCTGACACGTGTACTGTACATTAGAGCACGTAAGTTGGAATAAACATTTTAACCTATCCAGTGTCTCTTCCTACGCACCTTGTGGACAAGTACGAGTGAGTGACGAAAGAGTGTTCTTGCTTCTGCGAGTCCTGAGATAAAGATACCGTGTTCTGGGTTGTCCAATCATTGGTACTTGGGTGCTAATGGGATGCTAAGCTAGTTGGGTTGGGGTTTTTGGGTGCTACGGTATATGGTAGGCAAACCACTGTATTCCGGGGTCCCATTATCCTGTGCATAGCTCTGTGTATGTGCAGAAACCTTATGACAAAATCATTTAGAAGACCCCGTGAGTGCTCCGAATTTCTGTAGTTGTTGTGTAACAAAGACAAACTCACCTTTCGTCCACGGAGGCACCCGCTGTGTGTTCGGCTGCCTAGGTGAAGCTGTTGATGGAATTTGTTTGGCGTGCCAGAACCGCCGCTGTCGGAGCCTGCCGACCTTGAAGGACGCGGACTATACAAGTCTGTGGTGCCTCGGCCATATGAGGGACACCTGCAGGAACTCCGTCGATTAAAATCAGCGGGAGGTGAGGGAGATATGCACAGCATTCAAACCGGGTGAAAAGTGGCTGCCCACTTCAGACGACAAGACGAGATCAACAAAAAGAAGTGGCCGCAATGCTATATATAAAAAACCAATAGACTTTATTCATCATTGATGCCGCATTATGGGACACTGAGGCTCCTTTCTTTTGCTTTTCACGCCAACGCAGAAAATAATTGTCGTTTCCTGATTGGTTGCAGCCCCACCAATGGAGTGAACATTAGGTTCTTTAAAAAGATCGAATGTTGTGCGAAATTCAGCAATGATTTATGGCACTGATGAAGGCACCACGCCAAAACGCGTTTGCATGAATAAATCATTTAGAAGACCCCGTGAGTGCTCCGAATTTCTGTAGTTGTTGTGTAACAAAGACAAACTCACCTTTCGTCCACGGAGGCACCCGCTGTGTGTTCGGCTGCCTAGGTGAAGCTGTTTATGATATATATATATATATATATATATATATATATATATATATATATATATATATATATATATATATATGTTAGGCGTGCGTCAGGTGATGAAGTCCAGGAAGCCAGTATTTTAGTTTTTCAAATGAATCTTTATTTTCAATCAGTTAATTCTCACAGAATAGGTGATTATACGGTCAGCCAAAGCGTTTCGTTCTCATGGTGAGAACTTCGTCAGGGCTGAAATTAACATAAACATACATTTAGAAGACGAAATAACTTACAACACAGAAGGGAAAGAAAAAAAGGAGGAAAAAAGAAAGAGTAAAGACATGAGTTCCCCCATGTCTGCGAAGTCAAGAACATAGTCGCGTCACAATTTAAAAAAAAACTCTAACATGAAAGCAGATGAGCAATTAGCATTATTTGAAGGTTTCTCTCTGCTACATAGTTGAGTGTTTGGAAAAATGATGTAAGAGCAGAGAGATACATGAGTTCCCCCATGTTTTGTGAGTAAGAGACAGTTAATTTACAATTAAAAAAACTCCAACATGAAGAGAGACGCATTCGCTAGGTAGTTTCAGTACACCCTATGCTGAAGAGTGAAGTATTATATAGACGGTATTAATGAAAACACTTTTTTGTGACAGACAGCGTTACAAAATTAGTTTGTTAAAACTGACAGTTAAAAAACACGTGTAACATGTGGCAGAGAACATATTTAAACACTAAATAATGAATATATACATACACAAAAGAGAAGAAAACAGTGAGCAAGGGAGAGTAAAAGCAAGCCATCCGTGCATATTAACTAATAATTTAAGAATGGTGTCTAATAATAATGTCAACCAATGAATATGTACAGAAAAGCAAGAGGACAGCGGACTCAAGGAGAGTGAAGTAAGGGAGCCGTGCACCTCACCTAACAGTTTAAAAGTGTGTAAGTAAGATTCTCAAAGAAACCTGAATTGACAGTCGGGTCTCACCTCAGTAGGTGAGTATCTTTCCTTTGAAAGTGGATATCTGTTGTCGCCATGTATGATGGCTCTCCGGTGTTCTTGAAGCCTGAGTTTGAGGTTCCTTTTATTCCTACCAACATAGATTAAATTGCATGGGCAACCAATCAGATATATTACATGGGTTGAATTGCAGTAAATGAACTGTTCAATCTTGTGTTCTCTCGATCCATTGTGGGAGAAGTTAATAGTTTTGTTGACACCAAATCTGCAGATGTTACACGAAGTTTGCAAACTCGACCGGCGGAGCGGAGTTCACCATCCACTGTTAATATATACACACACACAAACACACACACGCACACATATATATATATATATATATATATAGTTGAAAGCAAAGCATTCACACACACATAGTTAAGGACATATGCATTTAAATTAAGTAATCTAAATTGAATTAATGTATACTTGAAATGAATAACTTAAGCGTAAGATTTTTTTTTTAACAATTTAAAAATCCTGAGTTTTCCTGTGGGAAGGTAAAGAGTGACTGAGTAAACAAAAGGAGGATGCAAGGCACCAGGGCAGGAAGGATAATGGATAAGGATTAGTTAATGCTAACATATTAATTAAAATAAAGTTGGATGATTTGTGTTTTCAATATTTTCATTAAGGCAAAATCAGCTGATTGTGCCCTTAATGAAAATGAGATGGAGTTCCAATAGCTAGCTGTTGTCAGAGTAAAGGACTGTTTTAGTGCCAGGGATGTGTTTAGATTAGAGGGTTGCAGGTGGAGAGAATTTTTGCTCTGCAGTGCCCTCTGTCCTGCAGAAACCGTACGGGTAGGAAGGGGTAATTGTTCAAAAACCTTTCAGAATCACACCATGGTGCTGGAAGAATCTTGCAGGCAGTCAGGAATAGTCTGAATGTGGTACTTGGAAGTGTACTCCTTTCTTCCAAGTACCCACATTGTCCAAGTGGGATTGGGCTGGGTTGAGAAAGAAAGGCAAAGCATACGAAAGCCACAGGATGAGGGTATGCAATGGATCTAGACTCATGAGGAGAAGAGGGCAACTGAGAATCAAGTCACAGAGTGGGGACTTGAGAGAGTGGTGGGGCAGTGAATGAGAGTTGATGAGGCAGAGTCAAGAGGTGGAGGTAGGGGCATGTTAGAAGGCAGAAAAGTGACATGTGGGGACAGATCAGCTGCAACAGTCTCTCACCTGCAGAACCTCCTCCTGTGTGTAAAACCCATTAGGTTTCTCTGGCAACCAAGTGCCTATTTCCTTCGTGCTCGTCATATAACTGGGGCATAGTCTATTTTTGAGGGTACATCCTCTCCTATATGTGATAGTTTTTTTTTTACTTATTTCACCCTTCAGGCTTGGTATTTCCTGTAGTAGATGGCAGTTACATTTAAACAGCCTGAAGATTTCATCACTGTGTGTTGTGTATTCAGTTATAAAACGTAAATTTTTGTTATTATTGTTATTTGTGCTCTCTTTCTTGTTTGTTGCGCATTCAGCAAGGGTAGAATCTCATTCTAGATTGTATGCCCTCTTTTCAGCTATGTGTAGGGTCCGGTCAGTCTAACCTCTGGCCTCAAATCTCTTTTTTGCTTCTCAATCAATCAATCAAGCATTTGTATAGCGCGCTACTCACCCGGAGGGTCTCAAGGCGCTTGGGGGAGGGGGGTCCGCTACTGTTCGAACAGCCAGGTCTTGAGTTGCTTCCTGAAGGAGAGGTGGTCTTGGGTAAGGCGGAGGTGGATGGGTAGGGAGTTCCACGTCTTGGCAGCCAGGTAGGAGAAGGATCTTCCTCCCGTTGTGGCTCTTCGGATGCGGGGACGGCGGCGAGGGCGTGGTTGGTCGATCGTAGCTGGCGGGTGGGAGTGTAGAAGGTCAGACGGTCGTTGAGGTATCTGGGGCCTTGGTTGTGGAGAGCTTTGTGTGCGTGGGTGAGGAGTCGGAACGTGATTCTCTTGCTGACGGGGAGCCAGTGCAGGTCTCTCAGGTGTCCGGCGATGTGGCTGTGTCGGGGGATGTCCAGGATGAGTCGAGCTGAGGCGTTCTGGATGTGTTGGAGTCTTTTTGAAGTTTGGCTGTGGTTCCGGCGTAGAGGAGTTGCCGTAGTCCAGTCGGCTGGTGACGAGGGCCTGGGTGACCGTCTTCCTGGTTTCGGTGGGGATCCACCGGAAGATCTTGCGCAGCATGCGTAGGATGTTGAAGCAAGACGAGGAGACGGCGTTGATTTGTCGGGTCATTGAGAGGGAGGAGTCCAGGATGAAGCCCAGGTTGCGTGCGTGGTCCGTTGGTTTGGGTGCGTTGCCCAGGGCAGGGGGCCACCAGGAGTCGTCCCAGGCGGAGGGTGATGATCCTAGGATGAGGACTTCCGTTTTATCTGAGTTCAGTTTCAGGCGGCTGTTCCTCATCCACTCGGCTACGTCCTTCATCCCTTCATGTAGGTTGGTTCTGGCGGTTGTGGGGTCGTTGGTGAGGAGAGGATCAGCTGGGTGTCGTCGGCGTAGGAGATGATGTTGAGGTTGTGTTGGCGTGCGATGGCTGCGAGGGGCTCATGTAGACGTTGAAGAGGGTGGGGCTGAGTGATGATCCTTGTGGTACGCCGCAGATGACTTCGGTGGCCTCGGAACTGAACGGGGGAGGCGGACTCTCTGGGTTCTTCCGGCGAGGAAGGAGATGATCCACTCCAGTGCCTTCTCTTGGATTCCGCCGTTGTTCAGGCGTTGCACTAGGGTGCGGTGGCAGACTGTGTCGAACGCTGCGGAGAGGTCCAGGAGGATGAGGGCCGCTGTTTCCCCGTTGTCGAGCAGGGCTCGGATGTCGTCGGTAGCTGCGATGAGGGCGGTCTCGGTGCTGTGGTTGGCCCGGAAGCCGGACTGCGAGTGGTCGAGGGATCCATTCGTCTCGAGGAAGGCGGCCAGTTGTCTGTTGACGGTCTTCTCGATGACTTTGGCAGGAAAAGGAAGGAGCGAGATGGGGCGGTAGTTTTGAGGTCGGTGGGGTCTGCTGACGGTTTCTTCAGTAGGGCGCTGAGTTCGGCGTGCTTCCAGCTCTCTGGGAAGGTGGCGGTGACGAAGGAGGTGTTGTTGATGTCCCGGAGGTGGGGTGCGATGACGGCGTCGGCCTTGTTGAAGACGTGGTGAGGGCAGGGGTCGGTTGGTGATCCGGAGTGGATGGAGTTCATCGTGCGGATAGTGTCTTCGGTGTTGATAGGGGTCCAGGCTCGGAGGGTGGACGTGGGGGCGTTGGAGCGGTCGTAGGGTACGTCGGCTGTGTGCTGAAACTGTAGTGTATGTCTGCGATCTTGCTGTGGAAGGACGAGGCGAGCGAGTTGCAGAGGTCTTGCGAGGAGTGATGTCGTTGTTTCCGGCGCTGGGGTTCGAGAGTTCTTTGACGATGATGAAGAGTTCCTTGCTGTTGTGGGCGTTGTTGTCCAGTCGTTCCTTGAATGCGGTTTTCTTGGTGGTGTGGATCAGCTGGTGGTGTTTTCGGGTGGCGTGCTTGAGGGTGGTCATGTTGTCTGCAGTCGGGTCTCTGCGCCATGCTTTCTCGAGGGCCCGGCAGTTCTTCTTGGATATCTTGAGTTCGTCGGTGAACCAGGATGCTTTCTTGTTGCCGGGTCTGACTGGGGGTCTTCAATGGGGCGAGGTCGTCTGCGCAGTTGGTGATCCATCTTGTGAGGTTGCTGGCGGCTTGGTTGGGGTTCGTTGAGCTGGCGGGAGGGTTCTGGCTCAGGGATGTGGTGAGTTGGTCGGTGGTGATCTTGTTCCAGCTTCTGCGCGGAAACTGTTGCGGGTGGTGGTGCGTGGTGATCCTGCTGAAGCTGAAGTGGACGCAGCTGTGGTCTGTCCAGTGGAGTCCGGTGGTGTGGCTGAAGGAGATGTCCTTGCTGGAGGAGAAGACGGAGTCAAGCGTGTGGCCGGCGAGGTGTGTGGGGGTGGTCACCAGTTGCTTGAGTCCGAGGTTGGCGAGGTTGTCCAGCAGGGTGGTGGTGTTGCGATCGTTGTTGTTCTCTAGGTGGAAGTTGAGGTCCCCAAGGAGGATGTAGTCAGCCGAGGGAGGGCGTGCGGGCTGATGAGGTCGGCGATGTCTTCGCTGGATTGTGTGCGTGGTCCTGGGGGTCTGTAGATGAGGGTGCCTCTGAGGGTGGTCTTGGGGTTGGTGTGTATCTGGAAGTGCAGGTGTTCGCCGGCTGTGAAGGTGTCGTCGGAGTTGGTCGTGATGCGGATGGTGTTCTTGTGGACGATGGCGATGCCTCCTCCGGTCTGGTTTGCGCGGTCCCTTCGGGTGATCTTGTACCCGTCCGGGATGGCGATGGCGATGTCGGGCGCTGAGGAGGCGTTCATCCATGTTTCCGTGAGGAAAGCGACGTCTGGTGATGTGGAGTCGAGCAGGTTCCAAAGTTCCACGGCGTGTCTGTGGACGGAGCGGGTGTTGAGCAGGAAGCACTTCAGGTGGTTGCTGCTGGTGCTCGGCTTGGCGGGTGTGGTGCAGGTCCGGAGGCAGGAGAACTTGCAGGATTGGCAGGCGAAGGGTCCGTGGGTGCGTCCTGGGGTGGCACGGTGGCAGCCGGGGATGCGGCCGGTGTTGAGTGCGTTGAGGGTGGCGGTGTCGTAAGTCCGGTGGGTGGGTTGGCTGCTGCGGGGGCCAGGGGGTTTGGCGCTGGGCGCGGTCCAGGCGCGGACGGGCGCAGACGGGCTTGCCTTAGGCGCACCTTTGGCGCGCCAGCGGCGCGCCCGCTGCGCACGTCCGCTGCGCGGCCGCCATTTATGGGGAGGTGGGAGGGAGGAGCAGCGAATGGGCAGTCAGGGGGGCGGGGCCGCAGGGGACGCAGCGGCGGGAATGGCGAGAGGCAGCGAGGGGTACAGAAGGAAAAGTGGAGAGAAAGCGGACACAAATACGGGCACAATTCAAAATGGGGCAGCGAGGGGTACAGAAGGAAAAGGGGAGAGAAAGCGGACACAAATACGGGCACAATTCAAAATGGGGCAGCGAGGGGTACAGAAGGAAAAGGGGAGAGAAAGCGGACACAAATACGGGCACAATTCAAAATGGGGCAGCGAGGGGTACAGAAGGAAAAGTGGAGAGAAAGCGGACACAAATACGGGCACAATTCAAAATGGGGCAGCGAGGGGTACAGAAGGAAAAGTGGAGAGAAAGCGGACACAAATACGGGCACAATTCAAAATGGGGCAGCGAGGGGTACAGAAGGAAAAGTGGAGAGAAAGCGGACACAAATACGGGCACAATTCAAAATGGGGCAGCGAGGGTACAGAAGGAAAAGTGGAGAGAAAGCGGACACAAATACGGGCACAATTCAAAATGGGGCAGCGAGGGGTACAGAAGGAAAAGTGGAGAGAAAGCGGACACAAATACGGGCACAATTCAAAATGGGGCAGCAAGGGGTACAGAAGGAAAAGTGGAGAGAAAGCGGACACAAATACGGGCACAATTCAAAATGGGGCAGCGAGGGTACAGAAGGAAAAGGGGAGAGAAAGCGGACACAAATACGGGCACAATTCAAAATGGGGCAGCGAGGGGTACAGAAGGAAAAGTGGAGAGAAAGCGGACACAAATACGGGCACAATTCAAAATGGGGCAGCGAGGGGTACAGAAGGAAAAGTGGAGAGAAAGCGGACACAAATACGGGCACAATTCAAAATGGGGCAGCGATGTGATATTCCTAGAGAAAGGCCCCTCCTCACTGCAATTGCGCCTGATTCTGACCTTGGATCGATCATATCGTATTCTGGGGGAGGTACATCGACGACATTATCTGTCTGTGGTCAGGTCCAGAGGCTTCCCTATGCGAATACCACACATACTTGAACAATAACCCTTATAATGTCAGTCTTACAATGGATTTCCACCCAGAGAAAATTAATTTTCTTGATTTACACCTCTACATTAAGGAGGGGATAATACACAGTTCACTCTATCGCAAAAAGACGGCATGTAACAGTGTCTTACATGCAAGCAGTGCCCATGCTAGCTCTGTGATTCGTAACATACCATTCGGAGAGATGGTCAGAATCAGGCGCAATTGCAGTGAGGAGGGGCCTTTCTCTAGGAATATCACAGAAGCAAAAAAGAGATTTGAGGCCAGAGGTTAGACTGACAGGACCCTACACATAGCTGAAAAGAGGGCATACAATCTAGAACGAGATTCTACCCTTGCTGAATGCGCAACAAACAAGAAAGAGAGCACAAATACCAATAATAACAAAAATGTACGTTTTATAACTGAATACACAACACACAGTGATGAAATCTTCAGGCTGTTTAAACGTAACTGGCATCTACTACAGGAAATACCAAGCCTGAAGGGTGAAATAAGTAAAAACCCTCTATCACATATAGGAGAGGATGTACCCTCAAAAATAGACTATGCCCCAGTTATGTGACGAGCACGAAGGAAACAGGCACTTGGTTGCCAGAGAAACCTAATGGGTTTTACACCTGCACTTCTTGTAACATCTGCAGATTTGGTGTCAACAAAACTATTAACTTCTCCCACAATGGATCGAGAGAACACAAGATTAGACAGTTTATTAACTGCAATTCATCCCATGTAATATATCCGATTGGTTGCCCATGCAATTTTATCTATGTTGGTAGCACTAAAAGGAACCTCAAACTCCGGTTTCAAGAACACCGGAGAGCCATCATACATGGCGACAACAGATATCCACTTGCAGAACACTTTTCTACCTTCCACCCTGGAGATTACACTTTCTGGTTCTATGGGATAGAACATGTTGAATCAGGCAAACGGGGTGGAAACAGGGAACTGCATAGACAGTGTGAGGCTAAGTGGATATGTAGGCTACGTGCGGTCAAACACGGGCATAACACCGATAATGAAATGCATTTCTTTCTGGAGGAGAACCGTTAACCCAATGAATGTAACATATCTGATTGGGTTATATGAAAAATCCACCTTTCAGCTTAAGAATGTTTCTGTCTACACAATTACTTATATACATAACCGTTTTTCAAATCCCAATTACAATGTTACACCAATGTATAACAACATTGCTTCAGAACAGGGATTATCTCACATGATATCAGTTACGGGGTAATGGTGCCCGCCAACTGTATTCTTTGTATCCCTCAGTGTTGTACTTAAAAAACTTAAATGAAAGCGAGAGTGATACCAACTGTCTGCATCCGAACATGATGGTGTACGCAAACTGCACTGTCTATGTCCATCATTGATGTACTAGAAATCCCAATTGTAAATGAAACCTAATCAAATGTTTGATCCCGGACATGGGGTCCACTAAGACGATGGCTTCCATGTATTGTAAATTAAGAATTTTTCAAGCGGTATCCCATATTGTAAATTAAGAATTTTTCAAGTTGTATCACATATGTGTTTGTTGCGTTCACTTTTAACTTTATAAATTCGTGATTGTCTACAAACTTATTTTTTATATATACACTTTGCTAGCATATTTCCAAAATATGCATCTCCCATTTTTCTTTGATGCTATTTCACGGTCACAGCCCAGCTTATATGCCGACCCTTGGGCACAGCTTCAAAATACCCGTTTCTGTTTCCGTTTCTGGGCAATTGTCCCCTTCTTTATTATACTACTGATCTGGAACTCCAGTGGCTCACTAATTTTATTAACGTGCTCCGCGTCCCTCTCTTAAGGGAACCCACTTTGCCCATGTAGTGGTTTCTAAGATTGACCAAATCCCCGTTGTATTCTTTTCAACACGTAACGTTACGTGATGACGATGCTAATTATCAAGAGTTGATGACAGGCTCGGCCTGCAGGCGTTTTCCTTTATAAGCAAATTTGGCACCAATTCAGTCCTTGCTCATTCTGGCAGGAGAATCTGGAATCAAAGGTAAGGACTATGGGGAGGGGTTATGCTCGTTTTAATACCGATGGGGCTGTTGCGATCGAGAATCCTATTGTTCTACTTTGGCACTGACATCTTGCTTACTGCGTAAAATGCTTCTTTTAGGTGATATACTGTCCTAGGAATAAAGGCCAATATTACTAACGTTCTTTAACTACAGATCAGCTTTCTGAGTTCTATCTGTAGACTCATTTGGCGTTGGGCAACTCGTAGCCGATTTGAATCTTTTTACATTTATGGTCTTTTGTAACTTTGTCAATTTCGCACGATTTAATTTCAAGAATTTGAATTCCTTGACCGGGTGTTACCAGTTTAAACCACTTGGGGCACTATTGGTCTTCTAATAGTACTATGTTAACCTATTGTCATTGTCTTAACAAACCAAACAACTCCGTTCATGCCATGTATCGGGGCATCTCGGGGGCCTCACCTGCCCCTTTTTAAAGTTTGAATTATTGCCGATTTTGCAACCTCGACAGGACAGAATTAGTCGCCCTGTTATTTTATTTATTATCATTGCGATACATTTTTCATTTACGACAATTACCTTAATAGTTAAAACACCTTGTAAATCCCCGCCCTTGCACTTATCACTTAAATATTTAGAGCGCCCTGACTTCATGTTACCAAGTATTCCTCTTTTACTCATTTTAGATATAATACTGAGGCCGACTGAGGCCCTGCGATACCCTAATTGTTTCCAGAGGAATAGCCTGGAACACCGACCTGACTTAAGGATCGCTTTTTGTATTTCGACACGAGAGGTGAGGTTATTCAGTCCTAACTACAGTCATAACACTTACCTCATTTAGATACTGGTATACAACTATATACTGACTCGTGCTTTCACTACTTTTGGCTTGTAGGTCATATTGGACCTAGGCTACATTGCACCCATTACACCTGTGGAGTGCGATCATTTTCAACGTCTTCCTTTAATTTCAAAGGAAAGATACTCACCTACTGAGGTGAGACCCGACTGTCAATTCAGGTTTCTTTGAGAATCTTACTTACACACTTTTAAACTGATAGGTGAGGTGCACGGCTCCCTTACTTCACTCTCCTTGAGTCCGCTGTCCTCTTGCTTTTCTGTACATATTCATTGGTTGACATTATTATTAGACACCATTCTTAAATTATTAGTTAATATGCACGGCTGGCTTGCTTTTACTCTCCCTTGCTCACTGTTTTCTTCTCTTTCGTGTATATATATATTCATTATTTAGTGTTTAAATATGTTCTCTGCCACATGTTACACATGTGTGTTTTTTAACTGTCAGTTTTAACAAACTAATTTTGTAACGCTGTCTGTCACAAAAAAGTGTTTTCATTAATACCGTCTATATAATACTTCACTCCGACCTCTCCCTCGCCACCGTCCCTCGCATCCGAAGAACAACCACCAGCGGCAGATCCTTCTCCCACCTCGCCGCCAAGACCTGGAACACCCCTCCACTCAGCCTACGACAGACCCAAGACCTGCTGACCTTCAGGAGGCTACTCAAGACCTGGCTGTTCGACCAGTAGCGGCACCCCCCCCTTTATTTCCCCAGCGCCTTGAGACCCTCGCGGGTAAGTAGTGCGCTCTACAAATTCTGTGATTGATTGATTCATTCAGCATAGGGTGTACTGAAACTACCTAGAGAATGCGTCTCTCTCTTCATGTTGGAGTTTTTTTAAATTGTAAATTAACTATGTCTCTTACTCACAAAACATGGGGGAGCTCATGTATCTCTCTGCTCTTACATCATTTTTTCAAACACTCAACTATGTAGCAGAGAGTACCCTTAAAATAATGCTAATTGCTCATCTGCTTTCCTGTTGGATTTTTTTTTTAAAGTGTGACGCGACTATGTTCTTGACTTCGCAGACATGGGGGAACTCATGTCTTTCTTTACTCTTTCTTTTTTCCTCCTTTTTTTCTTTCCCTTCAGTGTTGTAAGTTATTTTGTCTTCTAAATGTATGTTTATGTTAATTTCAGCCCTGACGAAGTTCTCACCATGAGAACGAAACGCGTTGGCTGACCGTATAATCACCTATTCTGTGAGAATTAACTGATTGAAAATAAAGATTCATTTGAAAAACTAAAATACTGGCTTCCTGGACTTTATCACCTGACGCACGCCCAACCCCTCTATTTTGCTTAGGATCTGACTCACAGAGGCATCACCTGACGGCTGGTGTAAGGGCTTGTTGCGCAAGGGACTTGATAAAATTGAAACTGATGTGAGGTGCAGAAACAGCAGTCCGCCGTCAAAGTATCTCTGTAATTTTATATATATATATATATATATATCCCAGTACCTCAAATCGCAATGGACCCATGCCACTTGGTGACGGCGGGCTGTGGTGGGGTAGCGAGCCCCTCAATAATCCAAAACCGTGTCGTCCTCTCCGTCTCCGTAAAACAACACACCACAGCCCCAAGAATGCTTTCAAGCAGATTTATTTCCAATGCAACTCAACGCGTTTCGGAGAACAAGTCTCCTTGATCACGAGTAACATAGTTGCAGCGCATCTTGATTTAAATAAACATCACGTGTTCTTTTGGTGTAATAGAAATGGTGAACAGACTTCATGGATCACAGCAGAAACATTATGTGTTTTTGTACATACATACAATATTAACTTTATATTGGATGCAAAATGTGTTAAGGCGAATGTATTGGGCTTACCAGCATATCAGAGATATCAACTTGTTTTAAACAACATTACATTCTGTATAGGTCAATTTTCTACATCGTTTAATGCGCAAATATCACTTTTGTTCCCTACGGTTTTTTACTTCAAACCAGTAGCAACTTTATCAGTCACGGACATGATCATGCCGTGTCAATACAATTAGATTATTTAATGCGCTCTCAAATGCTTAAGCAGCCTATACTTCAATTGGATAAGGTTTCTGTGTTTTAACCATGAGAACAATTCATGTATTAAAATTCATACGTGGTAAAATAAAATCAATGAGCAGTTTTTCGTCTTATCAGTGCAATCTGCCTTGTGGAAGGAATTACCTCCAAAAATACCTAGTATTTACAATTCTGCCCTTGTGGGTATATATTTAATCTTTGTCAAGGGGTCAAGGGTTGGTGTTGTCTTTGTGCAATTTGCACAAAGACAACACCAACCCTCCAGGGAGACCTATAGTCTCATCCAGGGGTAGCTGCTACGAGAACACGTCTAGGTACGTGGACTTTTATTTACAGCCATTAGTGCAAGAACTACCCTCTTTTATCAAGGACACGAGTGATTTTTTGAGAAAGATTAACAACAATAAGTGGGACAAAGATTGTATACTAATGTGCCTTGACGTCAATAGCCGTTATACGTGTATCCCACATGATTTGGGACTAAAGGCTTGCCGTCACTTCTTGAGGAACAGATCTTTATCTTATCTGTTCCATACAGAGATGTTAATTGACATGATGCATGTCTGTTTGACCCAAAACTTTTTCATTTTTGAAAAACAAATATATTGACAAACCCTTGGGCCCGCGATGGGAACCTGCTTCGCCCCCAGCTTTGCAGGGTTGTACCTCGGCTGGTGGGAGGAGCAGGTTGTCAGCAAAATGAAATCATATAAGGAACATGTGGCAATATGGATAAGATTTATTGATGACATTTTTTGTATATGGAAGGGAAGTAGTGAACAAACAGATCATTTTGTAGAGACACTAAACAATAACACTCTTAATCTAAAATTCAGCAGCCAACAGAGTAAGGAAACCATTGATTTTTTAGATCTGAGACTACAGGTAAAAGACAAACAGCTAATCAGTTATCTGTTTAGAAAAGAGACAGCTGGGAACAGTCTGTTACATGCCAGGAGTTGCCATCCCGAGAATCTGATACGCAGTATCCCCCTAGGCGAATTATTAAGAGCCAAAAGGAATTGTAGTACCCTAGAAGGATATGAGAGTGAGAAGATGGTGATGGTGAAAAGATTCCTAGATAGAGGGTACACACGTACTGTGATCAACAGAGCTTGTGTTTAAGTAGATAAACGAGAAAGAAATGATCTACTGAAACAGAAAGCAAAGGTTGATGATGATGCAAACAATAAAATCAGATTTATTACAACCTATAGCAAACAATCTAAACTAGTCAGAAAGAGTTTGGACAAATTTTGGAATGCTCTCAAAACAGATAGAGATCTTAGACCTTTTGTAGGAAACTATCCTCAGATCACATTTAGAAAAGCTAAGTCACTTAAGGACATTATTTGTCGCACTCTGATGACCCCGGCCCCTAAACTGAGCACCATACAAGTATTTTTTGTATGTGGCAATTGCAAAGCCTGCAAAAATAGCTGCAATTGCAAAAAATTGAGATTGTCCTCTGAAAAACAACCATTTGTAATTTCCAAACATGTGTCATGCAATACAGACCACACAGTTTATGCCCTAAAGTGCCCATGTGAAAAATATTACATTGGGAGTACGATTCACAAAGCAAAGAAAAGGATCCTTGAGCACTTAAGGGCAATAAAAAATAACGACAAACAGTATCCGATGGCCAGACATTTTATGACACAGCACAATCAAAATAGCAATTTGCTATCATTTTGTGTATTGGACACCATCCCAGTCAGAGAGAGAGGGGGAGATAGAGCAGGGGTAATCAATCTGTGGGGCGCGACCCCCACGGGGGCCCTGGAGGCATGGGAAGGGGGTCGCGCTCTTCATTTGCTAAAGAAATCGTCCCAGACGGTTGATTCCGGTAGTTAACATGTTTTCCCTGGAGTGTTATTCGGGGACTCTCCTGTGCTGGGAAATCGAAGCCAGGCAGACAGACAGCTAAACACACCTTTCTGCCAGTGTGCTGCTGGCCTGAAAGAAATGCAAATGTGCACAACCAGTTAATCTGCAAATGTAAAGGATTTGCAGATTAACTCGTTGAGCACATTTGCATTTCTTTCAGGCCAGCAGCACACTGGCAGAAAGGTGTGTTTAGCTGTCTGTCTGCCTGACTTCGATTTCCCTGGACAGGAGAGTTCTGCTGCAGTTAATAGATCAAATCCCTTTTTGAGTGGTAGTGCACAGTTTACTGAGCTGTGAAATGCTTGCTTTTAATAGTCATTGTATTTACATAGGGCTTACTATCCCTAAGAATGTGTTGAAGGGACAGTTATGTAAAAAAAATTGCATTACATAGGGTCTGGTTATTACTAAAATCTATGGGTCTCATTTCCGATGAAATGGTGTAGGGCAGCTCCAGCAAGTATTTTTGCTGTGCTGCCCTATGCTAATGCAAAAGTACAGGAATGGACTGTATTTATAAGATACGGTGCACTCCTGTCATTTCTGCCGGCGCACAATTTGGTACCTAGCGCCAACGCAGGCACCCTTCCACCATGGTGCAAGGGTGTCTGCATTGATTAGCAGGATTGTTTTTGTGCAAGAAGGCAGGCCTTCCTGCCCAAAAACAACCCATGGAGGCCTTTTCCTCTTTCTATGTGTGCTACACATAGAAATAGGAAACAAATGAGGAGAAATAAAGATATTTCTCCTCGTTACGCATCCCCTGGGGCAGCATACAGTTTTGACCCATCCTCAGATTTACAGATCCTTGTGAATCTGGGAATGTGTCAAAACCCATGGGAAAACCCACCGCAATGCCCATGGAACGCCCCCCCCCCCACCCTAAGCAATATAAGGCATTGCACCGACGTGCGCTGCGTTGCCTTACACTCTATCTAGGAGTCCACGAAAAGCCAGGCAAAGGGACTTTGCGTGACCTGGTAGATATGGGTCTGCTCTCTGCGCAACCAGAGCGTCATAAAAAATGACACACCAGCAGCGCAAGGCTTATAAATAAGCCCCTATATTTTGGAAGCAGCCCGTATATTTTGGAAGCCCCATTTTATCGTAAAACATTTTGCGCATTTTGTAGCAGTCTATCTTATACTGTGTGTAATGCAAGTATAAAATAAAGACTTAAATATTCACAGTGCTTTCTGTCACAGGCTGTGACATCATAGCACTAAAAATACACAAGTCACTATTCTCCACTGCACCAACCACGATTTAATTCTGTGGCTCTCTCCTTTCACAGAGACTTTTGCAATGCATTAACTAACTGAGGTTTCCTAATTTATTAAATAGCATTTCCCACTGAGGATAACTTTAAAATGTATTTATTATTCATTGAAGCTGCCCATTATTTTTTATGTAGCTACCTGATGGTGAAAGACCTAAAAAAACGTATGTATGTTTTAATTATGATGAATGATGTTCAGCTACCTCCAGTTACATGCAGCTGTAAATGCCAAGCTGTCAGCATCCCATGAAATACAGTATGGTTTTCCTCTAATGCCGTGCAATAAAGTTGCAGCCCATGCATTACAGCTATAATACCAAGGGCCACTGGAATTATGTGATTGTGCGGCCGCAGCAATTTTAGCATAATTATAGATTTGCCGCATTTGCCACATAATCCATCATCTGCCGCATAATCTGCTGATTTTAACACAAAAATGTATTTACTCAAAAAGTTTAAAAGTTACTAAAAAGCAGCAACAGGTGTTGCCGCTCTGTAGAAGGCCCTTTGTAAAGCTGCTCTGGCCACCTTTTTGTTGCTTATTGCTATATTTGGGTGTTACACTGGTACTGATGAGGTGCAACCACAGATTGACCGTTTCTCTGGAGAAAATTTATGGTCGTCAATGATAAGGACTACTAGGTTCTAGAGTTTTGTTTTCAGGAGGGGGTCCTTACGCCTAAAAAATTTTGATGGGGGGGTCTCGGCATCAAAAAGTTTGAAGACCACTGAGATAGACTGTTAGAACTCAGGCGCCTCGAGTCAAGGATGATAATTGAATATCGCACGATGCACCCATTAGGACATAATAATGATGAAGAATTATCAGTACATTTGGGGTAGCAGCTAACCGGCCAGCCAAGATATTTAGAGAAGCCGTATAACGAACATGAATCTGTAAAATATTTTTAAACTGTTTTTACTCTCACATTTTTTGGTTTTATTATTTTTGCTGTAGCACGTAATAGGTTTTTCACTGTCCGGTTAATGGGATTTTTAAAAATCTTTTGCAGATTTCTTTACAAATATTGTGAGGTGAATGAAGGCAATCTGAACAACTGATAATAGATGTCCCCGAATGAGTATAATCGATAGAGAGAATTGACAAGAACAATACCTACCAGGAGAATGAATGTTGAAAGTTGTACACCAACTGCAGAGTTGAGAATAATATGAAAGTTGGAGCAGTAAATCGGGAGACATGTGAGAATGGGGATACACAAGCTGTGAGGCGCACTGGCGCCAATAATGAATTTTTACCCATTACCACTAGGAAGGTAACCCCTTGACAAAGATTGTAATATGCCCACAAGGGCAGAATTGTAAGTACGAGGTATTTTTGGAGGTAATTCCTTCCACATGGCAGATTGCACTGATAAGACGAAAAACTGCTCATTGATTTTATTTTACCATGTATGAATTTTAATACATGAATTGTTCTCATGGTTAAAACACAAAAACCTTATCCAATTGAAGTATAGGCCGCTTAAGCATTTGAGAGTGCATTAAATATTCTAATTGTATTGACACGGCATGATCTTGTCCGTGACTGATAAAGTTGCTACTGGTCTGTTCACCATTTCTATTACACCACAAGAACACGTGATGTATATTTAAATCAAGAAGCTCTGCAACTATGTTACTTGTGATCAAGGAGACTTGTTCTCCGAAACACGTTGAGTTGCATTGGCAATAAATCTGCTAGAAAGCATTCTTGGGGCTGTGATGTGCTGCTTTACGGAGAGGACGACACGGTTATATATATATATATATATATATATATATATATATATATATATATATATATATATATATATATATATATATATATATATAGTGGCTGGAGCTCATGGAGTTGCACTACGCAGAATTCCGCTGAGTTGCAAAATAACTCCGTAGAATTTCGCTCCGCTCCGCCCCATGACCAGAGACTTAAAGGCGTTTCCACCGTGTAACTGCGGGTGAGTGCAGTAAAGCGTTTGTAAAAAAAACATAGAGAACTGTACCTTTCAGTCATCTTCCCCTGCAGCAATGGTGAAGTTGCCCTTGCCGACAGTTTGACTCGCTGATTTGTAGGGGTGCGGGTGGAGCCGCCGCCTCCATGTCTGTCAGGGTGGGGGCCAGGGTAGCGTAGGCCGCTGACATCTCGGCGGCAGCTGAAGGCGCTGCAGCTCTGTCCTGTCAGACGGGACCTCTGGGCCTCTGGCAGTGTCCCTTGGCTCCCCCCAACACAGGGCTGCCCCTCACCCCATTCTCCCTAGTAGTCTTCTTCCCTCATACCTCCATGGTGTTGGAGAGCGGAGAAGGAGAGGCAGTATCTTGGTGAGCTCGGAGGGTGTGGAGGGGTTTTGACTCGAGGCGTGGGCGCTGACATCAGACATCAGAGGGAGGGTGGCGTGAGACTCTTTCTGAGGTAAGGGGCTACTCCCACCCATTTCTGATCCAGCTGCTGATGTTAGGGAGCCTTAGATTAAACACGAACCAAGAGGGAGGGCCGACGTCGGTAAACTCCGCTACGCAGTGGTGAGAGGAGGAGTTTTTGCAGATCTCATACGGAGTGGGCAAAACTTTGCAAACTCGACCGGCGGAGCGGAGTTCACCATCCACCGTTAATATATACACACACACAAACACACACACGCACACATATATATATATATATATATATATATATATATAGTTGAAAGCAAAGCATTCACACACACATAGTTAAGGACATATGCATTTAAATTAAGTAATCTAAATTGAATTAATGTATACTTGAAATGAATAACTTAAGCGTAAGATTTTTTTTTTTAACAATTTAAAAAATCCTGAGTTTTCCTGTGGGAAGGTAAAGAGTGACTGAGTAAACAAAAGGAGGATGCAAGGCACCAGGGCAGGAAGGATAATGGATAAGGATTAGTTAATGCTAACATATTAATTAAAATAAAGTTGGATGATTTGTGTTTTCAATATTTTCATTAAGGCAAAATCAGCTGATTGTGCCCTTAATGAAAATGAGATGGAGTTCCAATAGCTAGCTGTTGTCAGAGTAAAGGACTGTTTTAGTGCCAGGGATGTGTTTAGATTAGAGGGTTGCAGGTGGAGAGAATTTTTGCTCTGCAGTGCCCTCTGTCCTGCAGAAACCGTACGGGTAGGAAGGGGTAATTGTTCAAAAACCTTTCAGAATCACACCATGGTGCTGGAAGAATCTTGCAGGCAGTCAGGAATAGTCTGAATGTGGTACTTGGAAGTGTACTCCTTTCTTCCAAGTACCCACATTGTCCAAGTGGGATTGGGCTGGGTTGAGAAAGAAAGGCAAAGCATACGGAAGCCACAGGATGAGGGTATGCAATGGATCTAGACTCATGAGGAGAAGAGGGCAACTGAGAATCAAGTCACAGAGTGGGGACTTGAGAGAGTGGTGGGGCAGTGAATGAGAGTTGATGAGGCAGAGTCAAGAGGTGGAGGTAGGGGCATGTTAGAAGGCAGAAAAGTGACATGTGGGGACAGATCAGCTGCAACAGTCTCTCACCTGCAGAACCTCCTCCTGTGTTAGTAGGAGGCACTGTAGGTGAAAGACACAGGCTGCACTGGTCTCTAACTGTTTATTTAGTACACTGAGTGCCACAAATGTTACAGAGGTGGTGCCTCCACTATACTAGCAGATTGACAACCAACCCACCAAACTCTAAATTGGGCTCTAAAATACAAAATACCATTAAGGACAGTTACAGTTTATCTCCTTGATGCAGGCTGCTTACTCCACACTTCCAAATAATATTGCAGTTCACATCAAAACATGACAAACACCAGACAACTTCAACATACCTTACTACCGTGTGTGTGCATACAATGAACTCAGGCTTGGAGTTCCATTGGTGGTAGGTGATATAGTAGTGGGTCTGAAGCCAGATCCATTGCTGTCCTTTGGTCAGAAATCGGTAGCAGCAAGACTTCCCTTTTCCAAACTGCATCACTGTTAGTAGAAAATGGACACTGCATATAACAGATATTAAAAACAGGAAAAAGGATCTTATTGAACGATTCTCTATACCAATCAAATCACATATTACTAGCAACCCAGAGCATACTTTATAAGATACATATCTTTTGCTACTGAAGCAAAGCCATGTTGGAGCACCCAAAACAATATTTATTGCAAGAGAAGTACATGGAGACAAAGTAGTACAAACGAAAAGGAATAAGAGCTGTGAGCATGGAGAAGGAAGGAAGGGGTTGTATTCTAAAGTTCTGGCACAAATTAATCTTTGAGTGGTATGATGAGCATCAAACATTTATAAATGCATGCATAAGGTCAGGTACTATACTGTTGGTGCCCACTTTCCGTTGTCACATTTCAAAAATTTGCTGGTGCTCTCCCGTGTACATCTAATACCAGAATGATTCAAACAAATACAAGCAAACATTCTATCATAATATATGGGACTGGCAGCATGGCTCACAGTTTGAAATAAGCATAGGCAAAGCCAACTAGTCTTGCTTTGCCAATGCTAGTAGTGGCTTAACCAATGCTTGTGTGGTGAAAGTGTGGTGCGTTGTGTACAGATGCAAGTGATGCAACTTGGCAGCCACCTTGTGTCACATTATGTGAAGACCCAATGTGACGCAACGTGGTGGCCATTTTGGAATTTGGTTTTTCTATTGTTTATTATGGGTATACCTTTCCAATAAGGCTGTCATGTTGTGTCTACACAAAATGTGATGCAGGGTAGCAGTCAACTTGAAACTTTACAACTATAACTTAAAGTACAAAAAAATAGAATTCCAAGAAGGCCATTGGCTTTGCTAATGGTCGCACCACAACTGTACAAGTATTGGTGGTGGCGGGAACCTGTAGCAAGAGCCTGCCAGGACAACAGAGCAAAGGAGTGGGGGGGGGGGGCAATAAAGAGCATGGGTTGGGGATGATATAGGGAATGTACAACAGAGAATGAAGGTGGGTTGTAATGAGATGGACAGAGGGGAGTGATCAATGCCTCAGGGAAGAAATACAAAGCAGGCACATGGGGAAAAGAGAGGGAGAGCAACCAGGAAAAACTAGGTGACAGAGCAAGGGCAATGCCTTCCCACAGAGTGCTAAAAGTCAAATGCTATTGAAAATTCGAAAGAAAAAAACGTTCCCCCTGTTGGTTCTGTAAGGATACAACTCATTCATTAAAAAACCATGATAAAGCAGCAATGCTTCAGGGACAGGACAAACACAATAAAAAAGAGGAAAGCCACTGAATCAGGAGCATAGACTTAAACTGGAAAAGGAAGCCACCAAAAAAGGAGCAAGCAGTAGACCCAAAGCCCACTCTAAGTATATGTCACAGTATTGTATACAGTGGCGTAGTTCGACCTTTTGCCATCCGTGGCGGTCAGGGCGTTTGCCGCCCTGAAAACGGATGCAGATAAGAGCTGCGGGGGGAGGGAGGTCCGCCGCCCCCAAAACTTGTGCCGCCCGGGTGGACCGCCCCCCGCCTTGCTACGCCACTGGTTGTATACAATGCCGTCTGTGACAAAAAAGTAAAGCTGTCTATAGTGACACAGTAAACCCACCCCAGGATACAAGCACAATTGCCTGTTAATTAAATGTGTTATCTATTCATTAAAAGTTTTTAACCTCCCAAAAATAGATTATTCTTCATTATAATGATATTTTACCCTTGCAGGTTTTGAAAAAATATTCTGTGGACTGTATTTTCCCGATAGACTTTCATTGAAAAAGAGGCAATTTCAAGCCAGTAATGCCAAAATAAAGCCGTTTTTGTCATAAAAAATCGGCAGCCTCATGTCTGAATTCTGTTGGCATGTATGGTAACGTTTCCAAGGCGTCCATGAAGACCAGTTGAGTTTATATTGTGCTTTGTTGCTTTGCCTTGCATCAGCCTCCCGTCATTTAGGGAGGAGGGGCTTTTGAAAAGCATGACTGCCTGTCAGGTTGAGCAAAGGTCACTATGGCAGTCACCATGTCAGGGTCATGCAGCTAGGCACTTCACATATGCAAAATGTGCCTGAGCTAAGCTTTCCCGAGTTGAAAATGTCACACCCATGAGGCCATGACCTCATCAACCCGGCAAAGTCTTTCCATTGCTTCCCCTAATGACAAGAGGGAGTGTCACTGAATGCCTCAAACCTGGGCGTTAAGGCCTGAAGTGCCCAGAGCCGATTGCCTATCATGGCACTTCATCACAGAGTGGGGTGGGCTCAGCAACTCTCACTGACCCCGACCTACTCTGTGAGGAGGTAGGGAAGGTTCTCCTCTCATTGGCTGACATATAACAAGGTCAGTCAATGAGGGGAGGCAGTGGGATCTTATGGCAGTCCCTTACTTTCCTGAAGCTTCCAGGAACCACTGAGGCCTTTCTGCTCTCCGCCTGCCGCCTGATGTTGTAAGTCCTTGTTGAATGCAACTGCCCGTGGCGCAAGCAGTGTGCCCTTGTAAGAGGGCGACCACCTTAGTGTCGATTTCTGGCACATCCACCGTGCTCCACTTACTGGGACTCCTCACGGAAGTGCCCTACGTCCGGCGCTTTGCCGCGTAATTTCATGCACGCAAGGGGCTGGGGTCAGGTACTTATACCTGCCCTCACCCACTGGCCGTCCTCTTTGTTCCCCCGCTGGACACACTGTCACCCTCCCTACCCAGCATTCCGACGGGATAGCCGGGCAATGTACTGAACGTGTTAATATGTTAATTTGTGTTGCAGGAGGAGTTATAGGGCAATCCAGAGGCTGATTGGTACATAGGCGTACCCTCTCAATGAGCACAGATGGGGTGCTCTATGCCAAACCCCAGGAGTCTTTACGGCAGGACCCTGGATGGAAACGTCGGTGCCCCGCTAATCCTTCGGGCGGTTGTAAACCTGAGCAACCGGGGGCTTGCCTTGCAACGTTCCGCCCCTAAAAAGGCGTGAGTAAAGCCATGGACTGCTGGTCCACGGTATTTAAGGGGAGAAATCCCTAGATAAAATAGTAGCACTGATTGGGTTGGCCACAGTGCTGTTTGGCTCATCAAGCAGATGGGCAGCTTAGGTTACTCTTCACTGCCTGCCCTTGGATCGTCCGTAAGTTAACCCACCACGATGGCATGCTTCATGTATGAAATAAACCTGCAACAATGTCTTTTCCAACAAACCCTGTGTGGCGTGATTATTTATTACAGTGTGTACTAAGTACCTTACTATGCTTTGGGAGAGGGTTCCCGATATCAGCACTATGTTGGGTGCATATGTGCAGGTATGAACATGTGTGTATGTGCGCATGAGTGCTGTGAATGTGTGTCTGCATGTGTATGTGCTTGCGAATGGTGGGTGTATGTGTGGGCTTGGTAATAGATGGGTGTGAGTAAGTGTGCATGTGGATGAGTGAGTGTGTGTGCTTTTGTGGGAGAGAGTGTCCGTGTTTGTGCCAGCCCCACTATTACTGCACATTACGGGCTGCCATTTGTGCCTTGACGTGATTTGATGTGAAAAAGAATGAGAGATGGGACGCTTAAGTATTAGATACTGGTGTGTCGTTGCACAGAGGTGTGTGAGTTTAGTATGGGCTACATAGGAAGTGTTTTGAAGTTAGGCATGCATAGCACAATATCATCAAACTGCTTTGCACAAAAAATGTAGCTGTGCAAACTAATTAGTATTGGAGAAATCTGTAAGAATAGATGCTGTCACACATGCTGAAACCTACCATCTTTGGAGGGATCTACATCATACAGTTTAAATCACATTGAAAGTGGGTGTGTCACAGAGCCGAGAGGTGAAGGGTACCGACTTTGTGAGGTGCAACCTTGCAGCAACTATAGTGTGCTTTGGAGTACACTTATGAGTAGCAGAGGAGCAATCCAAAAGAATCACTGTTGTACAACTAGCCATGTTATATGATCCAGGGAGTCCACAAAAGAGCAGCACAGGAGCAACCCAAAGGAATGGGCATTGTGAAATCAGCCATGGTATATGTTAAGAAGAGTCCACCCAGGACCATCAGATGAGGAACCCAGGAGTATCAACGGAGGCCACACATACATGTATCTGCAGGGTCCACATAGGATTAGAGATGTTGTGATCCAAGAAATCACTGATATCAGATGGGCTGTGATGCCGTATCCCACAGGAGAGAGATGGGTCTTGCACTTAAAAGGTGATTAAGTTCACTCAAGAGAAGGATATACTGTGGAGAAGTTGCACTTAGATTTAGGGAAGAGGAGGACAAGCCAGGGAAAGATACAGGGAGCACTAGCTGGCATAGGATGGGCAGAGGTTCAGATGCAAGGCTCCTAACCCAGTTGTGAGTCTATGTGGTGTACCCAGGAGCAATGATGCTTAGCTGAGTGGGCGTCTGAGTAGTGCTGAGAGAAGAATGTATTTTACTTTCATATGATTAGGGAGAGTTGTAGGGGATGAAGGAAGGATATAAGTGGGGATTAGGTGGTTCTTGACAACTTGGCCTCATGGAAGGGTGTCTGGGATGGCAGGGGATTCACAGGTATCTAACCCATTGAAGAGATCAAGAAGGAGGTTTCACAAGATGGACAGAGGCAATGAGGTAGATGGAAGGTGAAAAGCTCAATCAGTGTCGGTTTTAGGGTGGCGTGACTGGTGCCATCGCACTGGGTGCCAAATTCGAGGGGACACCCTTTGCATGAAAAGCTGAGGTGAGATAAAAGCAGAATGCAGAGATCTTTGAGTGTGTGGCATTTTTAGGGGATAATTACAAGGGCATGATAACTCTGGTGAATAATGCACTTGATCGAGAGATCTGTGATTTGTCTAGTCACAGTTTTGACTCATGATAAAGTAGCATGGAGGGCTAATGTTCACATGTGGCAGGCAGATAACACGTTAGTACTTTATGTAGATATCTCAGTGAATTACTGATTTTGTCACAGAGATTCTTTTGTTACTTGGAGTTCATAAGCTACAATCCTTCTCATATATCACATTGAGCTATGAACTGGTATCAAAGCTATATATGCAAATTGAAAGGCATAGGTTTAGAACCTTATTGTGTTTTCCCCTCAATCTTTTGTTATCCCAAAGGTCCTTAAAAAGGGTTCCTTTGGGTAGTAATATAATTTTATTAGTATGACATGTTCAATCATTATGCTATATTTCAAATTCAGATTTTCGGGGGCAGATTTACTATCACTTTGCCCCTGATCTGCATTACCATTCAAAGTGTTGTTTTGGGGCTTACTTTCCATCACATATCCGGAGTTCTGTTGGACAGTCCCCCTAAAGTCAGACAAAGTAGCACTAAGCTCTCCTTTGCTTCAAGGAGGCATACCATGGGTGGTACATGAACCTTCCCATGCACCCACCCACCTCTTCGATAGAAGCGTAAAGCTGGATTAAAGATTTATTTTCTCCAAACCTTTCTAACTTTGCATGTTGCAGCACTGTACAGCACACAAAGTGGTAAATTGTTAAACTTTGCCAAAGCATTACATTTTGTGCTTGAAGGGTACCCATCCAGTATAAAACCTCTGTTGATATCACACACAATCTCGCACTATGATGTAAATGTGTGTGCACTGGTGCAAAGGCAGCCTAAGGTACACTCAGCACAAGAGGAGAGAGCAACATTACCATGTCTTGGTAGATATGATGCTGTTGTGCTCTCTCATTTTCACACAACACAGCGCAGCAACTTTTTTACTGAGTATTGTAAAAACGTTGTTTTTTTGCCCTTTAATTTCTCCCGACCAAGCACTCTTAACATGGTCCAGATTTACTAAAAATTCATGCAACGTGAAAGGGAGAGATCAGAACACGCCATATCTATTAAGATATGGTGCTGCTTTCCTCGCTCCCTGCTCAGCGCACTTTAGGCTGACATGCATCAATTCACACCATGGAACAAGGGTGTGTGTTCTTTAAGAAATAGTTTTTGTACTGGAAGGTTACCCTTGCAGGACAAAAACTATTCTTTAACACTTTTCCTTGTCAACCACCAAATTTAAGGAAACCAAATGTGATAGACAATCAGCTGTCTTATTATCCACACCTGTTAATGTACTTTGAACGTAAATTCCTGAAGTGATATCACCCATTTTCTAATACTTGCTGAAACAATTTGAAGTAAAAATTCCACTAAAGGCTTGTGATAATTTTTAACATCAAATTTCAGACCCCACAAAAAACCTACATTTTCTTATGGCCCACTTGACAGGTAATGCTTCCTTGTCAATCACTGAATAATTTGGTTCTGCACTGTTTAAACATCTTCAAGCAAAAGCTATTATTCAATTGCAACAACACAGCACCAAGTCCCTTTTTGCTACCATCAGTTATTAACACACAATTCTGGCCTGGTATAAACGCTTGCAAACTAGGGGCATTTTGGAAATCTTTCTTCATTAAAATAAACTACGCATTGCACTGTTGATTGAGTCTTCTCTGCCAAATGTTCTACAAATCGCACTTAGTACTATATCATGCCTATGAATGAAAGAACTTCCTCTTTATTCGAAGGAGCTTTTTTATGTCCTCCCTAATTCCGTTTTAGGTTGTACCTTTTGTGTACTAATTTGATGCCCAAGATAAGCTATTTCACTCTTACCAAAACAAAAGTTTTAACCCTTAACGTTAAACCATTTTTCAAAGATCTTTAAAACCTTTTCCACTCCTGCAATCCTTCCCAAAAATTAAAACATCATCTTGATAAAAGATATAACCCGTGGTATGCCTTTCAAAAGATTAGACATTCCTACCTGAAAAACGAATGCAGCCATTGGTAATAAGACAGAAATTCGAACTACATGAATATCGAGTTGGAAATATCGTGGAGGGGAAATATCGAGTGCAAGAATATCGTTGTCAAGAATATCGATTTGACGGTAAGTAATATCGAATTTAAAAATATAGAAGTTGTTAATATCGTTTGCAAAAATATAGTTGTTTAAAATATCGATTTTCTAATTAGTGTTGTGTATTTTAGTATATATTTTAAATGTATGTGATGCATTTTTTGTATAAGAATTGTTTATGTTTTTTAATATATGTGTTAAAATTTTAGTAGTTATCAATTTTATTTTAATTACATTTTGCATTTTTAGTTTCGTAGCGGGTTGTGGGTTTATAGGGTAATAAGGTGGGAAGTAATTTAATTATAATAAATGAATGGTTATTTTTTATTTATTAATATTTATTTAATTGAGATTTTATAGTGCTAATTGTGGAAAGTAATTTAATGTTAATTATTAATTGGTTGGTAATTAATCCTAATTAATTGGGAATTAATTATGGTAATTGTGTAATTTTTTTAGGTGCGGTTTGTGGGGTTTATAGGGGTAAAGGGTGGGACGTAATTTATTTTAAATTAATTAATAATAAGTTAATTAATATTATTTAATTAATTGAAAATTAAATATGGAAATTGTGTGATTAATGTTAGGTGCGGGTTGTGGGGTTTATACGGATAAAGGGTGGGAAGTAATTTATTTTTGATTAATTCATAATTAGTTGTTAATTAATATTGGATAATTGAAAATTAAATATGGAAATTGTGTAATTAATTTTAGGTGTGGGTTGTTGGGTTTATAGGGGTAAAGGGTGGGAAATAATTTTTGTTTAAATAATGAGTTGATCATTAATATTAATTAATTAATTGATATTTAATTAGGGTAATTGTTTATTATTGTGTCTGTGGGTTTTACTTTTATAGGGGTAAAGGGTGGGGAGTACATTCATTTTACTTACTTTATAATTAGTTGTTAAATACTATTAGTTTTTTAATTGACAATAAGTTTTAATTGTGCAATTAATTTTTTTACAGTTTAATCTTAGCTGTGGGTTGTGGGGATTATATGGGTAGAGTGTGGGAAGTTAATTAATGTTTAAGGGTTTTAATTAGTTTTTTAAATAATAATATTTCTTTAATTGGTAATTATGTTAATTATGGAAGTAACTTTTTTAAATTTAGATGCGAGTTGTGAATTGTGTGGTGTTATAGGGTAGGAAATAAAAAAACAAAATGTATGTAATAATTAATGTTTTTGTTTCTAAATATTTTCTAATTACAAATATTTATTTGTTTAAAAATTATTTTTAGTTTATTTAATATATTATTTGTAGGTATTTGTCCTATGTATTCAACATAATAATATGTTTTTATTTTTAAATTTATAATATTAAATATATTTGTATTTTAATTTTTAACATATTTATATATTTATTTTGTTTTTTAAATAATTTTTGTTGTTAATATTTTGTTTGTTTTTAATTTTGAACTGACTGGAGTGGGAATATTAATTGTTACCCCTCCACCATTTGACACTTTCCCTACTGTTGCACTGATTGGAGTGGGAATAGTAAATTTTATCTCGCCACTATCCAACACTTTCCATACTGTTGCACTCACTGGAGTGGGAATAGTAATTTTTACCCCTCCGCTATCCAACACTTTCCCTACAGTTGCACTCATTGGAGTGGGAATAGTAATTTTTACCCCTCCACTATCCAACACTTTCCCTACTGTTGCACTCATTGGAGTGGGAATAGTAATTTTTTCACCCCTCCGCTATCCAAAACTTTCACTATTGTTGCTTTGACTGGAGTGGGAATAGTAAATTTTACCCCTCCGCTATCCAACACTTTCCCTTCTGTTGAACTCACTGGAGTGGGAATAGTAATTTTTACCCCTCCGCTATCCAACACTTTCCCTACTGTTGCACTCATTGGAGTGGGAATAGTAATTTTTACCCCACCGCTATCCAACACTTTCCCTACTGTTGCACTGACTGCAGTGGTAATAGTAAATTTTACCCCTCCGCTATCCAACACTTTCCCTTCTGTTGAACTCACTGGAGTGGGAATACTAATTTTTACCCCTACGCTATCCAACACTTTCCCTACTGTTGCACTCATTGGAGTGGGAATAGTAATTTTTACCCCTCCGCTATCCAACACCTTCCCTACTGTTGCACTGTAGTGGGAAAATTAAGTTTAAAGATTTTTTTAATAGTTTAATGTTTTAATTTATAATAGAATGTTTTTTTATTAGTTTTTATGTTATTGGTATATATATCTATCTATATATATTTATTTGTAAATTTTATATCATTTTAAAATTAGCAGAGGTCATTGAGGGAGAAGATGGCGGCCGGCTAGAGAGCTTGGTCGTGAGCTCCAAACCCGTTTTCGGAAATACACGCATGAAACGATCGCGATAGTCAGCGTAAAATAGGATCCTGGCGCACGAAGGTGATTTGAGCACTCAGTGAGGTTTAAGTAAGGAATAAAAGGGGACGCCGTATCTGCGGAAGTTTGCTTGGTCATTCTGTTACTCTGCCGTGAGGGGAACGGCCACATCTCTGCTTACTCACCTGATGTGAGGGAAACGGCTTCAGGCATTTCTCGTCCATCTCGCCGTGAGGGGAACGGCAAACTACAATCCCCAGCAGCCCCTGCAGCGGCGACTGCCGTGACGTTTCTTCCCGCACCTGGAGGCGCGTAAAGGACCAGACAGGCCTCCCGCAGCGCGGGACGCGCGCGGGCGCGCCCGGGCAAAGCTTGGCGAAGGGCGGGCCCGTCTGCGCCCATCCGCGACATGACGTGGCAGGGCCACCCCCCTTTTCTGTTGTCAGTCGGCGGAGATATACAAGGTAACGGTAAGAGTTTACCTATACTGGTATAGGTACCCTATATTGAATATTCTGCCAATATGGGTAAAAGAAAGTTACCGCAAGAAGGGGGGGAAGAAGTCTACGAAAATGATAAAAAACGCACCAATAACGAAATATTTAACAAACGCAGTGGGCCTCATAAATGATGAAATTATACATGAGGAGGAACAATTGGCAGCAACTAAGACAGCCCTTGATGCAGCCTTAAAGGAATCAATACCAGAGGGAGAAACGGAGCCCCTAATACTTGAAAATATTGCGAGAAATAGGGTTACGGAGCAAGTTACATATGAAACAAACGCCCATATAAGCCTGGATAATCATAAATCCTCTAATCCCTGTGTTCAAAGCTTATCCCTGGAAATTTCCGATTTAACAGATGATATGTCCCCGATATCTCCTCCAGCAAAAAAGATGAAACAACCAGGCCAACCTGTAGATAGCCCTGTGGAAAAACAAAAGAGTACATCTAAGGCTAAATTAACAGCCAAGCGTAAAAAGGGAGGATGTATTCCTGGGCAGATCAGTATACATGATCCAATAAAACAGAAAACCCCAGATCTGGAAATTTTATGTAAAAAACTACATGGTAAAATGAACTGTATTGAAAGACGTCTAACGCAGGAGATCAAACAGATCCAGAAGGATGTGGCACATCTAACGGACATGGTTTCTGAAATCTTATCAATAAAAAATACAGGCAAAACATCTAATACTTCTAAGATAGGACAAAACCAAATGGGAACTGTCAAAGGAAACCCAAGTCCGGCTATCAGAATTTGCCCTGTAGTACATACAGAGATGGAGCCACTCTTAACAGCCATTTCAAAAGCTAGTAACTTACCTACAATAGTCACAAGCCAACGTAACAAAGATAAGGAAGATACTTATCAGGACACAACAGTATTTAAAAAATCGTCAATACACAAGGAGAATAGCTATACATACCCTGCTAATAACTACAAGGGGACACTAAATCTCCCTCCTGAGGCAACACCTTATGTCATAGTTTTAAATAATGTGCCCAAACTATTGAGAAACCAGAAGGAAACATACGATACCATGAAGAATCAAGTGGTCCATTGGTTTTGCATAAACACAAATGTTGGGGCGAACATTTTATATCAGGACATAATCATGTTGAGGAGAACGAACTGGCTGGGCACATCGCGGAAATCATGTCAGGGAGATTGTATAGTGGTGAACTTCCGAAACAAAAAATTAGTGGGCGATACATTGGAAAATCTTATGCATTGTGGAAAAGGAGATTGTTTGGACATTACTAATACCATAACAGCCGTCCCACTAGGCTTCTTCTATAGACCAAATCATGATAGCCCCAATGCAATTCTTAGATTTAATCCATCTTTGCACATGCCGCTGTATAATAGATACGCGCCACTGCGGAGTTGTAGTGAAATAGATTGACATACAGCTGTTGATCAACCATATGGAAGAAAGGATGAAGTAAATGTCCATGGCCTGTCAGATGTTGGTAATATAGATTCCATCAAGGAAATCGGTCCAGAAGAACCTTTTTTAAGCACCATGGGAGATGTCAATCTCCATACCTCAAGTTCACCCATGGAAAATTGGATAGGAACATCGTATATAGAGACCCTAGACATTCCTGCAGATGACCATAGTAATAGTATTCCCATCAGTAATCCAAAGAAAGATGAATTCAGATTATATCACAGTGAGTTCCTGAAAATAATGACGTGGAATATAGCAGGAATTAAAAATAAAATATGTGATACAAACTGGTTACAAATGTTGGATGGTTTTGGAGTGGTAATGTTACAGGAAACTTGGAGTACTGAACCTTTCTGTATAAATGGCCATCAGACAATCTGTACCAACGCTACTCCGTCCAGAAAGGGAAGGGCAAAGGGTGGTCTTGCCACATTAATTGCTGTTACCTCACCACTGATTTTAAAGAAAACTTTTATTACATCACAATATTATCAGTTTGTATACCTTGAATCTAATGGAAAAGAAGCAATTGTTGCTATAAACTTTTATAACAACCTGTTTGATAATACAAAGAGTAAGGTAATTAGCTTATTAGAAAAGGACTTGGACCGCTTCCTAAAGGGAGTGAAAGGGGAATATGTTTTAGTGTGGGCGGGGGATTTCAATTCTGTCAGATGTGATTACGAAGTAGGTGAACCCTGTGGATATTGTGATGATTATGGTGACAAGATTACACATTTTGCGCATGATATGTATGGGGAAGCCATTAATATGGTGTTGCATAAATATGATTTAATTGTTTTAGAACCCAATACATCAGAAGGTGAAACAAAAATACACACTTTTGTAGGAGCAAGGTCCTCGTCAAACATAGATCATTTTATAATATCAGCAAATGGTAGCAATTTGGTTGAGAAAGTCCTGATTAATATTAGTCTGTTTAGTGATCATCACCCTTTAAGCTTGATACTGAAAATAGACTTGCCTACCAAATTACGAGGAAAGAGAGCAGATGCTGATATTGACGTCCAAGGAAACAATGGTGTATCCATAAAATGGACGGGCGTGAACCCAGTTATATTTATGGAAAATATTAGAGAGAAAACACAAAAGGATTTAGAAATCTGCTTGGATAGCTCTTCGAGTAAAACAGCTACCATAACTGCCTTTAGTAATATTGCCAAGGAAATTGCTGGTAATTTAATAGCCAAAAAGAAGAAGAAAATCTGTGATCTTAATCCAAGATGGTTTAGCCATGAATGTACGAGGCTGAATGGGGAATTGAAATTGGCCCTTAAACAAAAACCCAGAGACCCTGATAGGATTAGTACCGCAAGGAAAAATTATTAAAAAACCTTGGAAAATAGAAAAAGGGAGATCCGTGAGGGCGCCTGGGAGAAGCTAAACCAGGCAGCTGAGACGAAAGACTCTGCTCTTTTTTGGAAGACAATTAACCATCCATATTTCAAAGGAAATAATGAAGTAAGGATTGATACTGTGGTTCCACCAGAAGACTGGGAGTTACATTTTGAGAAGATCTTTAACCCTGAAGGTTTAAAAATAATTGATTGTAAAAGAGACAAGTTTATAATAGTAAACCCAGTAAAGGCATTACCCATAACTATAGAAGAAATCAAATTAGCCCTTGAAAAAAGTGCAAATGGAAAAGCTGCTGGACCGGAAGGGGTGCCTATAGATGTTTTTAAGTGTAACACGGATTTTTGGATACCTATTTTATTGAACGTTTTTAATGCAGCCTTGGGAGGTGTATTACCCTCCACTTGGGTGCAAAGTATTATTGTTCCCATTTTTAAAAAGGGGGACAGAGGGAAGGCAAACTGCTACCGCCAATATCCCTTCTTGATACCTCATCGAAGCTGATGGGTCGAATTATGTTAGAAAGGTTAGAAGACTGGGCTAGTGAAAGTAAAATCTTGACAGAAGCCCAGTATGGTTTCAGAAGGGGTATTGGGACGGTAGAGCAGTGCTTACATTTAGAATTATTAATAGGGAAGTATACACAGGCTAGGGAGGGGGTACTCCACCTATGCTTCGTAGACCTAACTAGCACCTTCGACTTAGTTAATCATCAAAAACTTTGGCAAACATTGAAGGGGCTAGGGGCCCCCATTGAAATAATTTCATTCTTATCACAAATTTATGCCTTTTTAACTACTAGGGTACGATACGGGAAGTTGGGGGAATGTACACCTGATTTTATGGTAAAGCGGGGATTAGACAAGGATGTGTTCTAGCTCCGCTTTTATTCTCACTATACATAAATAACGTGGATCCATTTTTACAAAATGTAGCCGCAGATGCCCCAAAAGTAGGAAAACGCCCCACACCTGTTTTACTATATGCAGATGATGCTGTCTTAATGTCCAGGACTGCAAATGGCCTGCAAATTCTGATAGAAGATTTTGCCCTATATATGTCGGATATTGATTTGCAGTTAAATTTAAAGAAAACATTTGTAATGACATGTGGGGGGGAAAAGGCCAAAGCATAGACAACATCATGTGGGTGGGGTTTTTATTAATAGAGTATCCACCTTTTCGTATTTAGGGTTGTTATTCTGAAAAAATGGTTCTTGGGATAAGCATATCGAATCATGTAAAATGAAATCTTTAAGAATTACAGAGGGTATATTTAAATTCGCAGCAAAAATAGGAAACAAACCCATACTGGAAATTCTATCATTGTACAGGAGCAAGTGTGTCTCAGGGGTCTGTAATGGTGCAGCGATATGGGGGAGAACAAATACGGCTGCACTACAAATAAAGGAGAATAAGTTTTTAAAAAGACTGTTGGCGGTCCCTAGTGCTACTGCGACCGCTATTGTACATAAAGAGTTATTTGTACCATACCTAAGTGACACAATAAATATGGCAGGCCTTATACTTTGGCGAGGGCTTTGGGCAAAGGAAGAAACTAAGTTCACAAAGGATTTAATAATGGACTGCCTAGCCCTTGACCATAGTTCCAAAATACCATGGCTGGAGCACATTTTTAAACTTTTAATGAAATGTAAAGTCGGTATCGACAAAAATAATCCCATTACAATACAGGACCTTACTAAAAAGATTTGAAATTAAAATACTTAACTGCAATGGAACAGGAACGGGAAAGCGCTGTCATAAAAAAAAAGACTATAGTTAGTTATTGTGAAGGTCCGCTTATAAGGGGCATTCAGCCATATTTGATATTGGTAAGGAATACCCAGCATAGATTATACTTGACTAGGCTAAGGCTGGGTACTCCATTTAATTGCCTTTCCAAGTACTGAAAAATGGCGTCATATATTACCACCCTGCCCATGTGATGGTAAAACTTTACAATCAACTATGCATTTTATACTTTTTTGTCCTTTTTATATGGGTATCCGGAAATCAATTTTAAAACCCCTTTTTTTAAGAAATACACTTTATAACTACAAAAATGCGTTTAATTTTCTTTGTAGTCTGGATAATGCAAAAGTAATAAGTTCTGTTATACGATACATACAACTCTCAATTAGGAAGAGAAAAGAACTTGCACATTTGGATGCACTATTATATGAAGAACAAGACTAATAATTATATTTTATCATGTATGTTTATATACACGCATTTATAAGCACTAGCACTTTATTGCTTATATTGTAGCAGCTTGTACTTTTGTACTAAGATTCCTCCATGCACTGGCACTTTATTAACTTTATACCGATTTGTAAGTATTACCATTTTATTGCTCAAATTGTGGCAGCCCGTACTAATGAATGAAGAGCTTTTCATGCACTGATATCCTAATAATTGATTTTACCTTTATGAAAAATGTAACGTGTAAAATCGATTTTAATTCCGAATATTAAGTATGATGTATTATGTGAATGTTTTCTTTTATTGTGTATTAGCATGCTTTTATGGTGTTTGTTGTATTTACACCGAATAAAGATTTTTGAATTGAATTGAAAAGGAAAAAAAACGGAACGAAGAACGAGCAAGAACAAAATACCTGCGGAGTTGGAGGCGAGCCGAGCACAAGGGGCGGAGCACCGCAGAGAAGCCGGGAGACTGACAAGCTGCTTTGCCGGCGTTGGAGACAGGAAATTGGAGACCATCGCAGCAAAGCGAAGCAGCCGAAAGTGGAGCTGGAGGGGGTGCCGCGCTGCTGAGCGAACTTGTCAGGCAGAGTGTGGGCGGAGGTGGCCACGGCGTGCCGAAATTACAGGAGAACCGCCCGAGAGTGCCATACAGGGGAAAGACATAGGGACTGCAAGTTTCACCAAAGGGAAGAAAGGACCCCGGTAGCCAGCCCTGCACCGAGGAAGGCATGTCAACGGCGTATGATGCAGAAGGTGAGGGTGGCGGAAAGCACCAAGAGTCCCGGGTAAGTGAAAGGGGGAGAGGATCGGGTGACTCAGTAAGGGGTGGACGGGGTGTTAAAGCCAATAAGCGTGTTAGAAGCATTTTTGATATAAAATACTCAGTGCAAGCTAAAGCACAGACTAAAGTGCTGGAGGAGGTAGAGGTGGCAAACATTGAAGGGAGCGCGGAGAATAAGGCTGTAACAGACTCCCCCTCCCCTCTCCCATTGAAAACACTAGGAACAAAGCAAAAAGGGCAACTAAGGGAGGAAAGAGGATATTGTTTAAGGAATAAACACCTCCTAGTTGAAGAAGTGGAAGCAGAACAGTTCCTAATAAAAGAAAAGCTGTGTACAAGTGCCAAAACCTCCTCTCCTACTTCTGCTGTATCTCCCCCTGCAATCCCCAAAAGTACAAAGAAAAAGAAGAAGCCTACTGTAGTAGGGAAATCGCAACCCCCTCTGTCTAGAGCAAGTCAAGCCAAATTAAAAACATTGGGCTCGACAAAACAAAAGATAACACCATCTCTAAGGTCCTTCTTCAAAGTCCAGGAAAAACAGAAGATTGTTAAGTCCAACAACACGGACCAGAAGAAGGTACAAGTAGAAGCTCTCAGAGAGGAGGTAGTAAAAACAATGTCAACGGACAGTAACAGGTATAGTGCATTAATGTCACAAGACCAACAAGAGTTAGCTGCAGAAGCCACAAAGGAAAAATCGATAGATACAGAGGCCAGCACGCAATCTCAAGACAGTATGGAAAAAAGGATGGATACCATGATGAAGGAAATGAGGTTTAACTTTGCGATATCGGAGAAAAATCAGACAAAAATCCAGGAAGCGTGCGAAGTACTAGATCAGAAAATAAATATGCTTATGGATAGAGTTACCTCAGTGGAATTGGAAGTAGGGGCACTAAACAAAAAAGTAGAGGCAAATAGAAAAGAGATTGACCTGCTAAAAACCAAAGACAATGAGCTAAGAGACAGAATGGAGTCCATGGAGAACCAGGCCAGGAGGAACAACCTCAGAATTCTTAATGTCCCAGAAGGCATGGAAGGGGAAGATATCAAAAGCTTTACGATTAAGCTACTGGAAGAATTAATTCCCTGGACAAAGACAGTTGATCTCGCAGAGGACATTCAAAGAATCCATCGTGACCCATTTGGGAAAAACAAAGTTAGGAAAAATCCAAGGAAAATCCTGATGAACTTCAAAACCTACACGCTCAAAGAGAGGATTCTAAGCGAGGGCTTGAAAGCGGGATCATTCTCAAAAAACAACTGGTCTTGCAGAATCAGATCCGATATTTCAAAAACAACGCAGGATAGGCAGTGGCAGCTTGGCCAGTACATACAACAACTGAAATCCCTAGGGGCGACAGTACAGATGCGTTTTCCAGCCTCACTGAGAATAATGTGGGAAAATAGGATGCACAACATAAGAGACCCCAAGGAGGTGGAGTGCTTCATAGAACATATCAAGGCACAAACGAAGGATCCTGCATAACAAATTTAACCAGAAATACGGTGTAACAAAAGGGTGAGGAGCTCAAAAAGGGCAGAGAAATGCCCCGAAGAGAGCTAGGGGAGGCTTCTCCTGGGAGGGCAAAGAGGGAAAAAAAATCACACAGAAAAATTTAAAAAAACAAAAAAAACGCACAAGGTGGGGAGCAAAATATGGGGAAAAAAAGAAAAAATTTCCTAACTAAGCAATGTAAGGGAGAGGGGGCCCAGGCAAATTTCACAGGAGGCATAAAGGTTTCACCTAATCAGATGTCCATCAAAGGGGATGACCTAAATGGCTGTTAATATTATGTCATGGAACGTGAACGGGTTCAGGATAAGAAAACGAAGGGCAAACATCCTGGAATACTTAAAAATAGTGGATTGCGAAATAATGATACTTCAAGAGACACATCTACTGAAAGAAGAATGGGAGAAAATTCTTAAGAACCAGAAATGGGTAGAAACGTGTGTCTGTACAAATCAAGAGTGTTGTGTAAAAGGGGTAGCGATTTTATTTAAAAAATCTTTGAGAGCGAGGATTGAAGCTACGGAGGTAGATAAGAAAGGAAGATGGGTAGTGGTGAAAGTGAGGATACACAATAACTTATACACAATAGTCGGATATTGTGGTCCCAATCTGGACGACCCAGAGCCACTCCAAAAAATCTACTCTCAACTCTTATCCTCGCAAGCTCCCATAATAATGGGGGGGGATTTTAATATTATACTGGATCCAAAGAAAGACAGATTTCCAGCTAAGAATGGCCCAAATCTACCTAAAATGAGGAAGTGGGTGAGCCTTTGTATCAAAGACCTAGGGATCATGGACATATGGAGAGAAAAAGGAGACAAGACCTATAAATTCACGCTGCAAAATAAAAGATTGGGTCATGCATCCAGGATAGACTATTTCTTAATAGATAGGGGCCTATTAAATTTCACGCAAGGGGTAGAACATATACCAGCACATTTTTCGGACCACTCCGCAGTGATCTTGCACCTCAAGTTAAAATGCTCCACGTCCTGCCCTAGATGGACAGTAGACAGAGTTATCTTTCTAGACGGAACCTGCGTAGAAGCACTAACAAAAGACACAGAGGAGTTCTTCCAAATAAACAAAGAAGGGACCACGAAACAAATTGCCTGGGAGGCATACAAGGCCTTTATCAGCGGAAGAACAGCTAGTTTCGCAGCGTATAAGAACAGAACTAAAAGAAATAAGATCTGTGAGCTAGAAAAAGATATAACATCTCTGGAGGTGGAATTAAATAAAAGCACTACTACCATGCAAGAAAAAATCAAATATTGAGGAGAGGAGAATGCTGCAAAAGAACGATCTGGCTGATATCCTCGAATCAATAGTAAAGGACAGATGGGAGGCTAGCATGATATCGCACTATGAATACGGCGAAGGACGAGGGAAATTATTAGCTTGGAAATTGAAAACGGATGCAACATGCAACAGGATAGGAAAAATACAAAAAGAAGACCAACAGTACACCACAGAAGAAGACGAGATCAGGAAAGAGTTCGTAAAATCTTTCAACAATTTGTACTCTGAAGGAACCGTAGCTACGGAAGAGCAGATAAATTCAGTCTTGGAGGAGATAACAGTTCCAACAGCTTCACAGGAACAAAGGGCAGAACTCAACCAAAATATTAGCAGGGAGGAAGTATTGGAAGCTTTGAAAGGACTAAAAAAAAGCAAGGTGGCAGGCCCAGATGCACTCCCAAATGAGCTATATATAAATCTGCGATAAGCACTGGCCACTCCTCTGACAGAACTACTCAATGAAGTTTTTATAGGGAAAGGAGATCACGCATCCTCTTAGAATGATGCAATCATTAGTGTCCTACGAAAACCAGGGAAGGATCCTACTAAATGCGAGTATTATAGACCGATTTCACTTTTAAATGCAGACTATAAGGTCTATACGCAAATTTTAGCGAAAAGATTAGGAAAGATCACGGGCTCAGTAGTACACCCAAATCAAAAAGGTTTTATCAAAGGAAGGCATTTACAGGAACTCACGCATGAACTTATAAGCGCAATCGATGTACCAATACAGCACTCAATCCCCTTATTAGTTCTAACCCTGGACGCCGCAAAAGCATTTGACAGGGTGAGCTGGCCTTTTTTAAACGCAACTCTTGCCAAATTTAACTTGGGTGATACCTTTCGGAGCACAATTAAACAGATCTATAAAGGCCCCTCAGCCAAGGTTCTAGTGAACGAAATTTTAACGGATAAAATAATGATAAAAAGGGGTACAAGGCATGGGTGCCCGCTATCCCCCCTACTTTTCGACCTGTATATTGAGCCACTAGCGTGCCTAATAAGGGAAGAGAAGGAAATAATACCATTCAAATATCAGGGCTGGGAGAAGAAGGTTGCACTTTTTGCGGACGACCTGATGGTGTTTACCAGCAATCTAGCGGTTTCTCTCCCAAAAATTGAAGAAATCTTGAAAATCTATGGAAATGTATCAGGGTATCTAGCAAATCAATCTAAGACGGAAATCCTAGAATGGAACAATGACTCGCAGGACTCAAGAGTAAAAGATAAAATAAAATACCTTGGTATAGACCTCACAACAGACATAGATGCAATAGCAAGCCTGAACTTTGAGAGGATCCATAAAGAAGTAAAGAAACTACTAAAAGTGTGGGGGGGTCTACCGCTGATCTTTATGGGAAGATCAAACATAATCAAAATGGCAATACTCCCAAAATGTACATACTTGTTCAGCACCATCCCATTGGAATTTAGAATAGACCGGATAAAAAAACTGCAAGGAGAATTAAGTAGTTTTATCTGGGCCTCTAAAGGGGCAAGGATAGCCTGGAAGAAGATAAGGAGGAATAAGGCACAAGGAGGGATTGCCAGTCCAGATATCCTACAATATTGTAGAGCATTCCAATTTAAAAACATCAGGAAACTGCTAGGGAGCTTTGATCTATACCCTGAATACTTGCAGGCGGCAGTTAACAAGGAAGGAAGCCACTATTTATACAAATTTGGCCACCCCAAATATTTTAAGAAAATAAAACTAAAGACTCTGAAGGCGGCAGCAAAACTCTGGTACCAAATGAGAAGAACACTTAAAATATCATACTATAGCAAGTACGCACCCATCTGGGATTCCCCAGGAACCCCAGAATGCCTAAAAGACAGGCTAGCAAATCCACTGAGGGAAAACAACATTACAAGATGGGGCGAGCTAGTGGTACAAAATTCTGTCATAGAGTGGGAAGTACTGAACGAACTGACTAAGGGCAGAATCTCGAGATTCAAGTACTATCAACTAACTAGCTGGATCAAAAATCTGAAAGATAGCCAAGACGGAAATGAGATAGTAGAGGAAATGCTACAGGGGAATAAGATCAGCAAAAAAGAAATATCATACTGGTACTGGGCACTGATACAAGAAGGGGAGGATGACAACAAAATTCCAGGCGAGATCTGGGGAAGAGTACTGCCGGAGCTGGATATCCAACATGAATGGCAAGTATCTATGGCTACTTGTTGGAAAATTGTGAAATCTGCACCACTGAGAAGGAATCATTTATTTACCATCCACAGAGCGTACTGGACGCCAAAGAGGCTATCAAAGATCAGCGGCCAAAGGGGGAGAAGCTGCCCTAAGTGCGGAGAAGTGTGTGCAGATGACCTACATAGGTTTCGGCAGTGTCCCCAACTCGAGGAATTTTGGAAGGAGACGGGTAAGACCTTGTCTAAATTGCTGGGACGACAGGTGGAGGTGAGTATAGAGTTGGTTATTTTTGGGATAAGCCAGCACGAGTTAGCAACACCTAAGTTGAGTAAAGATCAGGAGAATATTCTCTTTTTACTGATACTTTTAGCAAGAAGGGAAATATGTATTAAGTGGGTGAAAAGTATACCTCCAACGCATAAAGAGTGGCTAGCTTCCGTACAAAGAATAAATAAACTAGATAGGAGTGGGAACACGGGAAAGAGATATACATTTTGGAGTATCTGGGAAAATCACAATCTTACGAATTAGAGAAGGTGAAATGCATGGTATGGTCCAATGATTAAGCAATGCAATAAAAGCTTTCAAGTGGGAACTTGAAGGAGTAGTCAGAGTGACTAGCTCAACCCAAAACCGATTTGCGCTGGAAGCGGACAAAAAGGGGCTCAAGAACAAAGGGGAAGAAGTAATTCTCCACGCACATGTTGCGTTTACCCAGGAGAAACCCCGGAAGGCCGGAATAAAAAGGGAAATGGGCCCCCGACACCTCCAACTCCAAAATATTGCTAAATGAGGACAAAAATAATAATAATAAATAAATAATTTTAAAATTATAAAATAAATTAAATTTATATATAACTTTTTTTAATTAAGTTTATTTGTTATATTTTTTAAAATGTATATTAAATCTAATTTATTTTTTTCAATTAATTTTATTATTTAATATATTTTTTTTTTTTATATATATAAAAATCGATATTTTGTACAACTATATTTTTGACTGATATATTTTTCGATATTTTTGTACTTACCTGTTTAAGTATAGGGAGTCGATATTTTTGCATTCTATATTTCTACCTCGATATTTTTTTCATCTATATTTTCGTAATCGATATTCTGTCAGTGAACCGCAGCCATTACCAGAACAAAAGGCATCCTTAGGAATTTATATGCACCCATCTGTATGATGAATGCTGTTAACTCCTCAGATTCTGGATGTAATTTCACCTTGTGATATGCTGATGCCAGATCAAATGTTGTAAATAACTTAGCACCTTCTAAAGAGAGACAATGGGGCAGCACCAAAAATAAGACCAGGAAATACCTGGTCTTAAACAGGCGATACGAAGAGAAATGTTTTATTTCTCCTCGTATATTGCTCTTTTCACGGGTGCTGCATTCTGCAGCACACATGGATAGAGCAAATTGCCTGCTAAGATTGTTCATGTGCAGGACGGTGTCCCTTCTTGCACATAAACAATCGCCCCTGCAGCACAGGCACCCTAGTAAAATGGTGCTAAGTTGCCTGCGCTTTGTAAATACGGCACATCCCTGTGTTTTGAAACTGACTGAGCATGGCGTAGCACTGCACTCCGCCAGTTTCTTCTACATATGCCCCATTGTTTTAAAACTCACTGAGCTTTCACTTATAATACTTACAATGTTCGTGACATCTCGCTAAGAGTTCAAGGTCATCAATGTGATAGTAGTCATAGCCAGAAGTACCCAGCACCTCAAAGGGTAAATATCCTATCACAGGGGGAGCTCTGAAAAATTAAAATATTGCGAACTAGTTACTCACAGGAAAGAGACATTGCTGTGATTCAAATGTATCAATTGAATGGCTCTGGTCACACTCTACTTGAAAGTATATATTTAAAAAGTGAAATGTTTTCCATACCACACACAAAACATTAATATATTTTATGAACCTTGGGCCAGATGTACGACACAAGGGACCCCTTCCCTTTTGTGAATGGGGGCACCAACATTTTTTCAGAGCAGGCAATGGTCCCAAGGACCACTACCTACTGTAAAAAAAAATTAAATGCATCCCGTTTCCTTTAAGAAAAACGGACTGCATTAAAAAAAAAAATAAGACCGGCTTTGCTTAAAAAGCAGTCACAGACATGGTGGTCTGCTGACCCCAGCAGGCCACCATCCCTGTGAGTGACGGCCATTCCTAATGGGTCGTAAATTGCGACCTGCCTCATTAATATTAATGAGGCAGGTCCCTTGTGACCTATTTTGGAATCGCTAACAGTGTCTGAGACACTGTTGTACATCAGGTTTTGCGATTCGCACATAGCAAGTTCCTAAAACTCGCAATTTGTCATACATGTGGCCCCTTGACTTTATTCAAAAACCCCTTATTTGTCCATCAAAATGTTCTACATTATAACATTTTAATGATTAAGGGCATCGTTCACAATAAATGTACACTTATAGACGTCACCTAAGATTTAAAAAAAGAATTTACACCTCTAAAATTGAAATCCGTATTTGAAGAATCACAATGCCGAGCAGGATTAAACTTCAAGCCCTTATTGCAAGTTGGCCAGATTTAAGTGTGGGGTACTGGAAGTATGTAATCTCCCATTCAAGATGGTAACCTCACACCTAAATCTGGTCATTGCAAGTTTTGGTTCCCAGCATGGCGAATAGTTACGTGGACACAGACACACCAGGTGAAAATTCCCCAATTCCAGGGTCTACTGTGCAGATATTACTATCTCTTCATAGTAGGTGGTAATCATCAGCGAGATAGCTAGTGCGAATATATGACGATACTTAGCATGCCATTACTACGCATGCTTTTAGTGCGATGTCTTTACATCGCAAATGCCGATTAGTACGCATATTTTTACTGCACATACCAGTACATCGCAAATGCATTAATAATATAAGAATGGTCGTTTACAGCGCAGATCATTACTTCGCATACCACTACTTCGCGTACATGGACCATTTTTAATAATTTTAAAATTAAATAACCTAACCCTAAACCCTAACACACTTCCCCCAGCATGACTCCCTACACTACACAAACACCACTACACTACCCTAAACCCTAAATCACTACCCCCAGCACGACCCCCGACCCCACTCCTGTCCCTACACTCATTCACTACCCAGCACGACCCCCCTACACTTCCCTAAACCCTAAAACACTACCCCCAGCACGACCCCCTACACTACACAAACACCACAACACTACCCTGAACCCTAAAACACTACCCCCAGCACGACCCCCTACACTACACATACACCACAACACTACCCTAAACCCTAATACACTACCCCAGCATGACCCCCCCCAACCCCCACTCCCTACACTGAAACACTACCCAGCACGACCCCCCTACCCTACCCTAAACCCTAAAACACTACCCTACACTACACATACACAACACTACCCTAAACCCAAAAACACTACCCCCAGCACGACCACCTACACTACACATACACCACAACACTACACTCAACCCTTAAACAGTACCCCCAGCACGACCCCCTACACTACACAAACACACTACATCCCCCTTACCTCACTCTCCTCGTGGTTCCTCTCTCCTTCTGGGACCTTCTTCACGTCGTCTCCGAGGGGCGGTGCACGTCGTTGTGAGGAAACAGCCTCAGTTTCCTCACAACGACATGGATCGTTTTTTTTTTTAGTTCGCATGTGATTTCTTTAGCGCATACCATTACTTTGCATGCGTTGTAACAACGCTTGCGATGTAACAACTTGCGTACTAATGGTACGCGTTGTAACATCGCAAGCGTAGTAACGCTTGCGAAGTAATGGTATGCGCAGTAGCAGCCGCGCACTAAAGGCTGTTTACCAGCTAGTGCGGGTGAGGGGCGGTTGGCAGGCAGCAATGAGGGTGTCTAGGGTAAGGGGATGCGGGGCCATGCTCTGTGGAGTGTTGTTTCAGTCAGTAGTCAGTAGCAGACTGGACTATGGCAACGCTCTCCACGCCAGAATCATCAAGAAACTACTGTGCAAGCTACAGACTGTCCAGAACGCAGCAGCCAGACTGATCCTAGACATCCCCCGTCACCACCACATCACCCAACACCTCCGCGATCTCCACTGGCTACTCACTCACGCTTACAAGGCCCTCCACACCAGCAAATCTAAACAACCACCTCTCCTTCCACGCACCCAGGAGACACCTGACAGAATGTGAACTCATTAGTCTATTTCTCAGGATACATGGGCTGATCAACAGAACCAGCAGTGACTTCAAGGAGGATTTTTCTTTCTGATCTTCTTCTTTAACTTGACCCACTCCTTGGTACAAACTCTGCTTTTTGGAAAATATTTTACTATTCCCGAATGCCACAAGAGATCACAGAAATGCCATACTGACCTGGAGAGATCATACTACATCTCTTGTATATTAGGACAGAGAAGTAAAAATCGTTGTTTGTGCTTCTATAAGGCATCTGGAAGTCACCAGAACCCAGTAAAAAGCCTTATTATACATGTGGTATGCCGGTGTATGTGGTATACAAGTATTTTGTGTTTTGGGGTCCATTTCAGACATGGGAACACAAACTATAATAATATATGAATAATTTTGGCTGATGCAATAACTTCTTCCACTAGAGATTAAAAAACATACATTTTATATTTTGAATTTAATTTCTGACTCTTCCTGTAGACCGTGTTCCTGGAGGTGGGTTTCTACTCCTTTTTGTGTCCTTTTTTGACTCTTTTTTTGTGTCCTTCTTTTTTATATTTTGCATTGACTACATGGATACAGAGAAAATTAGCAAGATTAAGGATTAAAGATCAGGGGATGTCACAGCTGCATAGTGTAGGCAGAAGAATTTCATATGTTTGCATTCATTCTTAAATTGGTCAAGATTAAGTGCAATGTTGTTCATAATATACATTCATGAATGGTTATTTCCTTGCATTGAAACATACTTTGATTATATTTGAGATGATATTGGTGAATAAAAACACTGCTGGGGACAAGACAACTGATTTTTTAAATATTTAATGGCAATAACTAAGTTGGTTATTTCATTGAGGTGGATTGAGAAGAAGGCACCAAGGTGAAAGAAAAGATTGGAGGAAGTTAACAGGTTGTGCACAAGGTAGAGTCATTCAGTAGAAAGAAGAGAACAAGTAGGTCCACTAATTCTCTTGCTAGGGAACGTGATAACTAAGCTAAATATTTTGCATTTGGCTATGCAGCCCAAAGCGTACGAACAAAAGATAACATTGTAGAATAGGCGCCTCACAACATGTTATGTTAGTACACTACCCAACAATGATGGTAACAAAAGAAGCATACTTCAGGGGCATAAGCTCACAGTTTCATATGTTTAGACCAAACACTGGTCTAAACATGCATCTGCGATCCATGGAAAAAATACAACTACTCTTTCTTACATTTGTTTTCTATCACTGTGCTATTACTAACTCTGCTCCTTTGCATTGTAGGGAATGCCCTTGATTGGCTCTGGTCCCCAGCATACACAGGAAGTCCTCCATGCTACTTACCATATCCCAGTAGGAAACTCCGTCCATTGCTATTGTGTGACCCACCAACCTCTGTGTGTTGGAGATGTGAAAGCACTGACCTAATTCATCAAAGAGGAACTATGTGAATGTCTCTAACAATTAATCCTCTTCTTCTCAATTCTTATTATTGGACCTTTTCATAAAATGTTATTATGAAAAGACAATTTATGTCTAAACTGGTTAAGCCAAATGCAACAAGAACATAATTTTTTTTCTCCCAGATTACTGGTAGGACTTATGAGCCAATCAAAAACTAATGCATACTTATTTAAAACCTATATTTTATAAAAAGTCTCAAATGGTTATGACATAGGAAATGCATACATTCAAATAAAAGCCCAACATCACATATATCCCCACCAACCTGTGATCCAGAAACAAAAACTTCCATTCCAGGCTATGTCTTGAAGTAAATTCCTCAAGCGGTTCATCCACTATGCACATTTCCTGCAGGATAATAAGTTAAGTTTGTTATGCCTTAAAAGATGGCCAAAGAAAAGAAACAGTTTATAACAATACCATCTGCATTGATTTTCATCAGGAATGAAGGGCCACAGATTGAGGCCCTGGATATGAGTGGGCTTGTAAATTCCGACCTGTGCATAAACCCCTGTGTTTACACATGGGTCAGAATTATGAGTATGGCTGTTTTTAATGCATCTGATAATTTTCATATGCATTAAATACCTCAGCTATTGTTACATTTCAGGCGGTTAAACCTGGCGAAATTTAAGAGGGGAAATTGTAGGGTATTTACAGTACCATGCAGAATTTGGTGCATTAAACACCAAAATCTGCATATTATTCCCCACAAGCTACGCCAGCAATGGAGCCGGACGTGCTCAGTTAGAGCTCTGTCACTGGCTCCCCTTTCCCCGCCACAAGTATCTGGCACAGTAGGCTTTTGAGACCGGTGACCGGCTCCGCTGAGCCCTGGTCCGACCAGTGACGTGCGGCGAAGTTTGCGGTCGCCGCGGATGCCGGGGCTCGCCCCCGGAGCCGGAAATTAACTGAGGCGCAGGGCGGAGGTGCAGGAGGCCCGGGAAGATTTCTACGCGAGACCGTGGATGCACCTCGTCTGGTAGGCTGTAGCACGCAGCAAGGAGTGGCGCACATCAACCTGAGGCTCCCGCTGGCTGCTGTAGAGGCCGGGAAGGGGCTGGAAGAAACCGGAGTTGCAGCGGCACTACCGGCAAACTAGAGCACAGCTGTACATCCGCGCAAAGGAGGGGGAAAATTTAAAATGTGCAGGATTCATCACAGCCCGCAGGCAGTTGGGTGACTGGCACTAATTTACTAAAGACTGCCTAGACCCGGATTCACACGGGAGACGTTACCGGAGACCTATCCGCAGCAGGCGAGTCCCCGATAATTACAGGGGACCACAGTGGGAGATTGGGCAATCAACGCTTGGCCAGTCATTGAAGTACGCAGCAGGGACAAATATGGCAGGAAAGTAGCCTAAAGCCCGGCGGTGACTTTTTATAGCAAGTCCAGACCCCAGACACGCATAGGGCAGACGCCGGAGACCTGGCGAGTGCGCGATTGTAGTTGAGTTACACTAGATGTGACGCAACAACCGACACCCAGCTGGAAACATCGCGCAAGGAAAGGGAAAACGTCCTGGATAATGGGAACCATGTAGCCTGAAGCCCGGGGGTGCCATTTCAACTATATTTGGACTTTAAATTCTATGCCCGGTATTTGATGCCCCCGACAAGACGGCATAGGCCAGGTGCTTTCCAAGGACCCCTGTGAAGGCTGGAGTTGGGGGGCCATGCGCACTTGGAACCCTGGGCAAGACGAGTGATGCTCCGGAGATGCAGGATTGCACACAAATACATATTATAGTGGGCCAGCTGCCCCCCCCTCCCTTCTTTTGACCTAGCGGGGCTGAGAGGTGATCTCCCTTGGCCCACCTTGCATCTCTGGATTGGAAAGGCTGCTGCTAAATACCTCACCTTGACCCTATGTCGCATAGAGGCAGACCGGGGACCGGTGCTGCGGGCTTGCCGTCCCAGCCCCCCCTGACCCGCGCCCAGTCCGACAAAATGCCCGGGAAAGAACCATCTGACCCGACGTCCAGCAAATTGGATGCTCTGTTGGCAGCGGTGGAAAAATTAGGTGAAACTATGAATCAGACCCGTAATTCTCTTGAAAGCAAAATAGACAAGGTGGCCATTGACTTGAATCTCCTTCATGCGGACCACGGCAAACTCACAGATAGAACATCCGCAGTGGAGGCCACTATAACGGAGATCTCTCCGCAGATAACATCAGCGGAGAAGCATATTAAGGACTTTGCCGCCCGGGTGGAGTTCCTGGAAAAAAGAACCGAGGACGCTGAAGGAAGATCGAGGCGCAACAATGTGCATGTGGTAGGCCTGCCGGAGGGCACAGAGGGCAGAGACGCAGTAGCTTATGCTGAATCCTGGCTTCGCAACCTTCTCCCGGAGGGGACACTCTTCCCCCCATTTCGTCATAGAACGAGCACACAGAGTACCGGCCAGACCTCCGCCTCCGGGGTCCAATCCTAGGCCGCTCTTGATACGTTTGCTGAACTACAGGGACAGAGATGTAATTCTCCAAGAGACCAGGAAATTACAGGACATACATGTGGACAATCATAAAATCATGTTTTTCCCTGATTTCACAATGCTGGTGCAGAGGCAGAGATACTCTTTTATGGCAGTGAAGAGGAGACTCCGGCAACAAGATCTTAAATATTCCCTGTTGTTCCCAGCCCGCCTGAGGGTGGTAGCAAGTGGCAAGACTCACTTCTTCGACACTCCAAAGGCAGTAGGGGACTGGCTGGATGTGCGAGGCTCCGTAAGAGACGCTGCTTCGCCGACGGGAGCAAATGGCATGAACACAGACGGCTCACTGGGACGCTGCAGGAGGGGGAAAAGGCGCAAAACAATTCAAGCATCTCAAAACCTCGCCCCTAATCCAGAGCAGATGTTACAGGTCCAACGCAATGCCCTCCAGGCAGCAGCAGAAATTGGAGGAACGCAAGGGGAAACGACTTCCGTATCCAGCTTGCAAGGACAAGAAAGCGAGGAAGAATTATCAGGCGAAGTCCCGAACTCATAGGAATCACATGAATTGCCAGTAGTCACTCCTCAGACTGCAGATGTCATCACTTAATCCATGGTGTAGAACCCTAGATAAGTGCCGTCTAGACCACATTGCTGCATACGCAAGTATAATAAGTCCATATTATTGATGTACCACAATACTGAGCTGTTGTAATGTACACGTATGCTTATATAGTATATCGTTTTTGGGAATGGGGAAGGAGGTGGAGCTAGTGAAAGGTTGGGCTCGAGCCATATGTTATAGGATCTCCCCTTTGGCACCGGCCTATGTAGACTGTTATCAGATCCTGACTCCTGCTCTCTTATTTGGGGGAAGGGGAGCTACGGCGGCAAAGCAAATTTTGTATCATATACACACTCCGCTTGCACGGAAACCCCCCTTGTCATTGACACAATGTCGCTTTCATTTTTTGTTTGGATGACTGCATGTTGCATTTTCGCCCTTTTAGTATTGTTAGTTCTAGTTTATAGTGGTTTTGCCATTAGTCACGCGCTGGGTCGAAGCATACCGAGTAATAGATACACAGTCATCCGACAACAACTCTCACCTCAGATAACAGTCATGCGGATTAATACAGTACTTAAGTCATCCATGGCATATATTCTAATCCACGATATGATACCATGGCACCGATCACAATATGCACATGGAATGTGAGAGGCATCCACAGCCCGTCCCGTAGATACCTCATTTACTCATATCTTAAAAGGCACCATGTGCAGATTGCCCTTCTTCAAGAGACGCACCTGCCGGGGTCTGAAGTGAAACAATTGCAAAGAAGATGGAGAGGACAGTTACACGCCATGGGCTACTCAGCATACGCTAGGGGAGTTTTAATTTGGGTTAAACCAGGCACACCGGGGCGTGGCTAGCAGCCGAAGGAAATGACCGCTGCCTAGGGAAGCTCCGTTACCCAGCCAACTCCCCAACGATCCAGCCAGTAATCCGTTGGCATAAGTACCCCCAAAAGCAGTGGACTAAGGGTCGGAAACGACAGGGAATCCGACGTGCTTGATGTGACTCCCGCCGAGCGAACCCCGGCGAAACAGCACCGAGGAGAAGGGGTGCGGCCTCTAATCAAAACTGAAGCCGGGGACTGAAGTTGGTTCAGACCCGGCCGCAGCGAGAGCGCTGACACACGGCTGAACACAGCAGTAAATACCGCACTGGTGACGAAGCTGGCACAACAAAACCTGCAACAGTAAGCACTCGCTCTGAGGCGAAAAAGAAAAGCTTGCAGCAGGGACCGACGTAACGCCGGAATACAGAGACAATCGAGAAACAGCGCGATTACTACGGATGAAGCCCTCCGTCTGGTTAGTGACTGGCACCAACAACCCTCCAGCAGCGGACCCGGGACACGGAGGCAGGATTGGACGGGCCTCAGTGGCGGACACCTACCGAACACTGCTCACAGCTGAGGGAAGATCAATGATACGCCGCAGGTAGAATTAGGAGCGGCTGGGCGAAATACGACCTTTCACGAAATGGTGAGCACCAAGCGAGCGATCAGGGACACCCTGGATCTGCGCCCCTCCACATCGTGTAACCCAAAAGCCCGGATCAACCCACTGGGCCCCCCCCTGGGAATCGTAGGTCATTTCCCCCCCCGCCATCAAGGGGAAATGCGCATCATATGCGGACAGCATCGAGTCACTAGGACAGCCCTATACTACGGCACCCAGGAGGTAGCTATAACATCAGGAGCACACATAGCTACTACCAGTGAGCCAACAACACCGGAGACTCTACAAAGTAAAACGAGATAAGCTCACCGCAACATTAGGTCCAACAACGGTTCTACACGTAGAGCCCAGCACAAGTCCTCCAACACTACAAGGCGACTACAGAAAGAGGCGCAGTGGGGGAAGCCCCCCCCCCTCGGACTGCTCGGCCCAGTGCCAACAAACAAGCACTATGACAGGTCGGGGGTGGAAAACCCGAAAGGCTGCGTGCGCCTACGTGACACACAGGCAGGCAGCGGTGAGTACCGCCCCAGTCCCATTTTACTCCAAGTTGAATTAACTGGGCCTAGTCAGGATGGGGGGCAGAGGTCAGCGCGGCACGCACCAAACAAAACTTGACAAGTACGCATGTACCAAGGCACAACCAGAACTCACAGATCACGATCATATTCAAGCAGAGAGGTGCCCTACAACAGCGGAAGGACCAGAAATCACGTTACAGGACATTATGACAACTCTAAATAACGTGCATACCTCCCTGGACTCTCGCATTGGTTCAATCTCGATGGAACTCTCACTGATCAGGGCGGACTTTCATAAAATGTCTACTAGAGTGACGGAGGTCGAGACAACTACGTCAGCCCTCACTAATGATACTGTCGCTCTCAAAAAACAAGTACGCCAACCGGAGGCGGATAATAAGGTACTGGCAGCCAAACTCGACGACCAAGAAGGACGCTCGAGTCGTAACAACATCAGAATTATAGGGGTACCGGAGCAAACAGGGGGAACAGCACTTGACCTGCTAGTCGAAGACATTATAAAGAATCAACTACAGCCACGAGGTCTCTCCAACTATTTTTCCGTAGAAAGGGCCCACCGTGTCCCAGTAGGAAGACACAGACCAGGGGCCCCACCAAGACCCATTCTTGCTCGTATTTTCAATTTACGTGATCGCGACATGATTCTGCAGACAGCACGCGTCGGCCCTCGGATACGTCTCGAGCACAGCACTATAACGATCTTTCCGGACTATACGGCGGCAGTAACAAAGCAGCGTCGCAGTTTCCTAGAGGTAAAAAAGGAGCTCCGAAACCGTGAACTCAAATATTTAATGTTATTCCCGGCTAAGCTGAGAGTGGAGGCCGAAGGCAAAGCATGGTTCTTCACGACGCCAGAAGAGGCTTGGGAATGGTTGGAGGGATGGCGCCGGGCTGCAGGCCCTGGACGAGCGGATAGAAACCACGGACACCGCTCGCAGGAAAGGGCGTCAGAAGAATCTGCAGAGACGAGAGCACTGGGAAGATCATCACAAACGAGTGGAGGAGCGTGAGAAGTTCCGCATCGACAATTAATCACGGTGATGTCGCAAACGTGCAGGGAATAGTACACAACGGGATGGACAAGATGCATACAGCTCAGCCATGATGGAATGACCCATACATTGCAGCCGGAGAGACATTGAGATAAATGCCTCTCTCAAGATGATAGTGCAACAGCGGACCACCTATTGAACAATGAACAGCGCACGCCTGTTTTGATTTGTCCATTGTGTAAATTTTAAAAGTGTAAATCAGAAAACATGGAAATGCCAACAAGGTAAACCACAGACATGGGCGGTGATGGAAGGGCTACCGGAGAATTCTTCCCCCCATCAAGGTACCAGGGAAGGGAACAAAGCACTCTGCGAAGTTGGGGAGGCGGGCAGTTTTGGGTCCGTTCTGCAGGGAGCCAGGGAGGAGGGCAGGCAAGGGGGTAAGGTTACCTAGTTCGTATTTATTTTCTCTAACATGTTCGAAACAGTTTATGGTTCAGTCTCAACCCTTGTGTGGCACGCTTCTCACACATTCTTCTACAGACTCACGCGTCACGACTATGAGACATGACAGAGACAACAGTATTACCTAACAGCACGACCACCACACTAACGACTTCCCCCACGGCTGGCTCCCCCCTATCACTCCTCACATGGAATGTTAACGGATTGTGTGACAAAATAAAGAGAGGGTTAGTCCTGCAATATATTAAACGTCACGCCCCGGCAGTAGCCCTGATTCAAGAAACACACTTGGTGGGTTCGTCCTGTAAGGCCCTAGATAGATGGGGTTATCGGATGGTGGTACATTCCGAGTTTACCTCGGGTTCGCGAGGGGTAGGCATTCTAGTACGGAAACAGTTTCCACTGATTATTAACCAGACATGGACAGACGAACAGGGGCGGTTCGCAGCCATCTCCTGCCAGTGGGAGGGGCGAGTATATAATATAGTTTCAGTGTACATCCCACCAGCACTTCATTTGGTGGCGCTCCCAGCTCTTGGTGAACTCCTACTCACAATGCCAGAAGGGGAACTCCTAATAGGTGGAGATTTTAATGCCACCATTGATGATACGCTCGATCGCAAACCCCCTAGAGAGCAGCGCAATACAAACCCCAGATTTGCAGAGTTCCTCAAGGCTTTCGGCCTCATAGATAACTGGCGTTTCCGCTTTCCTTTATAACAACAGTACACTTTCCACTCTGGGGCGCATAATAGCCTCTCTAGGATAAACTATATAGTCACACTGGCAGATAGTCTGGGGAAGATAGCAGAAGCAACACACCTATCTAGAGGCATTTCTGACCATTCCCCTGTCATGATTAAATACACGCAACGCGCTGCTGCCCAGTAACGACTTTTCCCAATATATCCGGGATTTAAAATAAAAAGATCAAGATTCTGAAAGGCATAATTAATACGGCACAACAATATTTCAAAGAAAACGAGCACTCGGTCGCCTCCCCGATAACCCTCTGGGAAGCTTATAAAGCAGTGCTTCGAGGCCAGGCCATTTCCTTAAGTTCGGGTCATAAAAAAGAAAAAAGGAAACAAATAGACGCTCTAGAACAGGAAGTGACCCAGGCCGAAATGTCCCATGCCCTAAATCCTACTGCAGCTACTGCCCACGATCTCAACTTGAAAAAGCAGGGATATAGAGTACATGTGGGAGGACGCAAAGGCCAGGATCTTAGCCACACAACACAAAGTATATGAAGTAGGGGATAAAGCGGGGAAACTTCTGGCCTGGTTGGATAAGCGAGAAACGGCTAGCAGGTGGGTGGCGCAAATACATACAGAAGATGGGGCAACCATAACCGACCTGCAGGAAATTGTGAATGCACTAGCGAAACACTACAGAAATATTTACACACCGACCTCCTCCACAACGATCGAAGAGGCACAAGCATTTCTTAAAGATATTAAAATGCCCACACTATCACCAGAATACGCTCTTACGCTTGAGGCAGACCTCAGAGCAGATGAACTACTGTCAGCCATAAATGTGATACAATCAGGGAAGGCGTTGGGCCCTAATGGCATTCCCATAGAACTTTACAAAAAAACAGCAAATACTATTACACCGCATCTATTAAGCATGTACGTAACCAGCCTGGAAGCAGGAGAACTCCCTAGAGACCAACGCACGGTGACAATAGTGGCCATTCACAAACCCGGGAAGCCCGCCCAAGCCTGTACATCGTATCGGCCCATATCTCTGCTTAATGCAGAGGCCAAAATACTAGCTAAAACACTAGCGGCACGATTGACACCCTATCTTACTAAAATAATACATCCGGATCAGTTCGGTTTGATGCCGGGAAGGAACACTGCCCTCAATTTGAGAAGACTTAATAGTGTCATGGCTCGTATACCCACAATACAGGAAGCAGCTGCCATTTTATCCTTAGACGCAAGTATGGCCTTCGATATGGTGGAATGGCCCTTCCTCTTTGCCGTTCTCAAACATCTGGGATTTGGCCCTAAATTCTGTGCATGGGTCCAGCTGCTATATACAAACCCCCTAGCTCATGTAGCGGTGAACGGCCATATCTCTCCCGATTTTCCCCTGGGGCATGGCACACGTCAAGGCTGCCCCCTATCACCGCTCTTATTCGCTCTAGTATTAGAGCCATTAGCAGCATGGATACGAAGAGACCCGGTTATCCGTGGACTCATCTGGGCAGAGGGATGGGAAGACTGTATATCCCTATATGCGGACGATGTACTTCTATATATGGCGTCCCCCAGGTGCTCAATCAACAGGCTCCTGGGTATTTGTGCAGTATATGGCAAATTCTCCGGTTATACCATCAACTGGACTAAGTCAATCCTATATATCCTACACGGCCCCCCACCACAACTCTCAAAGGGATGTAATTTGCGAATAGCAGAAGGGTGCTTTAAATATTTAGGGATCTATATTACACCACTACCTGAGGAATTCATGGAAAAAAACCTCCAAGCACCACTGAAAAGACTCCGACAAGATGCGAAGCACTGGCAATCTCTGCCATTGACACTGCTCGGAAGAGCTGCACTTTTTAAGATGATGGCGCTTCCCAGGTTTCTCTATGCCCTGCAAAATACTCCGTTTCCAGTTCCCCCAACCTACTTCAAGGCAATCGAGGCAGAAGTAAACAACCTACTATGGGACAGAAAACTGGCCCGCATAGCCATGAACAAACTGATAAAAGGCTGGTATGACGGCGGAATCGCACTTCCAAATATACAGATATACTATTGGGCTTCCCAACTAATCGTACTCAACCAGTGGCTTCACGCCCCGCAAACGGACCCAGCGTTTCGCTCAGATAGACACAGTTTGGGAGAGGGAGGAGTAATGAGAGCACTCCATACTAAAACTAGTAAACCACCACTAATCGGACCCACAGCGCACACAGTCCAAATTTGGCACATAGCCCTCAAAAAACTAGGATGGAAAGGTGTCATAACGCAGTCGACCCCACTATGGGAAACACAAACACTAGGCAGACTCAGTGCTAGTAAAGGCTTCAAACGATGGGATTCCATCGGAATCTCAACGGTAGGTGACTTATGAAGTAAGGGAGAGGTTGTTTCCTTTACCCACCTCCAGGACCAATATGAGATGGCATCCTCAGAATTCTTCAGGTATATTCAGATTAGACATGCACTGACAACAACCATTCCAGCCGGCACTATACTCCCTGAGGCCTCCCCCATTAGAGGATAGGCTTCTAACAGAATATATGGACAAGAAGGTCATTTCCCTCACTTACCGCAAAATTATTAATAATCAACCAGATCCCTACACAATCGCTACATGAAAAATGGCAAACTGAAGTGGGGGACCTGGATGAAACAGACTGGCAAGAGGCGCTCGCCTCCCCACGCGAGGTGGCGATATCCTCTAAACTACGATTAGTACAATTCAAGATACTACACCGCATTTATTACACAAGAGTAACCCTACATAAGATAGGAAGGGCTGAGACTACACTCTGCTTGAGACAATGCGGGGCAATTGGTACCTTCTATCATACAATATGGGAGTGCCCAGTAATAGCGACCTACTGTGAAACAGTTATGCAAGTCATTACGCAAGTTAGTGGAATGACTGTCAAACCGGAACCCAAGAGATGCCTCTTAAATATCTGGGAGCCAACTGACCGTAACCATGCGGCACAGGATTGGGTAACACTGGGTATGATGTTCGCAAAGCGAAACATAGCCAAGCACTGGGGGTCGCAGGTCTCTCCGACGTATCGAGAGTCGTGTGGAGATATGGATGGTGCTATGGTGGCAGAAAGGGCGGCATATATACATCGTGGGTGCCCCAAAAAGTGGGAGCGAGTGTGGGGAACATGGAACGCATACAGAGGAAACAATTGTGCTCCACCTCAGATCGAGTCAGAAATAGACTCAAACTAACTAGGTGGGTGTGGAACCAGGTCGGATAATATTTCACAATGTCACTGTATTAACTGTAGAATTTTTTAAGGAGGAATCAATGTAATGTGAAGCGTGCTTTGTATAACAGGACTTTAATCTGTAACCGTGTTATCGCAAGTTTAACCTGTAACTAATAAAAAAGAATTTAAAAAAACAAACAAGCAGGCACACCATTTCGCATAGAGGATTCACTCATTGACACAGAAGGACGTTATGTTATCGTAAGGGGGAAACTGGATGATCAACCTGTAGTCATCGCATCCATATACGCACCGAACACTGATCAGGCTACATTTCTAGAGGCGCTGTCGAGTAAACTGTCTATCTGGCATGGGGTTCCAATGATAGTGGGGGGGGGACTATAACAGTGTTCTTGATGTCTCTCTGGATCGTTCCTTTCCTCCTCTTCCTGGGGCGTCCACACATACTGCCATGAAGGCGCTAAATAGCTGGGCTACACAATGGCATTTAACAGATGCATGGAGGCATAGAAATCCACACGATAGGGTGTACTCATTCTACTCCGGGGCACACAGATTACACGTCCACCTTGACCGAATAATGGTGTCAGATGACCTTTTAACAGCTGTCGACAACCCACAATATCTTGGGAGAACCCACTCGGACCATAACCCACACACGTTGCAGCTAGAGTGGATCCGTAGCATACCACCGGTTCCAAGATGGCGTCTACAGCCAGACAAGCTATTAGACGCGGCATTCCGGGAGTCATTGGAGACAGCAGTTGTACAATACTTTGAGGACAATACAAACACTGCCTCGTCACCATTGATAGAATGGGACGCCTTTAAGGTAGTTACTAGAGGACACTGCCTCGGCACGCAGGCCGGTATGCGCAAACAGTTGGAGATAGACCTCACTGTAGTAGAAAGGAAATTGGTGTCCCTTGAAAGAGAGGCGTAGAAGGATCAAATGAGAGGTTAACTCACAGCAGGGAGGAACATGCACGCTTGCAAGAAAGGCTCCGCTGCCTTAATTATGCAGCGCACTCAGTGTGCATGCACCACTCAGGTGACAAAGCCGGCAGGCTTTTAGCCTGGTTGATCCGTCAAGATGATGTTACATCGCCCGTCAATTCTCTCCGGTCAATACAGGGTGATATAGTCTATTCACAACAAGTCCCATATCCAAGCCACCAGGATTGACATTTGTGGGTACCTAGACAATATCGCCCTGCCACAGATCATGCCCGAGCAAACACTCGAGCTCAATGACCCTATTTTACTGGAGGAAATTAATCCGAGCATACGCACACTGGCAAATAGCAAAACTCTGGGCCCGGATGGCTTCCCGGCGGAGTTTTGCAAGGCCTATGTGGAGGTGCTGGCACCCCAACTAAAGAAGGTTTATGAGACTGCAATAGAGGACTCTACCCTTTCTGATACGCAGAATGAAGTGCTATTGATCTCTCTCCCTAAGCCCGGTAGGGACCCAGAAGCGCTGGGCTCATACAGACTACTGGCACTTCTTAATACAGATTACAAGGTCCTAGCATCCATAATAGCTGCACGCTTCGCCCCACTGGTAAGGAACTTAGTACATACGGACCAGAACGGGTTTGTCCCCACTAGAAGTACAGCGCTTAACATACGGAGGCTTTTCAGGGTGCAGCATTATGCGGCAGATATTTGGCCCCGTTCCGGCTGCTTGGTCTTGGACCTGGAACCTGGAAAAGGCCTTTGACTCCTTGGAGTGGCCATACCTCTTTGAGGTGCTGCGAAGGTACGGGCTGGGCAACACGTTTTTACAAATGGTGCAGCTGCTATAGAAACGCCCCACTGTTAGAGTTCGGACGAGCTGACTCATATCGGACAGCATACGGGTGAACAGAGGTACCAGACAAGGCTGCCCCTTATCCCTGCTCCTGTTCTCTCTTGCCATGGAGCCGCTGGCAACGCAACTCCGTAGGGAGGGGGCGGATTAGGGCATCCACCTGGGAGACGGCTTACATACTGTTTCACTGTATGCTGATGATTTGCTATTGTACCTAAGGGACCTACATGATATCCCTGCTACTATAGCGGATACACTTCTGGATTTTGAGAAAGTATCGGGTCTCCGGGTGAACTGGACAAAATCGGGCCTGTATCCATTCCGTGACGACACTGCCGAAACAAACGTGTGTATGAACAACTCTTCTCTTCGATGGTATCCATCTATGTTCCGGTATCTAGGCATCTTCATATATCGGAATCCCGCGGATGTGTTGGAGGGAAACCTGATTAGGGCTATATCTGCTGTCAGAGCCCAGACTCAATTCTGGAAGTCACTCCCTTTGAATGTGATGTGCAGAATCACATTGACCAAGATGATTATACTACCAAAATTGTTGTATTATTTTTCGAATCTCCCGGTCTATGTTCCAGCCAGAACCTTTTGAGACCTCGAACAACTGATCCGAGATCTCATCTGGAACAAGGGCCGGCCCCGCATCGCACTATGGAAATTATACGCCCCTACCAGTAAAGGAGGATTGGCGGTTCCTAATATGGAACTGTACTACTTGGCGGCGCAATTACAACGGGTGACGAGATGGTTTGCAAGTAAGGGTTTAGAAGATACAGCCACTGTGCAGCCGCCTTGGTCTCAATCCCAAATATATCACTTGTTTCACCCTATTGCTCGATCACCCCACCCACTGCAGACCTACCTGGCCCTGGCACACCGCTGTTATAAGAGGAGCCTGTACCTCACAAAAGATACAACCCCCTACACCCCATCACTATCACTTCTGGGGATGCCTAGGGGCAAGGGGGCACCTCTAACGGGGCACTTGCACGCTGGAGTTGCGCGGGATTAAGCACGTTAGGCGATCTCTATACAGAAGGCGTTTTGATACCATTTGAGACTCAAATGAATATGACCTACCCACAGGTCAATTCTTACTCTATAATTCACTCAGGAGATCGCTCTCCACGACATTGGGCGATATCGCCACCGAACTGGAGACGCATCTCCTGATGCAATACTTGCATGTTATGGGCAATGAATCACACATTGTACACTGGCTGGTTGAGGCGCTACTTACCCACACAATGAAACCCATGACGGCCCTTCATTTGCGATGGGAAGCAGACAGGGGACAACAATGGACGGACCGAGAGTGGGACACATTGCTAGCTAACCCCACTAATGTTCCGAGAAATTCTAAGTTTAAGCTAATACAGACATGTATAACGCAAAGGGCATAACTCTCCCCGGACAAACTAAACCAATACTTTCACACTAACACCGCGGCGTGCCCGCGCTGTCTACAGACAGACGCGGACCTCCTACATATGCTCTGGTTTTGCGCCTCCCTGCATACTTACTGGCAAGAAGTTATCACGGTACTTGCAACATGCACCAACAGGACAATTATGCGCACATGGAGGTCTGCATATTAGGTCTTTATCCTAGATCAAAGAAAAATAGGGTCAAGACGCGTTTTATTGACTTAGGCTTGACTGTGGCAAAGAGGTTAATAACTAAGAGATGGAAACACACTGACCCCCCCTGTTGTCAACAGTTGGACAAAATCGCTCCTAGTGTGGGCACAAGCCGAAAGCACATCACCACACAGAGAGGAAATAGCTGGATTACGCAAATACCCTATTGCACAGTATTGGGATACCATACTTATGGATTTAACACGCATGGATGGGGAGAGGGGACACAATTCCTCGACAGCAGCTGATGTACGGGATGAGGTCATGGGCTCACACCTACATAAAGATACAGGCTGAGGTTGAGGCCGGGGGATGCCACGGGGAAATGGGTCACATTTACAGTATGCGTACGACATTAGAAGGGAAGCGCGGGCATCTATCACGATAGGCTCACTTGGTTAAGAGAGGGTGACGAGCTTAGCACGGATGTACTGGGTATGAAGCATATACACTGCATACACACCGACCCAGAAGTGACGTGTAGATAATGGCCTTGTTAGTTTGTTTGATTATAAATATATATCATATTTTGCCTCATCCTTTTGATTTGACTGCATGCTCAGATACTGATATTCACGTGAAACATCAGCTGGACACACGGAAAAAAGGAAACGCCACGAAGAGCATGACAAATAACTTGCTATTCCGATGGACATAAGCGTGCAATTATTCGGACATTTGTATATATGATATAGTGGATGAAGAACATACTATGCAGACAGTCTCCTGCTATATAGAACAGACATTCGGCTCAGTAAGACATGCCTTGATAGTGAAAATGACATTCTATGCCACGTTCAATGTAATCAACTGTCCCTCGCTACACATATGTATACGGTTATTTGTAATTCTGTGAAAAATATAAAATGCAAATAAAGATATTAAAAAAAAAAAATTGTTCCCCACAAACTTGTGATAGATGTTATTTATCACACAAGATAAATAAAGTACTCCATGGTATCATTATTTATCATGTGCGAGAAATAACACCAAACTCATAATCAGGGCCTCAGTTGTGCCTAAACCATTTTTAAATTAAAGGGCAAAACTCCGTATTTCAAATTTCAAAATATGAACCAGATATGCCAAAATATTGTAGCCATGAAATCAACACTCAGAATTTTGTGACGGTAAGTATAGATTACTAAGTATAGATTTACTATTCTTGAACTCTACATTTCCATAACTTGGAGATATGTATCATCAAGCTACGTATATGTGGAGTAAGCCCATTCCTGCCCATATACTTACTTTCATATTATTCTGGTTGTAGATATTTTGGCCACACAATATTTTGGTAGGATACCTACTAACAAGACACCAGCTCCAGCTCCGCTGGCTACACTCTTTCTTCCTTGGCTACAGGCCTCTTCAGGCCACATATGGAAAAGTTTGTTTCTGTTTCTGTTCATCTGTTACATACAAATCAAAAAACTCAACCTTACATTTTCTTTGGTAATGAAACCAGACAAGGGGAATATTTCATACACATTGGGGCCTATTCCAGTGGGTAATATATATACCCACTGGCAATACCCAGGAGGTAGTTATAGTTATAGTTAGGACCAACTTTTCCCACAGACGAAGCATTTTTTGTTTTGCTAATAACTTTGGTGCTGTTTGATAAATCTTCACGAAATTTTCAAAAATAGTTTGCACTCACTTAAGCTGCTGTGTGGAAAGTTTCAGGTTGATTCGTTAAGCAAACCCTGAGAAATAGAGAGGGACCCCAAAAGACTTTATCCCCATGCAATGTCTATGGAGATTTTGCAGTTTTTAGACACAACTACAGCCCAACTGCTGAACGGAATTACACCAAATTTTGCAGGAAGGTCTTGGTCTAGAAAACCCCCTTTTTGTAAGTTTGAGTAAATCTGTTCAGTAGTCTGGGAGTTATTAAAGAAATAAATATTTGTATGTTTAGGGATGCGGTTCTCTTGCAGATCTGCCCACTGGGGCAAAAGCAAGGCCCTGATTGGCTGGCTGTAACCTGAAAGGAAAGTTGCGGCCATCGTTTTGTTTATTGGTTGGGTCCCGGGAATAAACATGAATAAAAACTCACATAAGTGGTCAGGATAAAGGTATCCTGACCCCATAGGACACATATCAATCCGTGGACTCGCGGATCCATTGCGGACCCCTGGTGTACCTCCGTGAAGGATCAGCGGATCTGCAGACCAATGAAAAAAAAACAGTAACTCACACACTAAACCCCTGCCGCGCAAGTCCAAAGGCTGTGCGCAGTGTGGGGTTGGCTGTATGCAGGGGCTTGCCGCAGGGCAACCACACACAGCCAAAGGATGTGCACGCCGGCGGTTGGATTAACGTTTGGCAATTAAATATTACTTTATGTTAAAAAAACATAGAAATTCACTGAAGAAAACAAAAGTTACAGGGACGTTATAGTTGGGTTCACATTTTATACACACAAATCCATAGAAATCAGCAGTTATACTTATCTGAGCACTTAGTTATACTTATCTGAAGAAACTATAACTCATGCCGTAAAGTAACTTCAGGCCACTAGTTATAGTTTCTTAACATAAGTATAACTATAAGTGCTCAGATAATCATAAATATAACTGCTGAATTACTATGGTTTTGTGTTAGTAAAATAGGAGCCTAACTACAACGTCCCAGTAACCTTTGTTTTTTTCAGTGAATATATATATATATGTGTGTGTGTGTGTCTATATATAAACGTTTATATAACTTTTTTATATATATATTTTTTTAGGGTTCCTGGGGCCTAATGAGACTTGGGGAGGGGGGCTCATGCCCTCCCTTCTCATTTAATTGAATTTGTCCCCGGGGAATGGGGGTCTCCGAGGCCTATTAACGCTCGATGGGGAGGGGGCATGCGGCTCCCTTCACCTTTTTTGTTGAATCTGGACCCGGGGGATGGGATGGGGTCCCAGGTGCCTATTATGCTGCATTCCCTCTCCTCTTAATAGATATGTTTTGGCCTCAGGGAATGGGTCCCGAAGGCCTACCCCACGCTGAGTTGCCAAAGGCTGTGCATGGCGTGGAGTTGGCAGCCCCACAGGAGGATTGGCTACCTTCGGGTGGGTTAGACAAAGGGCTTGGCCGCAGGCCATGCCATTTGGCCCACCCCCCGCCGTGCACAGCCAAAGGCCATGTGCAGCATGGGGTTGGCTGCATGTGGGGGATTGGCCACAGGGCCTCTTTATCTCTCTATTTGTCTTCATCTTTTCTTAAGAATGTGTGCTCATGTTAACAGTCCACACATCTGTTTGCTTTCATCCAAAACATTCAATCTTCTGCTCTTCAGTATCCCCAGAATTGAGGTAATTTGCAACATTTGTTGCTGTCAAAGTACTTTCTTCTCATGATAAATGCTATTATGTCTGTTGTGGACATCGTGTAAAATACACCTTGGTATTCTATTTTTTACCTTTGTCATTCCACTCATTTATGCCTAGATATTGCTTCATTTTTGCAATAAAAAAATAAAGTGACTTGGAATAAATAACTTATATTCCAAGCAATTTATGTATTTAATGATTAGGGAGTTTAATAGAGAAATACATATCACTATATGGCCGCTGCAGGTCGTAGATGTCCAACAGATGGAATCCAGCAACATGCAGGTGTGGTCTCATTCTACATCCCTCACCTGCCACTTCCACTGCCTTTCCAAGTCTTCATCGAAGGCTAGCTTGAAGAACCCACTTTTAAGCAGCCTTCTAAAATGCAGGCGCTTTGTTTCTGCTTTCAAGCCAGGATGCAGGGTGTTACAGAACCAAAAACATGTATTGATGCTTCATCAGCGTATGCACCTCTTGCCTACTGCATTAGAGAGTTTTCATGGAGTGTGCACGCACTGGCAGTGTTTGTGAAGTACTTCTTGCAGGCCCTTTGATGCTGCCAATGTGTGCCCATGATATTGAGAGAAACACTAGATCCTGCTAGCTAGGAAGCAAGTATGAGGTTACAGACTATGCGTGTACCGTGTCTAAATCAGTGGCTAATCTTGTACGTTTGTGATTGAGTAAGAGCAGTCAGCGGTTTATGACTGAAACTGCATGGGACATTTCCAGTTTGATTGCTGCTGGAGTTCATAGTCTGCATGTGTTGCACCAGCAGGGCAATCCTGACTGGCTCCAGTTCTACTGCTCCTAACATGTGGATCAGGAATATGATTATTAATTTTAGGAGGACCAACAATTACCTCTCTAGGAAGCAGGACACAACCCAGGGACACCAAGGGCTGGATTTCTAGAACTATATTAAGGCTGAGCCAAATGGGTGGTTCCCCTGGGGCATCATCCTGACGGTGGAGATGTGGGTGACAAGGAGGAGTTGGATGGAAGCTAGGACCCAATAATGCCTACGCTGCAGTAAGTGGACAATGTGCTGCACATCACTCTTTTTAGGATTATCAACTCCAGTGGGTGAGAGGGGGTAAGATTAAACTCTTCTTCCTGTCCGGATGGCGGGCCTTGTTCCAGGCTCAGCACTTACCTAAGTACTAACCATAGGTTTCCAGGCATAGGAATGTAGGTACTCCTTATTACACCCTCATACCAGCTCATATATTTCACTTCTTATTGTCTGCTACCCCCAGGAAAGGTAGGAGACACTCCTGGGTGCAGCTACAGATGAACGAGATTGTTCCTCATTTCGGGAATGTGGCAGAGACATCAGTAAGATATCTCAGTGTGTGGCAGAGGGCCACAAAGGTCAGCATGAATGTATATGTTGAAATATTTTTCCCTAGATAGTTCATAAATGTTATGTATGACCCACTTGCAGAGAGCCACGGCTTGTAATATATGTTGTTGGATGAACTTGCTTAGTAGCCGGTGACATGGCCACTTCTGAATAATGACCAGAGTATGGCATCCAACCAGCCAAGGGTCAGTCTTTATTTTGGGAAATGTATTGTGTGCATGATTAGGAATGGCTATGTAATTTATTTTGAATAATGAAGAGTGGCATTAGCTTGAATATTATTCCCTATTATTGTTAGTCACATAGGGCCAGATTCACAAAGGTAAACTTACACTTTTGTGTAAGTTTGGGATTGTTTGCTATTCACAAAGGTATTTTACTAGTAGTATCTTTAAGATTGTGGAGTCTCTACACATAAAAAGTTAGGACTCTCCTATCTTTTTATGCGCTGAGACTCTGCAGTCATAAAGATACTACTAGTAAAGTACCTTTGTAAATAGCAAACAAACATAAAGTTACACAAGAGTGTACATTTACCTTTGCGAATCAGGTCGTGAGCATATCAGTCTCACTGCACTAAATGCATCATTTCATTGACAAAATCCAGTGCACAATGCTAGCTGTAGAAATTTTTTAGTTCCTATAAACCACCAGCAATCAGAATTACTGGCATACTAAGTCATCAAACCTTACAATTTGTTTAGATCATTACCTAACTACAGTTTCTATGAATAACTTAGTAATACTTGGTGCTTTTTTAAATGGTGGCTTTTAGGTTACTTCAGCTTAAAAGTTAACACCATGGTCCATTGAGCTACTAATTAATGTTCATGAAGAATGCTCTGTTGTAGCAGTATTAATGTCACCCCCATTCAAAAACACCTTCTGTTTATGCTCTCTACTTACTTTTAAAAACGGAGGTGTAGCAAGGCGGACGGTAGCAACAAAACAGACTTGTTTCCCAACTGGCAATCTGTGAGATCTTGAAAATGCATCATCAAAGCCATTAGAAGTGGAAGTAGGCACTAAAGAGCAAGACAGAGGAATTTCAGTACCGTCAGCGAGAATAAAGAGCTTTCCAATTGCTGGTATGATAACTAAGGGCTACACACAAACACACTCAAACTAAGCAAAGTGTAGAAAACACATGGCAAAATGATGGCTGAAGAACAGTGAGTGATTCGAAGAGGTTTGGTAAAAATGCACAAATTTCGAGTGTATCATGCACGAATGATAAAACCTACATTCTGAACAAGCATTGGCAAAGCCAATAGGTCTGGCATGAGACTTGCTGAGGTTGGCAAATATTTTTTAGCAATGCTGTAGAGCAGCATGACTGAAAATAATGTATAAACAAGCTTTTGCAATGCAATAGGCCTCGCATTGCTGAAAGTTTGAGCTATTGGCGTTGCTAATAATAATGCAACGCCAATCGCTCAAACTTTCAGTAATTCAAGAGCAATTGCATTGTAAATCAATCATGGCACTTCCGCTTTAGCGCGGGTGCCGCGATTGCTTCAAAAGTAAAGAAATAGAAAACCACATTTTTTCCAATTTCTTTACTTTTGAAGCAATCGCAGCACTCGCGCTGCAGCTTAAGATGTTTACAGCTAAAGCGCTGGTGCCACGATTGTAACCAAAATAAACCAATAGAAATAAATGGCAGCCGCATGCTTTTTTTTCCTATTTATTTACTTTTGTTACAATGGCGGCACCTGCGCTTTAGCTTTAAACATCTTAAGCTAAAGCGCGGGTGCCGTGATTGGTTCAAAAGTAAAGAAATAGAAACTTTTTTTTGTCTAGTCATTGTAATCAAAGTAAATAAAGAGAGAAAAAAAAGGCGTGTGGCTGCTTCAGATCGCAACTAACCAAAAGAAAGGCACGGCCGCCATTATTCCAGCCAAGGCGTGTCGCGCTGGATAAATACATTTAAAAAAAGCATTACGGGAGAGCGTATCTTGGCTGCAACAGCAGGCAGGACAAAGCTATTTAAGAAAATAGTGCTCCGAGGCTGTAATTAAAACGTACCGAGTAAAAACACATGTAACAGGGGGTGTCCTCATGGGAGGTTACAAGAAGAGAAAAGGAGATACTAAGGAGGGACTACAAAGCCTCTTGACCAATGAAAAGCCACCATTTACAAAAGACAGTGACAGGAGCCAATTAAAAAGATGGCCGGAAAGTGGGCAGAGCTTCATGCCCATATCCTGAATACAGCATGTCTCGAAGAGACAGGGCAAGCGCTGCCTAGGCGAGACCTAATAAAAAGAGCTATGATGCAGATATTGCATAATTTTGTAGCCATGATGAGCCAACACAGATGCACATGCCTACAAAATGAGGTGAATATTTTTTTTTCATTTTATTAACCAGTTGAAGATGTATTAATACATAAAAAGTTTCTCGAAAACTGCTTTTTTGATATAGCACTAGTGTGCCTGTTTAAAAAAACAAGCAAAAGAGGGAGTGGGTTGGGTACTAAGAGTGCAGAGGATGAGGCAATATGGAGGGAGGAATGACAGGAGAGAAGGATGCAGGTGGGGGAGATAAGGACAAGCGATAGACAACAATGGGGAAGCACACAGTCAACGGATGCTGGGAATGGGGAAGAAGATGGACAATGGAGGGTGGGCAGTCCTGGGGAAGCACACAGCAGAGGGTGGGCAGATGGGTATGGGGACGCAAACTGACAACCGAGGGTAGGTGGGTGCTATGGGAAAGCGCAAGGACAGTGGAGGGCAGGAATGGGGAAGCAAACAGTCAACAGAGTGTGGGCGGGTGAGGATTGAGGAAGCAAATGAAGAATAGAATGTTGGTGGGCATCCGTGGGGGACCACACAGGCAATGGAGGGGATGAGGAAGCAAGAACAATAATGGAAGGTGGGTAGGCGAGGAGGAAGAAAGCATGTCAAGTGAGGGAGGGAGGGAGGGAGGGTGAGTGGAAAAGCACATGGGCGAGACAAGGAACATGAAATTCACCAAGGAGACAGTTGGAAAACAAATGCACTTTCGTAGAGTGCTTAACCAGAAAGAAAAAAAGTAGCACCTGAAAAGGTGGCAGTGGAAGTACAAAAGTAATGGGTACATGCTCCAGGGGAGGGACAAACAGCAAAAGAGGGAGGAAAGCCCATGGAAGCTGAAAAATAGCAAAGCAAATGAGAGTGACAAAGCCAACCAATCATAAGCAACGGCGGGCTTTAAATCCACTGTAAGTTAACAATATGCCTTGCAACAGACAGTGCATACACAACCTAAAAAGAATTTGTGGAAAAATTCGTGTTCAACACCTCAAATACAAACTTAGGCTTTTTGTTGCTTTCCAAGGATCAGCACAAGGTGCATCTTTTAAGGAGTATTCAAGATCAAAAGAAATCACCAAATTAAAAATATTTATTTGGTGAAGTAACTGCTTTGCTGTAATACATATCAAACATTTTATAATTGTTTTTGATTTTGAATAATTGGGTGACCAGCAGCAGCAATTCCATATTGAAGGTGTACAAACCGTGCCTGAATCCTTATTCTCCATCGTGTGGCCTCACATAATAATAGTTATTGCTAAATGACAGTGTCATTGTAGTAGATGCAATTTTACACTTTGACTGGAGATGCATAATATTGTTTGGTGTTTACTTCAGTTATTTACTTCGAACTATGTATATGAATGCATCCTCCTAGGAGTGTTTGAACAATCGCTTGAGGAATGGGCATCTGTATCCTGAAATTCTGCTGTAATGAAATATGATAATTTAATTTCTAAGTGTGATTAGGTTTTGGAGAAATATCATGTTTCTTCAGAATTATGCAGTTACATTTTGCTGAAAACATTTAATATATTTTGGTGTCACTAGTTAAGGGTAGCCAGCAGTGTGTTGAGGATTCCTGCCAGTGAAGAACTGTATGTAGAGATATCCAGCAGGCAGAACCTTTGATATCAACCAAAATCTCCATATACAAATCCTGGAATTAAGAATTAAACTACTTGGAATGGGGGAATGACCATATGTACCAGAATAGCCAAGTGGAAGTCCTCACAGTATTCCCTTTTCTGTGGTGTTTAACGCACAAGGTGGTAAATGTGTGCAGGGAGGCTGGTGTAAAGCAGAAGGTGTACCAGGGGAAGGAAGGGGAGGTTGCTGGCTAGAAGGGGGAAGTATTACAGGTTCTCCCTATGTTCTGGCTGAGGATCAAGAGGGAGTTAGAGAATGGGCCTTGGCTGCAATGCAAACTTTTCCCAAGGCCAGCCATATATTCCAACCAGAAAAATCAGGACGATTGTTCCCGCACATGGTGAATCCTGGTGCAGGAACAATGGCCCACTAATGATTGAACTGAGTGGATTTACAAATGGGAATTCCGCTCTGCTCAACTAATGAACATGCCCTTAAATTTCATTTAAAGACTGTTGTCAGAGTTTGGTAATGCAAATTTATCTAGGAGCAGAGGAAGAAGAAATGATTTGTAGTACATGATTTATAAGAGTTTTGAGTTCAGGAGGCATATAGAAAATTAGGCAAGCTGTGGAATGACAAGATCCTGGGACCAACCACTGATAGTGTAAAGAGAGTTGACTGGATAAGACTTGTATGAGTAACTACAAAGCAGATAGATTTTTAGAGTTGGCACTGCCATAAGGTGAGGTAAAGTGGCAGTCAAAGGGCACCATCTAGTAGTGGCGTCAAATTACAAAATAAAACCTTAAAATGCTCTATTATTGTTTGTGGAGTGCTCCAGCAGGAAAAATGCTACTTTTTCTAGAGTGCTATGGCTACACAAAATGTAGGTTTTGAGGCAAGATCACAGTGAATTGAAAACATAAGCAAAAGGGTTAGAAAATATGATGTTTTATACATTAAATATAACTTTTTTCTTATATATAAGAGAGTGGTGGTATCCACTCTGTAGTTATAATTATGGTGACCAGAGATAGGAATTTTGTGATTTTTGTCCATTAATAACTTTGCACTCATTTGACGAATGTTCGTAAGACTTTGCAGACCTGCTGTCCTCATTTGATTGTTGGAGTCCTGAAAGTTTCACGATGTTTCGTGAAGGGGTGCAAACAATAAAAAGGAAGGGTCCCAAAATGGGCTTGAAATCCAATGCATTTTTCCATGGGCTTTTGTTTTTCAGGTAGCGCCAAAACCGTCAGCTGGATGTTTCTGAAATTTGGAAGTACTGCATAGTAGGGGGAATAGATGATTCTTTAGGGTCGTGCAGGGAAGTACAGTAAGTAAATGTTAAGTTATAAGGTATTGTTTTAGCTTTATCTGTGGCTGCGGTAGTACCACGGTACAACCTTGGTACATAGCGATGATAAGGGATTAGCTGATTAGCTAATGTGTACTTTTCCAAAATCTCATGGCAGCCATATTGTTTTAGAGACAAATTTCAGTGTGTTTTGTAATAGAGCTTCAAAATTACTCACAAAAACAGTTTAGCAATGTAATTGGAATTGGACTGAGCTTAGTATAGATGTGATATGTAGGCAATAAAATTTGGGAATGTATTAATGAGTTTTACAACTTTGTGGAGTACAGCGGTATGGCCGTGTGGGACTCTAGAGAGTACAGTGGTATCGTAATAGTATTTTTTTAACACTAGACTGTTAACTTTTAACATCTTACACAGTATATACAGCTAGTTCAGTATAAACTAATAGACTATACTATTGCAAATTAGTTGAAGTGAAGCTTTGAGATACAATTATTGTTAGAAATTGGGTTTCTGGTTGGCAGAGGTATGCACCCTGTCCAAGGAGGAACCACAATCCTATTCAGAGTATGTCACAAACACCATAAATTACCCTGTGCTCACTCCCTGGGAGCTTGGCACTGAGTAGTCAGGCTTACCTTAAGAGGCAATGTGTAAAGTATTTGTGCAACACATCAAATAGTAAAACAGTGAAAACACCACCCAAAAGAATTCCACACAAAGTTAGAGAAATAGCTCTTAACGTAATAAATAAAACAAGACCAAAACGACAAAAATCCAAATAGTAGAAGTCATGATATGAATTTTTAAAGAATAATAGTGAAAATAGCTTTTAGACGCAATAAGCGTCTATGGGGCTATCTGGTCGCACTGGACTGGGGCAAAATCAAGAGTTCAGGCCGACAGCGATGGAGCGCGAGCCAGATACAAAAGCCACACAAGGCCTGCTGAACAAAAGTACCTTGATCCTGGTCGCAAACAGCACTATGTGGGGTGTAGCCGAGCGATGCGTCGGTGTCAATCCCGCAGTTGAGGTGATGCGTCGATTTTCTCCATGCAATGATGGCGACGCGCCTGTTCCGAAGACGAAATGCTGTTATCAAGATTAAATGGTTCTGAAGCTGCTGCGCCGGGTTTCTCCATGCAGCTGAGGGGATGCGTCAATCGCCTCTCTGCAGTGGTGGTGATGTTGTTGTTCCAATGTGGCGGTTCCGATGGTGATTTGCTGGGTCCAAGTGCAATGCGCCAATTCTGTTCCTGCAACAGTGGAGATGTGTCAGTTCTGCTCTTGCAGCAGAGCAAGTACCTGGGTCCACTTCCAATGGACCAGGCATAGGCGCAGGATGGAAAACTTTGATGTTCCAGAGTCTTAAAACAGGATGCTAGTCAGCTAGCCCTTGGAGTCACTCTGAAGTCAAGTGATGGAGCAGCTGGCAGCAGGGCAGGCCAGCAAGGCAGCAGTCTTCCAGAGCAGCAGTCCAGCAGAGTGGCAGTCCTTAAGCACAGCAGTTCTTCTTCTTTGCAGGTTGGTTTCAGGTCCAGAAGTGTACTGAGTTGGCAGGGTCAGAGGTCCAGTACTTATACCCAGTTGCGCCTTTGAGGCGAGGGTGACTTCAAAGAAAGGTCTTTGAAGTGCACAGAGGTCCTGTCTTCTTGCCCTGACTCCAGACCCACGACTGGGGGGTATGCAACCCTTTGTGTGTGGACAGGACACAGCCTCTTCAGGTGTAAGTGTGAGGCTGTGCCCAGCTTCACCCTTCCACCTTCCCAGGAAGATAGATGAAGTCACACTCAGGCTTCCTTTGTGTGTGGCTGTCTAGAGGGAATACACCCAGCCCAGCCAGTGAGCAAAGGCAGGCAGCAGACACCAAATAGCTGAGAGCAGGAAAATGCCTAACTTTCTAAAAGTGGCATTTTCAGAATAGTAACAACAAATCCAACTTTACCATTAAAGAGGATTTATCATTACCATTCCATAGGTACTAAACTTGACAACTTTACCTTTTCTCAATTAGGAATTTCAGCTTATTGAATACAATAAGGAATCCTTAGTGTTAACTGATGAGAGGGGTAGGCCTCTCAGTAGTGAAAAACGAATTTAAGAGTTTTTCACTACCAGGACATGCAAAACTTAAAAAAGTACATGCCCTACTTTTTAAATAACAAGAACAAAGGCTGGCAGAGGAGGGTAGGTCGCTGGAATATTCCAACGCAGGACACCTTTTATACCGCAGCTAAGCATGGTCCTCTGCATAACCTAAGGTGCAGTGCTTGCAGCCAGATAGGGTCGGATCTGGTCTACCTTAACTGTGTAAGGTACACTTCACACTATTAGGGTGAATCATCTGATTGGGTATTTCATTTGATCCATATTCCCAATCTCCTGTAGATTAGGTACAAGCTGGTCCTGATAAATTGCCAAGTTCTCTCATGACTATAAGGCAAGAAACATGTTGACCCTTGTTGATACCACTAATTGAGCTGACTTGGAACATTATTTCCTACACAGCCATACTCTGTTTTTATTCATGACAGGAGCACTCACACTTTAAAAATCTTATAGGCTTCCTCCTAGTCATTTTTAGATTACATCTCACACCAATCTACATACACTATACCCTCTAACATTCTTCATCATGTCATCTTATTTTTGAAAGATCTCCAGCAAAGAGCCCCCTCGAGGAGCCTGTTGGGCATTGCAGCACCGGCCCAACGAGGAGCTGCCCAATGATGAAACATGACACCCATCTGGGTGTGTGAGGGCTGTTGCTTCTGATCAATTGGATCCCCTGATCCTACTTAATCAGCCATCTCTGACTGACAGCTCCCCCCACCTTTCCCTTCCTCACCTTTATAGGACCTGCTTACCTCCTGCGGAAACTACTTTTTAAATGCACAGCACCCTGCCATTGGGCTGTCCAGGACCTACCTTGGGGTGACACATATGCATTAAAAAGGAAGGTTTAGGCCTGGCAAAAGGATGCACTTGCCAGGTTGACATGGCAGTTTAAAACTGCACACACAGGCTCTGTAGTGGCAGGCCTGAGACATGGTTAAAGGGCTACTTAAGTGGGTTGCACAATCAGTGCTGCAGACCCACTAGTAGCTTTTAATTTACAGGCCCTGGGCACATGTAGTGCCCTTTACTAGGGACTTATAAGTAAATTAAATATGCTAATTGGGTATGAACCAATGTTACCATGTTTAGAGGAGAAAGCACATGCACTCTAGCACTGATTAGCAGTGGTAAAGTGCTCAGAGTCCTAAAGCTAACAAAAACGAGGTCAGGATAAGAGGAGGAAGGCAAAAAGTTTGGGGTGATCCTTCGAAGAGGGTAATTTTCCAACAATTATTTATTTCAAACTTTTCCATTGTTAGGAAAAGAATAGCCGTGTTTATTTGCAGCAAATGTAAATAACTATAAAGTGCCATTATATTCATTACAAAACCAATTTTACATGCACACTTAATATTTTATTTATACTTTACTGTAACATTACTAATAGTACTGATCCTTTTGTTTCTCTTTTTTATATAAAGATGGAAACAAAGTTGCCACGATGTCTTCAAAATATTACTGGAACAAAATGAAAATGAAAATGTACAGCAAAGGTATTAGAGAAAAAGTGCCCACACCTCCAAAAGGAAAAAGTAGACGATCCAAAAAGGAAAATGGTAAGAGTAGTATTGCATGTCTGCAAAGTAAGAGACAGGTATGTGTGAAGAAAGTAAGTTAAGAAAACAATCAGGTCAATTGCTCTTTCTTGTATAGTCATACAAAGAGGGAGACTATTAAAGATATTATCTGTAATCAGTTTAAAAACTTGAAAATTTGCTAAAAAGTAATCCTTCTTACAAAAAACATACGGCTAAACTTAAACATAAACAATATCTTCAGTTAATTGTTGAAAAAGCCTTTGCAGTGAAAAGAAAATGATTTATTGTCACAAAGAATCGCATGAAGACACTTACACGTTTAATTTTAATTTTTAAATTATATAAGTTAGCCAACAAAACTTTGAATTGCTTCAATTTCACAAACATATTTGGAGGCTGGTTGAGACATACATCCAGTAGTAAACAATACTTTCAGGAAGAAGGTTACGAGAAATTTACTAAATGAGTCCTATCTGTAAACATCGAAGGATGTTGCTATGAAGTTGAGCATAGATCTGTTGTTGGCTTACAGACAAAAGTGACAAATGTCATGGAGCACTCACAACAGGATTTTGAGGAAAAAGAAGTATAAAGCCTGTTTATCAATGGAATTGTACCTTAATATGCAAAATAGAGACAAAATCTATGGATATAGTACTAAAGTTTAATAGCATTTTTAAGAAAAAGCATTTGCAAGGTAAAATTTAACTTTTACAAACATTGAACAACTGCCCATTTCGCAATATTGCACAGCTGCAAGGCAATAGTGTAAGCTGCCTTAAACATTATATGTGTAATTCCATTTTTCATTACATTAAAATGCTTTCCATGCATCATTCCACTATACGAAAGCTTGTAAGAACTTTATACTTTGCTAAAGGGATGGCAATACATCTGGAGCTAATTAATGATGCTTTATTACACTCTAATCCTGAAAAGGTCCTATCAAATACAAAGTATATAGAATCAAAATACTTTAGTGGCGAGTCTGACGATGACGTCTCCACAGATATCTTATACCCAGAAAATACACTGAACAATACAATTATGGAATTAAAACAATATAATTTGGATATTTTGCTATGCCCCATGACCTTTGCTGAAATTCAAAATAAAATGTGCATTTGCTGCAGACGCACACATTATGGAAAACAAATAAAATACATTGATTTACTGGAAAAAACGGAAAAAGAAGATTTGAGTAGCTCTGAGAAACCTTACTATGTATCTTGTGGAAAACAGATATGGTGTTTATTGTAATCAAATTGTATGTTATTATTGCCTTGGGAAACTTGATCATAACCTTATGCCTACATGTGCTATTTGGAATAATTTGTAAATGTACCCTATACCTGAAAAATTACAAAATGTGGATTTATATGAAAGTATCTTAATTCAAACTTTACATCCTTTTCAAACTATTATTAGAATGCAACTGGAATCTGGAAAATTTCAAGCACAAGAATTAGTCTGTGCGCTAAAAGGAAAGATTATTTTTCTATCATTAGATTAAAAAAAAATATATATATATATTGACACTGTAGAGTACAACATAAATTAGAAGAACCTTTACTTGTATTAGTTAATGGAGTTCCAACAATCGATGGACCAAATTGGCAAGAATTAATAAGCATTTCAAAAATATAAGATGCTATTTCATACTTGCTACAACATAACATACAGCACCAGAATTTCAAACTGAATGACTTCATAGCTAATAATGTCCTACTACTTCCAGACAAAAGTAATATAGGGCAGTTTCAGACAATTACTAAGGAACACTCTGAAGAAATGTACAAACACTGCATATACACCCACTACATTCAAAAGCTTTAATGGGTGATGCCTTATAACTTCATCAACTGAGAGAGGGTGCAGGATATCATGTAAGTATTTGGGAAAAAGCTTTAGAAGCTCAATGTTATCCAGTTTTATTTCCAACAAGAAAAGGAGGGCGATATGATGATCGTCCTATTCAAATTTCAGGATTGAAATATCGTTCTACAAGACTATATTCTGAAGATCCACATTTTAAGCAAAACATAGCTTATATATTCACTTTACTATAATAAAATGAATTATTGATTGCCTCTTATGCTGTTGCAAATGTAATGCAAACTGGAACATGATTTAATAACATAACAGCTAAAGATTTCCTAAATAAATTGGAAAAAAATGCTGAAAACCTATAACTTAATAATAAGAATTATGGCATGTCAATAAGGTAGAAATGAATATTGACTCAGAAGACATGGAGAACTAAAATGTATTATGAGAAATCTGGTACCACCAACTTAGGCGCCCATTGCGATGTCAGGCGGATCACCACCGACAGGCTGTCGGTGGCGGTCCATCCGACAATGGAACTCAGCGGTCCGACCTCCACATTCCGATACAGTCAGTCAGACCACTGCGGCCTGGGTTGAAGACCAATCCCTCTGACAGGATCGGAGATCCCGTCGGGGCATCGGTTGGACAGATAATCCCCAAATGGTGGCGGTGCCTGCTCAGGCACCGCTGTCAGGATTATGATGTCCGTTTACGACAGCCTTTCCATGTCTGCCTTTCTGACATGGAAAGGCTGTTGAAAAGTGACTTTGGGAGCCCCTAGCAGTTCCCTCGTTCCCCCGCAGCCTCCGCTATGAGGCCTGGGGGGCACCTGTGGCACCCCCAAACATCCATGCATCATGTGGCAGGCACCGCATGGTGCCTGCCACACAGCGCATGGATGTTTTAAAAGTGTTCTTTTCTATTGTGGCTTGTGCTGCAGCTATGATGTTGGTTGGCGACATCGTAATGGTTCTCTTAGTTTCTCACTTTAAGCTGTGCGGAATACCTATGGGATGATTTATATGCTTTCATACTTAAGGCTAACAATAATTTGCCAGATGTGGCTGTGAAAACACCAGGGGAATTGTGTTCTTTAGATCCAGCAAATGCTTGCCCAATATTTAATGACAAATTCCAAACTATGCTGAAATTCCTAACGAACAAAAAAAAATCCCTGGGAGGGTTGTTGATTTCTTTCGGAGAAAAGACTACCAACCTAGATTTGCACCTCATACATATATGCTATTATGCATAAAAAATGCACCAAAATTTGGATATGACTGATGAATTGTTTTTTTAGTTATTGAACAATATATCACTTGTGAGATCCCACAAATTAAATAACAAAAAATTGTTTGATCAAGTTATTAAATTGCAAAGTCACAAATGTGGAAAATATTGTTTAGGAAAATTTAGCAAAAGAGCAAAACAGTATACAAAATGTCAGTTTGGATTCTCAAGGCCAATTTTAGAAAAAGGGAGAGTGAATAATCTTTTGTCTTCTGTTAGGCATGCTGTTAAAGGAAAATCCCCCAAAAACACATACAATTTAAAATGAGGACATAAATCACAGTGGATCAATGACTACAACCTTTTAATACTGCATCTATGGAATGCTAATATTGATATCCAATTTGTTGCGGATAACTTAACTGCTGTTGCCCTGTATGTGACTTCATATATTACTAAATCTGAGAAAACCCATATGAAGGAAGTATGGGAAGAAATGTCTGCAGAGAAATCTTTAACAATAAGGCTCTATCCATCTAGCCTTCAAATGCTATCTCACAGAGAATTTAGCAGTTATGATGCCTGTGACCGTTTAAGCTCTTCCAGTTTATATGCAAAATCTTGCACCATTACATGGCTTAGTTTAGGATTAGCGTCTTCGCGAAAAAGAGTTTAAAAAAGTTTGCCAGAAATTGAATATCTTGCTTGCTCTAATCCTAAAAACAAAGACATTGTGAAAACAAATTTAAAGGATACATACTATCCTAACTGGTTATTGGAAAACCTGTCACTATATGAAGTAGCTCAATTTTATACTTCCAGAAATAATGTTTTTTTAAATTTTTGTATTATTTTATTGAAAGAAAGAGAAATTAACATACAGAAAATTTCAAAAAGAACACATATTCAATACAAAAAGACTACAATATACACAGACCAATAAAACTATAAACAGTCAATCACAAAAAAGGTAGCAATGGGGGGAGGTCTCCTGCGGTGTGTGACATTTGTCGTAGTGTATCTTGGCTAACATCTCCGGGACTCACATCAATTAACGTCTGGAGTATGGGTTACTAAAAAGGAACGAATGGGGGAGTAATACCGCTAAGTCTGAGTAGTGGTCGGCATCGGGGGGGGTCTGCCTCCTCTCTTCCAGGGGCTTCTCGACTTTCCGGGGATGCGGTTTGGGAGGTGAGTTGAGCCTGTTGTAAGTAAGTGCGAAAGACACACCATATGTCTTTAGGTCTTGAGGTTGGGGGCTGGAGTGTGGCATATAGGTCAGTCTGCAGGGTACAATAGGACATGCTGCGTATCCAGGCTGCCTTAGTAGGGCAGTGTTTGGCCCCCCAGTGAATCGCTTTTTCTCTTTTTGCTAGCAACAATGCTATGGCTACAAATCTACGATAACATGGTTTAATATGGATGACCAATCCCAGCAGGCCCAGCCTCGGTGAGGGAATAGGAGGTGCAGCGATTATTTTAGCTAGGACTTGAAATACCTCTACCCAGTAAGTCGTGAGTTGGGGGCATGACCAGGTCATGTGAGCAAAATCAGCGTCCTGCGCTCTACATTTGGGGCAACATGACGACTTAGTAGGATCGAATTTAGCCAATTGACGCGGGGTGATGCAGACTATGAATGAATTTGAAGTGAAGGAGTTTGTGCCTATGGTTTGGAGAGATTTTGTGAATCTGATCAAGGCAGAAAGCCCATTCTTTATCTGTCAAGGGGTGCCCCAGGTCCTCCTCCCAGTGTTGTCTGACCCCCCCGTCACGGGCCTGACGGAGAGCCAAACAAGCCTTGTAAAGTTTGGTAACCAAGTGTGTTCCTTCCGTATCAGAGATAAGCAGAGTAAGTGGGGTGAAGTCTGCTGGCAGGGACGGGAAGGAGGAGACCGTCGAACGAAGTGTATCCAGTAACCTGGCAGCTATGAAGTTGTCCATATAAGTCATCTCGGGGTGTGTAGACCTTTCCGTTAGCGTGCGTGCCCGACCTTCCGGGAATAGGGACCCAAGAGTGTCCAAGCCAAATTTGGTGAGAGTGTGTTGTACCACCTTTTCGGAGGCGAGTGGAAGGAACGGGTTGTTAGGTAGAGGAATAGCTGGGGACTAAAGAGGACCGTCGCCTAGTTTGCTGTTTAGTTTACACCACGCCCAACAGGTAGTTGATAGGGGTTGGATGTCATGCGGGTCTAGTGGAATCCCCTTGGGGAGTAGAGCTTCCAATGGTGTGGGAGCCGCCAGTTCGCATTCAGGTTTCGTATACGGTATACGAGCATCTGGGTGGAACCAGTGATGAGCGAATTGTGCCTGGGCCACGAGGAAATACAGTTGTGGATCAGGAACCGCAAATCCGCCCCGGTTATATGGGAGTGTTAAAGTATCCCAAGAGACTCTCGGTCTGCGACCCGCCCATATCAGTCATATGAGTAATCCCCGCAGTTGACGGAAGAATGCGTTGGTAAGTGGGATGGGAACTGTGCTGAATAAATATAAGAACCTGGGCAACACTTTCATTTTGATAAGAGCGATTCGACCTGCCGAAGACAGGGGCAACTGAATCCATCTTTTGACCTGCGTAGTAAGCTGTTCAATTGCAGGTCCATAATTTAAACAAATAACCTGCTCCTTATCCCTGTGGAGGTGAACCCCAAGGTACTTGGTGGTGTCGCCAGCCTTACGCATGGGAAGCTCGGTCTCATCCACCAGTGCTGCAGCCGTAATAGGAAATAGTTCTGATTTGTCCCAGTTTATTTTTAGTCTGGACTTGGCCCCATAGCGGCCAATTTCCTCTATGAGGGGTTGTAAGTTATCATTGGGTTGACGTATGAATAGCAAAATGTCGTCTGCGTACATGGACATTAGCAAAGGCCCCGAGGGAAATTGCAGACCACGAAACATATGCCTCTCTTGCATGTGGCGGACCAGAGGGTCCAGGGCTCTTATAAAAAGTAGCGGGGATAGAGGACACCCCTGTCGTGTCCCTCGTGTGATCGGTATCGGAGAGAATAAGGAGCCAGTCACCCGTAGCCGAGCTTTTGGAGACGAGTACAATAACGCAATCAAGGCAACAAAATTACCTGGGATGCCTAGTTTGCGCAGCGTGGCGGTGAGGAAGGGCCATTCGAGAGAGCCGAAGGCCTTCTCTGCATCCAATAAGGCCACTGCTGCAGGGGTAGTTGGTTCAATGCGGTTTATGACAGAGAAGATAGTTCTTAAGTTTAGAGCCGTAGACCTATGCGGTATAAAGCCCGATTGCACTGGGGAAATAATCTGTTCCATTAGTAACGACAGCCTAGAGGATAACATCTTAGCAAGGATTTTATTGTCAAAATTGATGAGGGAAATAGGGCGGTAGGACGAACAGTTAGTGGGTTCCTTACCCGGTTTTAATAACAAGGAGATGGCCGCCTCTCTCATGGAGGGGGGGGGAGTGCGCCTGTCTCCAAGGCCTCTGCATAGACCTCCAAGAGCTGGGGTGCTAGGCTATCCTTAAATACCTTATAGAAAATCCCAGATAGCCCGTCGAGTCCTGGTGCTTTAGACCCGGTCAGGGCGTATATAGCAAGTGTAATTTCCTCAACTGTGAAGGGGTCTGCCAGAAAGTCTGCTTGCCCGTTAGTGAGCCAGACCATTGCAACCTCTTCTAAATATTCTAAGTGTTGGGAAAAATCTTTGGGGAGAGTGGTAGAATAAAGGGACCGGTAATATGCGACTAGTTCCGCTAGTATGACAGTGTTTTCGGTAGCCAATGTGTCATCCGCGCGCTTCACCGCTGCTATATGACCAGAGCCTCTGGGGGGGCGCACCAGTCATGCCAATGTTTTACCAGGGCGCTCTCCCTCTCCATACCTGTGATCTGTATGAAACTTTCCAAGCAACGATGCCTCCCTGTCGGCATGTTCATTAAACTCCATAATGAGGGCACTGCGTTTATTTAGAGTCTGCGTGTCAGGTGGGGCAGCATCCAATAGGGCTATTTCAGCTTCAACTCTAGTGAGACTCCCGCGAACCGACCGCAGGACCCCGGCCTGCTTAGATATAACCCCCCGAATACATGCCTTGAAGGCATCCCATAGTGTAGAATATGTAGCCACCGTGCCTGTATTCAGAGTAAAATATTCAGTAGTGGCCTCTTGTACCTCTGCCCGGAACACCTCGTCCAGTAATGCAGAGGCCGGGAAAGACCATCTACGCTCCCACCCAGCCGAGTGGGGTATGTGTAAGTGGAGAAGCACCGGCGCATGATCCGACAATGTACGCGGTAACGTATCTATACCCCATGTCCATTGACATCCCAGTGCATCCCTCAGTAGGTAGTCTATGCGAGTGTATGTGGAGTGTGGAGCAGAGTGGAACGTGTACCCAAGAGTCACGGGATGGTGCACGCGCCAGAGGTCTCGCAGGCCTAAGGAGTGTATAAGGTCCTTCATCCCTGTAAGGGAGCGAGTTTTGGTGGTAGCAAGAGGGTTAGAAGAATTATGGGTATGGTCAATCCAAAGATTCAAGTCCCCCCCAAAAAAGACTGTGTCATAATCATACCGATTTAGCAGGACATGAAGACTTTCAAAGAAAACAGGGCCATCTACGTTAGGTGCATAGATGTTAAGGAAAAGAACCGTCTTGCCTAATAGTGTGCCCAGTACCAATAGGTACCTCCCCTGTGCGCCTGTTACGGTCTCTTTATGGGTAAATGGAAGGGAATGATGTATTAAAAGGCAGACCCCTCGAGAATATGTACTATAACTCGCGAAGAATCTATGCAAACCCCAGGAGGACGCGAAAGGGGGGACACCCTGCACGGGAAGGTGAGTTTCTTGCAGAAATGCTATTTTCACATTATGTCGTCGGAGATATGCCAACACTAACTTACATTTTCTCGGATTATTGAGTCCCCGGACATTCCAAGTGAGGAGTTTAACCTCCATCGCTTGTGCTACAGCCATACCCATAGACTGGTGTATATGTACCTGCCTTGCCAGTGAATGTAATACCCGGCGTGAGCAACCGAGAATGGAGACCTAGAAGGGGACATACAGAAGGGGAGACCTAAAGAAAAACCAATATACTGAACAAGAAACCAACATAATAAACAGACATCTCAAAACCCACCCCCCTCCCACACCTGGGCCCAAAGGCCCCGAGAATATTGTCCCTCCCTGATCAACCCAAAGAAAAAAGAACCCCCATAGAAATTGAATCGGAGTCATCCTAGGGGGCAAACTACGCCTCGGACGTCCGATGCCCATACTATTGACTACATAACTTTTACAATATAGGAAGAAAAAGTCGAAACAGTAATACAAATCGAATTGTATATAACCACCATCAAAATAAGAGCGATCAGTGGGTGTCAAGCATTTGACAGCTTAGGCAAAGAACAGAGATTACAAACATGCTCTGAAGTCCTCACTCCGTAGTGAAGAGGTCTGCACTAGCCGCCAGCTGCCTATCCGGGGATGAATGCCCTGAGGATATCGCCGGGCTCCTACGAGCCGCTCCCTGGCGCTGCTTGCAAAAGGCCAAAGTGTCAGTAGCATTATCAAAGAAGCGGGGCTTACCATCCACCATCACCCTCAATTTCGCCGGATATAACATAGCGTACTTAAGTCCCAGTGAACGAAGTTGGCGCTTGGCTTCTAGGAACTTTTGTCGAGCCTCCTGGACCGCAATAGTGTGGTCAGGGTAAAAGGAGAGGACAGTCCCCTGATACTGCACAGGGGATTTCTCCCGGGCCAAGCGGAGAATGGTGTCACGGTCCCTGTAGTTGAGCAGGCGTGCCACGATGGACCGCGATGGGCTACCAGGCGGCGGTCGCGGGCCAAGGGATCGGTGCGCTCATTCCACCACAAAATTTCCTGAGAGGTTCTCGGCGCCAAATAGGTTTTTCAAAGTGTTCTCAATGAAAGGCTCTGGGCGGCCCATGTTTGTGGACTCCGCCAGTCCCATGATGCGAACGTTGTTTCTACGCGATCTGGCCTCCAAGTCCTCATTCTTGATTGCCACCGATTTCAGCAGCCGCTCCATCCGTTCAAGTCGTCGTGCCGTGTCCCGGTATTGGTCTTCCTGGGCAGATATTCTCTACTCCGCCTCTCCGAGCCTGGTATTGTGTCCATCCAGTCGTTCGCCCATCCTGTTGAGCCTGGAAGTTAGGGTATTGAACCGCGCATCTATACCACAAAATCCTGCCCGGTGTTCCGCCATGATGGCGGAAGCCCCGTCCACGGGCTGCGGAGGATCCGTGCGCTCTGGGCTGTCTTCCCTCTCGGGGTTGTGGTCGGACCGTTCGGACGTGTCCGGTTTGTCGTAGGTGAGCTTACGTTGTTTAGGGTCTCCTCGACCCATCGTCGCAGTTCCAGCAACGGGAGTGGCGGTAGGCAGGAGTCCGCACCAGATCTAACAGCAGGGAGTAGGGCCGGACCAGGCCGCTATCACCGGTGTCCCTCCCGGTTATGGTTAGTGTGGGGGACTCCCCAGGACTGCAATAGGGCAGGGCAGCTCACCGGGCCTCCGCACGACCGGGCCCAGAGTGGTCTTCAGGCAGCCCTCAAGGAGGTCATGGAAATATCTACCGGGACTCACCCTGGTCCACCAGGGCAGCACTGGTCCCGTCTGCGGGGAGTGGGGGTGCTGGGGGGATGCGGATTCCCCTCTATTGGACTTGCCCAACAAAGGCCTGTGGTGGGTTCCAGTGGAGGGTGAAGGCGGTGGAGCAGCCCAACAGTTCCACGGCTGTGGAGGCACCCACGAGGTGCAGAGGAATGTGGCAAAGTCCCAGGAGTCACTGTTGTGAGGCGGTAACTGTAGGGATAGACGCCCCGGTAAGTGTCTCTAATTGGGGGCTCCCTGTGTCGCCCAGCCAGTGGGCGCGTGTGAAATTCCGCCGCTTCTACGGGGCAAGGGCACTCTGCAATAGGCAAGGGGGGAGCGGGGGGAAGGCAGGGAGGCCCAAGAGATCGGTAAAGGCCCTGCGCAAGTACTGGGCCAACTCTGAGGATTGCGCGTGTGGTGACTGGGCCTGGCCTGTGGCCTCCCCTCCCCCTCACTCACCAATCTTCCGGTGCAGACAGCTTCCCTTGGTCCCAATGCCGCATCGTGCGGCGCTCATCCCATTGGTACAGCGGATGCGACACCCCGGTGAGGCGGCGAGACCTGGCGGAGCTCCGCCACTCCAGCCTCAGGCTCACCCGTAGACCCTGTCTCTACGGGGCCTACGAGGTGGGCCGGGCCTACTCACCAGTCCTCCCGGTTGCGTCGCTCACGTGTCCGGACAGAAGCGGTCCCCCACACCACGTCTCTCAGCGCCAGACGGGACCACGGCACAATCCGGTGGGTGTTAGAAGCGTTTGCAGCGCATGATGGTGAGCGCTTGGTACTGTTTCGAGGTATTTTGCGGGCATCGGGTGCCGGAGCTTCAATGCCGTGCAGCCATTGCGGTCAACGGCTTGGCCACGCCCCCCTAGAAATAATGTTGTTGAAGAGGTTAATAGTGGAAAATTTCATGTGCAGGAACAGACATACCTCATTCCAAACCTACACTAATTAATCACTGTGAAATTACATATGATAATGCAGCAAACAAAGAATTCTACTTTTCAATGCTGATACAACTTTTTAAAATGTGGAGAAAAGAGGAAAAATTGATTGGGACATTTACATCTTATGAGGAAGCTTTTTACTGACTACAAACCTAATATTAAAATACCAGAATTCAAGATTCATGTTGATATGTTGGACCAAGAAATTTAATATGAAAAACATACAATCGGAAATATTATGTGATACTGCAAGTGCAAATAAAGATTCTAATACAAGTCCTTCAGACCCACTTGTGGTACCAATTATTCTAAATGAAGGAATAATTGCTATGGGTGAGTTAGCACTTGTTATGGGAGAAATGCACAACTTTAAGTACGTTATTAAAATTAATTTTTTATGAACGTACAACATTTGAGGAAATTAAAACAAATGTTGATCATAGACTACAACATGAACAGGGTTTATGTATATGTTCTGAGTATGAGCCTATATTAAAATATTTATCAGGACAAGCTGGTACTGGGAAAAGTTTCCTTTTTTTGGTGGAGTTTTAGACAGCGCGAACTCGACCCGAAGGTATCAAAGTATAACAGCTTACCTTAAAAAAATTCCCAATTCAACCTTATCTTGTGCAGTTACTGCTCCAACTGGATTAGCCACACAAGATTAAAGGAATAACATTACACCGACTACTATTACTACAAATGGAGCACAATAATAAACTGGAATGCTTAAAACTAACTAGCAATAATTCACAAGAACTTCATAGAGTTCTTGAAAAAGTACACATTTTAATTATAGACAAGGTTAGTATGGTATTCAATTTGATTATGGCCTTTGTTCATTTACATATGACAAATACTGAAGACTGGATATGATAATCTCTTTGGTGGTAAGCATGTTATCATTGTTTTTGGCGATCTACTTCAACTTACTCCAGCTAAAGGGGGCCCAATTTTGAAAACTGTGACAGCTAAAGAAATGAGAAACTCCTTAGGTGTCAACAGGTGATGTTTACATTTGGTTACGTTTTGTATACTATGAATTTACACAAACTATGAGACAAGCAGATGATGAAGAGTATGGAAACATATTTAAAGATATTGGGCTACGAATTGTTATAGACAGTGCCAAATAAAAAAAATGTAGGCAAGAAGGATATCCACTTTATTCCCACATTTGAAAACTTGCGGAAAAGTTATGCATTCCATTCTTTTAGAAGGACTACTTGTTGTTTGTTTGTTTGCCAACCCTAAAAGAATGCAATGCTTTAAATATGAAAATGTTATCAATGGTAAACAAATAAAAAATATGTTTACCTTGGAAAGAGTCATTTGAAACTCATGGAGCAAATATTGCCAAAACAAAAACATTATCTACTAAATTAATAAATGAAACATGGAAAAATATATGTCACGAACGTCCATATTAGAAAAAGGCTTATTTATGTGCAAAAATTGTTGTGTTATTTTACAACGCAATTTGGATGTAGAACAAGGACTTGTGAATAGAGCAATGGGCTATATAGTTAACTTTATACAATACAAAAGTAATGATTAAATTGAATTTGTTACTGTCAAATTTGTCAATATTAAGGACCCCAAACACATTGCAAGAGCAACAGCAACAGCTTTATTAATCAAACACATATATTAAAAGAGAACAATTTCCTTTATATTTAGCTTATGCTGTCACAAAACATCAATCTCAAGTTTTAAGCTTGAATTATGCATTAATCAACATTGGCTCAACTGTTTTTAAAGAGGGTATGGCATATGTTGCTTTAACTTGTGTGAAAACGTTAGAAGGACTATATATTATAGATGTTGATGACACCAAAATTAATGCAGACCCTTCTTGTATATGCAAATATAATCGTTTAAGACAGATATATACTCCTTCACTTAGTGAATATCCAGTAGTATGTAAACCTAAAATATATATGAAATGAAAAGAAAGCTTCAATATTGATTAAGCTTTGGAAAATGTTCAGCCGTGTAAAAAAGAAGGAAAACAACCTAGAAATTTTAGGCTTCCAGTTTAGTAACACTAACAGGATTAACTGCTATAGTAATGTTATTGTTAATTTGCTTTTATATTTACCTTCAGTGAAAGACTTGCTTTTAGAAAACACAGATAAGCTTTTTTGTAACACTGTAGCTAATTTGTATTCTGTACTTTGATACAAAAACTATTGTGCCAATCTACAAGTGGTATCAGAGATGTACTCGATGTTTGTACAGGAAATGTTAGTTTCTCACTAAATGAGCAACAGGATGCCCAAGAATTTTATATGGTTATATTTGAAATACTAGGAAATGAGACTTTGCCTCATCCTGATCTTTTTGGTATAAGCTACCGTTGGGAACATGAATGTTTCCTATGCTTAAATGCTTTGTCAACAGTTACGGAATATTAACGATTTCTATATCTTTCCATTCCTGATTGCAAATCAATATCATTTCGGAAATTGATATATCAAATGTGTACTCAATTTTTGTTCAAACTGTGAATATCAACTTGTGTCAACACTTGCATTAACTATGGTCAATTGGTATTTAGGTGTAATCATACAAAGAAGTGCTCTAGATACTACAAAGATTATAACCGTTATTACCGATCTCACTGTTACTCAAATTTCAATATCTGAACACACTTTTACTTGTCCTGCAATCATTTTCCACCAAGGAGAACACACTATTTTGAGCCATTATACTATATATTTAGGAAACAATACCAGATGGACTGAATGTGATGACTCTAAGTTGACCTTTAAACACTGATTGCCCAAGAACTTAATGAACTATTACATTCTTATACTAAGTCCTAAATTTAAATTTTAGGTTAGGAAGTGAACACTTGTGAAATATGGAGTAGATATATTACATACTACCTACAGTAGAGATGTCATTATGTGGCCTAGCCTAGGTTGAAGACTTATGAAGTAATCCACTGCTTTAGGTAAGCACTGTAGTTAGATATTATGAACAGCTTTACCAATTACAGTTTAACTAGTAGTTGAACAAGCACAGTTATATATGGGGTTTTTTCAGAATCCATTTGATTTGTGTTTTTTCCCCAGTGTTTCATGATGAACAAAAGATAATACTAATCTACACCCTGGTAGATGTATAAATAATAACACACATTAGTGACTTTTTTCACTAACATCTGAACCACGCAAAACTAAACAATGTGTTTTATAATATATTTAGAATAATTAGTGTATGTAACATATTTTCTAGTGCACTGTTTGCATTGCAATAAAAGGAAAACATTTGGTGAAAAGTAAAGCATCTATAGTATTTATTAATATAATGCACATTTTTATTTTTCACAACTTACCAATCACTTACCTTATTTCCTAAGTTCCTGTAACTGAAAAGTTAGAGATAATACACAGATCGTTATTACAATAAATTTGAAACTATTTCTAAGAAGAACTGTTTTTTTCTTTTTGTTTTGTGCATTTTTAATCTTTTTATTTTTGTCCTTTAACTGTAAGCTAAAGGGACCAATGATAAACCAAAACAAAAATGCACCCAACTGGGCACGAAACTACGGGCTCTGGGGAGGACAGCAGTGAGCAATAACAAGCTCTCAATAAATATTCAAGTTACTCTCCCCATCTACAATAACTGGCAGTAGAGACAGTAGGTTGCAGTCCACGCATATGGCTCCATGATGTTCTGCTCCTGCCGAAGCCAGTTCACAGCAACTTCGGAGCCAGCTGCTGGAATGGTGAGTGGATCGGACCTCGAAGGTTGTGGTCGGGGTTGAGTGTCAGCAGCAGGTGTTATGTCCCCAGGTGCACCAGATGTTCCCTCATCAAGTTTGGGCAAGTCGAGCTCCCACCTCCTTTCAGCCCAGGCCAAACGGATTGCATGCATGGCGCGCAGGTTCTTCTTCATCCCCGTTGTTCCGAGGGAGTACTGGTGCCAGTGACACACAAAATAACTTTGTCGCATAAGCAACAAGTCACCTGACGTGAATTAATTTTCTTCTCAGTGGCTGGAATGGAGAAGAACTGTCAGACGACCGACTCTTCCAGCTTCTTCCGGCGCTCGATCTCCTGCACCTCTATTGCAATGTCATCCTCTTCTCCTGCAATGGATGTGGAGCAGCTACAGCAGGTTGACCTCCTTGAGCCATCTCACCCAAAAAAAACAGCAAACCAGCAGCAGAAGAAGCAGCAGGCCAGGAAGACTAGTGCTCAGCTCAAATCCACAAGAGAAAGAATTCAAATTAACAACCACTTTCCCATTGGCTGGAAAACACTTCTTCCAGCCTATCAGATTCTGTGTTACATTTGCCGAAATCCGCAGTACTCTTGAGACAGTACCGCAATACCAGCAGAACTCAGAATCTTTTTTTGTATAACCACTGCCTATTTTCTCAAGACAACCCATACCCTGCTGAGTAGTAGCACTTTTCATCTACAGATTTTAACGTATACATATTTCAATAACTTTTATATAAAACATACCATATATTAGTTTGGGCTACAAAACTATAGCCCAATACTACCCAAAAATATTTTTAAATGTAACATTTTACCATTACAATAAAAAATATTTAATATTTATGGACAAAAATGTATAAACTATTGTTGTCTAAAAACCCAACTAATTCACCCAAAAAACCAAAGGTTACAATTCAGTTATAGTTAGGGGTTATTACATTATGACACCAAAGCATGTAAACTACTTAAACATTAGAATGACCATAGTTATAGTTTTCTCTTTCAGTCTCACATGTAGCATTTTATAGTACGCTCCATATTTTCAGATTACATACAAACATCAGTGATACAGTTGAAGAATAATAACTCATCATCTCCCATCCCCAGGCCATGTCTCCTGGGTGCCCTGGGGGAGCTCCAGGGCACCCAGGAGACATGGTCGGGCCCCAGGGCCGAAATCGGCCCAGGGAGGAGGGGGGGGGGGTTCGCGAGGCCCCCATTTGTTTGTGGCTGGACCCCGGGGTATGGGGTCCCGGGGCTGAAATCAGCCCAGGGAGGGTGGCCACGTGGCCCCCTCCCCTGTTGAATTATGGCCAGGCCCAGGGGGATGGCGTCCCCCGGGCTGAAATTGTCCCAGGAGGTGGGGGCATGCGACCCCTCTCCCCATTCAATTACGGCCAGGCCCCCGGGAATGTGGTCCCTGGGGTCGAAATCAGCCCGGGGAAGGGGGCTGCACAGCCCCCCTCCCCTGTGCAGAGAAGGGAAAAACAGAGGGCAGAAAAACAAGCAGCAAAGGCAAAAGTGAGGGAAGAAGATCCAGCAGAAAGGGCAAACCAGAAGGCAGAAAACAGAGCAGTAAAGGCAAACCAGAGGGTAGAAAAACGAGCAGAAAAACAAAACAAAGCAGAAAAACGAGCAGAAAAGGCAAAACAGTGGACAGAAAAATTAGCAGGAAGGCAAAACAGCACAGAAGAGAGCAAAAGAGGGCAGAAAAACGAGAAGGAACGGCAAAACAGAGGGCAGAAAAACAAGCAGTAAAGGTAAAACAGAGCAGAAAAGGACAACATAGAGAGCACTCAGACACTCACACACCCACTCACAGACCCACTCAGAGACTCTTGCACCCATTCACAGACCCACACAGACATTTGTGTATCCACTCACAGACCCACTCAGAGACTCATGCAGTCACTCACAAACCCAGTCAGACACTCACACACCCACTCACAGATCTACTCATAGACTCCTGCGCCCACTAACAGCCCCACAGACATTTATGTATCCACTCCCAGACCCACTCAGACTCATGCAGTTACTCACAATCCCAGTCAGACATTCACACACCTACTCACAGACCCACTTAGACTCATGCACCCACTCACAGACCCACAGAGACACTTGCATAAATACTTACAGGCCCATGACACTCTCACGCACCCACTCACAGACCCACTCAGAGACTCCTGCACCCATTCACAGGCCCACAGACATTTACATATCCACTCACAGACCCACCATTCACAGATATATGCACCCATTCACAAACTCTCTCATAGACACACGCATCTACTCACAGACCCACTCAGAGACTCATGCATTCACTCACAAACCCACTCACAGACCCACTCAGACATTCACCCACTCACTCACAGACCCACTCAGATACTCTTGCAGCCACTCACAATCCCAGTCAGACACTCACACACCTACTCACAGACCCACTTAGACTCATGCACCCACTCACAGACCCACAGAGACACTTGCATAAATACTTACAGGCCCATGACACTCTCACGCACCCACTCACAGACCCACTCAGAGACTCCTGCACCCATTCACAGGCCCACAGACATTTACATATCCACTCACAGACCCACCATTCACAGATATATGCACCCATTCACAAACTCTCTCATAGACACACGCATCTACTCACAGACCCACTCAGAGACTCATGCATTCACTCACAAACCCACTCACAGACCCACTCAGACATTCACCCACTCACTCACAGACCCACTCAGATACTCTTGCAGCCACTCAGAGACCCATTCAGACTCTCACACACCCACTCACAGACCTACTCAGACTCTCACACACCCTCTCATATACCCACTCAGATACTCATGCACCCACTCACAGACCCACTCATACACTCATGCATCCACTCACAGATCCACTCAGAGATTCACACAGCCACTCACATACCCACTCAGACACTAATGCACCCACTTACAGACCCACTCAGACACTAATGCACCCACTTACAGACCCACTCAGACACTCTTGCACCCACTGAAAGACCCACTAAGACACTCATTTACCCACTCACAAATCCACTCAAAAACTCATGCACCCACTCACAGACCCACCATTCACAGATATATGGACCCATTCACAAACTCACTCATAGACACACGCATCTACTCACAGACCCACTCAGAGACTCATGCATTCACTCACAAACCCACTCACAGACCCACTCAGACATTCACCCACTCACTCACAGACCCACTCAGATACTCTTGCAGCCACTCAGAGACCTATTCAGACTCTCACACACCCACTCACAGACCTACTCAGACTCTCATCCACCCACTCATATACCCACTCAGATACTCATGCACCCACTCACAGACCCACTCATACACTCATGCATCCACTCAGAGATTCACACAGCCACTCACATACCCACTCAGACACTCATGCACCCACTGAAAGACCCACTAAGACACTCATTTACCCACTCACAAATCCACTCAAAAACTCATGCACCCACTCACAGACCCACTCAGACACTCACACATGCACTCACAGACCCACTCAGACACTCATGCATCCACTCACAGACCCACTGAGACTCATGCACCCACTCAGACACTCATGTTAGCCACTCAGAGATCCACTCAGACTTTCACACGGCCACTCACATACGCACTCAGACAACCAGTCACAGACTCACTCAGACACTTATGTACCCACTTACAGACCCAGACACTCATGCACCCACTCACATATCCACTTAGTCATGCACCCACTCACACACCTACTCAGAGACTTGTATACCCACTCACTCACCCATTTAGAGTCTCATGAATCCACTCACAGACCCACTCAGAGACCCATTTACAGTTAGTCATTAAAACTCTTTCACAACTACTCATATACTCATGCACACACTCTCACATCCACTGATATATTCATACTGATATTTACATATCCAGTCACAGACCCACGCAAGCATTCACACTTTCAGTCACAGATTAACGGATGCAGTCAATGATCCATTCAGAACCCTCATTTACAAAACTTTAGATGTGTTGTTTTGCATTGAGAGTGTGTTTTTGGTTAGCGGATCCGCGATGGCTCCGCAGTGGCTCCTAGAATTTTAGATTTATTAAAAAAAAAGGATTTACAGAGAAAATGAACAAGTGTTTGGGAATTGGGGCAGCTCTTAAAAGAGCCTTTGTGTTTATTGTGTGTATGTCATCACTGCACATAAAACAGGATGCAGTATTTTAAATTGATCAGGAACACCCTGTTGCCTTTCGCTGTAAAATGTACTCCATCAGCTCTGTAAATGCCGTCCATGTCAAAGCGCAGATTAATTTGTGTAGATGCAGCCCATGTTATGATCCCTCAGGAATGCAGAAACAGTTTGATTCACATGTTTCCTAGCTTTGTCTATCTGTGGATAGAATTCAGATGATCACTTCCATTTCTGCCTCTGGCATATGTTGGAAAACACCAAGGCAGTGCGAGGTAAAAGTGGCATTAGTTTTCCAAAGGTATCCTTCATTAGGATTTCCAATCCTACCACAGTTAAAATGCCCAGGTCATTGCCATCACAGTGCACAATCATGAGGTCTAGATGTTGGCAATCCATAATGCTTTCAACAAATGGAAGCAACTGATGCCACTTTAAGCCTCTCTGGCCAATCCAAGTAATATCCACATTAGGCAAACCCAGGTCTCTGTTAATTTTACTCTTTCTAGCAGACTCTCTGGCCCAATACACATAGCTGTGGCCCACAATCCACACTCAAACCATTTTCAAAGAAGGAGCAGTAGCACACAGGAGGCTGCAGAAGAATAAGACAGATTTGAAAAAGAAGTTAGTTAAAAAGATTCCCAGCCACTAACATTTAAAACAAAAAATTTGATTGGCTGATAAAAATATGGCAGTGGTTAGAACGAGGTTGTATTAATGAGAAAAACATAATGAGATGCGTGATTGGCTTTTCTAATATTAACAAAAAGTAATGGAGTATCAGAAATGGCTCCAAGTCTAAACACTCAACCACTCCTGCTAAAGTTGGTTTAGGAATTAGCATGCTAGTCTAGAAAGTGTTGAGAACTTATGACCTAATGCTAGCTGAGAATGTTACAATATTGGTCATCATAGCAACAGAGCTGCAGGAGCATGGGCCAAACAGAAACACATTTTTAAATAACTTAAAAACAAATAATAATAAAAAAATACGAAAAAACTAAAAGAAAATATTCTTAAAATTTTAATAAAAACAATTAAACTTCAAAAAAATAACTAATTTAGAAACCAAGGAAACTTTCACAAAAAACTACCACTTAAATTACCAATCAACAAAACACAAAAACTCACACGAAACCTTACAAATTCACTGAAAACTCCAACCATTACAGGGATGTTATAGTTAGGAAATAACATTTAAAAAACCTTAGAAATTCACAGAAAAAAACAAAGGTTACAAGGACGTTTTAGTTAAGAAATAGAATTTAAACAAACCTTAAAAATGTACTGAAAAAACCAAAGGTTATAGGGACGTTATAGTTAGGCTCAGATTTCACTCGTACAAATCCATAGAAATTCAGAAGTTATAATTTCCTGAGCTAACTATAACTTACGTCCCCACAATGCGCTGCTTATGACCTCACATATTATATCAATCATGACATGGTCAGTGACATCACTGATGCCATCTCAAATGACCATCCTTTTTAGAAGGAGGGGGCCGCATGGACCCCCTCCCGTGCAGTTCTCGGCCCCGGGGTCCACTACTTCCCTACGCAGGCCCTTGAAAATCAAAGGAGGGGGGAAGCGCTGCCCCCTCCTGGAGCCACACATGGTCCTGGTGGCCACCACCCCCAGGGCCAGCTCCTGCTATGTCCTGGGGTACCCACCCCGTGGACATAGCTGTTTGCTTTTGCGGGCAGGGAAAGGGATGAAAGTATTGTTCTTGCATGCAGGGAGCTGCGTTTCCGGCAGCTCCCTGCATGTAAGAGCAATGCCATCTCCCACAGGAGGCGGGGAGCTGGCTGGTACTGTGGGGGCCTTGAGGCTCCCCCTGTGGTCCCTAATAATGGAACACTGGGTGCCCTGGGTGGGCTCCAGAGCACCCAGAGAGACATGGCCAGTCCCCAGGGGCTGGGGTCCACAGGGCTGAAATCAGCCTGCGGAGGGGGCTGCTCTGCACCCCTCCCCCATTGAATTAAGGCCAGGACCGTGGGGATAGGGTCGCAGGGGCCAAAATCAGCCTGGGGAGGAGTGCCAGGCAGCTCTCCTTCCCCTTGAAGTTTTTGCAGGGTCATTTTGGCCCTAATGCTCATTTCAAAGAAATTAAACCTCAACGGGAGGCACTTACAAATATAAATATAGCGGCTGCCCCCGTTGAAGCTCCCCTTCTGTAAAGGACAAAGGATCCTAATTCCTGGGCTTAGCGAAGGCAAAGTAAGTGTATTTTTTGGCAATTCCATATTGGAGAACAATCTGAAATCCTTTGTTGAGGTGACTGCATCATTGATCTATTGGAGAGCAATCTGTAGTGACTGTGACAAATGGGTTCTTTGTTGTCCTGTCCTGGTGAGAGCAGAGTATATGGTTCTCCCTTTAAATTGCTAAGAATATGCAAATGTGCAAAGCACTTGAAAACTTTCTAGTTTGGCCCCACCCACCTTAGTAGTATCCAAAGGTCTTCCTGCCTTTTGTCAGGATGATGGATAGCTTAACAAGCAGCCCCTCAGCACATTTCCCGCCGATTTTAGTGAGGAGTTCTTGATGCTGAGGAATATGAGGACATCTCCACCAAACAAAGAAGCACTTACCTCATCTAGTTAAGAGGAAGGACCCTTGTTTGGTGGAAATTTACCTCTTTGTAGTCTCATCGTCTTCTCTATAGGAGGATTCATATTATCACATATTTCTGGATAAAGACGCACCAGGGCCAATCACATTGCAAAAAGCACAAGGTCACTGGTGACATTTCCTCATGCTCCATTACACAGCTGTAGTGTTGAATATGTACTGGACATTTGCCCAAGGAGGTAGCACCTAGTAATTAACCAGTAGAAAGAACCCCACTTGGGTGAATATTTTGTGCAAAACTGTTGTCTCTTGCTGGATAAAAGGGCAGGTGCAGTTCCTTTGTGGCGAGTCACTCGCACAGCTACTGACACACCCACACAGACACTTAGACACCCACTCACACACTCAGGCCCTCACACACCCACTCACAGATGCACTCAGAGACTCACTCAGACACTTATACACCCACTTACAGACCCATACAGCCACTCACACAGCCACTCACAGACTCATTCAGATACTTATGCTCCCACTCACAGACCCATACAGCCACTCATACACCCACTAACAGACCCACTCAGAGACCCACTCAAAGGCTAACGCACCCACTCACAAACCTACTCAGACACTCATGCACTCACTCACAGACTGACACACACTCATGGAGGCACTCGCAAACCCACTCAGACACTCTCACACTTACAGATTCACTGACACACTCACTCACACACCCATGCACTCTCTCACATGCCCACTGAGACACTCATGCACTCACTCACACACTCACTCTCAAAGGTTACAGTTAGGAAATAAAAATTTAAAAACCTTAGACGTTTTTTACAATGTTCGAAAACAGATACCGCTTCCACTGTATCACCAATGGTATACTAAAATGATTAGTTTTGAAGAGGCATATGCTAAATGAGTAGGGGCCCTTAAGAGATTTAAGGCAATCTGGGGAGCCTTTATGCTGCTGTAATCTGTTTCAAGGTTCAGTATTAGAGTATAGCCTTATGTGTCTTCTTATTATGCGTGCAGCCCAAGCAGTGCTATATACTTGATTTTGAGCTGAATGATGTATCCTATTTTATCTATTTATCTTTCATACCTATGTTTTAAGCTGGTTAACCTGGTCATACAATGCACTGTTATGCACCGGTGCACCTTAAAGATATTTGCAGCTGCCAAGGTCTGCTGTCGATGATTCTGACCGGTGAAATGTGTTCTGCACTCTTCCACTTTAACCCCTTCCATGCTCATGACGAGCTGAACTCGTCATGGCACACAGTGGTCGTGTGCTCATGACGAGTCCAGCTCGTCATGACACCCAGCACGGGAAATCCCTCTGGTGCGGGCACCAGAGGGATTCCCTTTCTCCCTAAAGCCTCGGGAGCTGGGGAAGAGCTTCCCCAGCTCCTGAGGCCCCCACCTGGTTTCCCTGAAATGACGATCGGCGCGCACGTCGCGCTGATGTCATTTCAGTTTCAGTTTCTACGTGCTCAGGGGCTATCTCAGCCCCCTGAGCACGTAGAAACTAAGGAGAGGTATCGTTGGAAAGGGGAGAATCTCCCTTTCCAATGGTACCCTCCTAGTGGATCCCTGCTTGGGGATCACCCCAGGAGGGCGATCCCCAAGCAGGGATCCACCCACTAGGCACCAGGGAGGGGGAGCGGCCCCTTGGGCAAGGGCATTTGCTCCCCCATAACATTTTTGGCATGATTAGTCTTTCTGCCCCCCTGGGGGTAGATGGGGGCAGTAGCCCCCAATCTGCCCCCCGGGGGTAGAAAGCCCACTAGACACCAGGGATTTCTTATGGGATGTTTATTAGGGTGGGGGCTGCCCAAAACGGGCATGCTGATGCCCCCACCCCCGGCCACAAAATTAGTCTTTCTGCCCCCTGGGGGGCAGATGGGGCAGTAGCCCCCAATCTGCCCCCCCAGGGGGCAGAAAGCCCACTAGATACCAGGGATTTTTTTAAAATTATAGTTAGGGGTGGGGCTGCCCAATATGGGCATGCCAATGCCCCCACCCCGACGCAAAGGTACAGTCTTTCTGCCCCTCCTGGGCGGCAGATGGGAGCAGTAGCCCCCAATCTGCCCCCCCGGGGGGCAGAAAGCCCACTAGACACCAGTTTTTTCCCTCGATAAATTTAGGGGTGGGGGTTGCCCAAGATGGGCATGCCAATGACCCCACCCCTCCCCCCACGAAATTCCAGTCTTTCTGCCCCCCGGGGCGGCAGATGGTGGCAGTGGCCACCAATCTGCCCCCCGGGGTTCAGAAACACCCTAGATGCCAGGGATTATTTTTTTATAGGCCCGGGGTGGGGGCTGCCCAAAATGGGCATGCAAATGCCCCCACCCTACCCCCCAAAGAAAAAAAAGACTTTCTGCCCCCCAGGAGGCAGATGGGGGCAATAGCCCCTGATCTGCCCCCTCGGGAGGGGGCAGAAAGCCCACTAAGCGCCAGGGATTTTTATTTTTTATATAGGTAGGGGTGGGGGCTGCCCAGAATGGGCATGTCAATGCCCCCACCCCAAAAAAAATGCTACAGTCTTTTCTGCTCCCCCTGGGAGGCAGATGGGGTAATAGCCCCCAGGGGGGGGGCAGAAAGCCCACTAGCCACCAGGGATTTTTTTTATACAAAGTTCAGGGTGGGGGCTGCCAAGAATGGACATGCCAATGCCCCACCCACCCCAAAAAAGATGTCACTGTCTTTCTGCCCCTCCCAGGAGGCAGATGGGGGCAGTAGCCCCTGATCTGCCCCCCGGGGGGGCAGAAAGCCCACTATGTGCCAGCGATTATGCTGGCTTTTTTATACGCAGGGGTGGGGGCTGACCAGAATGGGCATCCCAATGCCCCCGACCCCCCAAAAGAATAGCCACAGTCTTTCTGCCCCCCTCGGGGGCATATCGGGGCAATAGCCCCTGTTTTCCCCCCTCCCCAGGGCGGCAGAAAGCCCACTAGGCACTGACTTTTTTTCGGAATGTGCCTACCTGTTGAATTTGGTTCCTAGCTCTGACGGCACCTAGGGAAACCTAGCAAACCTATACATTTTTTAAAACTAGACACCCAGGGGAATCCAGGATGGGGTGACTTGACTGGCTCTCACCAGGTTCTGTTACCCAGAATCCCTTGCAAACCTAAATATTTGTCCAAAAAAACACATTTTCCTCACATTTCTGTGGTGGAAAGTTCTGGAATCTGCGTGGATCCACAAAATTCCACCCACCCCGCGTTCCCCAAAGTCTTCCGAGAAAAATGGCACCTCACACATGTGTGGGTAGGCCTAGTGCCCGCGACAGGAAACAGCCCAAACGCAACGTGGACACAAAACATTTTCACAGTGAAAACGGACCCTTTTTTGCAAATGCCTAGCTGTAGATTTTGAACCCTAACACTGCCAACACCTAGGGAAACCTAGCAAACCTATACATTTTTGAAAACTAGACACCCAGGGGAATCCAGGATGGGGTGACTGGACTGGTTCTCACCAGGATCTGTTACCCAGAATCCCTTGCAAACCTAAAAATATGTCCAAAAAAACACATTTTCCTCACATTTCTGTGGTGGAAAGTTCTGGAATCTGCGTGGATGTACAAAATTCCACCCACCCCGCATCCCCCAAAGTCTTCCGTGAAAAATGGTACCTCACTTGTGTGGATGGGTTAAGTACCCGCGACAGGCAAGGGCCCAAAACCTATTGAGGCGACATCAAAATTACCTATCACAAACCAACCTGGTTTTGCAAGGGGGAGGTTCCATGAGTTTTTGGCCCCGGGCTCGACGGCCATCTAGGGAAACCTACCCAACCCACACATTTCTGAAAACTAGACACCCGGAGGAGTCCAGCGAGGTATGGCTTGCGTGGGTCCTCCAAAATTTTCTTACCCAGAATCCCCTGCAAACCTCAAATTTAGCTGAAAAAAATCACGTTTTTCTCAAATTTCTGTGTGGGAAAGTTCTGGAATCTACGTGGATCCACAAATTTCCTACCACCTAGCTTTCCCCCAGGTCTCTCAATAAAAATGATACCTCACTCGCGTGGGTGGGTCAAGTACCCGAGACAGGCAAGGGCCCAAAACGGATTGAGGAGACATCATAATTACCTATCACAAAACAACCTGGTTTTGCAAGGGGGGGGTCACCTGAGTTTTTGGCCCCGGGCTCAGCGGCCATCTGGGGAACCTACCAAACCCACACATTTCTGAAAACTAGACACCCGGGGGAGTCCAGCAAGGTATGGCTTGCATGGGTCCCCAAACGTTTTCCTACCCAGAATGCCCTGCAAACCTCAAATTTAGCTGAAAAAATCACTTTTTACTCAAATTTCTGTGTGGGAATGTTCTGGAATCTGCGTGGGTCCACAAATTTCCTACCACTCTGCGTTCCCCCAGGGCTCCTGATAAAAATGGTACCTCACTTGTGTGGGTAGGCATAGTGGCTGAAACAGGAAATGGCCCAAATCGTATTGTGGAGACTTCAAAATTACCTATAACAAAACTACCTGGTTTTGGGGGGCACCTGGTTTTTGGCCCCGGGCTCGCCGCCATCTAGGGAAACCTACCAATCCCATACGTTTCTGAAAACTAGACACCCTGGGGAGTCCAATGAGGTATGGCTTGCGTGGATCCCCCAATGTTTCCCTACCCAGAATCCCCTGCAACCCTCAAATTTAGCTGAAAAAAACATTTTCCACATATTTTTGTGTGGAATCACCGTGCTGGCACAAATGTCCTACCACCCAGCGTTGCCCTTGTTCCCCCGAGTAAAATGATACCTCACTTGTGTGGGTGTCCAAAGCAAAACTGGCTAAAAATGTATTTTTAAAAAAATGTAGCGCTTAGAATTCTCGGTGCTATACCCTAAATCCCTATGTTTTGGGCTCTTCCCAGTCACAGGCCTTTGGCCCACCCACACAAGTGAGGTATTATTTTACTCGGGAGAACATGGGGAACGCTGGGTGGTAGGACATTTGTGCCGGCACGGTGATCCCACGCAAAAATGTATGGAAAAAGTGATTTTTTCAGCTAAATTTGAGGTTTGCAGGGGATTCTGGGTAGGAAAACGTTGTGGGACCCACGCAAGCCATACCTCGCTGGACTCCCCCGGGTGTCTAGCTTTCAGAAATGTTTGGGTTTGGTAGGTTTCCCTAGATGGCCACCGAGCCCAGGGCCAAAAACTCATGGGACCCCCCTTGCAAAACCAGGTTGTTTTGTGATAGGTAATTATGATGTCGCCTCAATAGGTTTTGGGCCCTTTCCTGTCGCGGGTACTTGACCCACCCACGCGAGTGAGGTATCATTTTTATCGGGAGACATGGGGGAACACTGTGTGGTAGGAAATTTGTGGATCCACGTAGATTCCAGAACTTTCCCACACAGAAATTTGAGAAAAAAGTGATTTTTTTCAGCTAAATTTGAGGTTTGCAGGGCATTCTGGGTAGGAAAACGTTGGGGGATCCACGCAAGCCATACCTCGCTGGACTCCCCCGGGTGTCTAGTTTTCAGAAATGTGTGGGTTTGGTAGGTTTCCCAAGATGGCCGCCGAGCCCGGGGCCAAAAACCGTAAGACCTTGGGAAACGCGGGGTGGGTGGAATTTTGTGGATCCACGCAGATTCCAGAACTTTCCACCACAGAAAAGTGAGGAAAATGTGTTTTTTTTGCCAATTTTTTAGGTTTGCAAGGGATTCTGGGTAACAGAACCTGGTGAGAGCCAGTCAAGTCACCCCATCCTGGATTCCCCTGGGTGTCTACTATTCAAAAATGTATAGGTTTCCCTAAGTGCCGGCAGAGCTAGGGTTCACAAACTACAGCTAGGCACTTTGCAAAAAAAGGGTCATTCTTCACTGTGAAAATGTGGTGCGTCCACGTTGCGTTTTGCACTGCTTCCTGTCACGGGCACTAGGCCTACCCACACAAGTGAGGTACCATTGTTTTCGGAAGACCTTGGGGAACACGGGGTGGGTGGAATTTAGTGGATCCACGCAGATTCCAGAACTTTCCACCACAGAAAAGTGAGGAAAATGTATTTTTTTGCCAATTTTTTAGGTTTGCAAGGGATTCTGGGTAACAGAACCTGGTGAGAGCCAGTCAAGTCACCCCTCCTGGATTCCCCTGGGTGTCTACTTTTCAAAAATGTATAGGTTTGCTAGGTTTCCCTAAGTGCCGGCAGAGCTAGGGTTAAAAAACTACAGCTAGGCACTTTGCAAAAAAAGGGTAATTTTTCACTGTGAAAATGTGGTGCGTCCACGTTGCGCTTTGCGCTGCTTCCTGTTGCGGGCACTAGGCCTACCCACACAAGTGAGGTACCATTTTTTTCGGAAGACCTTGGGGAACACGGGGTGGGTGGAATTTTGTGGATCCACGCAGATTCCAGAACTTTCCCCCACAGAAAAGTGAGGAAAATGTGGTTTTTTTGCCAATTTTTAAGGTTTGCAAGGGATTCTGGGTAACAGAACCTGGTGAGAGCCAGTCAAGTCACCCCCTCCTTGATTCCCCTGGGTGTCTACTTTTCAAAAATGTATAGGTTTGCTAGGTTTCCCTAAGTGCTCGCAGAGCTAGGGTTCAAAAACTACAGCTAGGCACTTTGCAAAAAAAGGGTAATTTTTCATTGTGAAAATGTGGTACGTCCACGTTGCATTTTGAGCCATTTCCTGTTGTGGGCACAAGGCCTACCCACACAAGTGAGGTACCATTTTTATCGGGAGACTAACACAGAATTGTAGAGCAACTGTTATTACCTATTGACTTTCGATGCATTTCTGCCTTCCAAATGAAAGACAATGTGTAAAAAATAAGTCATTTTGAAAAATGACCTATAATTCTCATGCTAGTATGGGTACTCCCAATTTCGGAAATGTGCAAATATCTACTGTTTCTAAAATCTACATTTTGTTCCCATTTCAGAAATACATAGGTGTCTTTCATAACAATTTTTCCATGTATACATTTTCCCAAAATAATTGCTATATACCTGGTACATAATATAAAACTATTGCAAGATGCTGCTCAGTTATTGGCTCTGGGTTCGTCGGGTCCTATATATCCCCACAACCAGAAAGGTCCAGCGGATATAACGGTATATTGCTTTCAAATAGCTGTCATAATTAGATGAAGTTACAGGTGAAAACGTTGACACAAATGGCTGTTTTTTTCAACTAATTTTCAATTTTTCCTTCATTTAACAGTTAGTTTCTATAAGGAAAACTTTAAGGATCTACACAAATGACCCCTTGCTGATTTCAGAATTTTGTCTACTTTTCAAAAATGTATGGCTTTCCAGGATCCATTATTGGTTTCATACCCATTTCTACCATTAACTGAAAGGAGGTTGAAAGCACAAAAAATAGCAAAAATAGGCTATGTCCCAGAAAAATGCCAAAACTGTGTAAAAAAGTTGGTTTTCTGACAAAAGTCTGCTTGTCCCTGAAAGCTGGGAAGATGGTGATTTCAGCACCACAACCCTTTTTTGATGCCATTTGCAGGGAAAAACAAGACGCTTTCATCTGTAGCCCTTTTTCGCATTTTTCCCCCAAAAAACAAAATTTTGCTGTATTTTGGCTAATTTCTGGGTCCCCTCCAGGGGAATCCACAAACCATGGGTACCTTTACAATCCCAATGATGTTAGAAAAAAAGGACGCAAATTTGGCGTGGATACCTTATGTGGTCAAAAAGTTACAGGGGCCTAAGCGCGCACTACCCCAAATAGCCAAAAAAAGGCTTAGCACAGGGAGGGAAAAGGCCTAGCAGCGAAGGGGTTAAGTATTTCCATTAGTATTTTGGCAGTCATGAAGACTTAACTGTTTCTTTTTCCCCTCCAATATCTAGATATCATTTACTAGATATTGAGTTGAATAATGAATTTTAATTTATTTATTTATCTTTATATCTAGATCTTAAGCTGGTAAACTGTGTTACATTGTGCACTTTTCACACACTAGTGAACTTTAAAGATATCTGCTGCTTCTAGCGCTTAGCGATAGTTTTTGACAGATGAAATTTATTTTTTACTCCAGCACTTTAATGATTGATTAGATCACTCCTGTTTGTTTTCTAAAGCAAAGGTGGTCAATACATCTCGAATAATGTTTGTGTTATTTGACCTGCTCAATAAAAAAAAAAACCCTTAGAAATTCACTTAAAAAACACAAAGGTTACAGGGACGTTATAGTTAGGAAACATTAAAAAAAAACGTAGAAATTCACTGAAAAAAATTAAAGGTTACAGGGACGTTATATTTAGGAAACAACATTAAAAAAAACCTTAGAAATTCACCGAAAAAAACAAAGGTTACAGTTTCGGTATAGTTAGGCTCAGATTCACTCATACAAAACCAGTGAAATTCAGCAGTTATAGTTAGCTGAGCTAACTATAGTGACGCCCCCTCAATGCACTGCTTATGACCTCACATATTACGTCACACATGACATGGTCAGTGACATTACTGATGACCACCACCTCCCCAGGGCTTATGTTTTATTAATGCGGGGAGCTGCGTGGACACCTCTTTAATGTGTATTTTAGCCCTGCGGAGGTGGTGGTCCCTAGGGGGGGTCCGCTCAACCCTCCAGATATCAGTTTTTGTATATAGCCCCGGGGAGGTGGTGGTCCCCGAGGCCTGGTGGGGGTCTGTGTGTTCCCACCACATTAATAAAACATAAGCCCCGGGGAGGTGGTGGTCCTTGGGGCATAAATAAGCCCTAGGAGGGGACCCCATGTGCCCCCTTCCTTATTAATTAAACTCAGCAAGCCCCCAGGATCTGGTCCACCCGGGGGGCAATATTAAAAGCAAACACGGCAGACCACGGATTCACGCGGATATTCGAGAGTATTTGCTAATTTTTTAGTGAATTCAAAAACAAAATTGCTTTTTTGCCCTGCTGTGTTCCCTCTGTGCTCCTATGACCAGCGTTAGAGGGTCAGGGCATTTCTACCCTGCCCCCTTTTCTTTTTTTGTGCTTTTTCTGGGACTCGACTGAAGCCGAGTCCCAAGATGGCTGCCAACACTTCCTGGTTGAAGTGTTGGCAGCCAATCAGAGCTCTGCAGATCTCTGTGCGAGCTCATTATAAATTCATGAAGGCTTTGTGACCTCAGACATACAAATCTGGATTTCCTTCAATTTCTCGCAAACTACTGAACGGATTTATAGCAAATAACTGAAACCGTAATCTACGAACCAAAAGCTACCTTTCTGCCAAATTTGGTGTAATTCCGTCTAGCAGTTCGGGCTGCAGGTGTGTCTAGATACTCTATGGGAATTACCAAGGGAAACACACTTTTTTGACCCCCCCCTTTTTCTCGGCCCCCCGCTTGACGGATCGCCCTGAAACTTTCCATGCACAACTAGAATCATCGGGGCATTTTTTTCCGAAACTTTTGTGAAGATTTGTCAAACGGTGCCGAAGACATAGGCAAGTCAAAAAACGATTTTCCTATGGAAACATGGTCCTAACTATAACTACCTACTGGCAACTGATATATATATATATATATATATATATTTAGTTAGTTATAGTTATAGTTATACTCCGGTCACACTCTCCATAGGTAAGACATTTTTCCTTTTTTTCCGTAATAACTTTGGTACAGTTGATGAACCTGCATGAAACTTTCCAAAAAAGAGTTCATCCACTTTGACTTCTCCATGGAAAGTTTTGAGCTGATTCACTAACTTTTGCAAAAAAAAGTGGGGTGTCCCAAAAGTGTGATTTTCAATTTTAATTCAAAAGTTTGCTCTCCAACAGAAAAAAACGGTTGAACAGAATTACGCCAAATTTGGCACGAACTTAGAACTTTATTCAGGAAGTGTGCTTTTTGTTGTTCAGTGTAAATCCGTTCAGTAGTTTTTAAGGAATTTGAATGCTCGGAACCGCAGATCCAGAAAAAGGATCCACTGTACCAGAAAGATCAGATTGGCTGGCCACAAAATGAGAGAAAATGTTGCGTGAGCCCATACAGGACTTGGTATCTCAGACCTTTCAAAAAGTGAAAAAGGTCATTTAAGGGGGCAGGGTGAACACAACCTGACCCCACGGACCATGTGAAGGGTCACAAAGGGACCATCCCTGTGGTTAAAATTAAGAAAGTTAATTTTTTGCCACATGATCTGCGATTCCAGCAGCTGGATCCACAGTACCCAGCGAGGTTCTCCTTTGTGGTATCACAGATCCAACACGGTACCTCAGTTCCAAAGGAAAAAAAATTAAAATTAAAATCGTCTGGTCCTAGACCAGACCCTCAGGCCAACCACCAGTGTGCAGGCCGAAGGCATGAGAAGTGGGGAGGTTGGCTGTCCATGGGGTGTTGGACGCAGGGCCAACCACCCCCACTGCGCACGGCTGGTTAGTGGCCCATGGGTGGTTGGGGGATGCAGCCAACCCCTGATGCACACAGCCAAAGGGCTTGAGCAGTGGAACTTTGCCTGCCTGCAGGGTACTGGGGACAGGTTACCTGTGAGGGTTGAGTGCTGGGCCTGGTTAGAGGCCAGGCCAGGCAGCCAACCCTAAAATGAGCTTGGCCAAAGGCCATGCACAGCAGGGTGTGCAGCATAGGTCACTCACATGGGTTAGGCACAGCAGTGGCTGGAGGCCAAGACCTTCAGCCAATCCCCATCAGCGCAAAGCCAAAGGTGGTTGGGTGGAAGTCCTGGCCTCAGCCCAGGCCCCGAGGTCAATACCCTACTGTGCATGGCCACAGGCTGTTCCCATTCGGGGGTTGGTTGCCTGTGTGGCTTGCTGCCGGTCACCTGCAGGGGGTGGGTGCAGGGTGCAGCCAATCGCCCATTGTGCCTGATGCACGGACTTTCTCCTTTGGGTGGACTGCCCGCATGTTGTTTGCTGCAGGTTGTCTACAGAGGGTTAGGCGTATGGTCAACTTAGAATATGGTAAATAACACAGAAGTTCACTTTAAAAAACCATAGATTAAAGTGACGCTATAGTTAGGTTTAGTAAGAAGATCTTAACATACAATAAAAACTCCCAGGAAATTCAATGAAAATCAAATGGTTAAAGGGGCGTCATAGTTAGGTGTTAAACTTGCCAGTTATAGTTTAGTGAAGTAACTATAACTTGCACCAGTCATGCACTTCTTATGACCTCACATGTTACATGACTCAGGACTTGTAAAATGACATCATTGATGACATCACTGATAACATCTCAAATTGGATGTTGTTCTCCTCCCTCACTCACTCACACCATCTCTCCCCTATGACACCCCCTCCCGATACGCCTCGTGGCAACGGATGGTAGCCTTTGTGGTGGCCTTTTGAACTTTCTTATGTCCCTCTCCCCCTCTATAGTGGTAGGTGTTATTAGCTTTGGTAATGCCAGGAGCTTTTAAAATATGCCGGTATTGGTAAAACCTACAGAGTCAGTCAGTCATGGTAGAAGTAAAGAACCCATTGTTTTTCAATACTTTAAAGATGGCTACTGAATTGAGTGTTGCAACATGTGTGTCTCCTAGCCACATTGTGTCACACAACAGGGATGCAACAATGTTTTCTGTACTACCAAGATGGCTGCCTCGTTGTGTCATCATGATGTGTCATGCAACATGGTTGCCATCATAACAGTGCAGAAAACATTGCTATCTACACTTTCAAAGTGACTGATGCGTTGTGTAAGGCAACATGACGATACAACGCATGTTGCATCACGTAACATGACAACCGTCTTTGAAGTATAGAAAACAATGTTTTCTATACTTTTAACATAGCCTATCATTGCTATTGGCTTGGCCAAAGAAGCTGCATTTTAAAAGCGTCCAGCACTGGAAAATCTGATAATGTCACCTGCGCAGAATTGGCAAAGTGAGACTGATTGACTTCGCCAGTGCTTGTTTATGCGGGTGTCACCAAAGTGTTCCCGGCTTACAAATAAACCAACAAAGTTTGGTAAAGCGGATAATTATCAAAGATTGCAAAGCCCATTTGTGAGACTGACCGATTTTCAAAGTTGTAAGATTGTCAGCAAACCAATTAACAATGATTTATAAGTTAAAGTATAAATTATCAGCAGAGCTGGGTGCATCAATGGAGAATTGCCAGAAATAAGTGACTCAGAAGCTTATGGGAAACATTCTTACATTCTCCCTTCCAAATTAGGGAGAGGGAAGTACCACAAACAGATGAACAAAAGGACGAGACAGCCATTTAATCAAGAAAATTAACCAAAATGTGGGTGAGCCCGGTCACCAACGAACACATGTTAAGAACAGAACTGAAAATATACATTTCAGAGTGGGCATGTTTCCCAAAATAATTTGACAGATTTTGTGACTTAATTAGGGACATGATATTCAAACAGAGGGCCAAATTTGCTTACATTTTGTGCCAGGTTTGCATCACAAAAGTGACGCAAATCAGGCGCAAAATGTTGTGGTAGGATTAACTTTCCAATGCAAATCATGATTTGTGTTGGAAAGTTGCCTAAAGAAACACAAAGCAGTGCTATGCGTTGCCTTGAGCTACTTTGTGTCAAGGATGTGTACCAAGGGTGGTAAAAGGGCATTCCCATGCAATCACCTATCGGTTTTGATGTGAATCCCTATTTACTAACATCGGTAGACAGGGATTTGGGCCCACAAATTTTGCCTCCTTGAGGCAGGCGTGACAGTGGAGCAACATTTAAAAGTCCCCACATTTTTTCAGCGTTTCACTGCAGAGCACACATACAAATTAGGAAAAATACTGAAGCATAGTTTTTGTACTGAAAAGGTCCCCTTCCAGTGCAAAACTTATGCTTAACCGAACTCACACCTTTGAACTATGGTGCAAGGGTGTGTGCATTGGAGCAAGGCAGCCTAAAGTGCGCCATCACTGGAAAGAAAGAAACAGAACCATATCTTAGATGATATGGCGCTGTTTTTCTTTCGCCCTTTGACGAAACACAGCATGTACAGCATGGCTCCAAAACTTTACATGTGGGTGGGGAGATATAGAAAATGAAAGGCCACAGTAGGGGGACAAAATAATACCTATAGCAGTGGTCTTGGCAACTTGACATAATGTGGAAAGGGTAGAGTCCATGTAATTTTGGCTCTAAAATAGACTGCTAGCCCCACGTACTTACTGCACACTCAGCAGATTTCAGAAACTGTGTGCTAAGTTTCCATTCGAATAATGGGCACACAGCTGTTGCTACCTTGGAAGGGGAGTAGTTATTTCAGGGAAGCTTGAGATAGCTTGCTTACAGAAGAATGTCTCTAGTGAAATCATAAGTACATTCCCAAATGGATTAATACAAACCCTCAAGAAGATTAAAACTTCTGTTGATGTTGTAGTCACCGGGCTCAGAACATACAAGTGGAAACTTCTTCTCCTCAGATAAATATGGTAAGTATTCACACAAGTCATTGCATTAATAGCTAGATTACATTCACAGTTGATGCTTACCATCTCTGTATGCTTGGAAGTTTCCAACAAACTTGAGATACTCATAGGTAGGAAACTCCTTTGGGTCCAAGCACCCTCTCAAAAGGTGACAGCAAAACTCTAAGCATCTTTCAGCTGCATTGTTTGGGAAAAAACAGGCATTAGTAGATAGATGGATAGAAAGATAGATAAATAGATAGGTAGGATAGGATAGATAGGCAGGCAGGCGGTCAGACAGGCCGGTAGAAAGATAGGTAGATGGAAAGATATAGTCTGTACTGTACGATATTTTGTCAAAATAAAACCAAAATATGAGCATGTTTTATTTTGACCTACAAAAATCTTGAATAACGAATAGCAACTACCAAAATATTGTCAAGGTAGTATATGCAAGTAAGTAATAATCTACTAATCTTAAATCCACAGTTATAACTACTGTGAAGATATTCTTAAGGCATGCAAATGTGGCATTAAGAATAATAAATCTATACTTAGCCATACAGAGTTACCTTGATATTATAGTGGTAGATGCTAATATGGAGTTAATATTTTGTAGGTCAAAATAGAAAACATGATAATGTAGTAGAACACCATATTCATGCCATGATGTTGTTGAAGTAGGGGTTCAGAATATGCTAGATGTGATTGGAAAATCTTGATTTTTCAGAAATGTTTTCTTTTTGCACCATACTTGTTAGTGTTTTCTATTATGGATTTTGAATTTTAGTGACATTATGCTAAGAGGTGTAATTAATAGTATCACAAGTAGGCCACAAATCAGAAAATAGAGCACAAAACACCTTGGGCCACATGCCTACATCAGGTATAACTTTTATTATTCCTAGCCCTTTCTTCCACAACATCTCATAATTTAGGATCCTGCAGAATCGATTTTCGATTCGATTTTAGAGCTTTTATTCGGTTAAATAAATCAACCATATAAGCAATACAGACATAAAAAAGCTCGATCTACAGGAAAATCCCCCAAAAAATATAAAACAGTGGGATAAAAAAGCGAATACATCAAGGTGCGTAAACATGTTAATACAGATACAAAGTGCAAGTGCATAATTCACATGAAGGTCCAAACATTTACTGGATCATATATTATCCTAATTCAAAAGTGCAAATGCATATAATTACATATAAATTCAATATAAATTCTTAATACCCTTAAAACACACAATCAGATATCAATAATCATAGATTTCCTAACACTAATAGATTTCAGAAGAAATGTAGCTAAATAAAAGCATAATCGTGGGTCATCCAATCTAAAGAGCAAGTTCAAGGCATCTGTAGTGGATCTTATATTGTAATGTAGAAAAAAAGGTTTTAAATAAAATCTCCTAAAATGGGAATAAAATAGACAGAATAATAACATATGGCAGCAGCTTTGTCTTGAGACTCCATCACATGGGCATACATGAACAGAACACTGTTTCATAATTGGAAAATTAACAAGATGATGTACAATACCCAATCTTAAGCGTGTCAGCACAAATCGATGTGAAACTCTAGTCACTGCTGATAAATAACTTTGAAAACCCTGTTTAAGGTCCAATTGCGAATAAAAGAGGAAAGTTGATTGATTCTTGATAACACATGAACGAGCCTCTATTTTATTTGCTAGCATGGTTAGTTTTATCTCAGCTCTAGCAACAGAAAGAGTACACCCAGGATCCGTTCTGATGTCACAATTGAATAAAGATTTAAACCAATAAATAATATAATTAAGCCAGGGTATTCTTAAACAATTCTCCAATTTAAGGCAGTCCCGTATAATAGATTGAGTAAATAATGTTTCCTCTTTTGACCATATAGATTTCCATAATAAAAGGGGTCGTGTTGAAGCCAGATCTGAAATATATCTGATGCCCACCTCACGGTGGAGCAATTCCGTAGAGGCAGATGAAGGGGCACAAAGTAAGCGTTTTAAAAACGAATTTTCAGTTTGTTGTAATATATTACCTTGAAGATGACCCCAAACACCTGCCCCATAAAGAGCTGCGGTAACGCATCGTATCTCATAGATTGTCAACATATCTTTAATGCGTCGATTTCCCAATTTAGCCGCAAATCTAAAAATACCATTTATATTTCTAAGCATCTTAGAACAGGCATTATCCTGTTCCTGGGCCCATGACCTATTCCCTGCAAATGTAATACCCAGGTAACAAAATGTCTTAACTATCTGGACCTTGGAACCTTCAATAAAGTAAGAGCTAGATGTTATAGGGTTCCTACCGCAAGCCATAACAAAAGTTTTTGATTTATTAATTAAAAGTTTTCTTTTAGTTATAAAAACAGTAAAATTATCAATAAGACGCTGTAGCCCAATAGGGGTGCGAGAGAGTAAAACCGCATCATCGGCATATAAAAAGATTGGGACAGACTTCCCATCCACCCTAGGGGCATCCGACTCAAACAATTTCAGTGTTGCGTCAACTTCATTGATAAACAATGAAAAAAGTAATGGAGCTAAGACGCAGCCCTGTCGGATGCCTCTTTTGACTTTAAAAGGCGGGGTATATTCGCCTAAATGACCGTACCGCACCCTACTCGATAGCTCCCCATATAATCTAGCCAAGAAAAATATAATCTCTTTGGGGGCACCCATATCCAACAATAAGGGCCATAAAATGGAGTGGTCTACCAAATCAAAAGCGCTGCTAAGGTCAGCAAAACACAAATATAAATTTCCCTCCTTAGCTAATGTGTACTTGCCGATCAAAAGATCCAGATTGACACACTGCCCCAGTGTGCCAACACCCTTTCTAAACCCATATTGCACTTGAGTAAGGACTGACTTTTCTTGGACCCAGGTTTCGAGTCTTGATAACATGACCCTACTCATGATCTTTATAGACGAGTCCAATAAAGAAATCGGGCGATAATTACAAGCATCAGTCTTAACACCCTTCTTATAAATTGGTATTATAATTGACTGGCCCCAAGATAAAGGAAAATGAGTCTCAACGGCGACATTAAAAACTCTGGTTAAAAACGGCGACCATAAAACCATTTCATTTTTATAAAAGTCTATCGGGACCCCGTCGGGACCCGGTGCCTTACCCCCCTTACTACTGATTATGCCCTCAAAAACTTCCTCTATACTAATTGACAAGGGCAATTTTGGCCATTCAACAGGATTATGATTAGACAAAGTGAATGGAACATCTTTATCAAAAGGATTAAAAATAGTGGAAAAATGGGCTACCCAAGAATTACAGTTAATATAAGAATTAAATTCTGGAATATGGTCGTCCTTCAAAAAGGAACTATTGACGGTATCCCAGAAAAGTTTATTATTTTTAGTATCGGCTGCCAGACTTAAGTCTTCCCAGGCTCTTTCTTGGAGTTCCAATTTCCTGATTTTTAGGGTTAAAGCGTATTCCTCACGTAAGGCCTTAATTATATCCGGGTTTCTTGGCTTACACCCCAGAGCTTGTTTAAGGCGGCCCAAAGCCCCTATGCAGTTATCATCAAACCATCCCACCTTAGGTTTTTTATTTCTACACACTGGTTTCAACAAAAGGTTCTCCACAGTATTATTGATCCTTGTAAAATTATCAAGCAACAATGCTGGGTCAACCTCATCCCCTAAGCAGACTTGAATTTCATTCTGACACTGTGTAATAACTTCGTACTGGATTTTAGATGGGTCCAGACCAGCCCATTTTATCCGGACACCATTCGGTCTGGTGGGGGCAATACATAGGCTGTGTGGAACACTGGTAATATTTTTAAAGCCCCAACACAATAAATACAAAGAAATACTATTATGGTCACTAGTTGGTTGGTCCGTTATCCAGGGGGTTGAAAATAAATGTACAATATTACTAGAAATAATAATGTGATCAATATTAGACGATGCATTCCTACCTGTGAATGTGGGACATATCATGTTGTTTTTATCGGTAGCACAATACAGTAATTCTAAATCCAGTTTAACGATAACACCATTTAAGGCACTACCATATTCACAATGGGGGAAATGCATATAGCAATCATCTTCAAATTCCCCCTCCTAGGCCCACAAACTTTGGTCAGGGACAATGGGCATATTTGAACATTAAAATCGCCAACCCAAAGAATAATAATCGGTTTCCTAATGGTACTAGTCAATTTCTCGAGTTCCCTTTCCAGGGTATGGACAATAGAACTACGTAGGGAATTAAACAGATTGTTATAAAAATTGATCAAAATAACATCATTACCCACGGTGGAAGACATCCACATAATCTGAGCATAAGTTCCCACAGTAATACAACTTTTAATTTTACATTTATCCAAATTAGTAGAAATCAAAATCAAGAGGCCGCCCTTAGCTCTACCCGAAAGGGAGGCCTGGGCTGGAAACTAATATGAGGTAAAACCCTCTACATATATTGGATCGGTGCACCACGTCTCCTGTAAACATATAATATCATGTTGGGCCAAAATAAAATCAGACCATGATGGTGTACCTATTTTGCTTTTAAGCCCAGCAATGTTCCATGTAGTAACTTGGTACCCTTTGCCCATATTAGTTTCATAGAATTCCTGAGGGGGTACTTCGTGTCCCACCTCTTTACTAGTAATAATTGATTCTACTGGAATACTTTCTGAATTACTAGGGATACTGACTGTCCATAATACGTTAGTGGATAACGACTCACATTGCTCTATCATGCATAAACCAACTTTACTAGTTATGATCTTAGCATTTGAAGTTTCCATTATGGGACTTTTAGATAAATAACTCTCAAATGCAACCTCATTAGCCCGTATCAGTCCCTCACGTCAATCATTGGTATCCAAACTACTCAGAGCCTGATACCTATTAGTTACTGGAATAGCAAAATGAGGCAGGGTGGAAACCTGAGAAGAAGCTAACAAAGATCCATTTGGAGGCCAGCTTACGTTTCCATGCATCACCCTCAGGTGTCTATAAAAGTACCCCAGAGGAAGAAGAGTGGTATTAAATTCCCCCCGTATGGGAGGTGGTGCATTTTTAAGGGTATTGGATGCCCATCTTGGTGATCTAAAATTAATGATGATACAGTCCCCATCAAAGCATTTTTTCAAAGGCCCGATCCAGCCCACCCTACGGGTTGTTAAAATCTGGTTTATTCCTTCCATAGGATAACCACAACTATTAGTCAGCCAAAACACTACTTTGTTCATAAGTGAACCATGTTCTTCTGCCTGCCCAATTTGAAGTTTGGGGACGTTGGCCAAAATTACAACATAGGGACTACATTCGGGGGCAAATTTGCAACCGGGGCCATTATCCTATCCCCATGGGCTAAGGGTCTTAGACCATCAGGCTTTATAGGATCAGATGATTTAAATTCGTCTGGCTTGTTCATTACTTGCTCCTTTTGAGGTGGTGCAAATCCACTATTAGTAGTTAGGTTGCCTATTACTATATTTCTATCTTTTTCCCTATTTTCTGCTTGTATAATAGGGGCCCGCTCCTTACAATATTTGCTACAATCTCTGCGATCGTTACCTACAACAGTAGTCGGGTCAATAGGGTCTATAATAACATCCTTTTGATGATCCCTAATTGACTCTTTTTGGAATTTACAATTAACTATATCCAATACTCCACTAATTTTATGGATTTCTCTAGCTAAAATGTCCAATTTATCATAAAGCGGCCTTAGGAGCTCTATAATTTTATCAGGGATAGTCGCTAATGTTAATTGTTGAGATATAGGGTCTGTACAAGACAAAGGATCAGCAAGTTTCCCATTTCGAATACTCTTAACATTTTTAGCTTTGGCCTTAGAATTAAAATTCCCCTGTTCTAGGGTATTCTTTCTACGTCCCCTGGTCTTTATCGGTAGCGGCGGGCTTTCAAGAGCGGTCAAATTAGGGGTCATAGATATTCGAGTAAGATCCCCACAAATCCCTCCTGAAACAATAACGACCGGCTCAAGCTCATCGACCGCCAAGGAGTTATTGGTCGATTTACTGGATCCGCTCGCACTAAAGGGACCGGAAGGGGCCCCAGCCCCATTTCCCTGTTCTACCCCGATAAAGCTTGAGCCCATAGAGAGACGCCTCTCAGTACGGTCAATTTCCTCAGTGAGAACATTGACCGCTTTAACCAAAAATGAATCAATCGTTGGACATGATTTAGCAGAAAAAGACTTAGCTAGCTTCCTCCTTGCCATGAGGATGCTACAAAGGAGGCTATACGGGCAAAGGATAAATATGTGTCCCTATAAAAAAAAAAAAAAAAAAAAAAATGCCTACAAGAGCGTAGGGGTTACTTCCCCGAATATGATGCAGTGGCTAAAATAGGACTAGGAGGGCCAATACAAGGCAGTAAATATTAACCTCCTACAATCTTAGTGCCTTGAATCTATACTAAACAACAAGTTTGCCCCCTTGATGGATCTCTTGCTATAAGGTTTCACCTTTAAAACTAAAGTGCAAAGTGGGTTGGCTATATAATGGCATATACTATACAATATAGATTAGTCTTCCATAGGCAAACTCACTATACATAACCTTTGGGGTTTAAACAACCCGCTAGTAATAAAATATAGGACCGATAAACCTTAGATAAAATAGCATGTACTGAAGAAAACGGTACAATAATGGAACTGTTGAGCTCCAAATCAGAGACCCACAAAGACAATATAAGACATAAATCTATCTACCACACAAATGTACTCACTATACCGGTACTTGATATTCAAATGGTTCGTTGGTAATAAAGTGCAAAAAGAGTAATCCTTAAAGTGACATGTGCTAGGCAAAAATTGATATATCGCATAAAAAAATCCCACGGTATCACACATACAATACAATGTTAAAAATGGGAAATTAAAACCAAGGAAATATTAAAAGGGAATAAAAACCAAAAACGACGACAACAAAGAAATATTAAAATACAGGGGGTCAGTTTGCGGTGACGGTGACGAGCACCAAAGTTAAAAGAGATCTAGGACGATAATCTGCATCTCCGGTTGCTCACAGTTCAATATAAGGGCGCGGCTATTAGGCACGATTGGGCACGGTACCTATCCGTTAAGTTCTCTGTTCCAGTTAAAGTCCCGGTTGTTAGAGGGGGGGCCCAACCTGACTATAACGGGCCCACCCTTAGCGCTGCGGTAGACGCTCAATAAATTGATAGTGCCTCTGAGCGCAAGCTAAAGCGTCACAGGTGCGCCTGGGTCCCCGGGAACTACTGGAAATTAAGGACACTCAGAGCTGGCCGTTTCCCTCACGGCTCCCAGTCTGATACTGCGAAAGGATACTAACATAAAACCTCCCAAATCGCCTTATCTTTCACAGTCAGTTTACATGCAAAATATTTGGGAATACTGGGGAGCAATAAATTTCCAGCGACCTCGATCAATAATATGGCCCTGCCCGGCCTCCTTCGGCCTCTGACGCGCGCAGACGGGCCCGCCCTTAGCCTGGGCTTCGCCCGTGCGCGTCCCGTGCTGCGGGAGGGCAGCCGCGCCTTTAGCCTGGCGGGAGAAGCTGGGGCAGCTGGGGGATGTAGGCCGTTCCCCTCACGGCAGCGTAGAGTAGGCAGGAGCCGTTCCCCTCACGGCGGTGGCGTGGAATGAGCGAGAGCCGTTCCCCTCACGGCGGTGGCGTGGAGTGAGCGAGAACCGTTCCCCTCACGGTAAGTTCCAACAGTGCAAAAGCGTCCCGCGCTGCGGGAGGGCAGCCGCGCCTTTAGCCTGGCGGGAGAAGCTGGGGCAGCTGGGGGATGTAGGCCGTTCCCCTCACGGCAGCGTAGAGTAGGCAGGAGCCGTTCCCCTCACGGCGGTGGCGTGGAATGAGCGAGAGCCGTTCCCCTCACGGCGGTGGCGTGGAGTGAGCGAGAACCGTTCCCCTCACGGTAAGTTCCAACAGTGCAAAAGCGTCCCGCGCTGCGGGAGGGCAGCCGCGCCTTTAGCCTGGTGGGAGAAGCTGGGGCAGCTGGGGGATGTAGGCCGTTCCCCTCACGGCAGCGTAGAGTAGGCAGGAGCCGTTCCCCTCACGGCGGTGGCGTGGAATGAGCGAGAGCCGTTCCCCTCACGGCGGTGGCGTGGAGTGAGCGAGAACCGTTCCCCTCACGTTAAGTTCCAACAGTGCAAAAGCATCCCGCGCTGCGGGAGGGCAGACGCGCCTTTAGCCTGGCGGGAGAAGCTGGGGCAGCTGGGGGATGTAGGCCGTTCCCCTCACGGCAGCGTAGAGTAGGCAGGAGCCGTTCCCCTCACGGCGGTGGCGTGGAATGAGCGAGAGCCGTTCCCCTCACGGCGGTGGCGTGGAGTGAGCGAGAACCGTTCCCCTCACGGTAAGTTCCAACAGTGCAAAAGCGTCCTGCAGAATCTTTCTGAGAGCAGATCTTGTTTTAGTCATCCTAGAGTGGTACCTGTGATTTGATCCATTTAGCTGTTCATCCAGAAGTACATTAAAATATCCTGCCACAATATAAGGTGATGAATACTTATTAGCACTAATAGCATAATTTCTTAACACCATGGGTTGTCAATATATGGACCATAAACTGATACTAAAGTCATATGAAAGCCCTGAGCACCTCACCAGATCAATTAATTACTTTAGAATTCTTAAACCTCATCCCTTTCTTAGCAATATTGCTTTAACCCTTGTTACCCCATCTGTGTAGAAAGAAAACCCTGACTCTCTCTACTATGGGGCTAGCCATCCAAAAGCCTGTGTCACGTAGGTTGGTTTCTTGGATGAAGATCACATCTACCTCTTTCTGGTATGTGTACTTAAGCAATCTCTCTTATCAAAACTTAACATTCCATATGTAACATCTGCGATAAAGATAGCTACCATGGTCAATATCCATTTATAAGAAAGAAGCTCAGGGCATAAATAAAGCAGACCTGACAAAATGGGGATTATATTTTTATTTCCCTGTTGCCTCATGTTTAGCGTCCCACCAATCCCATCCCAACAGCCCTACTACCCTGGAGAACCCACTATATCATGGTTTCTGACGAAAAAAGTAAGCCTTCTCATCACCCATTGTGATATAGAGTGACCTAGTCTATAAAAAGCATAAAGTATACTGTGCTGGAATACTGTACTTGATCTCTTGATTCCCAGCCACCAGCTCATTGAATAGCCTGAAGGGTAAATCTTTGTTTCCTGGACCTTTTTCGTAATTTATTCAGAGTGTATTACATATGTCAGATCAGCCACCTGAAGGATTTTAAGTGCCTTCTAAAGATTTTTTTCTTTGTGGCAAAACATAGAATATTTACAAATATCTTCCTTTGTTTTGATTAGGTGGTATTACCCTACAGGGACCCCTCTGTACTCTCTGTAAGTGACTGCTACTCTCCTCAGTAGACATCCTTTAATGCAGACTGCTTCAATTGTAGGATTCCAAAGGCCTCAATACTATATTCTCGGCTGCCCCAGGGATTCTGCTGATGCACAAATTATTGCGTCTAGCTCTGTTATTAATGATCTCCAACCAACCCTCTATAGAGTTCTCACTAGCCTCAAACATAGCAATAGCTCTGGTATTGGCCTTAGTATTTTCAAGTAACTCATTGGAAGTAATCTCAAGATGCTGTGTTTTCTTGAATAGATCTTTGAGTTCTTTTGTCTAAACTGGAATACTTCACTTAAATCCCAATTATGTGCTGCTCCGAACTTGGCAAGAATCTTTTCTTCGTATGTCCCTAATTACATTTTCTAGGACCCGGCTAGCTTCACTCCTTTATCATATAACTGCAGAAGGTATACACGGATTTCCTGCTTCTGCTGTGATGAGATATGTACCCTCAATCTGTAGTTCACCTGTTTCATACATCCCCAACCATTCGCCATTTGCTTCTTGGACATTCAAACTATCTAGAATGCTGTAGGATCAAGTGGCGCTATCTGAAACAGGATTTGAGTGCTTAGCCGCATTTTCTGATTTATTCCATAGTTTCTTTGGAAGAGCTCCCTGCCTTTGATCCATAATATTGTTCTCCTGATATGACTGCCTGTCCAAGAGTTTGCCTCTGAATGGAGGGTTGAGGGGACTATCTGCTATTTAATTCTATCACACCTCCCTCTAACCAGGGAGAATAAAGTCTGACCCTGGATACTGTTACCTTCCACACATTCTAATTTGGGTTATGGCCTCTTCGGTCAAATGACTCGGCAGGAACTTGTATCCTGCTTGACCCCCTGATCCAGAATAGAATCTACCCGCACACCAGATATTCTCTCACTGCCAATTATATCTCTAGTTGTGTCTGTAATTGCAGCTTTGGACATGGTCTCCACCACTGAGAGTACTAAGACGGTTCTCTGCGTTGTTTCAGGTTAATGTTAAAAACCTTTTTATAAAGCCTAACTAATGGAGTGTTAGCTGATTTATGCTGTTTTTGACCTTAATTTTTGCCTTTACTTTCCCTCCTCTCTGATATCAGCAGAGCTAGATTTTGAAGTTAAGTAAAGGGGCCTTTCTCCCTCTTACTCTGGGGGCACTTGTTGCTTACCGATGAAGTCTCATTGCAAGTCTAATTTCTTCAAAACGGTTGTTCTAGTGGTATCCTAAGAATGTATCCTGGAGTCTGTTAATTCTGATTTGGGAGTTTATGCTCTTTCCTCTCTATTCCTAATCCTGCTCCTATCTGTAGCCTGACTTCCTCTAGGAAAAGAAACCTCTTTCCTAACCACCGCTGAAGTCTTGATGCAGGTTCAAACTCTTCTTTTCACTCCGTGTGTCACCTGCTGGATTTCAGCGGCGGCCACGTGCCCCCAAACCCTCAATCTTATTCCCTTCTACCTGAGCTCTCTGGGCAGTAAATTCCTCTAGTTTAGCTGCTACAGATCTCTGTCTCCGATGCAAGCAATCTATTCCTCTTCTGTCAAAAACACAAGGCTACATGCACATAAGGCAATTTCTTCATTGCTCCTGTTCACCCAGGGCATGTTCAATTATGTCTCCTCTCTGAAGCACCTGCACAGCAGCCTCCAATACATGTCAGACTCCTCCTGGTGTTTCAAGTTGTGGGAGTCAACCACCAGAAACAAATATAAGGGGAGCTTTTTACCTAACAGAACACCATGAGCCCAATGTCACCTCAGGTATGATGGAGTGTGGTTACTCATGCCAGTATTTTGTTCATCGTGTTTATGTCCTATATTTCCATAATTAAATATCACTCAGGCAGAGTGGCTCCTGACTGCACTATTTTCCGGCTGCCATGCTACCTGTGCTTGTCCACCTTCATGTGCTGCAAAGAGTTGAAGAGGAGATTGGCCCTTTAGTCTCAGAAATAGCAAGGTTTGGTTCAAATAATAAAGAGACAGAACAAAGGGTCAGATGTACAAAGGGATTTAGCGTTCGGCAATCCTCTGATTCAGTAAATCAGAGGATTTGCAAATGCTAAAAGCCTTTTTTCAAATCTACCAAGCCCATTCAATGAGTCAAAAATGGTTTTCCAAAATTATTAAATGGGCTTAGGAAACCATACTGAAATGGTATTTGGAAGTGGTGTGTTTACAGCGTCCCTTCCAAATGCTGATTCCTTATTGTATGTATAAATGTTATAGAACTAAAATCAGTTGCAAAACATTAATGTTCTACCAACTACACAAAGGTAGTGGCAACTCATTCGCAAATGGGAAGTGGATCCCTTAACCTTTGTGAATGTTGGAAAAAACATTTCTTAAGAGTAGGCAATGGTCCATGGGATCTATTCTTATAAAGATACAACCTACTAGAATAATGCATTCAGTGATTATATTTTTTGACTGCATCATTGGAATCTTATTGCACACTGACCAAGTGCACCTGCACACCTCAGTGAGATTATTTTTTTAAAAGGACTCTCACCCACATCATTATTGTGGCATGGTACATCATTGAGCCCTCATCTCGAGTGTAAGTACGCTTAAATAGGCTCAACCTTGATTAAGGGATCTCTTTGCGGTTATTGTGCTAAAGGGATCTGCACATTAATCAATTAAGATTAAGCAGATGGAAGAATGCTTTATAAACCTTTAATCAATCTTATGTGGAAAAAGAGGATGCCCTGCCAATTTCTCCACAATTGACTTTCCCTAAAATTTGGCCTACAACAGGAGCTCAAGAATTTGAATTTATAAGGAATCCTCTTGATGCCCATTAAATTTCCAACAGTCCTTCAAACTTAGCAGCATTGTGGCTTCTCAGAGGGCATGGACATCTGAAAGATTTTGGGGGCCCTGGGCCAAACTTATATTGGGGGCCCAATATTCGGACCAGCTTAGAATTTATGATCCAATTTCTGCTTTTTCATGCTTTCTTTGGTCAAGTCACCCCCACTGCACAGGCACACTGGTCCAAATTCTAAATGTGTTTCCATCTAATATTCAGGGATAGTGATGTCTGTGTTCAATATTGTAATATAGAAGCAGCTCTCTAATATTATTGCAAATAATCTCGCAGAGAGACTGCCATTTCTGATATGTGACCATTTCTAATATGTGAGGTCCTGTTTTGATCTAAAAGGATCTCTTTTATGGATATTGCATTGTGTTGAAAAACAAACTTTTCTCTGCAAAATGTGAGCAGTAGACTCCCACATATCACTCGTCTTAAACTAAACTAAAGAAAAATTATGTTTAAAACAATATATGTTTAAGAATCCTTCAAGGTCATCAGGGCAGGACTGAGGGCGTGGCTTGGCCAGCAGCGATGGCGGACGCGTGAGCAGAGAGCTCCGCATCAGCCTCACGTTTATCCTGATTTTACAGGCGTCCGAGGCTGAATTTTGCGCCACCGGAGCCCTTTGAGGGGGGCTGTGAGCGAGCAGAGAGGATCGGAAGGAGTGGAGAGGGCTGCCTGATCGAGTTACGGCGGAAACCGTGAGATAGCCCTGAGACGCAGGGAGCTCACAAGATGGCGGCGGCGATAATGATGCCGACTGAGGCGGCGACCGTGGGGCTCTGAGCACCGAATCGAGTAGGAGGGAGGTCCTGCGAGTGCTATCGGACCAGAGCTGCGGTTTGATGGTGGTGGCCGGCGGACTGGCAGAGTGAGGGACTGTAGGAGAGCGGCGGGCGGCCGTGGCCCGGCCCGTTTCCCCTGACGAACTGTGGAGGACTTCCGGCTGATTGTGGGAGATCGCAGAGCGGATTGCTGTCGACGGCGAGAGTGGTGTGCGCCGAACAGAAACGAGTGACTCGCACGAGTGCGGGAGCCTCCTGGACTCCTGGAAGAGGCACTGGAGCTGCCTCTTGTTATTGAGTACCGGCCTGGAGAACTGGTGGCGAAGAGCGAGCGGACGGCTCGCTGAAGGTACGCGGGCAGGGGGGTCTGAGGACTGGGCTGGGACCCCGGCCCTGGGCGGCAGCAGTGACCTGCGGACCGGACTCGGCGGTGGACCCTCCTCCGCTGAATAAAAGTCCCACCTGGGAGGCCCTAGGGACGAAGAGGCTAGAAGCTGGGGGGCCCGCTGGGAGTGAGGGGCTGCCGCAGAGAACAGAGGAGGCCTATTAGAGATCACTCGACCCCTTGGAGGGATCCCGGATGTGGGAGAGCCCCGCGATCACTCAGGGATCTATGAACTGCCTAGCCCGCTGCGCCGCAACCCGGAGAGGGGCCCCTGTTGCGACTGTGTGGATTCATTCACGGGGTGACCGCCTAGACAACAGAGTGAAAACTGAGTGCTTGGGAGGCGCTGGGTCCCCCGTTGAGAGGCACGGACAGGGGCATGCATATGCCCCAGTGGTGGCGATGAAGATAGCATGAGAGGAACGGAGCCCTCCGGCTAGTGGACTGTGACTGCGGGGTGATTGGAAAATGGAATGACCCACGTTCTGTCCTGTATCCCCTACTTCAGAGCTGAGCATAGCACGCCCAAACTCCTGCCGCAAGTAACGGGACGACAACTCCCATTGAATTGAGGAGAGAGCCAATACAGACCCTGCAGAGCACTCAGAGTAATGCGAGGAGTGTGACGACAGGAGCAAGAGGAGTCCTTGCAACTATGGGCAAACCTAAGGGCCGCCAGGCTGGGGTTCCCCAGGACCAGGGGGAAGAAACACAAGGACCGGCGAGCGGTGCCTCGGATGACCCAGTGCAGAGGCAGTTGCAGCAGATCCTGGCTGCCATAGCAGACACAAAGGCGACCCTTCATCAGGACATTAGCACGGTTGCAGTGGGGCTTGGCCTATTGCGAGACAAGCACAAGAAACTCTCTGAGAGGGTCAAAAAAACTGAACTCGATATCGCGGAAATAGCGCCAGCACACAAAGATGTGGCGCAGCAAGTGCAGGCCTTAACGGACAGGGTACCGACACTAGAACGCAGAGCTGAAGATGCGGAAGGACGCAACCGGAGGAATAACGTAAAGGTCGTGGGACTGCCGGAAGGATCAGAAGGGGGCGATATGGTGTCATTCCTGGAAACATGGTTCAGGAATGTAGTAGCTCCGGAAGGACTTGCAGCATTTTATACGCTTGAGAGCGCCCACAGAGTGCCGGCCCGACCACTGGCCCCAGGGAGGCCCCCAAGACCGGTGGTGGCCCGCCTGCTTCATTTCAGAGACAGGGACTTACTATTACAAAAGGCAAGAGCAGATGGCCCCTTTACAGTGGAAAATGCTAAAGTCACGTTGTTTCCGGACTATACGATGGAGGTGCAAAGGAGGCGCGCCTCTTACATAGCGGTCAAGAAAGCTTTGCGGGAGGAGGGCCTCCAGTACTCCCTAATGTTCCCAGCTCGGTTGCGTATTATTCTGGATGGAAATACTCACTATGTTGACTCTCCCCAGGAAGCTTGGGACTGGCTGGAGAACTACAAGAAGGAAATACCGAGATATGGGGCCCTGGGAGAGATGCATGACCGAAGGCTTAATATACCTGCGCAACCGCGTCGGCGCACCCGCAACAGGACCCAGAAGAAGCCCACGCTTACACAGACGGCTAGTGAGCGGGCAGCGGCGCTGCAGGCAGTGGTGGAACTAGCGCAAGTCCGAGCTCCTACATCGGATGAAGAAAAGGGCAATACCACTGACGGCTCTGTTGGGCAGGACTCGGACTCATCCTTAACTGGCGAGGAGCGGATGCCAGTGGTGACACCGCAGACGGCGGATAACATAGCCTGAAGCAGACGGCTGCAGGACTGTGCCAAACTAGAAACCTGCGAACTGGTCCGCTAGCGAGGGAATGGTGGACAGCCCAGACTGGTGTAGATGATTCGAGGCTGATGTGCATTATTTGGGATTTATTTGAGCCAGTTGCAATCCCCAGCACCTCTGAATTCGTCAGGGGACATTTGAGAGTGTTGTTTTCATGGTTTGGATGGGTACTAGCTTTGTAGTAGCTGTCCTGGGGAGGGGGAGTTGGGGTTGTTTCTTAGTATCAGGGGTTAATAGGGCCAGGCATGTCACTAACCTAGCTCACAGGGTTGCTTTCCAGATGCAGTTGGGATGGGTCCTACAAATGATCTGAAGTGTATATCCTGGAATGCGCGGGGCATGCATATTATGTGGCATCGCCAAAAGCTTCATGCGTATTTAGTGCGGAGAGGAGTTCATATTGCGCTGTTACAGGAAACTCATTTGCAGGCACAGGAGGGGGGAGCATTGCAGTGGCGCTGGCGGGGTCAATTGTACTACACAACCTATTCTGCCTTCGCCTGGGGAGTGTTGGTTTGGATAAGAGCGGGGGTGCCTTTCCAATGTAGGGAAAAGCTTATTGATCCAGAGGGCAGATTTGTCATGGTCCTTGGGAAACTAGATGGGCGTGACATTGCTCTGGGTAGTATATATGCTCCCAATACGGAGCAGCCCGCCTTTTTTGCACAGCTGTCCACGAAGTTGGCACCTTATCTTACCGGATCGGTGTTTGCCAGAACGTTATCAGATCATAATCCTGTATTCCTCCGGATGCACTGGTCGCGAATCCGGGCACGGATACCTACCTGGCGGCTCCGCCCAGAGACATTGGAGGACCAAGTGTTTAGGGACGCAGTGGGTACGTCCATCACCCAATATTTCGGGGACAATGAGGGAACTGCCTCCACGCCGCTAGTGGAATGGGACGCCTTTAAGGCGGTGCTTCGAGGGCGCTGTATGTCTGAGATGGTGGGAGTGCGCAGAGTGCTGTTGGAGGAGGTAGAAGAGGCCGAAAAACGCTTGCGGGCCGTTGAGAAAATACGCCCTGAAAGACCTGATAGACAGCGGGACTTGGAAGAGGCAAGAGAGGTAGTGGCAGGACAGGTGGAGCGCCTAAGATGCTTTGATCACAAGGCGTATATTACACGCACTCATGTCGAGGGGGATAAATCGGGAGCCTTGCTGGCCTGGCTGGCTAATCGCGCAAAGGATCGCCAATATTGGAGATCCGTGACACACAGGGAGGCGCCTGCTTCACTCAAGAAGGAATAAACAAGCTGTTTTACGATTTCTATAAGGAATTATACAGGAGCAAGACAGACAGGACCGGGGACGATTTAGAGGGATTTACACATGAGCTCCAGCTCCCACAACTGGAGGGTGACCAAGCTGAGGCGCTCGGCGGGGATATTGAACTAAGAGAAGTGCGGGCGGCTATTAAACACATGGCGCGGAACAAAACGCCGGGAACAGACGGGCTCCCGATCGAGTTTTATGCTACTTACTCTGAGCAGTTGGCGCCGCGGTTGATGACTTTGTATAATAGGGCGAAACACCTGGGCCATCTCCCTGTGTCCACAAGAGAGGCAGTTATTATCCCGCTCCTGAAACCTGGTAAGTCGGCATGGGATAGAACGACATATCGTCCGCTATCCATGCTTAACACGGACTATAAGATATTAAGCTGTATCCTAGCCACCCGTCTGTTGCCCTACATGTCAACCATAATCCATCGCGATCAATCTGGCTTTATTCCTACTCGGAATACGGCCTTAAACGTTCGGAGATTGCTGCGAATCCTCGAAGCGGACTCTTACCCCAAAGCTACCGCTGCAATATTTGTCGTTAATATAGAGAAGGCTTTCGACAGTTTGGAATGGCCTTATCTCTTTCATGTCATGGCCCGATTTGGGTTGGGGGAAGATTTTATAGCATGGACGGCTTTACTTTATAAGTCCTCTACAGCGCGGGTCCGGACGGGAGAGGTGATATCGGAAGCTTGCGAAGTGGCTAGGGGCACAAGACAGGGATGCCCGCTTTCCCCTCTTCTGTTTGCATTGGCTATGGAGTCATTGGCGGCGAAAGTTAGGACTGGGAGAAATTTTAGGGGGCTGCGGGTACAGGATCAAATACATCATGTAGCCCTATACGCGGATGATCTGCTTATGTTCCTGGGAGACACAGAGAGAGAATTATTGGGAGCGAAGGCGGTATTGCATGAACTAGGGGAGATGTCTGGCCTTAGAGTTAATGGGGCTAAATCCTGCTGGTTTCCCACAGATGGCAATAGAAGTGACTTACAGGAAATAGCGGGAGTGCGATGGGAATGTAGGTGCCTCCCCTATCTGGGAGTCCAGATATATCATTCCAGATCAGATATACTGGAGGGCAACATCGTTAGAGCGGTAAGAGGCCTGGCGGGCAGTTTTGATTTTTGGGGAACGCTGCCATTGTCGGTAGCGGGGCGGGTGTCTTTACTTAAAATGGTGGCACTTCCCCGACTGTTGTACTATTTCGGAACCCTGCCGATTTGGATACCAGCGCGGATATTTAAACAACTTACGTCCATGACCACGGGGTTTTTATGGGGTACTGGGAGACGGAGGGTTTCCCTGAAAGTGCTGATGCGTCCACGGTCGGAGGGTGGATGGGCGGTACCTGACTTCGAAACCTATTACTTAGCTGCACAGTTGCAGGGGTTGACGCAACGAGTGGCGATGAGACTGCAAGGTGCGGAGGAGGAGAGAGGGGGAGTCCCGGAGCTGCAGCAGCTCTCTCAAATAGTATTGGACCTTCCTGTACGCATGGGTGCCCTCCCTGAGGACCTTAAGACAGCAAGACAATGTTGGAGGCGGAATCTCAAGAGGGCAGGTTTGAAGGTGCCGTATGCCCCTGATATACCGCTCTCTATGTGTGAGGCGCTTTCCCACGGGGGTTATTGGCAGGAGATGAATGACTGGGATGAGAGGGGGCTGACTACCATTGGGGATTTATATGAGGACGGGACTATGCTGCACTTTTGTGCTTTACAGGAGCGATTTGATTTAAGAGGGGGGGGACTTCCTGCTCCATGCAGCGCTCACGGCGGCTATTCGTGCGCATTGGAAAGAGGGTCAAGGGGAACCTAAGGTTTCTTTAGGGTGTCAATATATAGTGACTGCAGCGGGGAAGTTTAAAGCGGTCACATGTCTGTACAAGCGCATGACTCTTGAGAAGCTGCCCCCTTTGGACGTACTCAAGCGAAAGTGGGAAGTAGATGTAGGAGGAGAGATACCGGAAAGGGCTTGGGCTGAGGTGGTAGAGCGAGCGTGGAAAAGCACCAGGAACGCCCGCTTTCAATTGCTTCATTTTTATGTTTTACATCGCGCCTACCTCACGCCGGCGAAAATCAAAACATATTTCAACACTAACTCAGACGAATGCCCAAGATGTCGAGGAGAAGGGGCAGACTTACCCCACATGATTTGGGGGTGTCCGCTTCTAGCTAGTTATTGGAATGAAGTAATTGCACTATTGAAGGCGGTGACGGAAAGAGAGCTAGATCTGGCATTGGGGACTTGTATACTGCACTGGTTTCCCCACACAGCTAAAACTAAGATCACCAGCAAGTTTATAGATATGGGGTTGGTAGTGGCCAAGAGGGAAATTACGATGCACTGGAAGGCGAGCGGGGCTCCGAGTTTAGATCGATGGAAGAGAGAGCTCATCAAATGGGCAGAATGTGATGGAATAGTTAGGCTACAGATAGCAAAGAAGACGGGGAGTGAGAGAGCACTTGAGGCGGCTAGGGCGTGGGAACACTTGGTGGGATTATTGAAAGGCCCAGACGCTGAGAGCGATGACGACACTGATCCGGGAGTGCCGGAAACAGAGTAGACTTTTATAGCGAATAGATATAACCATGCGACCGCATTAGATATATATACGATGAGTGAGACTAAAGTGGCAGCCTGTACAAGCCTGTATTGTTTGCGTTATGGAGACCACCAATTGCGCACTGCTAATGGTTATTGATAAGTACAGAGTAGCGCGGGATGTGACATGCCTGGAGGGAGGGGGGGAAACTTAGATTTAGGTTAGACTTATTAGGGATAGTGATGTTTCTTTATATGGGCCCCATTGAGCATTGGAGGTTACTACCCTTGTCACATGGCTCTTATTTTTCGAGGTCACAGCAGGGAAATGCCATAGGAATGCACCAAAGATCCTATGCTCATACGATTGTACACCATAAAGAGGGGAGGGGGTCTAGACTTATTTTTGGGGAAATGTCAATGTCTTGATTTGTAAACCTAATAAAGTTTGTTTAAAAAAATAAAATCAGGGCAAGACTGTGTGGAGAACAGAGCCAGATCTATCAGAGGGCCACCTGAAAGGATGGGGCCCTTGGCAAGAGCCCACTTTGCCCATGCCTAAAAATGTCTCTGGCAGAGGGTGGAAATGCAAAACCTGTATGAGGAATAAAGCAAACTCTCTGGAGACAGGTTGCCAAATTACAAGAAAAAGAAACATTTGAGTCAGCTTACAGAAACTGTAATAACGAAGTACATAACAGACAAATGAACCAAAACACATGAGGCAACAATGTTCTCCTTAAGCCTGAATCCAGTTTATTTAAAAAGGGGCATATTTTATCACCAGTGAAGTAAAGTATCACAGATGTACCTTGAATCTCAACCACTATTGTCAACACATTCAATCTCTCTGACTTTCTTTGTCACACTGGAAGAAATCGAGGCACAGAATGGAAACAGAGTGGTCCACCCTCTACCCCCCAGTTTTATCCAGCCGCTGAATCCCTAATGACAATACCATAAAAGGTAAGAGTTAGCATTAATGCAATTGAGAGAAGGTGATGGACAATCACAACATTATCATCACTAATATCCACAAATCTACTAGGTACAAACCTTGATAAGTCTTAAGAAATAAAACCCTGGCCTGTCTCAGAAACTAAGTTGAGCCTGGCATAATCAAGTTAAGTTCAAGTTAAGTAACCTAAAAATGCCCATGGGAGTATACATATCTAAATGCGGCCAAACTACAAACTGTATGATAATTGGATGTGGAAAGGACAAGTTGCCCAAAACACAAGGTTGCTCTGACACCAACGTTCTTCATAGTTTCCAGGCCTTTCCCATCTCCCTGCTAATTATTAGCTTCTGACAAAACTCTTGTTAAACATACTCCATGTGACTGCTGTTGGACAACACAGAACTGATTGCAAATGTGTGGAGACGGTGATAATATTGAAATCCTATGCCTTGCAACTTCCTGCTTTTTCCTTCTCACCTTTTCCAGCGCAGCGCCATGCATTGAGGGGTCTTTATTTCCTACCTTCAAGGTGCAAAATGTATTAATTTACATAACTGTGTTTTAATTGTATGTTATTTTGAAACAAAACACATCCAAGACCGTATTCTATTGCTTTAACTATTGAATTTTGTTTTTGCACATTCCAAATTTCTAGATGAGTGGCCATTTTATTCTTTAATTTATCTGTATGGACTGCTTTGTTCTTTTGCTCATTTGCTTATAAAGGGCCTGACCTAGCATTTGATGGACAGTACTGAGTATTGTCAGTATGGTAGAGGACATTATCTCACCATCCTGACAGACTACCGTCCGTCAAATTTAGAGATTACTGCCTGCCCAGTGGTCCTCTCTATAGATGAAAACGAACCGTCATGATATACAAAAAGCTTGGCGAATGGCTGCCAATGGTTTTGACAGTCATTCACCAAATTCTTACATTTTGTTTGTTTTTCTGAAACAAACTTCCAATCTGAAAGTTTGTTTCAGAAAAACAAAATACTAATAACCATTTTCTCCCATGGTGTGTCGTGATTATTTATTTTTTATGTCCCTCACTGGCAGGTTTTTCCTAGCAGTGACCAACAGGGAAAAAAAGTAATTACACGATCCACACTGAATAGAGTCGATGGTGTAATGTCCTTCCTCAGATGGCACCTGCTCAGTCTGGCCATTGTATAGTTTTCTGTCAACTGACCCATTGGGGGCTCCGTTGACAGAAAATGTAAGGTTTGCCTATCTCTAAATGAGGCAGGTGGACTGAGGTTTGGTGGACAGGGTACTCACTCTCGTTTGTGACGTAGTACCCTGTCGGCCAAACTCTAACTCAGTCCTAAAGCAGCAAAGTCTTAAATAAAACTTGAAACTTAAGCCGCCATCAACTAATTTGCAGCTGACACTCTACTCTAACTAAAGATGTCAACCTTTCATGGCATCCTCACTTTATGAACCTGTCCTTGCAAACTGCAATCTTGGGTATCTGCTGATTTTCAATGCTTAATATGTAAAAGACTTGGGGCATGATTTAGATTTTGGCAGATGGGTTACTCCATCTCAAACATGATGGATATACCATCTGCCTTAGTACCAGTGCCAAAGAATATAATGTACTTGCAATAAGGCTGATGGGATACCTGTCACATTTGTGATGGAGCATCCCATCAGCCGAACTCTAAATCAGGCCCTCAGTTGCTTCTCATCACAACCAAGTACAGGAACAAATTCAACCTGTCACTGATTAATGAACTAGAAATAATTGTGGTGACGCATTGGCACTATTTTTCATTTTCATTTGATAACATGCTAATTCACATCACATATAATTGCTTACTTATATTCAAGTGTGATTTCAGATTTAGATTGACCATAATTAGTGATTTTCACATTAATAATTAGTTATAGTTGGAATGTGTTCACTGTAGACCTCGATTTAATGAAATGCTGTCTTATGCTTGCTGTCCATAATCTTTTTCTTGTTTCAGAAACCGAGTTCCAACAGTATGCACTGTTATTGTTAAATACTGTGTGAAGGCCATTGAATGTATCAACAGTAATACTGAACACCTGTGTGTGAGACGGACTGGCTGAGATGTCTTGCAAGATATCTATGAAGGGCCCGACACTAAAATCTTCCATTGTATGATTCATGGGAAGAGGGTCGACACAGGAAGTTTGCAAATGCTTAGGTTTGATTGGTTTCTTCTCTGTAGGAACAGTAAAGAGTATGCATCCAAGAGTATTGAATTCTGTGTTTAAATTGTGCATCGCTCAGTTAGACGGTCAGATTTGCTACGGTCTACTTTTGAATGCAGATGCCCACCTGTCTCTCCTGAGACCTTATGCCTATTTTATTGCTGCTCACAGAGTTAATCTCTTGAGTAAATATATTTCTTCTTTTCCTGATTAGAACCTACATTTGGTTCTACCTTAGAGGCTTCACTTGCTGAAACCTGCTGCTTAAACTTCCCCGCCCTCACTTGAAACTTTAGATTAGTATTAGAGAGTTTCCCTCCAGGAAAACTGCACCTTTCATGTTTTGCCTACAAAAATCCTTAAGTAACTTGGCTTTTTATTTGCTATTCTGACTTCTTTGGATTATATTGATTTATGTTGTAAGCAGGTGATTATTGATGTATGACTATTTTGACTGATTTGAGTTTGTAACTTTGCTAATAAACTTTTATAGCAAAATGTTTTTCACTGTTATTGATATTCTATTGAACTATTGATGTTAAGCCTCAATTTGAGACAAATATCCATCCACTCTAGTACAGCTGGGATTGGAACTTTGCACCAAGCTGTTGAACGGTACAAAGACCATCCTTTTGCTCTGTCAATGGGTTCTCGCCCTCTCTTTTCTCCAGGTCCAATTCAAAGACTTTAGCCTTGATCCGCTACTTACCTCTATTGCCTGTATTAATTTATTAGCTAAATTCCCAAATTACAATCTCTGTTACAAGAAAATAAAGCACTTCCTTTTAACAACCCATTTGAGAAAAGTGACTCCAGCCCTTGTTACCTTCCGTTTGCACGATGGTAATGTCTATCTGGTAGGTACTCCACAAACTCTACTGTGCAGTCAAGATAATCTTACACTCAACAGACACATTCATCTCCTCCACAAAGAAATTCAACCTCCTTTCTCCAATTTTGAGACAGCTGTATTGATTTCCAACTGAAACTAGAGTCGTCTGCTGCTTGGCGTCTTAACTGCGAGTATGTTCCCCAAATGTAAGCCTAAATTTCAGTGTTGTTTTACAATTACCTTGCTTAAAAATTTTTTCTTGATTTTCTTCTAACCTGCTGAGAGGTACAATTGGTATTTCTAAGATTTACAATGCCCTAGTACCTCATGCAGTAAAACAGTTAAATGAACACATAATTAAACATACAAATATACTGCATAATGTTCGAGCTGGAAATAATGTCAGTTTTAAAATTCCATTACTTTTTCACTCACAATAGAGAAATTAAGGACAAAACACACAAGATTATTCTTTTTCTAGCAACTCACAGTCTGGGAAGCTCCCTGAAGAAGGATCATTTGCAAGCATTTGGGAAGATAACAGTTTGTAAATGTCTGAATGTTCCTTCTCTGGGAGGAAATTCAGCAAATTCTGATCCATGACATCAGACTGCAACAGAAAAGAGAAAAACAGAAAAGGCTACTTTCAACAATAATTTTCATTTTTATATAATTTTCTACTAAGATTACATTTTGATATCACATTGAGTAAGATCAGTCCTTGAAGTAAATATAGAGGTCCCAGCTGGCTAGGAAACAATGATAACAATGATGATTTTTACTGGATGATTCTCTGGGGGCCTAATTATGAGTGCCCCATCAAATTACCTAGTATTTCCCCTTCCCCAAGTTACTCATACCAGGCATATCAGAAACTTGGGGGAGATTACTTGAGGATTATGAGTGTGACCCTGAGGGGTTCCTCAGAAATGAGGAAGTACCAGGGGATTCCATAACTTACTTCTTCAGTAACTCATAGTTTTTCCACAGATTTCACTGAGAGAGAATGCCTGCATTTAGGTGAATTTCCAGGTGAAGCACCACAGATGAAAGGTAAATCCACAGATTTTATAATTACAATGGCGCCTGTAACATCATTAAAGGCTCCATCGGAAGTAATAGGGAACTTTTAATGAGGCCTAAGTCTTTTTCAGTTGCACTCAGTGTGACCCTCCGAACCGAGGTCGAACTATTCAATTTAAGAGAATGGGCAGAGCCCAATTATATCCAAATGGATTTTGCAACTCAGTGGGCATTGTCAAGACACACAAGAGAACAACTGGCGGAAACCAAGCCCCATTCCTAACACTACAACTAGAGACTTTTGTGCTGCTTTTCTTAGGGAAAGGGGATAGGCCATGCTCTCCCTGTACTGCATTATATTGCGTGGGGTGCAACAAAAGGAGACCACTCTGGTATATCCAGCCCATATGATGCGCCTTTGGACAATAGGAAGCTTCATTCAGCCCGTCGTCAGAGCCTCAGTGTTGGTTATGGTGACTGGTGATATTGGGGGGCTGAGCAGAAGACTTCCTTAAAGAGTGCCCGTGTATCATGGTCTATGTCGTCCTATTTGAAGCAACTCATTTCTGTATAACATGATCAGCACAGTTTTGTTTTTTTAACTGTGTTTGTTGGCATTTTAGCATATTCTTACACAACTATTTGCTAACAATGTAAGTGCAGTTGATACAAAGACACATCAATACAGATTGTGTTCGAAAGACAGGCAGGCTCATGAAGTGCTCCTAACATCTCTGTGGGTTGTGGCATTTTATGTACAGCGAGTCTTACTAACATTCTGAGTATGCATTAGTATAGACAGTAGTACTGGGGGTCTGGTGTATGATCTGCATTCAAGAGTCCCCCCTAGATAAAACCATAAAGAACCATAAAGTGGGGAAGAACTGCCAAACAATTATCTCAAGGGGACCGTGTTTTATCTTTAGGGGTAGAAGTGTGTGAATGAGACACTCAAGGTGGGGGGGAGCTGGAGGGGGAGCACGGTCCCGGCCAAAGTCTGCTGAGCCGCCACGTGGCCTGGGCAGGGTGAATCAGGCTGGGGGAGAACTACCTATACAGAGGGGGTGGGGGTCCGTCCCATGAGGAGACCAGTATGCTGCCCTCCCATTGCAGCGGGGAGGAACATTCTCTGTCGCTCAGCTGACCTCCGAGCCCATCTCATCAGGTGTATCTGACCCTTTCTCGCCCAATTCAGTGTCAACTGTGGGGTTTTCCCATGCATCAACAACCTCTGCCCATAGTTCCGCTGAGGGGCGGCTGCGCGCCCCCCTGGCCTCCTCGATCAACAGGGTTCTCTCCTCTGCTCTCGCCCATGCCACCACATCTGTCCCTCAGAAACCCAGAATGGGGCCCACACTGGATTTCCAGGCCATCACTATCTGCCTTTTGGGTATTGCAAGTACCAGGTCTAAAAACCTATTACCAACTTTTTTGGGCCTAGGCCTAGAAAATGCACTGAGAAGGCAGGTTCCAACCGTGTACGGGATGGAGAAATTAAGCTTGCCCAGCCCTCCCCCCGTCAGAGGTCGTCGTGCTGTGGCTAGGGATACTCTGGAGGCTCCAGTACCAGATAAGCTCCCTAAAGAGTGAATCTAGCTGCAGGAACCAAGACCCCAGCATGCTGACTGGAAGATTTGAGAAAAATAAAGCAGTCTCAGAGGCATCACCATTTTTGAGACTGCAATGAGTGTCATTGGCAGCAGCTTGAGCGACCTCCAGAAGGGCACACAGGACCTAAGGGAGTGCAGTGCCCCTCCCAGATTACTCTCCCTCAAGTCTGCTGATGTGTGGTAGCTCTGGATCCACAGATAGTTAAAGGTGTTGGGGGCCAAAACTAAGGGGCAGATTTACAAGCCCCTTGCGCTGCCAGTGTGTCACTTTTTGTGACGCACTGGCAGCGCATTTTTCTGCCCCATATTTACAAGGACAGGAAAAGCCACCCTTTTCCTGCCCTTGTAAATACGCCCCCTTCACACGCAGCACTTTGCGTGAAAGGGGCGTTCCATGGGTGTTGCTGTGGGTGTTCCCACGTATCACCCATGGAACCAGACACATTTCCAGATTTACAAGAAATCATAAATCTGGAAATGCGTCTGAATTCTACGCCTCCCCAGGGGAGGCGTAAGGAGGCGCAACGGGGAGAAATGTATTAATTTCTCCTCGTTGTTTTCCTCTTTCTATGCGTGCTGCATTCTGCAGCGCACATAGAACGAGGAAATAACCTCGAATGATTGTTTATGAACAGGAAAGTGTCCCTTCCTGCACATAAACAATTCTTTAAATAGATGACGTTTTACAAGTTCTATGTGTGCTAATGCAGCACACATAGAAGTTGGAAAACGCCATTTCTGATTGTTTATGTGCAGGAAGAGAACCCTTCATGCACAGAAACAATCATCCCCGTGACGCAGGCATCCTTGCACCATGGTGCAAGGGTGCCTGTGTCGGCGCATGGCAGCAGTTTGTGCGCCAGCACAGGGGAAAGCACAGAGATGCGACATATTGTTGTAAATATGTCGCATCCCTGTGCTTCCAAAGTAACTCAGCGCGGCGCAGCAAAATGACTTGCTGCACCGCGCTACGTTAGTTTATTGTAAATCTGCCCCTAAGTCTGGTGGGGCAGCTGGCGGCCACAGGGAACCAATCCTAGCTGGGAGTAGACAGGTCTTAGCTTGGTTGACCCAGAGGCCCGAAAGGGCACCAAAGTTGTCCAGTACTCTCATCAAGAGGCCAGCATCCGATGCACTGTTCAAAGTGTAAAGCAGACGGTCATATTCATAGAGGGATACGATATGTTCACGTTCACCCACTACGATGTCCCTAACTCTGCCCTCCAGTCTCAGCAACTCCGCCAACAACTTTATCGCCAAGGCAAAGAGGAGGGGGGGGACAGCGGGCAGCCCTGGCACGTTCAGTGATGAATATCTTATTACTGTGAAATTGCGGTGCCCATTTTAACCCTGGCGGTGGGGAGGGTATACAACAGTCTCACCCACTTGAGCCATGCATTCCCAGGGCCCATGCAGATCATGACCTCTTTGAGAAAGGCCCAACGGACCTGTTGAACACCTTCTCGAGGTCACACACAATCAAGGCACCGAGGGTAGCCTGCACGTCAGGGCTATACATGATATGGTAGAGTCGCCGCAAATTAAGAGAAGTGTTTCGCCTGGGTATGTAACTGGTTTAGTCTGTATGGATTAATGTCTGCATATGCTGTAGTAATCGAGTCGCTAGGACTTTGCTGAGGATTTTAAAATCCATGTTCAGCATGGACAGAGGGTGAAACGCCACAACAGGGGCCTCCAGGGATTTGGGTTTGGGGAACGGCACCACAATTGCCTCCTGAGTCGAGACCGGTAGGGTCCCTGATACATATGATTTGGCATACACTGCAACCAGCCTAGGAGCCAGCGGCCCTGCATATGTTGAGTAAAACAAGTAATCCATCCGGTCCCGGGTTCTTCGTCGTGGCCATATCCTTAATGGCAGCCTTAATTTCCTGGGACGTCACAGGGACCCCCCAGCCCCTTCATCTGTCCCTGTGGCAGTGTGCAGAGCGAGAGACGGTCCAGCAAGGCCTGTACTGCCCCAGTAGGTACCTGGTCCAGGCGTTGATAGAGCCGTATATATTATTCTAAGAAGACAGCATTTATTGCCTTGGGAAAGTACAATGGCTCACCATCAGGAGTTAGCAATGAAATCATGGGTGTGCCCAGAGTTTCTGGTTTGATCAACCAAGCCAAGAGTTTTCCAGCCTTAACCTCATCTTCATGTGCACTAGTAACATATTCCTTGTAGTTGTGGGGCCGCAGGTGTTCCAGTACTGCGGTGTATCTTTTCTTCGTAGCTTGTAATCTTGCGAGAGTCACTGGGCCAGCACCCAGGACATTATCACAGCAATGCAGCTCCTTGTCCAGTTCCCAGAGCTCCTTGTCTAACTCTCTCTGGAAGCCCACGGAATTGCTCAGGCAGAGTCCTTGGACAACCACCTTGAGGGCCTCCCATTCAATCTTGCAATCAGTTGCTGTGCTTTGGTTGACCTCAAAATATCTCGCTATGGCCTCCCGCAAGGAATCTCTGTAATGAACATCGACCAGGACTGTCTGGTGCAGACGCCATGTGGGGATCTTCAGACGCGCGTCCTCAGGTCGAAAGCCCAGCAGGAGCGCACTAAGATCCCAGAGAGTGCGCCCCAGATATTCCGTCCGAGTTACGTATTGGCTTAGTAGACCCAAGCAAACATAACGGTCAAGTCGAGTATGTAGTTGGTGTATGTGGGAATAGTAGGAGTAGTCTTGCACTGTGCTGTGTTGTAAACTCCAGACATCCTCCAAGCCCCAGTCACGTAGCCAGTCACAGAGTTCCGCAGCTGTCCTATGGGCCAGCGCCCCGGGAGAGGCGGAGTGGAACGATCCATATCTACATCTACTACGCAGTTAAAGTCCCACCCCTTAGCAACAATGCCTCATTCGATAGATGGCTCAGAGGTGCAGAGAGGGTGTGAAGGAATGCTACCTGGTCCTGGTTTGTCACACACACACTTCCCAGTGTGATCTGCCTGCCATGTAAACACCCCACAACCAGGACATAGCGCCACTCATTGTAATATTTGTGTGTATTGCTTTAAAGGGGATTCCGGCCCTTACCCACAGGAGGGCCACCCAGGCATATGCCGAGTATGTTGTTGCATACAACTGCCCTCGCCAACAGCGCCATCGGTGTTCCACTTCGACCCTGGTGAGGTGTGCTTCCTGTATCATAGCAATATTTATTACCCTGCGTGTGAAGTATCTATGTATGGCGTAACATTTTGCTGCAGAACTCATTCCTTGGGTGTTCCATGTCAGAAGAATGATGTCACGTCATGGGCCAGTCATTTGACGGGCAGGTGGAAGAACGCCCGAGCACCCCCCCCATAAGCCCAGCCCGCACAGCGCAGCATGCCCAATGATCCCCGAGACAATAGATAAATAAAACAACCACAAACTCCCCATCCCAAGAGCAGTCCAGCAACATTCAACCACCCAAACTGCAGTGATGCAAACTGTAAGTCAACCATGGCTCCACTTAGCCACAATCCAAGGGCCCAGTGGGATTAGGGGGAAAGCGTGTACGTGTATTGCAGTCCTGCAACAGCCACAATTAAAGACAACATCCCACAGTTACCATAGGCATCCAGTTTCAATCAGGAATCCAGGCCGGGGTGGAGCCCCTGCTCCCATCAGGCAAGTTGTTATACCATGTGATCCCCCGGGGTCCTTCGCTCGAGTGCTACGGCGTCTCCACCCAGTGCACACCAGCCAAGGCAACAGTGTTTCTCCCCCACTGACAGGGGTGAAGGGTGTACCACCCTGCTCCACTGGCAGGTGTTAGGGTCAGCCAGCAGGGTCAGCCAGCAGTCAACCTCTCCCCGTCAGGGGAGGTCATCCGCTGTCTGTGGCATGACTACAGGTAGGTCCCCGCCCTCCGAAGCAGAGTCGTCGGAGATCGATCCCATCAAGTGCCGCTCCGGGAAGTGACTGCTCTCCGATTCAGTGGGTCTCTGCACTGTAAGCTCTGCCAAAACCAACAGCGCTGTGGCCTGGTCTTTACCTGCCTGGGATCGGTTTGGATTTTTAAGTGGCTCTCTGTGGTGGGTGCGGCTCGAGCGTTTCTTTGTTTTGTGCTGTGTCGCAGCATCTGTTCTTTGTGCCGCTAGCAAGCTGCCCTCCAATCTGCAGGATTCTAGCCTCTCCCAGACCTCTGCTGGTTCAGTGTAGAAATGCGTGGTGTCTCCTAGGATAATTTTGGGTTTAGCAAGGAACATCAGGGAGTATTGTAGACCTTCCACTTGCAGTGCCTTCTTCACATGAGTGAGGCTCACTTGGCCTGTACGGCAGCTGTGTAATCAGGGACACAATACAGTTTCCCAACTGAAGCGGGCTTTTCACTCTTGAACTCTGCAGCAGAACATCCCTGTAATGGAGCAGTTTGGCCACCATAGGCCTGGGTGGGTGACCAGGGGCAGGGGGCCGAGCGGGCACTCGATGTGCCCTTTCCAGTGCGAAGAAAGGAGATAACTGCACCGGGGCCACCCCAGCACGGAGCCACCACTCCAAGTAAATCACCATATCACCAGCTTCAGTGCCCTCAGGGAGCCCCACTATACTTATGTTGTTCCGTTTGCTGCGCACCTCTGCATCTTCAGCCCGGCTCTCCAGCAAGCGCACACCATCCTATAGATCTGCCACCTGCAGTCTCAATGCCTGCTGGTCAGGATGTAGCTCATCCAGGCTTGTCTCTGCATTCTTCACTTTGTCAGTGAGTTTCTGATGACCGGCACAAAGAAGCCCCACCTCGGCTGACACGCTGCTGATCGCACCCTGAAGGGTTGCCTCGGTGTCTGTAATGGCTTCCAGAATTCTATCTAGTTGCAACAGCAATGGAGGCGACAGTGGCTCTGGGGCCTCCGACCACGATTCAGGGTCCTGGGTGTGCTCCATCAGTCTAGGCTGTATGCCTGGGGCCCGGGACTTTGATTTACCCATGGGTGTGGCACCACTGTCCAGGAGGAAAAGAGCGAGTTGTCAGGCTACCTCTTCGAGGGCCACCCAGCTCAGTCTAGTATAGGTGGGCTCCGCAACAGAAGGAGAGGTGTCAATTAACTGTAGATCAGGGCAGGGGAAGCCCCCAGGCCGCCCCTACTAGTCTCCCCCACGTTCAGGGGCCCACTGTCAGCTGGGGCTGGAAGGCAGGCTCATGGCCCATCAGGGATCTGACTATGACCCATCACCTGGCAGGCGCCAGGCACCGAATTGTACCCCAATCCCTTCTCGACGGGCCATCTCCTCCGCTAAAGGGCCCGGTGCATGTTGTGCAGTAGGAGTATGGCGCGCCGCTGCTTCTGGTCTCTTCAAGAGGGGTGACCACTCACTTCCCGGCCCCTCAGTCACCCGCAGCCCCAGGATAGCTTCCTCCCACGCCATATCCTGCCCCGCTCACCTCGCCGCACAACTGGGACTCCGCATCACACAGGCCGCATTGCAGGGAAGGCCTCTACTCAGCCCTGGGGGTTCCTGCCAGCAATTCTCTGCACAGCGCGCACTCCGATCACAAGTGCCTATGCGCGCTTCAGACCAAGGTCGGCTCATCGCAGCCTGGGTGTGCAGAAAGAGTAGGCGTGCTATCCTCAAGGCCCGCTGTCTCTTGTCTCTCTAAGGGGGGGCACTCACTTCCCAGCGAGGCCCCGGCATCTCGGTCCCCTGCATCCCTGGGACAGCTTCCTCCCACACTGGCTCCTGGCCCTACTCACCTCACCGCACCACAGGGACTCTGCGTCATACAGGCTGTAGCACAGGGAAGGCCTCTACTCAGCCCCGTGAGTTCCTGCCGGCAATTCTCAGCACTGTGCGCACTCCGACCATGAGTGCCGATGCAGGTTTCAGGCGAAAGTCGGCTTCTCGCATCCCGGGCCTCTAATGTCTTGCAAGGGCCCGGCCACAATTTTCATCAGCAGGCCCAAATCAGCTGGTTATTACCAGGTTGCACGGGGCATCCAGGGTCTCACGGCTGCGGGGACGCCTCCCCGGGGACATCTGACCACCGTTGCTTGATGTCACCCAAGGTGGGAGATTTGGCAGGACAAGATCTGGGCTGATGCGGACCCGCAGAGTTCTATCTCTGCCATCTTGGCCTCCTAGCCACAACTCCACATGAGCAGCACAGTTTTAAGTATGATTTTGATATGAGTGAACCATCCAGTCCTTCATCTTCCTTCCTCGCCAAATAGCCTCTGGAGCCATGGGAACTGCAGCATGCTGCTGGGGTAAACTACAGCTAAATCTTTTGTCTCTCCCATACTCCTCCAGCATCTCCATTGATCATGGTGGCTAAAACACTGGGCCACCTCTTTATCATCGGTTTGATGGATGGCCCTTTAATGCTAGTGTGCAGCATTTAAAAGTGCTGGAATAATGTACTCATATTTGTTTGTCTTCTAACCTTATGACCTTGTGCTCTTTTAATGTGATGCCTGGTCTAGTGCCATTCCTATTTAGAATGCTTGTTAAAAGCAATGGCATTTCACACAGGTCTGTTGCATGGCTTTTTGTACAAATAAAATTGTATTTCAATCTTTACTGTCTCCATCATTCCCATTTTGTTGATGAATGCATATTTCAAGCCCCTGACCAACGGTACTGTTTATCAGTCGCAAACCACCACTCACATTGAAAGCGACTGAGGCATCCAGTCAGCCGACCGCTTTACAGGTTGGTCAGCTGAGGCTCTTGTGCCTTTCCTTGGTTCCCTATCAACAACTGCCGTATTAGATCACTGACTGCTCACGAGCCTTGTCTGTCATGCGAGCCCTCTGGCACTGCACTGCATGACTTGAAAACACAGGACTCGGGCTATACTAGCTTCCCTGTAGGCCATGCATCATGGATACGTCAGGGTTACAGGAGTCATACAAGATCAGGACACCAGTACGTGCCTACATTTATCTGCTTCTCCTATAGACTAAGATTATGATTTAAGGTTTGGACACAGTACTCATTCTGACCTTACCTCCGCCATCCTGAGGGTCTACCATCCACCAAATTTAGAGATGACCACCAGCCCAGCAGTGATCTCCGTACATTAAAAGCTATCCCAGCAGTTCCTTCTAATTTACAAAAAGTTTGGTTTGACAGTTGATTTATTTATTGGCGGTCAGCCCATCCTCCACCAGGGCGATGGAGTAAATTACTCCATCACCCTGATGGAGGTGCTGATGGCCAAATTCAGAAATGGCCACCAGCATAGCAGGTATTTCTAGCATTGACAAGAACTGCCATACAGAGCCGTACTGCAAACTTGCAAAGTTTTCTTAGTTTCAGAAAGAAAATCCCAAAGCAGGATTTTCTTTTTGAAAAAAAAAAACGGTGCCCCCCCCCCTCACCATGGGGGTTTCCTCCCATGGTGAGGGAGACATTGAGCACTTTTCAGTGCACCCTACTGTCAGGTTTTTTCCTGGCGGTGACTGGCATTGAAAAACAGCTACATGTCCACCCATCTAAATTAGGTGGATAGACCTATAGCCAAACCTCTGGTGGCCCTTACTCTGCTGTCGTCAAATTATGGTTCACCTGCATTTAAATGGGGTGGGAAGACCATAGTCTTGGCAGGGAGGGAATTCCATTGCCATTGCAGCGGAGTGCTCAGTCTTCCAAGATCTAGATTGGGCCTGGGGTCTTAAAATACTCCCGTCTTACAACTGAATTCCAGGAGTAGCCAGAAGTACTCTTTGCCTGCTAGTGGGTTTCAGTTGCAAACTTAGGAGTGCTTCAAGTGTATAACACACCTACTCACATAAACATGTTTGTGAATCGGACTCTATGTTTCTAACAGTCGGAATTGTCCAGCATAAGGCAAAGAATGCTTTAAATGTAAGAAAATTTGAAATTTTGTGAATGTGTACAATAATGGTGAATGAAGTCTTAATGTAATATACAAGGTTGAAAGTGAGTCCAGCGAGTATAAAGTAAATATGGTGCCTCGTATGTCTGAGTATTAAACTGAAGAAAGGATTGGTGCAGATACATTTGGTGGAGAGGATAAAGAATTGTGTGTGGCACCAAAATATTATACTTTTATTGATGGAAGAACATTAAAAGTCTTAGCAGATTAATGTTCATCCGTTACTAATATTTCTGCCTCCTATTTTTTGGAAAGATAAGTGTTTAGAGGAGGCTGATGTCAGAACATTTGACCACAGGTGTAATAACAGACATGACTGGATTTTTTGTTTTTAATCCATCTATACAATTCAAAGATGGAAAAATCCTAGATAAAGTTTATGTAGAGAAAAAAAGTCTGCAAATCCCTAGGTGAAGACATGAAGGGAACCTGGAAATTAAATTAGAACTAGGATCAGTAAGCCCCATATCTCATGAATTGGTTCGAAACAGCAATATTACGAATGTGACGTGCGAATAGGGAGTGATAGCAGTCGTTTAGTCACTTGAGTGGGTTTGTCCCATTGTGATACTTGACGAAAGGTCTGGAACGTTTGAGCCAAACCGGGTTTTGTAAATAAACAAGTGCTTGTGGGTTGCCATTCTTCTCTCTCCAAAATTCAAGCTCTGCTTTCTGAGATGGGTGTAACAAAATATTTTTCTACTTTGTATCTCCAAGCAGTACTTCCTACCCGCTAGGGTTGACAACTGACTGGCGTCATTTCACCACTTTCGTCACTCCTAATGGGGATTTCTGGTACTGGCACATACTTTTCAGTTTGGCATTAGCCATCTCCTTGTTTTAAATTCCGATGGCTAATCTGATCATCAAGGGCTTCTTGTCCCTGAGAATAGGGAGCAATTGGCTTAGTTTCTCAGTTAGTGTGAATACTGTGCACACATTGCAGAAGGGGTTTCTTCCTTGCCAAACTCAATGGGAGTTCTAAACAAGAAAGGTGACAAGTTTCAATGAGCTCAAGTTATGAATGAATTGTATGAAGGAAAATAAATTGTGAATGCCCCAGCATTAAGTCTTTTTTCAGATATTGAGGAAGGCATTGTTACGGTTCACGGCCGTGGAGTAGGTCTTGGATAGTTCTGACCCAAAAACTTAAGGGTGACAGTGGTAAAGAAGACCTTATGTATTTTGCTTTACCACTACTTACATGAGCTGAGAAGAGATATTGCGCCCCCAAGTGAGAGACGTCAGAATGCAAATGAACAGCTGAACACTTAAAACATTTCTCTGGTGAAGAGGCTTCGATATAAAGACAGATCATAAACCAGTGGGTTTTCTACTTAGTGATTATGGCACTGGCAAGAATGTACAAATAAGGATTTTGCTATAACTTTACAAGTTTCATTTTTACATTTAATAAATTTCAGGTAGGGAGGATTTCAGGATTCTTTATACAGGTCACCTGTGAATACTGACAAGGGTGACAAGTTGTCCAAGATAGGAGATTTAGTGGATGTTTTTTTGTCCACAGGGAATATTTGTCTTTAAATCCCTAGCAATTTCTCCCACCCTTTCTGATCAAGGTTTGCTCCTGTCTTTAAAGTAGTAATTTTCCAACCATAGCCAGGGTTGAATTGTGCCTTAGAAATGTTTCTGAAGATGCCGGTTTTTGGACGATCTATTTTCAAATTCACCCTTGACCTAGAATAAACAACGCTTTCCAAGCCCCTGAACTATCTGGTCTTGCCACCACCTTTTGAAAACAACAAGGAATCTGGTGGAGGTATGGGATGCAAATTTCAACTACAAAGAACATTACACGACAGTGATCTGCTCTGCTTTATTTTGCCTGGGTCGACTGAAATGAACATTAAAGGAGCACTTATAAACTCAAAGTTGGACTACATCAATGCAATACCGGAAAGTCTGTGCAAAGGACAAGTTGAACAATTACATTTCATTGAAAATATGGAACTTTGGCTAGCCTTAAGATTGTGCATGATTGATAACATTTGGGCTGATGGCTAGTTTCTTTATTGGAGATCAGTAGACAATAAAGCAGAATGTCCCAAACTATCAGCGGGGAAAATTGTGATGACTTTCGCCAGAACATTTGTTGAGATCAGACAGCCAGATGCTACAGAGAATCCCAAATACCAGCGACCAGAAGAGAACAAACATAAAGGTGGGAAGGAAAGCAGTTACAGCCTTCTTGTTCAGCTCTCATGCATCATCTTCACATGGATGCAATTAATGATGGCTCATTGTAATTTGCAAATATAATTGCTTTAAACTGAGCTAGGTGACTAAATGAAATTTAATTTCTAGTGTGCACCTATATATATATATATATATATTTATATATATATATATATATATATATATATCAAAAGGTTTGGCATTAACTCAAAGACGCACTCAAAGAACAAAGCAGGACCCCATTATTTGTAATAGGGCTCTTTATTTCATTGCAAACCGGCATTTCTTTCAATGTTCATTAATGAAAAGCCCTACGCGTTTCAAAGATCCTTCTTCTTGTTCCGGTTCAAAATCAACTTTCTTTTGATTTTGAACCGGATTTACTTTTGAATATCCACTGGAGGAGAAAAATGTGCTTTAAAAGTGGGTTTGTTTGGCAATAACCCTCGGAAAGGGGAGAAAATATATGGAAAAGAACTGCAAGTCCCAGGATGCCATAGAATGTAAGCACCGAAGCGAGCCCACCTGGGGGCAGCTAATTGGTATTTAAATGAGGGAGTTGCAATGTGGATGAAATCTTTGCCGACCATCCTAGCTCTCAGCCCGTGAACAAGAAGAAGGATCTTTGAACCGCGTAGGGCTTTTCATAAATGAACATTGAAAGAAATGCCGGTTTGCAATGAAATAAAGAACCCTATTACAAATAATGGGGTCCTGCTTTGTTCTTTGAGTGCGTCTTCGAGTTAATGGCAAACCTTTTGATATTTTATACGGCCAGCCAAGGTCGTGGAGTTCGCACCGCCATAAAAATACATGGACTGCAGTGAGATACTGGAATCTTGCTAAATGCGGAAAGACAAAGTTTCTTTTGATTTTGAACCGGATTTACTTTTGAATATCCACTGGAGGAGAAAAATGTGCTTTAAAAGTGGGTTTGTTTAGCAATAACCCTTGGATGGCTGGGGCGGGCTGAACTGTGATGCCAAATGGCTGACGCACTGTCGAGTGCATCTTGAGAAGCTTCAGCGTTTGTTGAATAAAATTATGACACGGGTGCCCTCCCGTGCAAGATGCACCATCTCGAATGAATGAGAGGCTGAGGGAGAGGAACTATCTTGCTCCGGTTTCCAGCACAGTGCGTCTTGATGAAAAGTGTCTGCTCCCATCACATCCAGATCCTACCAAGGATTTTAATTGACTCTCTGAAATCTGTAAGCATTGAAACCTACTATAGGTGTTTAATAAAAGCTCGATGTGACTACACATCCCAGCAGGCTTTATGAAGAAATCAACTACGAAGTTGAACCCACGAGGGGTTTTTCAACCAATCAGCATGCAGTATAAAGAGCGCTCCAATGCGTACAGGAGAAATGTCTCTGATGAAGTGGTACGTTGGCCACAGAAACGCGTCAGGCAATACAACGAACTTGGATGGCTGGGGCAGGCTGAACCGTGATGCCGAATGGCAGACGCACTGTCGAGTGCATCTTGAAAAGCTTCGGCGTTTGTTGAATAAAATAAATTAAAAAAAAAAAAAAATATATATATATATATATATATATATATATATATATATATATATATATATATATATCTCTCTCTCTCTCTCTCTCTCTCTCTCTCTCTCTCTCTCTCAAACAAGTTGCCCTGTTGAGGATGGCACTCCCGGAGTGCGAACTCGTGAGCATGAAAGCCGCAGCAGTCTCGTGGTTCACCTTTTGAAAACAACAAGGAATCTGGTGGAGGTATGGGATGCAAATTTCAACTACAAAGAACATTACACGACAGTGATCTGCTTTGCTTTATTTTGCCTGGGTCGACTAAAATGAACATTAAAGGAGCACTTATAAACTCAAAGTTGGACTACATCAATGCAATACTGGAAAGTCTGTGCAAAGGACAAGTTGAACAATTACATTTCATTGAAAATATGGAACTTTGGCTAGCCTTAAGATTGTGCATGATTGATAAGATTTGGGCTGATGGCTAGTTTCTTTATTGGAGATCAGTAGACAATAAAGCAGAATGTCCCAAACTATCAGCGGGGAAAATTGTGATGACTTTCGCCAGAACATTTGTTGAGATCAGACAGCCAGATGCTACAGAGAATCCCAAATACCAGCAACCAGAAGAGAACAAACATAAAGGTGGGAAGGAAAGCAGTTACAGCATTCTTGTTCAGCTCTCATGCATCATCTTCACATGGATGCAATTAATGATGGCTCATTGTAATTTGCAAATATAATTGCTTTAAACTGAGCTAGGTGACTAAATGAAATTTAATTTCTAGTGTGCACCTATATATATATATATATATCAAAAGGTTCGCCATTAACTCGAAGACGCACTCAAAGAACAAAGCAGGACCCCATTATTTGTAATAGGGCTCTTTATTTCATTGCAAACCGGCATTTCTTTCAATGTTCATTTATGAAAAGCCCTACGCGTTTCAAAGATCCTTCTTCTTGTTCCGGTTCAAAATCAACTTTCTTTTGATTTTGAACCGGATTTACTTTTGAATATCCACTGGAGGAGAAAAATGTGCTTTAAAAGTGGGTTTGTTTGGCAATAACCCTCGGAAAGGGGAGAAAATATATGGAAAAGAACTGCAAGTCCCAGGATGCCATAGAATGTAAGCACCGAAGCGAGCCCACCTGGGGGCAGCTAATTGGTATTTAAATGAGGGAGTTGCAATGTGGATGAAATCTTTGCCGACTATCCTAGCTCTCAGCCCGTGAACAAGAAGAAGGATCTTTGAACCGCGTAGGGCTTTTCATAAATGAACATTAAAAGAAATGCCGGTTTGCAATGAAATAAAGAACCCTATTACAAATAATGGGGTCCTGCTTTGTTCTTTGAGTGTGTCTTTGAGTTAATGGCAAACCTTTTGATATTTTATACGGCCAGCCAAGGTCGTGGAGTTCGCACCGCCATAAAAATACATGGACTGCAGTGAGATACTGGAATCTTGCTAAATGCGGAAAGACAAAGTTTCTTTTGATTTTGAACCGGATTTACTTTTGAATATCCACTGGAGGAGAAAAATGTGCTTTAAAAGTGGGTTTGTTTAGCAATAACCCTTGGATGGCTGGGGTGGGCTGAACTGTGATGCCGAATGGCTGACGCACTGTCGAGTGCATCTTGAGAAGCTTCAGCGTTTGTTGAATAAAATTATGACACGGGTGCCCTCCCGTGCAAGATGCACCATCTCGAATGAGAGGCTGAGGGAGAGGAACTATCTTGCTCCGGTTTCCAGCACAGTGCATCTTGATGAAGTGTCTGCTCCCATCACATCTAGATCCTACCAAGGATTTTAATTGACTCTCTGAAATCTGTAAGCATTGGAACCTACTATAGGTGTTTAATAAAAGCTCGATGTGACTACACATCCCAGCAGGCTTTATGAAGAAATCAACTACGAAGTTGAACCCACGAGGGGTTTTTCAACCAATCAGCATGCAGTATAAAGAGCGCTCCAATGCGTACAGGAGAAATGCCTCTGATGAAGTGGTACGTTGGCCACAGAAACGCGTCAGGCAATACAACGAACTTGGATGGCTGGGGCAGGCTGAACCGTGATGCCGAATGGCAGACGCACTGTCGAGTGCATCTTGAAAAGCTTCGGCGTTTGTTGAATAAAATAAAAAAAATATATATATATCCACAACACAGTTGCCTGGAATGAGGGAGCCCAACACAGGTGAGTGAAAAATAACCACTATTTTAATGGAAAAACGGCATGGGAAAACAGCAGAAGTGCCTCGCAAAAAGTAAGTCCTGTGATCTTGTCCGACGCGTTTCATGCTATTGAAGCATTTCCTCAGGGGCTCGCAGGTAAACACGAGTCTTTGGTCAAAGCAGTTTAAATAGGCACCATGTCGTAACTTAGTCCCCGCCTTGATAGGCGTGGCCACAGCTGTGGCCTGCTGGATCCTGTAGTGCCAAATGTTATTACTCAAGTGAGCCGCTTTGCACCAGGCTCAAAGTAACGTCATTATTAATCCCCAGTGGGTGGCGATGACTGCCTTGTGCCGCTTCACATGCTCGAAGTGTTAATCCATTGGGGCACACCTGCCCTCAAGTTGCAGCGCCGGTTGACGTCACAACAGGACTGTGGAACACAGCGGGGCTTCCTCGCGGCTCAGGCTGCGCCGCAACATATCCACAACACAGTTGCCTGGAATGAGGGAGCCCAACACAGGTGAGTGAAAAATAACCACTATTTTAATGGAAAAACGGCATGGGAAAACAGCAGAAGTGCCTCGCAAAAAGTAAGTCCTGTGATCTTGTCCGACGCGTTTCATGCTATTGAAGCATTTCCTCAGGGGCTCGCAGGTAAACACGAGTCTTTGGTCAAAGCAGTTTAAATAGGCACCATGTCGTAACTTAGTCCCCGCCTTGATAGGCGTGGCCACAGCTGTGGCCTGCTGGATCCTGTAGTGCCAAATGTTATTACTCAAGTGAGCCGCTTTGCACCAGGCTCAAAGTAACGTCATTATTAATCCCCAGTGGGTGGCGATGACTGCCTTGTGCCGCTTCTCATGCTCGAAGTGTTAATCCATTGGGGCACACCTGCCCTCAAGTTGCAGCGCCGGTTGACGTCGCAACAGGACTGTGGAACACAGCGGGGCTTCCTCGCGGCTCAGGCTGCGCCGCAACATATCCACAACACAGTTGCCTGGAATGAGGGAGCCCAACACAGGTGAGTGAAAAATAACCACTATTTTAATGGAAAAACGGCATGGGAAAACAGCAGAAGTGCCTCGCAAAAAGTAAGTCCTGTGATCTTGTCCGACGCGTTTCATGCTATTGAAGCATTTCCTCAGGGGCTCGCAGGTAAACACGAGTCTTTGGTCAAAGCAGTTTAAATAGGCACCATGTCGTAACTTAGTCCCCGCCTTGATAGGCGTGGCCACAGCTGTGGCCTGCTGGATCCTGTAGTGCCAAATGTTATTACTCAAGTGAGCCGCTTTGCACCAGGCTCAAAGTAACGTCATTATTAATCCCCAGTGGGTGGCGATGACTGCCTTGTGCCGCTTCTCATGCTCGAAGTGTTAATCCATTGGGGCACACCAAAGGTTAAAGTGATATTAAAGTTAGGTGAAAATTCCAGTGTCAATATTACGTTTAAATAAAAATAAAAAACAATAAAATCCACCTGTTATATTTATCTCTAGTAACTATAACTCGTGCCCTAGGGTAACTGTAACTCACGCCCCGCCATGCACAGTCTTGTCATCAATGATGCTATTTCAAATGTTGCAGTGATGTTATCAATGATGCTATAGAACATGTCATGAGTGATGTAGTATGTGGGGTAATTAGCTGTGTATGGCGAGGGCGCAAGTTAAAGTCACCTTAGGGCATGAATTATAGCTACTAGAGATAACTATAACTGGTGAATTTCAGTGGTTATTGAGTTTAAAGCTTGACTATAATGCCACTCTGCCCTTTGTTTTCTTCCAGTGAATTTCTCTGTTTTTTTTAAACGTAAAATAATATTTTATTATCATAAGTAAAGCCATCCCCTTGCCTGAAGGCCGTGCACGCTAGGGGGTTGGCCGCAGGCAGAGAAGGCATGTCTGCTTCCACTGGGTGGGAGCTTTGCAAATACTCCAGCCGGTGGGGGAGCAGACATCTGTTTCCCTGCCCGCACTTTTGTGGGCAGGGAAGCTCACTTTGCTCCCACCCGACGGAAGCAAACAAAAAGAATGCCGACTCCCACAGCACCTAGGCTGAGTGCATGCAGGGAGCCAGAGAGGTTCCTGAGGATAGTGACCCCGGGGTCTTTACAGGGCTTGGGGAGGGGGGAGTCACATGTATGTCTCGCCTAAATAAAGTATTGTGCCCCCTACCCGGCCCTGACCCACCTCATGGCAGGGAGAAGGGGTTTTGTAGAAGTGTGCAAGCCTGCGCTTGTTTTTTAAAACGTTTGCCACAGATTTGTAGATCCTCTGTGAATTTGCAGCAAAAACATTTTTAAAAACATTTTTGGCCCCAGACCAGGCCTAGGGGGTCAGGGTATTCTACCCTGCCCCCTTATGTATTTTCGTACCTTTTTTGTCAGACTCTGGACTGAGTTCCAAGTCCTAAGATGGATACCGGAACAGTCTTGTTGATGTGGTGGCAGCCAATCAGATCTCAGCATGAGATCTGTCGGGTCCACGGAGCCTCAGAGGTGTGATATATGTACCAAGTGTTTGAGCCTTAATTACACAAAAACTACTGAATAGAATTACACCAAATCACAAAAAGCATTCATTCTGGACTAAGATCTAGCTTTCTGCCAAATTTGAGCTGTAGCTGTGTCTAAAGTTACTATGGAAAAATGAATGGGAAAAACACATTTTGGAACCCCCCCTTTTTCTTGGCCCCTACTTGACGGAACACCCTGAAACTTTCCAGGATGGAGTTGAGGTGAAGAAACATTGTTTTAAAAAGAATTGTGCAGATTCTTCAAAAGGCGTCAAAGTTATACGCAAACCAAAAAATGCTTTCCTCTGGAAACACAATCTTAACTTTACCTACCCAGTGGTGAAGTGTGTATATATATATATATATATATATATCCAAGAAAGAAGTGACTCAAACAGATAGATTCACCAAAGAACAAAAATATATTTCAACTACAACGTTTCAGCTTCCGCCTTCCTCAGGTAGTACAAGATGGTTTGCTCAGTGGCTGCACAGATGACTTGGTTAGGTCATCTGTGCAGCCACTGAGCAAACCATCTTGTACTACCTGAGGAAGGCGGAAGCTGAAACGTTGTAGTTGAAATATATTTTTGTTCTTTGGTGAATCTATCTGTTTGAGTCACTTCTTTCTTGGATATTTTATTTCTTTGTGACTCATTGTATCCTTTGGGATCCAGATTTTTGCCCTGGCTGGCTGTTGTTTTCTTGTGATCCTCCATCTTCAAGTATATATATATATATATATATATATATATATATATATATATATGTGGGAATACGCCAACAAAATCATAAGCAGATTTAAGCAGAAATGGCCCTGCACTTAAAAGAACAAGTAGGTAATTGGTAAAAGCAATTAATGTCCATAGTCTAACACAAAGAAGTGAAGTTATATCTTCCCAAATGAAAAAGCATTAGTTGGCGTTTTTGCTGTAGAAAACGATTCCTTTTATTCTTTTATTCCATACAAAATTCTTTAAAATAACAGCACGCAATGGACAAGACAGCCGACACGTTTCGTCCCCCTTGGGACTTCTTTTGGGCTTGATGAGTGAAAGACATATCATATGCACTTTGAGATATAGTCCTTATCTGAACGAGCGAAATAATAGTGAAACAAGTGGATGGGATATGTATCTCCCAGAACTTAGTAGTTTTAAAATCATAATCAGACCCACTGTGGAGTACATTATGTATTGTGTTCGATAAATAGCACCCATTACAAGTCTTTTTCCTAAAATGGGGAATAACTTATGGAAAATCCGCATGTCTGGTATGTTTTTTCCCCAAGATAAATATTGGCAGGTTTGACCTGCTGAAACTTATTTGGGCAATGGGGTATACCACACATCAAAATTTAACGGGCTATTTGTAATGAGGCAACACAAAAAGATGATGGACGGAATGCTGAACATTGTCAAACATATATGTCCAGTACAGAGATCTGAGCCTAAATCCATTTTTTTTGCTCACCATGCCATTCCAGTTTGGACCCAGCCATATGCAAATCAGTCTTGACCCTGCTCCTCATGGGAACAGTCCAGCCCTGACAGGCCAGGTCCTCCCTGGACTGGAAACAAGTATCCTGGGACTGGTTTGGGGGAATCACCCTCATCTGCCAAGCTAGCTTGAATCCAAAAGCATAGTGAGCAGGGGACCCATGTCTAGGCCGACACCACCGGTCTCAGGATGCTTGTTTCTGGTCCAGGGAGGATATGACCTGGCAGTTTGGTCTGGACTGTTCCCATGTGAAACCGGGTCAAGATTAATTTGCATATGGCTGGGTCCAAACTGGGGTGGCATGCTGAGCAAAAGAAAGGATTTAACCCAGATCTGTGACTGGGGTTGAGTGTTTGAAAAGTTTCACTACTCCGTCCATCTTCTTGTTGCGTTACTTGTAATGAGGGCCTGTGTGACCGTGAGTATAATTTCAAATGCTGTCCCCCTCCTCCTCCAATGGTCCAAGGTAATATTTTTACTATGTAAGCACAACTTCTACGTCACAAGAAGATGTTTGAGTTACTCACCGGTAAATGACCAAGAAGTGGTGTGATGTTGTCAGAGACAAATACAATGCTCCCATCTGTAGTAACTGCTATGACAAAACCGTCTAATGCCTGTGGAAATAAATAAATCATAAAAGTATTTCAGTGTGCTGATATTAGGGAATGATTACAAAAATCCGACAACCACTTCCATCTTACTTGTTGAAGCCATCAAGGATGGGGTTATTGTAGATGAAGCATGGAAGACACATTGAAAAAGAACAAAAATACTGAAAATTGCCAAGCTACTTTTTAGATGTGAATATGAAAATAGTTTTGTGATTGATTAGAGGTATTGTGCCTGTGTTGCATGCTTTATAAATATCGGCAGTCACTCGCTCACTCATTTACTCACAATCATAGCAATTCAGCCAATATGGTTGGTCTGCACAGTTGTGTTTTTGGTATAAGTGACTGATTTATTAATTGATTTTGCACACTTAGGCAACATATTTGTATTGCCTGAAGGGCTGAAGCCCTAGTTTAAACCAACATTTAAATCATCAGGAAGAATTTTAAGAGGAAAAGAAATCCAGTGTTTACCGATCTGAACCGATGGTTTAACACCCAGAGATTACCTTGCTATTTTGAAAGGGCCTGAAAATGACAAGGCTCCGACATGAATTCTAGTGGTTTAGTGCCAGATGTACGTAGGTAATCGTTTGCGATTTCCAAATAGCGTATCTTTGCGATTCGCTATTTGGTAATTACAAACACCAATGTACAAATGTGTCTTTGACACATTTTGTGATTCCCAGTGGGATGCAAATAGACCTACCTCATTAATATTCATGAGGTAGGTGTCGGTTTGCGACCCACAGGGAATCGCAAAAATCACAGGGATCGTAGCCTGCTCGACTCAGCAGACCACCATGTCTGTGGTTGCTTTCAATAAAGCAATGTTTTTTTTAAATGCAGCCCATTTTCCTTGAAGGAAAACGGGATGCGTTTCAAAAAGAAAAATTAAAAGTTTTCGTTTAATTTTTTAGGAATAGGCAGCGGTCCGTGGGACCACTGCCTGCTCTTAAAAAATGTTCTTGCAAACATTCAAAAAGGGGTCCCTTGGGGACCCCTTACCATTTGCAAATGGGTTACCACCTACCTACTTGAAGTAGGTGGTAAAGCAAAACATTCACACATACCACTGCAATTCTGTATGAGTAAGGAACGCCCTAAACACGCCCCTTCCTAATACCATATCGCAAACCCAATTTGCGATTCTGTAATAGGTTACCGAATCACAGATTGGGCCTTTGTACATTGAAAAATGACTTTTTTTGTTCACAAACGACCAGACTCTGAATCGGGCCATTTGCGAACGAAAAAAAAAGCATCTGGCCCTTACTTCTTTCTGTAAGTATGTCAGAGTAAACTTGCCCCGACATTTAGAGCCTAGCGGCCTCATTCAAAGGTGGGCAGAAACAGGGCATCTGCCATAAATCGAATGGTTTCCCGTCCTACCAAGGGCTCCCATGCCTCATTCTGAGTTGGAAGAACTGTTGGGTGATGGAGCGTTTGCCAGCTCTGCCATCAGAAACCCTTAGCTGATGGCCTATCCACCACAGGGCTGCTGACATTTCAGCATTGGAAGGACCACCTGATTTACAGTGGGCTTTCCAACCTTAATTTTTACTGTTCACTACTGCCACTCAGAGCACAGTGGTCGCGAACATTGACATGCAAGGGGAAAACTCGCTGCACATCAGGGATATATATATATATATATATATATATATATATATATATATCTTTTCCCAAAAACAAACATTGAGGGTTTGGTACTCAAGGTGCTCCAACTGTGTAGGCAGGAGCACTTTCAATAAAAATTCCATGCCACAGTGGCTGAGAATTTTAAAAAAGCAATGCTGCCCACTGCTGGAATGGCAGAGGTGTAGTCTATGCAAACCCAGTGGCTTGTTAGCTGGCTCTTCATTGTCTAAATAGCCCCTTAAGTCTATGTTGATGTAGCCTAGCTAGAATCAAATGGTGTCAGCAGGGGCTTACTAATGCATATATGCAAGTGCCCAAGACACGATCGCTCTTCTTCAAACCACAGATAAATATCAATGACAACTTTGTGATACTTGAAAGTGACGCAGTAAACTCTTAGAGTGGTCATACTGAGAATGTACTACTTCCTCACTTCCAGAGAAAAATATTGGCATGTAGTTCTTGAGTAACAAAGACTAAAAAGTTGATATTTCTAAAAAACATTTGGGATTTGCCTCTTGAGTTTCAGGTCCACATCCAACACTCTACCATGGTAATTAATTGTATGAGTCAGCTTTTACCCCAATGGGCAGGCAGCGGAAAGCAGCAATATCATTCTTCACTTTCCCCTGAATTGAATCACTACAGTCTTCAATGCTTTAAGTTTCAAATCACATTCAGTTATTCAGACATCTAACTTTCAGTGGTTTTTGGTGTTTTCATCAAGGGGCAAAGCATACTGAGAACTAGCCATACCTCTAGTAGATGGAGAAGGGGAGTTCATGTTGAATATAATTATCAGAGGGACCCTAGGAACTCTTCAAGAGATTACAGGGCACGAAAGGAACAGAATCATCAAATTGTGTCCACATTGAGGGAGAATCTTGGAACCAGAAAATTATGTGGTTCAGAACTTTCCCCTCAGGGGCAAGCAGTCTGCAAGTGCAGGGTAGAATACTGTATCAAAGCCCGTTTATAGGTGCAGAAGGATTATAACCGAAAGAAGGCCCTCATTGCCAATTTTAAGAGAACTGCTCCAGATGTCCATGAGTGTGGCACTGGCCCAGTGCATGTGCATCTAGTCCAGGAATATTTAGCTAATTATAAATAAACATTTTGGCAAGGAAGTCTTCATCTGAGATGATGCGTTTTTAACCCTCCATTTAATACATGGAACGGTTTTGATGTTCATCCGTGCACGTTTTCCCTGTCTATGAAAAGGCTTAAAATCCAACACTGTGCTATTTTTGTAGTTCCCTTCTTGCAAACACCATAAACATCCAGGGCCTGATTCACAAAGGTAAGTTACACTCTTGAGTACAGTAAGCTACATATCTTCACACCCAGATTAATGCAATTGGCTTACTGTTGTGTGGGTGGGTGACTTCCGCACCTAAACCCCTCCCTCACCCTACCTAAATCCCTCTTACTCTTCCTAACCAGATCCCTTTTAGTAGTGAGTCTGCCCCTTGTGCTACTCACTGCCCTGTGTCCCTGACATATTTACTACTAAAATCTAAACTTATATGTGCAGAGACTCCGCAGTCAGGGTGGTGAACTGCGCACATATAAGTATAGGCAAAACTTACATTTTGTAGTATGTTTTGTAGTATTACAAAATGTACTGCAAGGTGCAGTTTGAGACTCAGGCCAATTCGGTTTACATTCTTTAAGGCAACTATTTATTTAGATTTATTTGGCCTTTGCCGATACTAGCAAAGTTAATGATTCCAGTAGTGGGTTGATGTATAAGTCTGTGTGATTCTCTAATGGGAAATCTCTTTTCATGTTTTTATAAGTGTGTAGACTGTCTGGCTTATGCTGTGTGTGATGAAAGCAAACGGTGCAATGGATTTGCAAGTCTATGGAAAGCTACTGTTGAGGGGAAGACACCACAAGGAGGCTGATTCACAAAGGTAACTTACACCTCTGAGTAAGTTTAAACTTTTGAGTAAGTTAACTATTTTTCGATATTCACAAACTGCACTTTTATAATAAGTTACACTTTTGAAGTAACTGTAGAAGTAAGTTCAGCATTACACATGGTTTTTGACTAGTACTGCAACACCCTCCTATAGAAAATAATGGTGGTAGGGACTTAAAATAAAAACCCATAGGACATAATGTTAAATTAAATTAAATTATTTAAGATGGTGAATACTGAAAAGTACTAAACTTACTCAAAAGTGCAAACTTACTTGAAAGTACAGTTTGTGAATCAGGTCCACAGTGTTTGCTGTGGATGCCAATGATTTGCAAGTCTTAGGGAAGCCACTGTTAGTAAACCCAGGAGAAAGAACAAGCACTGTATGTTTTGGGTAGAAGGAAGGAAAACATAATTATGTGTATTGAGGTGTAGCCCATGATGACAGTGCTTTCTGTGAGGTGACTGTGTGTCCTCCTGCCAGGGTGAGGTTGTTTACATGAATATGTTCAGATGGAGTCCATAGGTGCCAAATTTTCATTGTGATCACGTGTGACAGTTCTATGTTTTCAGGGTGATTATGTGTGACATTTCAATATTTTAGGTGTGACACTTTGAGTGACCCACAATTGGAGTAAAGCAACCATGGCCATGTAACTAGTTACATTTCACAAATGGCTACTTTTTGTGTGCTCTGTAATAGCATATGATCAGTCTTAAAACAGATGAAACACCGCAGAAGTGGTTATGCTAGGTCTGCAACCTACATCTCTTTTGTAAGAGGCACCTCAAACATTGGAAACGTGATTTGGAATGGAAAAAGAAGGGTGTGGACTAACATTTTGAGAAGTAACCTTAAGCGCTTAGAAATGGAAGATGTAGGGCACAAATCACTGTACAAAAATATTATTAGTGTAGGGGTTATTTCCACAATGCAAGGTACGAAAGTCTAAGGAGCATGAGAAAGCCACATGGCTTGAAGTAACATCCTGTTCTGAGAGGTCTCTGGATCAAGTTTAGAGAACAGGGTCAGGTGTGACTCGCCTATGCACTGCAGCTGGGGGACTAGAGAGTTAAGGACCTACGTCAAAGTTAATTAAATCCCCGGAAAGTTTATTTTGAGAAAAAAAAGAACAGCTAGTGATGTTCATGGCCCAAATAGTATGTATTTAAATCTGTCAAACGGTTCATACTGTACATAAACTAAGCAGTCTGATTGAAAACGTAAGTGCACTCTCACCTTTCATGTTGTGATGAGACAAACTGTTAACCAAATCTTAAATTTTAAAGGAGTTAATAATAGAAAATGCGAATTAGTCAGTTTTTGGCCAGCGGCTGAGTAGGTCACAAATTGCTGCAGAAATGGTCTGCCTTTAAATATTTGGCGAGATTTACCTTTTATCCATATTTCCTTTTATCCAGGTTTCTGCCTTGAGAGCTCGTCCCACGCACTCAGTGCTGTCTGCTTTTTTTGGGGCTCATCTACACAGCTCTTCACTCTGACAGACCGGCCTGATAATGATCCGGCTGTTCATCATGCTCACCTGAACCCCATTACTGACCTTCTGGTCTGCCCAGTGTGCCTGTGAGGCCAGAAATCAGGCCTGACTGATCTGAAGAAGTTCAGCCCCGGCTTTAATTAGTGTTAAACACCCTTCCTTCCCTTCGGCCCCCGCCCCCACCCCTCCCCGGGAAACAATTTATGAGAGGCTCTGGGCAGCAGCACCACCACAGGCACTTGTATCAGAGCAAGGCAATTTAAAAAGCGGTGCACTGGGGGCTTTTGTGAAATGCAGCCTTGGTGTACCTCATACTCGGATGGTCCGGGGGGGGGGGGGATCTGCTATGCGTGACTAGGGCATTTTAGTGCGGTGATGTGGACACCAGCACTAAAATGCGTTAGTCTAACTCCTGATGTGTGGTACTTGACAGGAGTCTTGTCCCGCAGAGCCTTGGACACACTGCTCTGCTTAGGGAGGCTGGGGAGAATAGATCTCTCTTTGGGAGGAACATGAAAGCCACTGGGGCCCATCCTAGATAGTGAACCAGATCCTCAGAGGCCCATGGTCTGACAGTATGACCAATGCAAGCCATTGGTAGGCAGATTCTCTGGGGCCATCCCGGTCCCAGACACATGTATCTATCAGGGGTGAGATGTAGACGGTGGTGAGGGATTGGAGGAACCAAAACCCAATGACTTCTGGTTAGACCGTAAGTGTGTGATAAGCTGTTGGTCAACACTCATAGGTCTACGAACTCTGATGGGCGAGTTAGGGCACCTGGTGGAACCATGTTCCAATCTCCAGGACTTCAGTGAATGGTTTTGCTCTCAACAGTGACGCACTCCCAAATGTTTCTTAACAGGGGGTGCTAGGAAAGCCATTTTGACATTAACACTGATGAAGCTTAGAAGGTACAGACCTCATAACAGCTCAAATGCACTTAATTTGCCTCATTGCTGTCGCTGTCTACTGCCCCGTCCAGGTTTAGGACATATCAAGGTTTTACTGCTAGGGTGGGAGGAGGTGCCTCTGCCATGCTAAGGAAGTTGATTAGTGATGTGACAACTAGACGGTAATAAGAAAATTAGAGACATGTTTTTGTCTGGTTCCTTGAATCCTCAGAGCATTTAGAAATCCTGTATTAGATAAGGTGAAAAATGCCCCATCTCCTATGATATTTGTTTATTTTTTAAATGTATTATCCTCAAAGGATTTGAGAATCCAGATCCACAGATAATCCACAAATTTACACAAAAGATACAAAAGTCCCTGACTGATTAACCTTTAGATGCCCACCAGACACCTTTTTGTAACACAAATATCTCACAACTGACTGAATGAAGTTATACCAAACCAAGCAAAATCACTTTACTGAATATCTAGTTTCAGGGCAAGTTTAGTGAAGATCAGAGGTTCTTATAGGAGTTAACACTGAAAACACAACTTTTTTGAGTCTCTCTTTCTACTCACACCGAGAGATCTGCATTAAACTTACCACACAAAAACTTTTAGATTTACGCTATTTAATTGGAAAGTTTTATGCATTTGTGAAATGGTGCCAAAGTTATAACCCAACCAGGCCACACAGCCAGTATTGCTGTTTCAGGAAGAGGGACTGCCCTGCTGACTGAAGAAGGATTGGACCCGCTTGCATTGAACCCAGGTTACCCAGGGTGACTCCAAGGGTCAGCTGACTGACCTCTTGTGTGAGCTACAGGGACACAACAAATTTCCAGAAGCCTCATTGCAATTGCCCAGCTGACCAGCACCAACTGGATCAGCCTGGGATTTGGCTGAGCCCTGCTGTTGCCCTCTGTTGAAGTGAGACCTAATCCCCAAGAGGGTCCTGGACCCTTGGCTGACAAAGAGTGAACTCCTGAAGAAAAGGTGTCGTTACAGAAGTTTGGGCTTCTCGCGACCACAAAGTGACATCCAACGCAAATCTCCAGTGGGTCATTCTCTTCACACCAACAGAGACTGTAAGCGATGACCGCCAATATGAGAACTGCACTTCGAGCCCACATAAATCAGCTGCGATGATCCACCAATGCACAGCTCCAGGGATGACCAGCTCTTTGTGCTACAGCAACGACCATCCACGAATTCCACCAGCTCCTTGCGCCAACAGCCTCCTCCTTGCCGCATCACCAACGTGAATGGTACCTTTTGTGCTCCACTGGAGAAGGTAACTCTTCAGCGGGACTAACCTGGTCCTTTTATCTGACCCGCTTCATTGCAGTCGGCCTGAACTTGTGACCGTTCCCAGGCCCTGTGTGAGTACATAACAATGAGTGGAGTTTTGTGCTTTTTGGTGCTACTTTTACCTAAAACTTTAAATACTCATATCTCCGGTTCTACTGATTGGAGTTTTGGTTTTATGGCATCATTGTCATTATTAAGCTTTACTCTTTTTTTCTAAATTGGTTTGGGATTTTTCTTGTGTTGTGTTTTCACTTTATTACTGTTTGTGTACTGCATAAATAATTTATACATTGCCTCTAAGTTAAGCCTGACTGCTTTGTGCCAAGTTACCAGAGGGTTGAGCACAGGGTTAATTTAGTGGCTTTTGTTGTTCACCCTAACAAGGATTGTGTTTATTATGTGGGTAGGGCTTCCACCCCTCTCAACTCATGACCCAATTTCTAACTATTTGATTGTGGTAAAAAGAAGAGAAAGGTTTTTCGGTGTGCAGACTTTGTGTCACGTTTATTTTGCTGATAGACAATTCGCTGCCTGCACTGCCGTACCTAATTAAACAGCACTGCAGGTGGAGGTGGCAAAATGCCGGTGGGCAGGATGGGGAGGAGAGAGGTGGCACATAGGGTCACCCTGACAATAAAAAAAACCCATACAACTATAACTCGCGCCCCCGCAATGCACTGCTGATTACGTCACATATTACATCACTCATGACATAGTCAGTGATATCACTGATGACATCACTGATGACATCATCCACGTGATAATCTGATGCACCTTCTCACACCCTAATATAACCTTTGATACACCCACTCTAAAATACAGACTACCATTTTCGAAACAAGTGAAATGTCCAACTAACTATAACGTCCCTGAAACCTATGGTTTTTTTCAGTGCATTTCAAAGGTTTTTTAAATGCTAATTTCTAACTACAACGACCCTGAAACCTAAGATTTTTTCAGTGAATTTCAAAGGTTTTTTAAATGCTAATTTCTAACTATAACAACACTGAAACCTATGTTTTTTTCAGTGAATTTCAAAGGTTTTTTAAATGCTAATTTCAAACTATGCCTACATAGGTAGGACATATGCAGAAAGAGGAAGAAAGGCGCAGAAAGAAGCAAGAGAAATGCAGAAAGAGGCAACAGAGGTCCAGAAAGACAAAGAAAGGTGCAGAAAGAAGCAAGAGATATGCAGAAAGAACCAACAGAGGGGCAGAAAGAGGCCTTGTTGCAAAGTCATCCTGTGCCCCCAACTTTATGCTGACGGGTACTGGTGGTAACTGAGTCTGACTAACCAGGCCTAGAGCCAGTGCTATGCTAAAAGACACTTAGAATACAGTGAAAACACCTACATACACTAGGGTACACTATGGGTTGGGGTACCCCTGTGATTGGCATGACCTCCCCTGTAAGGCCCTAGTACATAATAGGGCAGGGGGATTAAAACTACCTCTAAGTGTGAGGTGCAGAAAGATGCTTCTTTAACTAGTAGTCGCATTTGCAGAGTGGTAGAGAAAGGGTGCTGGGCCTCCGACCCGCACTCAGGAATTCCGCTGCATAGGACTTACAGGAGGTACCAGGAGGGCTTCTTGGCCCCCAAAGTCCCTCAGGAGTAAAGTGGACTTTATCCCCCATCCCGTAGTCTGCCAGGAGGCGCGTTTGCAGAGTGGTGGAGAAAGGGGGGCGTGGCCTCCGAAGACGTCTTAGCAATCCTACTGTGTGGGACTTACTGGAGGTAACAAGAGGGGTAGTTGGCCCCCAAGGACATCCTTGGGGGCCAACTACCCCTCCTATTACCTCCAGTAAGTACCACACAGCAGGATTGCTAAGTTTGCATACCAGGCCATGCCCCCTTTGCCCACCACTCTGCAAACGCACTCCCTGGCATGCTCTTGGTTGGGGATTGAAGTCCCCTTCACTGCTGGGGGTCCTTAGGGGCCAACTAGCCTACCTCTTACCTCCAGTAAGCCCCACACAGTGGGATTGTTGAGAGGTGGACACAGGCCACGCCCCCTTTCTCCACCACTCTGCAAACGCGCCTCCTGGCGCGCTCTTGGTTGGGGGATGAAGTCCCCTTTCCTCATGAGGGTCCCTGGGGGCCAACTAGCCCACCAGGTACCTCCAGTAAGCCCCACACAGCTGGATTGCAGAGAGTGGTCCAAGGCCACAACCCCTTTTTACACCACTCTGCAAACGCGCTTCCTGGCGCACTGCTGCTCGGGGGATGAAGTCCACTTGTGTACTGAGGTCCTCAGGACACAAGAGGACCTCATCACCCCACCAGCAGTGCGCCAAGAGGCGCGTTTGCAGAGTGGTGTAAAAAGGGGCGTGGCCTCGGACCACCTCTCTGCAATCCAGCGGTGTGGCGCTTACTGGAGGTACCTGGTGGGCTAGTTGGCCCCCAGGGACCCTCCGTATTCAAGGGGACTTAATTCCCCAACTTAGAACGCCGCCAGGGGGCGCGTTTGCAGAGTGGTGCAGGGGGGGCGGGGCCTCCAACGAAATGTGGGCTTTTTAAAAAAAAAAAAATTTTTTTAGAAGGGGGGCTAGGTGGCCCCCATTCTTTCAATGCTTTTTGGGCCCTGGGGACCCCATCCCCCAGGGCCTGCACATTTTTAAAAAAAAAACAGGAAGGGGGCCGTGCGGACCCCCTCTCGAGGCCAATTTTGGCACGGGGCCCCATCCCCCAGGGCATGGCCAGCCTATTTTTTTTTAAAACAAATTTGGGAGGGGGGCTACGTGGCCCCCCTCCTCAAGCAAATTATGCCCCCGGGGACCCTATCCCGCAGGGCCGGCCTTCCGTTTTTAACATTTTTTAAATTATTTTTTTAAATTAAAGGGGTGGGGGTCCGAGTGCCCCCCTCCCGGGCCACTTCTGGCCCCAGGGACCCCATCCCCTGGGGCCTGGCCTCTTTTTTTAAAACATTTTTTAATTAGGGAGGGGGGCCGTGTGGCCCCCCTCACCTGGGCCACTTCTGGCCCCGGGGACCCCATCCCCCGGGGTCTGGCCTCTCTTTTTTAATATTTTTTAATTAGGGAGGGGGGTCGCGTGGCCCCCCTCCCCATGGCCACTTCTGGCCCCGGGGACCCCATCCCCCGGGGCCGGCCCTCAAGTTGGGGACCGTGGGGGGAGCCCCAATGCCCCCATGGTCCCTGCCGGCTCCCCGCCTCCTGCGGGAGCCGGCATTGCTTTTGGGCAAGGGGCAGTAGCGGCTCGTGGAGGGAGTGCCGCGGGGCGGTGGGGCGGGGGAGGAGCAGGGTGGGGGGTAGTAAACTACGGCATACGGCCGAACAGAGGTAAGCAAACAAATAAATAAATAAAACGAATTTCGTTGCGTGCGCTGCATTGCATTTGCCCCGGTGGCGGTCCCCGGGGCTGCGGGGGCCCCCAAGGGCCCCCGCTAATTATTTGCACATTGCCCCCGGGACCTGGCCCACCCGGGGGGCTTATAGATAACGAAGCGCGGGAGCTCGCGCTTCATTTTTTTCGGCTGATTTTTTTTTAAATGCTTTTTTTGGCCATGCGGGTCCTTGTGGGACCCCCTGAGCAGGCCTAGGGGGTCAGGGTGTTTCTACCCTGCCCCTTTTCTTGTTTTTTATCTTTGTTTAACTTGTTTCTTGTGACTCGGTTACCGAGTCACAAGATGGCTGCCTGGTTTGGAGTGTTGATAGCAAATCAGAATGAAGCTCGTGCTCGGGAGGGTTCGCAAAACCTCCTCGGTGCTCAGATATCGATATTTTTATTTTTTTGAATTTCTCAGAAACTACTGAATGGATTTACACCATTTAAAAAAAAAAAAAGGTCGCTTTCTGAACCAAGAGCTACCTTTTAGCCAAATTTGGTTTAATTCCGTTCAGCAGTTCGGGCTGTAGCCTGTTCCAAAATTTCCTATGGAAATTAACATGGGGAAAACACGTTTTGGGACCCCCCTTTTTTCTCGGCCCCCGCTTGACGAATCACCCCGAAACTTTCAGGACAGGAGCTGACCTGAGTGAACCATTAGTTTTGAAAATTTCGCGAAGATTCGCCAAACGGCGTCAAAGATATTCACAAAAGAAAAAACGCTTTTTGAATAGAAACGAGGTCCTAACTATAACTACCTACTGGCGACCGTCAATAGGATATATATATATATATATATTATATATATCCAGTGAGTCTGCCCTAGCATTGAGCAGGGCCCTCAACCCATAACAGCCCCAACAATCTTTTTACCCCTGCTGGGACGGACTAAATTGTCTTCCCCCAATATGGCCTCTCTGGATGGGAGGAGGGGACATAATTCCCACTAGACACCAGAGATTAAAGGTAAAAATAAAGTCATCAGGCTGCACCCCCACCCCTAAAGCCTCAATATTCTTTCTTCCTCCCCCTTCAACCTGTCTCCCAAGAGCCTGGAGCACTCCTATATCATGGCAAGTGAGAGGAAATTTGGGAAGCAGCCTTTACAACGCAACCGTTACAACGCATGCAGTTACATCGCATGCCGTTGCAACGAAAAAGGTGTGCAGCAGTGGGTAGAAGGTGTTGGATTTAACTCCAACACCTTCCCTACTGTTGCACACACTGGAGTTGGAATAGAAAATTTATCTATTCCAACTTCCAGCGCTCCCCCGACAGAAAGTCGGGGTAAAGTTTGGCGTTGCAACGGCATGCGATGTAATGGCATGCGTTGTAACGTCACATATCCAGAAATTTGGATGATTTGGGGTATAGTTTTGACATATGGGCCAGCAGAGAGGGGTGAACTTGCCATTCTGCCTCTGCCGGGTGGCATAAAGACTGTCGGGTGTCCGAAGATGGGTTGCAGTGCAGTTCTAGAATGAGCAGACCTTGCACCCCATTCTGTTTCTGACCTTTTCCCCAATGGTGTTGTGAGCTTTCTGTGAACAAAGGAAACACAAGGAGATGATGGACGGAGCGCTGAAACTTTTCAGACACTCAACCCCCAGTAACAGATCTGGGTTGAATCCATCATCATTCTTTAGCTCACTTCGCCACCTCAGTTCAGACCCAACTATATGCAAATCAGTCTTGACCTTGTGCCTCATGGGAACAGTCAAGCCCGAACTGCCAAGCCAGGTCTTCCCTGAACCGGAAATAAGCATCCTGGGACCGGTTTCTGGGTAACACCCTTCATCAGCCACGCTAGCAGTTGTGAGCTTTCTGGCACCCTGGGATGAGCAAATAGGTGGTAAAAGCCCCAATCTGCCCACTCTGGGGGACTGAAAGCCTACCAGACAACAGGGGAAAAAACTGAGATAAGTAATGTGGTGGGGAGCTGGCCCAGCTTGGTGTCAGTCCCCAGGCCCCTTCCGCAGATAGTATTTCCTTCCTGAGGGGGAAGGCAAAAAGTGGGGTTTATCCTTTCTCTGCCAATTAATATGCCAAAACTACACCCAAAGAAATCAAATTTTTCCCTCATGGTGCATGGCTGCACTATTCAGGCTCTGGGTCAGCCAGTAATGTTGGACCCTATCAATCCAGGCCATTTCTTAACCATACAGTCCCAGAGTAATCCAGGCTGATGTAGCGTGCATGGATCCCAGCACACTCTCTTGTCAGAATACTCTACAAGCATCTAAGTATGGGCCAAAAAAGGCTACTTTTTCCATGTCTATGTAACAAAAAACTCAGGCGATTCCAACCAGTGGCCAAAGTCTACCACCTTGGATTCCCACTTTTTTCCTGATTGAAACACTGTCTCCCATGTGTGGGTGAACCTAAAGCACGTTATTGGAGCGGAACAAAAACTATAACCATGTGAAGACCTCATTTACACGCCAGTAACTTCTCATGTTGCTAGTTTTGACCAGTTCCTGTTGTAGACGATACACCCAGCCACACAAGTGGGGTGAAGGGATACTGTGTGGTAGGAAATTTGTGTATCCTGCAGATTCCAGAACTTTTCCTCACAAAAATGTTTGATGTTTGCAGGGCATTCAGGGAGAAAAAAACGTAGTGAAATTCATGCAAGTCACATCCGCCGGTCTCCTCCGAGTGTCTAGCTTTCAAAATTGTCTGGATTTAGTAGGTTTCCCTGGGTTGCGGCTGAGGCTAGGCTCAAATTTCCCAGACACTTGTATTGCCAAAATGGGTCAATTTTGAAGGCAAAATTTTAATGTCTTCATGTTGGGGCCTTTTCTGTCGTGGGTGATAGGTGCAGTGACACAAATGGGATACCATTTTTATTGGAAGATGTGTGGGAGAAAAGAACAGTAGAACATTTGTCATTATCAATTGACTTTCCATGCATTTTTGGCTTCCAAATATAACCCAGTGTGCAAGAAAGAGCACATTAGGCAAAATGCCTCTGAATTGCACGATAGTTTGAGTAAACCCAAATTCAGAGCTGTTCAAATAACCACTATTTCTAAAATCAGTATCTTGGGCAAATATAAAAAATGCACAGGTTTCCTTCATGCCCATTTATCATTATTTAGATTTTACCATATTGATGCCTGGTCAATACACAATGAAAAATCATTAAAAGCTGCAGCTTGGTTGTTGGCTCTGGGTATTGCGTGTTTTTGCACAAACAACAAACACTATATATTCCTGTAACCGAAGTGACTAACAGATGTAGTGTTACAATACTTATGAAAATTGCCCATCGGGGCAAAAAACGATAGATGAATATTTTGTTACCTATGTCTATTTTTTGACTTTTTAAAAATCTCTTTTATTCAATTTTGAGGTTTGGTGAAAAACAAGGCAATACAGCCAGAGAACAGTAAAATTACTGTACAGCACAGAAATTACATGCAAGATTTAACGGCTGATGTCCAGAATGCTAGTTATGACAAAGTAATGTAACGTCAAATCGCAAACAAGGAACTAGAACAAGCAAGGGAAAAAAAACGGAAAAAGAGTTAGACATTCAGAGCTATTAAGTTTGCACAGCAATTTTGCATTATATAATAAAACCTAAAGGATGACTACCAGCTTTGAATGTGCAGTTTTAGATATAGCATCCTGCCTAAAAATGCAGGACGTTTAGAGTGTGACAACTCACAGGGATAATGTTTGACCAAGACAATTGTTTACTGACAAGTAGTCCCTTAGAAGCACAACCTGGGTAGCGAAATTTAGCTCCTAATTGAAACGAAAATAAACCAAGTATTTTTCAGAAAATTATTTCAAAGATTTGTATAATTTGCATGCAGGCAATTACGCAAAATTATTACAAAATTTTGTGAAATTTCATGTAATGATGCAAAATGCAAATCTGTAATTTCACGCTATATTTACAAGCAAAATCTGTGCTCCCAGAATGGTTGTATTGTAATGCGCATGCAGAACATGTGTCGAAGGTTCGCTTTACTGGCCTGGCATCTCAGGAGTTAGGTACGTACTGTGGAAGAGGTTGCATTCTATTATTAAAACCAGGCATTTCTTGAGGCTCCAAAAATGGCACAGTGGTCAAGGCTTGTGAAAGGAATGAAGAAGACGTTCGCAAATGTACAAAAAAAACAGTCAATGTTGACTAGACGTACAATGATTTCAGAAACACACCCTCATAATTCGAGTACAAATTCGACAGACCACAGCATATTTTCGTTTTTGGAGTGCCTACTTGTTACACTGTTGTTCTGCATATTAATAATGCACAGAAATTAAATAACAGTTTCTTCAGTTTTAAAAGTCTGCCTGTGAATTTTTGCCTAGGAAGCACAGGATTCGAGCTTCCTAAGAGGTAACCACTGTTCTTGCTGTAATTAATGTGTGCTCAGTTTCACAGTAATACCAGGTGTCACTCCCCCCCAACACCAGTGTTCCTGTTTTTTTCTACTTATTTTTGTTATTTGTTTTATTTCAATCATTACCTTCATTGGGAAAACCATTAGCAATCTACACAAATGACCCCCTGCTGAATTTCACATTTGTCTACTTTTCAGAAATGTATAGCTTTGCAGGTTCACCAAGGAGTTTCACACTTGTTTCCCCCATACTGTAACTAGGCAGAAACCACAAACAAATTATGAAAAATTGGCTACCACTTGGAAAAATGCTAAATAAAACGTGGTTAAAAAAAATGTCTTTGCAGCTCAGCCGGTTCCTGAAATCTGGGAAAAGGGTGATGGTAGCACACCAAACCTTTTGTTGATGCGATTTTTCGAAAAACATATACATTTTCTTGCCCAGCCTTTTTCCCATTTTTTTTTTTATATCCCTCTACTATATTGTAGCTATTTTCATGGTTCACTCCATGGGAATCCACAAACCCCGGATATGTTTAGAATCCCCAACATGTGGGAAAAAGGGATGCACAGTAGGCCTGAATACCTTTGGCGGAAAAATATTATGAAGACTTAAACAGGAAGGAGGAGCGTTAGCAGTTAGGGAGTTTGTTGGTGAAGATCTGCTGAGACTTTTATTATGATGTAATTTCTACAAAATATGGAAAACATTTCACGGCCCCTCTCAAATATGGAAAAAATTTCACAGTTCCCTGTGAAACATTGCTTTCATCGCAATGACAGCCCCAAACCACTCTGCTCAGCGTTATCGTTGTTCATTGCCCAATCAAAACTCTGTCAACTAAAGCTAAACAAAATATTCCAATCAGCTCCCACTGTGAGCTGTCCCATGCAGAGAACAAATTCAGCAATCTCTCCCTTCCAAAGGCAGAATGTGCTTTTTTTAACAAAGCAGAGGGTGTTTGTTCTAAAGTTCTACATTCTCAACTGCATAAGTGTTTTCTAATATTTTTCTACGAACAGTTAATACAAATTTTCATTTAACACCTTTTTTCAAAAAAACTGCCCTAAAATAAACATGTAATGTAAAAAATACATAACGAGTTAACACGTGTAATATGGTCCTATATTCCAACCTTGGGGCTCTGCTGAATTTTTATGTCACCACAATCCCTTGATGGCAGGAGCTTATTATATGGTTATGCTTTATGTATTTTATCTGAAGCACAGACCAGATAGGAAGGTGGCCTGTGCATGTTCTTTCTACTAGTCCATAGAAGAGCTTTTCCCAGTAGCGGCTGGTGTGCGGACCGAGTGGCGGGCGGGGTGAAGGGGCGACGGACAACACGAAAAAAAAGGAAAAAAAGAACTTACCTGCCACCCGCCGCTCTTCTGCTCCAAGTCCTCGCTGCAGCACAGGCTTCCAGACTCCATTTCAGCCAGTCCTGACGCTGCTCTCATGCTGTTGGCAGCATGAAAGCAGTGTCAGGATTGGCCTGAGCGCCCTGAATTTGTGCTCCCAGAGAGACTGGGAGCCTGTGTTTGCTGCCTGCAACCCGGCAATGCAGCGCGGGTTGGAGGCAGCTCAGTGCGCATGTCGGTTTGGCCGTCCTGAGACGGCCGGCCAAACTGGCATGCGCACCGATAGCAGTGCCCACCTGTGGTATCCTGTACTATTGATTAGTGTACATGTTATAATGCTTTATATGTTATAATGCTGTCTCTGCTGCTCTGGAATGTTGTACATGTCTTTAGAATTTCCACATTTCATAGTCATTGAGACTAGCTTGGGGAAGATTCAGGCAGTTGATGCCAGCTGCAGTTGATGTTGGATGGGATCTTCTTATGAAGAAATAAACTACGTGTTTACACCTCTCTACCTTGTCCTCGTACTTCAAGAATTTCACACTGGCGTAGTCGGCAAGCGTATGAATTCATAAAGAGGATCTCAACACATGAGGTTGTCAGATTATCTTCAAGCAACTTTTGGTGAGAGATTACCTATTTAGACTTTAATGCGCTTGGCAAATGAATACGATGAGTGTGTTTATTTAAAGAAAACTGACTGAAGAAAAGCGCTTATTATTAAGAGTAATTTGCTGTTCTGTCACTCTTAAATAATAAAGTGGAGTTTGCGCTGTCAGTACAAAGCTAAATTATCGCGCGTAGGTTAGGACTGTTTAAGAGCATTTACGACTTGTCATTGTGTGAACTTCAAGAAGATTAACGTCGTGGGAGTAACGGATTGGCAGAAGTGTTCCGCAGTTGTTTTATTTGCCGTTAAGGGCGAGCGTTCGAAATTGCTGCGTAGTCAACTTTTGCCAGCCAGCGCAATTCTTTTGACCAGCAGTTCATTTAAATTTGTTAAGCAGCCTTTGAAACTGTCTAACTTGTAAATTAATTAAGTGCGAGAAGCTGCGTGAGAGGCTGCGTGAGCATTGAGTAGCCATTTGAGGCATTCGTACAGTTGACTCACCGTGTCGTATGCGGCTCCGTTCCCGCACTCTTGTGTCTTCACTTGCGAGGCTGTTGAGCACAGCGGGAGGATACAAGTGTGCTGTGCATTTTCCTTCTGCATTCAGCTCATTTAGTTGAATTTACCCTCAGTATTCTGGTCTCCGTCTTCATTCTCCAACGTTAATATGCCGACGCCGCCTCTGCTTCTAAAGCAGCATTTCATTGGTTGGCGAGCCATTTGATTTCATTGGCTCATAGTTACACATTAGGAGGGGTGTTTGAAGTGTGCTCAAGGTTAGGATCTCCGATGGTTGTGTGCTGTTCAGCCACATATGTACAGCGTGTCATCTCAGTGATATGCACACTGTCAAGTTTAAATACATGTTGAAGTGTGCTCAAGGATCGGATCTCCGATGGTTCTGTACTGTTCAGCGACACGCTCACTTTTGCCACATATGTTCAGCATGTCATCTCAGTGATAGGCACACTGTCAAGCTTTTATACATGTTGCTTTCATTCAAAATTATTTATTTCATGTGAAAGAAGATAAGTGTGTGTAAATTCAGTGACACGCACACTAATATTTTTATTTGTAGATGTAAAAGAAGCATGTCATTTCGGTGATACGCACACTATTTCTGTTATCTTGAAAGTCTATCCTGGGTATGTGTCATCTCTGTGACACGCACACTGTTGTTGCTTGATCTTACACATGTGTGTCACTCCAGTGAAATCAAAGTCTGGAAGATTCATTGTGGCATCTCAGTGACACGAACACTGTTCTTTATTTATTTATTTATGCACACTTATGTTTTTATTTATTTGGCGTGTTATCTCTGTGATACACTCACTATTAAAGAATAATTTTAAATTTGGTCTTCTTGGGGTCATGCACACAGTACCTCGTGAATTTGAAGTTTATATTCATTTAGTGTAAGGTTTTCATAGTTAATTTTGCAGTACATTGCAGAAATTTTCATGTTAAAATTTTTTACTCCTATACCATTTATGAGCTTGTATAGTGTTTAGTACTATTCTATTGTTCTAATTTCTTAATTCAATTGCTTGATAGTGCATGACAATGCAAAATGTCACTGCGCCACCTTTTTTCTTGTCAAGTCCAGGAGTTCCACAGATTAAATGGCAAAAATGGAAAAAAGTTTTCGAAAGATATGCTAAGGTTTGTGGTGCCACACTTAGTGCTGAGAGGAAGACGTCTTTGCTTCTTCATTGTTTAGGTTGGGAAGGACAAGATGTATTCGATCATCTTCCAGATTTACCGGCCATGGATGCAGAGGACTTAAATGAGTATGAGATATGCATTAAGAAGTTGGATAAACATAACTTGCCTAAAGTGAGCACCATCCTAGAAAGATATCAATTTGCGAGGAAAACTCAAAGAGATAAAGAATCTGTGGAAGGATATGTAACAGATCTGAGAAAACTTGCTTCATCGTGCAAATTTGACAGTTTAGTTGAAGCACGTATTCGTGATCAGTTTATGTTTGGATGTAATATGGAAAAAGTAAGGGAGGAGTTGTGGTTAAGAGATGAACGAACTCTGGAAGAGGTACTTTGGGTAGCAAAAAGAATTTAGCATTCTTTAAAATGTGTTGCTGTTATGAAAAAAAAGTGAGATAAAGATGTAAAAGTACATATGGTAAAGGAAAAAAGGAAAAATTTGCAAGAGAAGAGTCAAGTTGATAAAGAGGTACAAAGAGGTAAGATTTTTTTTAACTAAAATGCCATAGGTGTGGAAGAGCAGGTCATCTTTCTAATGATAAAAAATGTCCTGCATTAAGTCTAACATGTAGCAAATGCAAAAAGAAAGGGCACTTTTCTATAGTGTGTAGGAGCAAATTTGAGCCTAAAATCAAAAAAATAGATGTATATGAGGAAAATAACTGTGAAGCAAGCAATGAGGACTTTGTGTGTGGACAAATAGTTGTGCAAGTTGAAACTGTAAGTAGTGTTAAATCCTGTCCATTTGATTCCATAGTTGTAGAAGGGGAACCTACACATGTTTGTTTGATTCTGGTGCCAAAATCACCATTGTTTCTAATGATTTTTATTTAAAGAAACTAAAAAACAAGATTGTTTTGAAGAAACCTGACATTACACCATTTGCTTATGGAGGCGAACCCATTAAATTGCATGGGTATTTTGTTGGGTTAGTTGAATACAGAGACAGAATGGTTTCAGGGAAAATTTATGTTTAACAAAAAGGTGATAGTATCATCAGTTGGATTCATCAAGGTGATTTGGAGTTTTTTCTGGACCCCAATTCTGATCCACCCATACAGATTAGAGATAGGGTGAGTTCAATGGAAGTGTCTGTTGAGCATGATTTTGTGGACGCTTTAAAGAAAGAGTTTCCCAAAGTTTTTAAACAAGATTTAGGTTGTTTGAAAGGGTACCAACATAAAATCAAATTAAAGAAAGATGCACAACCTGTTTGTTGTAAACTGAGGAATGTCCCCATTGCAGTGAGGGATGATATGCGGAAGGAGATCATTAAGCTAAAAAGTTGTGGAATCATTGAAGAGGTTGAGGGCACGGAATGGCTTGCACCTGTTGTCACTGCCAGAAAACCTAATGGGGATTTACGTCTCTGCATTGATTTGAGACAACTGAATAAGAACGTGATTGTGGATAGATATCCCCTTCCAAATATTAATGAGTTGTTGGTTTTGCTTGGGGGTCAAAGATTTTTGGTACAATCGACCTCACGTCTGCGTATCATCAGATTGAGTTGGAGGAATCTTGCAGAGATTTTACAGTGTTCATTACTCCATTCGGAACGTTTAGATTTATCAGGATGCCCTTTGGTCTGGTGTGTGCCTCTTCCGTTTTCTAGCGTGCTATGGAGATGTTACTTAAAGGTGTAGAGGGTGTCAGTATATATCAGGATGATATCTTGATCTTTGGGAAAAATTAAATTGAGCATGATGCTCTTTTAAAAGTTGTCTTACGGAAGCTGTGTGAGTGTGGTCTTACTATTAAAGTTGAAAAATGTAAATTCCAGTCAGGCTCTATCAATTACCTTGGTCACAATATCACTGGGGATGGCATTAATCCAAAGTGTGAGTTAGTGTCGACGATTCGAAATATGTGTTCTCCTTCTAGCAAGGATGAATTGATGAAGTTCCTTGGCATGGTAGAGTACTATGCAAAATTTGTAAAAAACTTTGTAGATTTAAGTGTAGGTATGAGAAATCTTTTAAGGAAAGGTGTTAATTTTGTTTGGTTAGAGGTGTGTGAGAAAGAATTTGTCAAAATTAAAGAATGTTTGTGTACTGCACCTTGCCTTAAAAGTTTTGACCCCAAGATCAAGCCTATTCTTACAACGGATGCAAGAGAAAGAGGTCTGGGTGCAGTCTTGCAACAATATGGTCCTAATGGATTACAAACTATAATGTTTTTGTCAAGAGGTTGTCTTGTGGATTGTTACCTGCCTTGTTATGTTGGCCTAGGCCTGGCTGCCATGCTGCTTTTCTTTGCGCACGTTACACTGAGCCGGGTCTCCCTCGCCCTTTGCTCGTGCCAAGTTCTTTTGCACTGTCTGCATTTTCTGTTGTTCACCTTTTTGGGCTCAGTCTGCACAAACATGTACAAGGTCGCATAACAATGTATTTTGGTTCTTCCTGATATGGCCAGTCTCGCGCACCCAGACATAACATTATGTGCAATTGCCATGAAGAATTTGGTATGCTTTTAATACTGTGGTTTACTAGCGCTTAACACACTTGGAGAAATCCCTTTCAGTGAGAAGAGCTATGCTGTCCTGCTGATGTAATTCTGCATCTAGAAACTGAGGTATGGGGGTTCGCTAGTCAAAGCCCAGAGGTCTTCTATTATTATAATAAACTATCTTGCTGCAAGGGGAGGGTGGTAATGTTATTTATACGTTTATCCACTGAGCTCTGAGATGCTTTCCCCGTTTGTATTCTATGGAATTGTAACCATGCTGCTTATATTAGTCATATGCATTATGCTATTAGTACTGACACGTGTACTGTACATTAGAGCACGTAAGTTGGAATAAACATTTTAACCTATCCAGTGTCTCTTACTACGCACCTTGTGGACAAGTACGAGTGAGTGACGAAAGAGTGTTCTTGCTTCTGTGAGTCCTGAGATAAAGATACCGTGTTCTGGGTTGTCCAAACATTAGTACTTGGGTGCTAATGGGATGCTAAGCTAGTTGGGTTGGGGTTTTTGGGTGCTACTGTATATGGTGGCAAACCACTGTATTCCGGGGTCCCATTTTCCTGTGCATAGCTCTGTGTATGTGCAGAAACCTTATGACATGGCGCCCAACGTGGGGCAGCTTATCTGCGAGACGCTTGAGTAGTACTTGTGCTTGTCCACAAACCCCTCGCGTATGCTTCCGGAGGCGTATGTGACGGTGATACCTCCTATATTGAATGTTTTATAGGTTCTTTCAAGCTTGATATTATTAAAAAAGGTTAGTTAATATACCCATTTTTGTGCTCCCTGTTAGGTTGTCGATTATATCTGTTTAGTCATGGCTGGTGTGGCGATAGCTGCACATAGTCGAGAGCACTCCGAGACCACTTAGTTGTGTATGGAGTGCCCGATACAGGGGTCGAGTTGGTCTTTGTGGTTCAAGCCGATCCGGCTTATCACTTTGAAGTGTTTTACACTTGGATCACTTTTGAAGCGGTGGATGCAGGTGATAAGCTGTTTCATGAATATAAACCCACCGCTGTTCCTGCTGCCTATCGACCCTATACTGCTCTTGAAGTGCCTCTCACGGCTTGGCAGCACCGTGTTTGGTTTAATGGCGCCCTACCACAACCAACTACCGCAGTTCGTTTAGGCCCCTTGTCAATTCAGGGGGCCACTTGGCCGGGTATACCCCGCATCCAAATTATCTGGCATTACCGCTTGCGGAACTGCGCACTATGCATACCGAATTGGTGCGAGTGCATCGAGCCTTAGTAACATACTTTACAGGTAGCCTCCATGGAGCTGCTCCTGTAGTTGCAGGCCAACCAGCTATTGCAGCTGGAGTGACCATAAGTCCTGTCATGGTAAATTCTGTGATGGGCAAACGTCCACAAAATAAGGACGACTATCCTTACTGGCTTGCTGAAAAGTTCGATCAGATAGAAGCAGTGTTTCCACATACATCCCCAGTAGATAAACACCGCATCCTCACGATAAGTTTGCCAAAAGACATAATCCCCGATTTGACATCATGTGAAAACTGGGGTAAGGTATTCGCAGCAGTTTATTCAAAATGTTTTGGAACTCCTTCCATGACGGTTCTACCCTCTGTAATTAAAAAAGTACAGGATGAACATGGCCCTGAAGCGGCTGTGGAATTAGGGATGAGACTAGTGGGAGTGTTTGATGTAGTAGCTGAGCTGATCCTTGGAAATGTCAAGGGCGATGCTATGAACTTTCAAGTAGCGAATGCTTTGGCTTTGGTCCCAGAGTTGGACAGGCCTCGCGAATTACCGAAAATTATTGCCCGGGCTTATAAAACAATTGGAAGAAATAGCCTGGGCAACAAGCCTTTTGTAAAAATGCAAACTCAATCGCAAACACAAGTTACACAAACAAAAAGTGCATCTGAGAAAGATGATAAACCAGTCTTCACTAAAAAGAGTTGGAGACAGAAAAAACAGGGTAAGCAACAAAAGAAGCCGGGGTCGAGAGGCGCTTCCCCAGTTTCGGTTTCTTCTGAACGTACTTATGATTTACGTGATAGGTCAAGGATTAAATCACCAGAAAGGTTTCAGAGCTCTGATACGCGTTCTCCTCGTTCTTCACAGGCCCAGACGTCGTCACAGGCTGGTGGAGGAGGACGGCAAGATAGAGGAAGGGGCCGAGAGGCTCCCCAGGAGCGAGACCAACCTCGACAACAAGTCAGAGGGAAAGCAGAAGACTTTCATCTTCCTCGACCGCAATTTCAGAAGAAAAAGTTGCTGCTGTCACAGCGAAATATGCCTCAGACCGTGAGAACGAGACTCCAGAATTGGACGTGGGCAGTGACCCTCCTAGACAGCGCCGCGGAAGTTACCATAGTGCGGGAGGCGCTACGTCCTCATATGGAGGCGACAGCAACTGAAACATTCGTTACTGTAGAGACAGCTGACACAAGAGTGGCACCCCCTGACAGACTATATAATATAGTCATACAAATTGAAGGTGACATACCGCGTGAAATAAAAGGGATTTTTGGGAAAATCTAACCTCTTCATATGACATTTTGTTAGCAGAGGTGGATTGGCCACCCCCATTCGTTTTAGCTGCACATAAAGGAGAGGAGGTAATCCTTCCAAGCTTCTCACGGCATGTCCCAAAAGACAAAGCTGAAGCACTTGCAGCTGAGTGGGCTGTGTACCTGGCACCAGCGTTATACCGCAACCATGTGGGATGGGATGAAGAATCACCTCCTCATGCAATACCTTTGCGGTCACTACCGCAGCCACAACCCCAATATCCCATCAAACGGCAGGCAAAAGGCCCCGTCTCCGAAATTCTGACACAGTTGGAATATCAGGGAGTAATTGAACCGTGCGTATCACCTATGAACAATCCCCTTTTCGTGGTTTCTAAACCCGATGGGTCGTACCGCTTAGTTTTGGATTACCGGCATTTAAATACTCATTGTCGGAACTTTGCGGTGCAAAATACACACAGTTCTGCGCTTGTAGACGGTCTTGTTCGTAAAAAATACAAAACGACACTTGACCTTTCAAACGGTTTCTACACGCACAACCTAGCCCCGGAGAGTGGTCAATGGACCGCATTCACTTCTGGTGGTAAATTATTCCAGTTCCGGCGATTACCCATGGGCTATAAAAATAGTCCGGGTATATTCGCCGCCCGTGTTGTTTCTTTGTTAAATGACATTGATCAAGACGCATGTTCGTACGTAGATGACATCTATCTTACGGACGACGAATTATTTCAGCATTTGTCTCGTGTGGACCGCATTATTCTTGAATTTGCGGAGCAGGGTTACAAATTTAACTTTGCTAAATCACACATTGCTGAATTTACCGTTCTGTTCTTGGGTTATGAGCTCAATAACGAAGGTAAGGGCTTAGCCCCCCATTTCTTGGAAAAATGTGCACATTTGTGCCCCCCAAATACTCTGAAGAAACTTCAGTCTTTGCTGGGTTTCCTAAATTTTGGGCGTACTTACATTCCCGAATATGCCCAGCGTATCAAGCCTTTGTATGCTTTGATACAACCTACTTATTCAAGGTCTTGCTGGCTGCCTGAGCATACCTCAATTCTGCAGTCTTTACAGACAGACCTTTTGGAGTCTAAATATCTTTTGACTCGTGATAACCACACAAACCTGGTGATTAGAATAATTCCGGGGCGGTGGGATTCACCTATTTAACCTTTAATGAAGGTGATACAGTACCCATCGCATACAAGTCACATCTGTACACTTCCGCTGAATTGCGCTTTACATCTGTCGAAAAAGTTCTAACTGCAGTGCAAATGGCGATTCTGAAAGAACGCGCACTAGCACAGGGAAAGCGGATTCTGGTGGTAACACCCTGTCCTGCCCTGGAGGCAGTAACAAAGGCAAGTGTACCGAACTCAAAAGCAATGCATCCCCGTTGGATACAATGGGCTACATCTTTGACGTCTTCGGACGTCACTTTTGTTTTTGATTCTTCTCTTCAGACTCAGGAGTTTTTGCAGTATGAATTCGTTCATCCTCCTCCTTTGTTTTTACTACCGCTTGAGGATTACAAATGTGTGATCTACACCGATGGTTCGGCGCAACCGGCCACTGGGTCCAAGCACGCTTATTCAGCTGCATGTGCTATTGTTGCGGGTTCCTTTGTAGATGGAAAGTTCAAATCCTCTGTAGTGCATACTCGCACACTTGGAGATAGTACCGCACAATTGGCCGAGCTGCATGCATTGCTACTTGCGCTTGAGTTCGCTTCACAGGATGAGACCACTCTTATTGTATGTGATTCTTTTTACTGTGTACAATCTTACAATGACAATCTGTTTTTCTGGTCGAAAAACGACTACAAGGACGCAAAAGGGAGCACAATTAAGCATAAAATGCTTTGGGTTCGAGTGGCAGAATTGCAACAACGTCTGCCTCTCACACAGGTGGTTCACACCTTAGGCCATCAGCGGGTGGGCGCACACGCTATTGGTAACGATCTGGCAGATGAAGCTGCCCGTTCAGCAGTAGTCACGTGTTCAGTAGCAGCGGTTACCAGGTCCATGTCTAAAATAGACCCTGTTATATTAGCAGCTATTGCTGCAACCAAGGAAGGTAATAATTACCCTACAGGTTTCCCTTCCAAGTATTCTTACACATTAAGTCCCGATCAGGTTCCTTATGTAACTATACCTGACGTTGGAGATCGGCTGATCCCCAACGCGGACCGCAGGAGTGCCTTGATATCAGCTGCACACGAAGGCATGGCTTCGGCTCATGCAGGTGTGTCAGCTACGGTTTCCATCTTGCAGCAGCGTTATTGGTGGCGTGGGTTATATAAAGACACTCGTGCTTTTGTGCTTTCTTGCGACGTTTGTCAACAGATTAAGCCTTCCACGGTAACGCGTCCACCACAAACACCGCTCTGCATTGCTAACAGACCCTTTGGGTGTGTTTACTTGGATCACTGCGGTCCATTCTCATCAGACACTGCCTATAAATACATCTTAGTGGCAGTGGACTCGTGCACACGGTTTCTCTGGGTCTGGCCACAACGGAGTGCTGACGCCCGAAATGTAATCAGGGATTTGCGTGTCTTTGTGGGAATTTTCGCATGCGGCACCTTCCATTCGGACCAAGGTCCAGCGTTTGCCTCTAGGGCTTACAAGGATGCAATGGCTTCGCTTGGGGTGCGGGTGAAATTTTCGTCTCCGTATAGGCCTGAGGGCAACTCTATCGTTGAACGAATGAACCGTGACTTAAAGCAATCCTTAACAGCTAGGGTTATAGGTACTGGCAGGAACTGGCTGGCCCATTTGTATACCGTTCTGCGTGCACTTAATAATCTCCCTAGAAGACCTCTGGGTGGGCGGACCCCATACGAAATGCTCTTTGGCATAAGAATGTTTGTGCCTGACCTTGAGGGTCCACACATCGCGGCGCAATCCGCCAAGTTTGATGTAGATAACCATTCTGCTATGTTACAGGACTTACAAGAAGCCCGAGACAAACTTGCAACTACACATTTGCCTTCAGCCACAGATCCTGCGTTGCAGATTCCGGTAGCCGGCTGGCTTCCGAAAATTGGAGAACTGGTTCGAGAGAAGGTTGAAAACAAAAAAGAATTTGGCCCCTCTTTTCGTGCACCGGTTCCAGTTCTTGGCCTGAAGGGAACACGTACAGTCATTTTACCACCGCTTCCTGGTCGCAAAGAGAACAGATACATCTCAGTTGAAAATGTCAAGCTACAGCGCCTGGCCGATCCTGAATAGTGTCACACCAGCGGTCTCTTGTCCTGCCATTTATCGGACATATGTTCATAGTCCATCTGCACGAACGATCGCTGATGCAGTAATTGAGATGGTTGATTTGCCTGGAACTACGATTGATCCCCAACTCTCCACCAATATCGACGAGGACGAGTATACTTATCCTGCATCAGAATCGGTGGCACATCAACCAACAACGCCACTAAGCCCGACTCGTTATTCCTTTGATTCGGATTCCACATCTTCAAAAGTTCCATCCAAGTTCAGTATTTTTATATCCTGGTTTAGAGACAATTTTTTGATTCCCCCTGGACATACATCTGGTTGGTACTTTTCTTGATATTTTTGTTCATGTCCATTGGCTTTGTCACAGTGTTTTTTCTACTAATTAATGGTCACTATTTACCTGAACGCTCTGCTGTAGACTATGTTTCTGGAACTTTGGCTCCTCATTCCTCGTCTCACATCATGAAGCGTGACCACACATTTGTGAACATTTCAGCTTTCCCAGTTGCTGATGGCATCGTATGGGATGCAGTGAACTATCAAATCCATGGTCCGACGGAAATTATTAATGTACCTAATGTCCTTCGTGTTTCGATGGGAGATGTAGTACAAAATAATATTCATTCTGATGATTGGGATGTGCATGCCGTTGAAGCATTGTTTGCCGATTTAAAATATTATGCATCTTTTAATGCTGAAGATTTATATATGAATTCTGCTAATTATGCCGATTTGTATTGTTACCAACATTGGGGTAATCATTTTCTCCATAAGCCCAGTGCCCTGCGTAGTTCTGTTAACTACACCCAATGGGAACATTGTCCAAACCCCTTGCCAGGTAGCTCTCAAACTCTTCGAAATAAGTTTAATTATTTTACTGATTTTAATCGGTCGAACCCTGCATCCTATTATTTTAGACTTAATAACATATCAACTCAGAAAATTATGTTGACACACACCAAATTGCTTTATTCAGGTTCCTTTCTAAGTGCCCTAGCTGTGGGTGGTTATGAGTACTGGGATAATACAGTGGATTTAAAATCTATTTGGGGCTCCAAGCCATGGCAGGTACAGGGAACCGAGGCATTACACCGTGCTTGCCTCATCCCTACACAAATTATGTTCCTCAATGTCTCCATCTATCAGACTACATGTTGGGGCTTAGCAACCACTAAACAATTGAATACGCCATCAATACCATCCCTGTCGAGTTGTCCAAATGAAAGCTCACGATTCAATCTGTCCCTCGTGTCCCTGCAGGCAATGTTACAAAATAATTCGTTTAATGTTTCTGAGCTGGTTCAGTCACCCTGGTTAGTATGGCCTATATCATCTAATGCATGTCAAATGCGTTTTCATGATTCTGGTGCTAGCTACACACAGGATAGGCCTGATCCGAGATTTACTGATTCCCGTACTGTTACTACATATTCTGTTGGTAAATTATGCAAACAATGGCTGCAACATTCGTCCCTTGATTCTGTTAAACAACATTTGTCCCTCCTTACAGGCAATATTGATCTGTCCGACTTTGTTTTGGGACCTCGTGGTCCCCGACCTAAGAGATTCATTTATGAGACATATAATGAACTCTGGAAGCTATCACAAATGGAAGCTGCTTCCCGTCTTCGGGAAATAGATCAAGCAAATTTGGAAAAGGTGCTTGCTGTTGTTGACAATAGTATTAGTACCCTGTCTTCTCGCATTTACACTTTAGAGAATATTGTGTCCTCTGTTGTCGATATTGTACAAGATGATGTTTCTGTGTTATATCATGGTCAGAATCAATTGTGCTCAGTTATGCAGTTTGCATGGACTTTACAAACGCTTAAGTTAGGTAAAGTGCCTTGGCATTTTCTGAACACCTCTGCCTTGTTTCTACCTTTTAACTTAACTGACAAACAGCAATTCATGTCCATGAAAGATGCAACTTACACTTTATTACATATCGAAAAGATGGATCCTTTGCCGTTCTCTGTTGCAGAACTCGATTCTGCTGTATGGCTAGTTCATGGGGTTATAGCTTTACCTTTTTCCTTATTTGAATTTGACTCATGCATGAAACATTATCCTGTGGGCCGTTACCGGCCCTTGGGCAGTGCTTTCCTGCATGAACTCTGGTCCTTGCCTTTCATGTATAAATGCCTTCGGGACGGCAAGGAAGTCTTTCTCACGGGGGAGTACTGCGACTCGACTATGGGTCATTCGCTTATTTGTAAACACATTAAATTGCATGGCTCATGTAGCGTTTCCTCTCCTAATCTTGCTTGTGTGCTGAAAGGTATTCCTGCTCCTGTTATTTCACCTACTTTCACTCTCCTTTCCAATGGTAGTTATTTACTTTTAAATAACGAAAACTGTTGTGGCCTGCAGGCTGGCATTCCTTACATTGTAACAGTTTCGCACAGGGTTGTCTGCTGCAAAAATGTGCTTTTTCCTCCCCCTCATGGCAAGGTTGATATCTCTATTTGGCCTTCCATCCCTACCATGGAAGCAGATTTCAATAGACTGAGCAGAATAAAGGCACTATTATTAAACGAGGAAGTTATGCTCACGTCCGCCCGGGAGACATTCATTCTCCAGGTGGCGAGTACCCACAGTGAAATACAGGCCCTTTTAAACACTAATCTCCCCCAACATTTTGGGGAGTTAATTCATCGTATTTTTAACGCATCTAACACTGAAGGCCTAGTACACTTTTTTAAGGTCGTGGGGTCGGGCTTGGTGTCCTCCTTCCAAACAATTTTTGGTGTCATCCCGGCTTTCATTCATTCTATTTTTTCCAGTGTCTTTGGCGGTTTCCCATTGATCCTCGCTTTAGCGGCTGGTGTCTTGCTCTTACTTTGCTTTCTGCGCAATGGCTGCTCCCCGTTGGGACCTGCTCGATCCAGAACGCCTCCAGCTGCTCCGTGAGCGCCTTTTGGCCGGTTTTGGTGTCTTGCCATTGGCGACACTGAGTGTGTCATATACTCTTTCATTTCGCTTTGCGTATTTCACTTGCGTGCAACCTGTGATGACTTGTGTCCGCTGTCCTTTCACCTGGACTCTGGATTATTGCCTCTCCAATTCGTCATTGTCTGTTCCGGATTTTGTTCAGTTGATGGGTCCCTTAGAGGCCCATGAGCAGGACTGTTCCGTTGCTGGCTGTATGGCGCGTGCGGCTGCACTGGGGATTTTGGCGCAATGGGATATCTGGGCGGCTGCCCAGGATCTCCTACAACGAAGCTGTTTCAATTATCACGCAAGCTGTCCCGCATTGCTTCTGGATGCTCCCCTTGCTGAGGAGCATTCCTGCTCTTTTGATCTCATGGATTGGATGGCATCTATGTTTTTTGACGATTCCAATGATGAACTCTTGGAGGGTATGGCTTTTTTCTGCACTTACACTTTCTTGGATTGACCTGCCCTTCGCCGTTTGGGCGCCCACTGTGCTCCAACGGCTGTGTTTTTCCTCTGATGGGCCTCTGTCCTGGCCGCCGGACTGTCCAGGGGAGGGTGTCTTGTGGATTGTTACCTGCCTTGTTATGTTGGCCTAGGCCTGGCTGCCATGCTGCTTTTCTTTGCGCACGTTACACTGAGCCGGGTCTCCCTCGCCCTTTGCTCGTGCCAAGTTCTTTTGCACTGTCTGCATTTTCTGTTGTTCACCTTTTTGGGCTCAGTCTGCACAAACATGTACAAGGTCGCATAACAATGTATTTTGGTTCTTCCTGATATGGCCAGTCTCGCGCACCCAGACATAACATTATGTGCAATTGCCATGAAGAATTTGGTATGCTTTTAATACTGTGGTTTACTAGCGCTTAACACACTTGGAGAAATCCCTTTCAGTGAGAAGAGCTATGCTGTCCTGCTGATGTAATTCTGCATCTAGAAACTGAGGTATGGGGGTTCGCTAGTCAAAGCCCAGAGGTCTTCTATTATTATAATAAACTATCTTGCTGCAAGGGGAGGGTGGTAATGTTATTTATACGTTTATCCACTGAGCTCTGAGATGCTTTCCCCGTTTGTATTCTATGGAATTGTAACCATGCTGCTTATATTAGTCATATGCATTATGCTATTAGTACTGACACGTGTACTGTACATTAGAGCACGTAAGTTGGAATAAACATTTTAACCTATCCAGTGTCTCTTACTACGCACCTTGTGGACAAGTACGAGTGAGTGACGAAAGAGTGTTCTTGCTTCTGTGAGTCCTGAGATAAAGATACCGTGTTCTGGGTTGTCCAAACATTAGTACTTGGGTGCTAATGGGATGCTAAGCTAGTTGGGTTGGGGTTTTTGGGTGCTACTGTATATGGTGGCAAACCACTGTATTCCGGGGTCCCATTTTCCTGTGCATAGCTCTGTGTATGTGCAGAAACCTTATGACAAGGTTTGAGAGATGCTGAAACCAGGTATTCTGTGGTAGAGAGGGAATCCCTTGCTGTTTACTGGACTGTTAGGAAGTTGAATTTTTTTTTATGGAGTGTGGAATTTGAGATTCGCACAGATCATAAACCTTTGGTTGAGATCTTTAATTAGAAGGGCCTTGACTTGATTTCTAGCAGAATCACTAAATGGGTGATTAGTTTACAAGAGTATTGTTTTTCAATGAAGTACATTCCTGGAGTTGACAATGGGGTTGCTGATGTGTTGTCGCGACTCACTCCTAAGGAGACTCATCTTAGATGATGGAGAGGAGATGGATGAAGGAAAAGAATGGGTATGTGTCTTGGAAAATGGTATCATTTCAGAAGAGTGGTGGTGTGAAGAGACGTCTATTGACCCCATATTCAAGGAGGTTATGTCTCTATTACAAAAAGGTTGGAAGGATAGGAATTTAGGATCTGAGATTACGAAACCTTTTTGGTGTCTGCATGAGGAATTGAGTGTAACAAATGGTTTGTTGTTTCGAGGAACGAGATTGGTTCCTCCGAATAGTCATAGGAAGGAGCTGATTGAATTGGCACATGAGACTCATTTAGGCATAACTAAAACCAAGGAAAGATTGTGCATCAGGTATTGGTTGCTCGGAATGGACAAGCAGGTGGAGCGATTGGTGCGTGATTGTCTTCCCTGTGCCATGTGTGACAAATCGAAGTGTCCGCGGATTCAACCTATGGTTTTAAGAAGACATCCTTCACGTCCATGGCAAGATATTGCTTTAGATATATTGGGACCTGTTCATTGTAAGGATCTGCACGTTTTCCTTGTGGTTGTTAAAGACATGTATTCTCGTTGGCCTGATATGTTTTTTACCTCGTGTTGACACTGCACATGTCTTTAAATGCTTGGAGGAGCTTATATCTAGAGAAGAGGCACCTGAGTCAATCTTGACTGATAATGGTGTGCAACTTGTTTCAATGGAAATGGAGAAGTTTTTAGCGTCCAGAGGCACTAATCACAAAACTTGTGCTCTATATCATCCTGAATCGAATGGAATGGTCGAAAGGTTCAATAGGGTGCTCAAAGAAACTATCGCTTTAGCGAAATTGAACTCTTTGACTGGAGAAAGGAGGTTCTTAAAAAAGTGGAGGAGTACAGGTTTATGCCTCATAGCACTACTGGTAAAACACCCTTTCAACTTTTCCGTGGTAGATTGCCTAATACGTGCGTTGAGCCTTCTTGGGTGAACAGGTATGAGGTATCGAAGGGAAAATGCTGTGTGGAGAACGATGTAGAAAGGAGTGAAGAATTGAAAGCTGCTGATAGGAAAATTCTCTTTGACAAAAGAAAGGCTGTAAAGAAAACAGAAGTTGAAGTGGGAGATTGGGTAATGGTAAAGCGTCCTGGTCTGTCTGCCAATTCTTCTAAGTTTTCAAAACCCTTGTTGGTGATTAAAGTTTTTCGAAATGCTATTAGAACAGAAGATCATCGTATTTGGAATCTCAACAGGGTAGTCATATTTAAGAAAAAATCTATGTGTGTTTCCACTGCTCCTTGCTACTCTAGATCTGAGAGTCACGGGGAGCAAAATGGCAGGGGTAACATCAGACGTTCTAGCAGTATTGTGAGATCTCCTGCTTACCTTAAGGATTATACTTAAGTTGTTTTATTTCTTTGTTTTTGTTTTTTAGTGAATTTTTCTTTTGCTTACATGTTCATTGTTTTAAGGAAGGGAGGTGTGTGGTATCCTGTACTATTGATTAGTGTACATGTTATAATGCTTTACATGTTATAATGCTGTCTCTGCTGCTTTGTAATGTTGTACATGTCATTAGAACTTCCCCATGTCATAGTCCTTGAGACTAGCTTGGGGAAGATTCAGGCAGTTGATGCCAGCTGCAGTTGATGTTGGATGGGATCTTCTTATGAAGAAATAAACTACGTGTTTACACCTCTCTACCTTGTCCTCGTACTTCAAGAATTTCACACTATAGCAGTGCCCACCACTCCTCCCATGACTGCCCCTGCGATGGCCCGCCCCAAAGACTCAGCCTGCCCTTAGAACTTGAAAAAGAAAACGATAATAAACCTGTTTTATTATCGTTTTATTTTTCAAGTTTTGAGGTTAGCGGGAGGGGGGGGCACACTCTTCCACCATAGTTGAGGAGCCACCGCTGGCTATTCCTCTGCTACGAGGCAACGTGGAGGATACAGTGTATTAGATCTGTGCTTCTATCTGCGCACCGTGGAGCACAGCTTGTGATTACATACAACTGAGTTCACATGAATGAAATTCTGATTGATCAAAATCATTGATGTATGAAGTACATGCGATGCAAGCCTAAGATCATCTTTTTCCAGATCTCTCTTTCAGTGTTTAGGACATCAGGCATCAACAAAGTCTGACCCCTGCAGAACCACAGGAGGGAAGCACATGTCAATCCATGAACACATAGTCCAGAATACAACCAAGCATGCTTTTAGTGTGGCCCCAAACTTTCTGAAATCTTCCTGCAGCTGCCTTTCAGTTTCACCACCCTCTTCCCTACCGCTGATCTTCACAGACTGCGCACAGGGCTTATCAACTGGCTTCTGAGACCATGACCCAGCACATTTAAACGTCCCTGGGTTTTCTATTGATTGTCCAGCAGTAGGCAACTGTATCCAATTAGCAGGCACACACAGCAATCTGTTTTCGAATTTCCCTGATCGCCCCTAGCCTTCAAACTGACATGTGAACTGCAGTGGCACATACATTCCCATCTTTTTCCCTTGTAGACACAATGTATAACATTGGTGCAAACAAAAAATTGCCAACAGCAAGCAAGATGACTGCAGTATACCCAAACACCATGCCAGCCAAAGGGAGCACACGACCTCCTCTGTGAACAAAACTACTACCGAAACACTGCCGAAGGGGGCTAAGAAGGATCTACCCCTGAAGATAAGGGGCAGGATGCCACGTGCCAGAAGCATTCTGGGACAGTGCCGTCTTAACGCATGGGCACGCTGGGCAGTTGCTTGGGGGCCTCACGAGCATAGGGGCCCGCGCAGACCAAAATTTGACACTTATTTTCCGTTAAACATTTTTATTCCTGTGAGTGGTTGTGTAGGCAGGGCCCAGTGCACTGCTTTGGCCGGGGTTCTATAATGCTGTTAAGACCGCCCTGTTCTGGGACTGAGTTTCAAAGGGGTGTTGCAGGTTTGATGGGTATAAAGACAGAAACCAATGACAAATCTGTAAGCGGCAGAGTCTTGAGAGAATCAACTGGAGGTACATAGAGGGCAAGGCATTGCTGATGACAGATATGGTGGCGGGCACTGAGAGGCCAAGGGTGGGTGACACCACGGAGAGTACGGGCTGATGTCACAGATGGACAGTCATACTACATAATAACTGCACTTGCTGTTCTATGCTTATAATGGTCCGCCATGCTGCCAAAAATGGAACACCATCATTTTACATTATCTGATCACAAAAGGGAGAGGAAGTGGCCCAATGGCTAGGGCGGTCGACCTCGAAGCTGGGGAACCGGGTTCGAGTCTCGGCAGGGACGCACAACATCCTGTGATTCTGGGCAAATCACTTAATCTCCCTGTGCCTAACAAAGATGAATGTGTCCGTCTGTAATGCAACTGGTGCTCATGTAAAGCGCTCTGATACCTTCAGGTCCAGTTCGCGCTATATAAAACTCCCCAAAAAACAAAAAAACCTAAGATAAGCTCATCCTAAGCCCAGATGAATGATGTTTGCGAGTATCCTTGGAGAGTAGCACTGTAGGAAGAAAATGGCAAACAATATCCAAATGATATGACGGATATAGGCAAGCAGCATCAGGCATTACTGTTAATAACTGCGCTACAAACTTAAACGACAGTGGTTTAAAGTGCTACACAAAACAAACTATTGTCAAACTAGCGAAGATTCAATAGCAAACTGTGCAAGTGTAATCACTGGTTGCACAATTGAGATTTCTTCAAAGTGAAAACTGGGGGTGATTCACAGAGCACATTTTGTGCAACTGAATTCTGACAGATGGCTGTACAAATGTACAGTAAAGGGTAGGATTTGAGCATGACTCTGCCAGATTAAACACTCCATCTCTGCCTTTGCTGCCACTGTTGTCACAGAGCATACACTTGCTGTCAGATGTACACATATAGAAAGACAGGAAAGTGGTGAGCGGCTAGTAATGTGGGTTTAAATCAGAAAAACAAAGAGTATCATTTGTAAATGGGTAGGGCATGGTGGATGGGATCTGATGAAAGATAGCCAGAGATTGCTTTGGCATGGTCTTTGAATGAGGAACGTGTGGCCTACAGACGCTTGACTCACGAGCCTTTTTCCCTGGCGTAGGTGTGACTTATTCTTTGAAATTCGTGTTGGAGGAACTAATGCGGCTGTCTGAGCTCATCGTTACTTGCTCCTACAGACTCATCCTTAGTTAGTCGAAGCGCTTGACATACGGGAGTGAAGACACTGGTGATACACCCTGACATAAGTACTAAAGGACATTTGTCTTTTACTTTGGGGGCTTGTTGCTGCTAAATAAAAGAGAACATGGAGTGAGCAGTATAAACATTGTGGCCTGCTTGATATTCAACAGTAAATGGCAATCCTCAGCCTGGGGAGTTTAGTGTCCTGCTGGACACGTTCAGGAGTGTGATGTATTACACTTTACACCCACCCATCACAGGCGTCACCGGTCAGGTGACCCTGCTAAAAAAAGGGCCAAGTGCACGTGCCATGGGCCAGTTTCCAGTACCATACTACTGTGTGTTTTATACACAAGTATGTGGGACTAGAGTCCACTACTTTACAGGGAGCAGGTCGCCAGCCATAGTGTAAATGACCCCCCAAATTGTTGGGCTTCATTCACAAAATGAGCACGTGTGTCACTTGTGCAGCACAAAGTGGTCATTGCACATGTAAAACCTAGATCTTGTGCTATAATGTCAAGGTCTGTAGAGTTCTACTTGCTCAGACGTCAGATATAACTTCACAGAATTTGCAGCAATGGCAGATTGTTCTGCAGTCGTATGCGACACCTACAGATAGACAAATCAGTGTTCACAAACAATGTCACAGAGGCCTCCAAAGCAGAGGGCGTGAACACTCCTAAGGCTGCAACTTTGTGGATATTCACATATATTTGCAATGCATTTCCCAAAAGAGCTGACACTTCGACACTTAGGGGCCGATTCCGATCTGGGTCGAAAGGGCTCCGAACGCGATCCGGATGGAAAAAGTATGAGTTGGACGTGTGTTTCCCGACCGACTCGGACACCTGTACGAGCGAGCAAGTACGATGCGACTGTACGCGTGTGTTCCGACCGAACCGTTTCCGGATCCGAACCGCTCCGACCGACTCGTACGGACACGATTTGCACAGCGCAATGGAGATGTTTTACGACTGAGCGAGTACGATGTGCGCGGACAGCCAGATCGAGCCGAAGTTTCCGGCTCGCAAAACGTCCGGGAAGCTGCCTTTGGGGGGCCGTACAGGGCCCCCCCGTCACCCACAGCCTTACGACTCGGACACAGGGGGAAGACCCAAGGGTCTCCCCTACACAGGCATGTACGGTGCGTATGGCACCAACACGTACCCGCTGCAGGGGGCGCCCTTTTGCGAGACGTACCCATTCAGTCAATGGGAGCCCATGTACGAGTCGTACGACCAGCTCCCATTGACTTCAATGGGAGTCCGACCGAACCGAGTCCGGCAGCATGCGGCTGCTTCGTACTCGCTCGGTCGGACTGCAGGAGTCTGGCTCGGTCGGAAAACACTCCGGATCCGGCTCGGTCGGAGAGCTTTCCGAACCAGATCGGAATCGGCCCCTTATTCTTTGAAGATCCTGGCGTGAGAGGTGCTAACAGAAAAATCTTCATGTGGAAAATAGTTTTCAATAGGAATATAAAATATGTGAAATCGGAAATTTAGCCTAACAATAATCATATGGATCTTCCAAAATCTGAGGCTCTGCAGGCTTAAAAGCTTGGATACAAAGACGTAGTGAGGAAATTTACAAAATGTGTACATTTTCCGGGCGTCTCAGACTTTTCTGAGAAGAAAAAAATTGTAAATCTCACCTATTTTCTCACGTGTAAGCATCAGATAGTTACAGCTTTCTGTGACTCAAAATTCAAGGCATATTAATGTTTTGGTCTACGATGCTAGAGGAGCCCAGTGACCTTCAAAACTATAGAGTCTGAGGGAAGATGAATTCGATTTTGTATAGGATGTTGGATCAGTCAAGCAGTATTTATTGCTGCTTAAAATGATCATTCTCCTTGAAGGAATCATCTGCTCACATTCATGCAACAAGTGTCAGGCACACACGAGAAACATGTGTCTGCTTTTTATTGATGAAAGAATTCCATGGAAAGTCGCAGACAACAACTACAAGACAAACATTGAAGGTAAGGGTAATATGCTTACCTCAAGCATCAGCTGAGTGAACTCCTCATTTCCAAGAAAGGAAGGCTTCCAGAGCTCCTGACTATCACAGATCTTTGTCTGAGAAGATACTTATAACAAAACACAAAAGAAGAATTAAGATTGGAATCCATATGCAACATTTAGTTAATTGTGTGAACAGTGAGAAGCTTTTGATGCTACAGTGGACGAGTGTTTAATTCACATCTTTGTCTGTTGTTGCCACTAGGGAAATGCTTTCCGGACCTGGGCCAATAATTATGAAGCCTTTGTGTTGCCCTTCAGTAATATTTACAAAGCCACGCAATGCCTGATGTGTGTGGCCTTGCGTGGGTTTGTAAAGAATGTAACGCAAGGCAGCTACTTGCGCTGTGTCACGTTACATTTCAACTTGGGAGGCGTTCCATGGGTGAAAATGGACATTCCCATACATCCATTCATGGATTTTGGCACATTCCCAGATTTACAAACACTTATAAATCTGAGAATGCATCAAAATGCTACGCCTCCCCAAGTTAGGTGTGAAGAGAAGAAATATTTTTATTTCTCTTCATTATCTCCTCTTTCCACTTGTGCTGCATTCTGTAGCTCACATACAAAGGGAGAGATGACTATGGATGGTTTTTGTTCAGGAAGGTGTCACTTGCTGCACAAACACAATCCTGCCTGTAACGCAGGAACCCTTTCACTATTGTGCAAGGGTGCCTGCGTTGGCGCTAGACTGCACACAGTGCGCCAGCGCAAGAGAGAGCAGAAATGCTTCATATCATATGCAAATATGGAGCATTGCTGCTTTCTCCTTTTCACTGCAACTTTGCTTCCTGCCCTGCATTGCGTGAAAGTTTACTAAATGTACCCCCTGCTTTCCAATCAGAAAGAGGTTTGAGGCCACTTGATGGATGACTTACAAGTTCAATGGTGGATCTCAGTTTAAAGGCACTTCTACTGAAACTGGTATAATATGCAACCTCATTAATGTACTGCCACAACAAGCAGCAAGAAGAAACACAATCCCAGGAGGCCAGACAGTGCCCCCTGAAAATCTCCTTTCAGAACTATCAGCCGTTTTGCAAACCTACCTTTTGATGTGACTCAGCAAGTCGCAGGATCGATTCTCCCTCAGATTAAATTCCTAAGTTTTAGGGTTACAGAAGTGCCTTTGTGGTTTGTAAAATTATAACTTTCCGAGTGCCTCTCAGGAAATCTCTATCTACCTTTGCAACAAGACTAAAGTTGTTACTTTGTCAGGTACCACCACGATGTCCCTGCAATGATTGATAAAAGTGTCCCAATGTGTCTCTTGAATAACAACAAAATGTTGCTGCTTGATATTACTTGTCTACGAACTGTGTGGCTATTCTTGTATGAATAACACCAGATGAACCTTTTTATGCACATCATAAAATTAGAACAACAAAACAGGTGGAATAGTGTTATAAAACAAAAGCAGACAACATGTTCAGAGGCCTGACCCCTGGTTAGAGAGCTTCTCAAGCCTAGGTGGATGTGTTTAGATCCACCGTAAGTGGGCATCAAATGTAAATAATGTTATTTACAAATAAATATATGTTTACTGATATATTAACAATATTGTGGACAACAATATTTTGGTACTTTACATTATAAGTAATTTAAGTCGAAATTTTTGATGTGGCTATTTTGGCATGAATATTGTTGTGCCATGCTATATTTGTGGTCCATATTTTGACATACCATGTGGCCATAATAGTAACCCTGGAAAAACGATGCCTTCCTTAGAATATAGTGGTCATGCTGAAATATTTGTGGCTGACCCTGGTGTAATAGTAAGCCTGACCTAATGGTGCACATGCTTGACATAGTGGGCACATCCGGGGCATAATCTTGGCTATCACTGTCATAATGGTAGCCCTGTCATAATTGTGCCCTCCTTGACAATTGTGGGCATACTTGACATATTTGTGTTAGTGTGAAGTAGAAATACAAGAGCTCACTGTGACAATTGCTCACCACCCCACAAAGTACAGAGCGCTCCAGTGCCATCAAGCAACTTAAGGCAGCCTATATAAAATCTGTCAAGAGAATTAAAATTGATGAAGCTGGCAAAAATGGGCCATATTTCACAAAACAATTGAAGCAAAAGATGTTAAAAAAATTCTGGTACTTAGTGGGGACAGGCTCATTCTCAAACTGTCCGGCCACGGATGACATTCCATCTGATATAGGGGAAATTTATCTGAAGTCTCACTATGTGAACCATGATTCTCCAAAGTGCACACTAACTGCGTATGTACACAAAGATGGAAATATCCTTGAAGCAGCTCGTATCTTTAATAACCCAAAGTAAGAATTCCCAGACCCTTAGCACTAATGGGATTCCAATAGCTATAATGAAGCAGATCCATTAATGTGGAGTAACATATTAAAGCCTATCTTTGATCATGTTTTGCTTTCTGGCCCGATTCCAGTCTCGAGGCAAGGGTCTATAATTCACCCTCATCACAAAAGAGGATGTCGGAGAGATCCAACTAACTTTGATTTGATAGCCAATCTAGATGCAGAAGGGATACTTTTTTGCTAAATATCTATTATCACACTTAACCGACTGGATAACAACTAATAATCTGCCGCCGGCTTATCAAATAGGTTTTAGAGCAGGATGTGCCACCACAGACAACATAGTTCCACTGACTCTCCTCATAGATAAGGCACTACACTGCGGAAGATCACTTTATGTCTGCTTTGTGGACTATACGTCTGCATTCGATAAAGTAAACTGCAATCTTCTATGGTCAAAGCCTGTAACTTTGAGCATTGATGATACCCTGTTACACCTGATTATTGATTTACATTCTTACTCCTGGATGCAAATCAAAATGTCGGATAAGTTGGCCATTTCTCCTAAAATTACCATCAACAATACGCTTAATAAAGGCTGTGCGCTAGTTCCATTGCTCTTCCCATTATACATTTCCGATTTAGGCAATTGCATAAAAAACCCAGAATTCATGCCACCAAAACACGGCAACTGCCATGTTAGTTATTTAGCATACGCAGATGACCTTGTAATCTGTTTCCAGACTCCAATTGGTTTACAACATCAACTCACAGCACTGAATGAATATCAGTAAAACAAAAATGATATCCTTTGGTGGGAGACCATGGAAATTCATATTGAATTTAGGGCACAATACAGTGGAGACAGCAAATTCAAATGTTTGATTGCGATTTCATTTGGATATGTAACTATCTTCAGTGCCTTCTATTTAATCTACAAGAATCAATCCCACATGCAATAATAAGAGTCAAACTAAGCCTTCTGTCCATTGAGGCGGCCTACCTGACTAAAAGAATTCATTTTTTTTGTAACTGCACCTCCGCGAACACAGATTCTTTGAGAGACTTGATTTATCAATAGCTGACACTCAACTATAGGAATAGCCTGCCTCTTTCCCTTGCCCACATTACTGCTGCTCGCAAAGATCACAACTTAACATCAGCATAGGATCTATTGAAAATGGCAAAGTCCACCCGCAAATATGTTTTTAGGAAAAGCCTACGGGGGTACTTACTAATAAGATATTTACAATAAGTATCATGCGACAAACATACTGGGCTCCTTGTGGAATCCTATTTGCCTAATCAGCAGTACATAGACTCTAACTTAGAGGCAAAAACAAAACAAAAAGTCCTAAGATTTCGCCTACTATACATCCCTCTGTGACAGAGTTTGTGGGTTATTTGAATTTTCTATCCTGAATTTCCAATTGCAGACTCTGTACTACACTAAAGAAACTCTAGAACACATTATATGTCTTTGTTCCAACTAGAATGATAGTCGCAGCAAATATTTATCACCATCATTTAGGACACTATCACTGCGAACAGTAAAGGAGGCTAGTACAGCATGTTTCTCAACACAATCAAATATTTTTAATACAAAACTGATAAGAATTATGGATATAGCCTATGAAATACTCATATTAAAAGACATTGCCACTATAGACCACATAAAGGCAATTGAATAATTTTCTTAAATATTCATATTTTAATTGTCCACTAATGCACTTTAGCAGTCGAGGAGCGTTAGATCACCCCATAAAAGTATTACTAACGTGGATGTTTCATAAAGTAGGCATTTTAGTAGTCAAGAGGATTAGATTATCAATTACTTTTTAATAACTTTTAAAGATCTTAAAGTATATTTGAATCCCTTGTATCTACTTAATTCAATGACGCTTCATGTTTTTATACAATGTTAGTTTCAACTTAATGGACATTGTAATGAGTTTTTAAAAAAAAAATCACATAATAGAGGTTGGATTTATATTTGTGACTATCCATGGATAATAGAATCCCTGCTATATTGGTCCCACCCTTGATATTTTTGGGCATTCGTAACTTCATTATGGCTTTATGTGGTGACTGGTGGCGGACCTCCTGCCATATGATGGGCATCTCAGGCATTTTATGATAAACATTTGGATGCACTTGCTAATCCTATGCTTCAAGACTTTGTTGTAAAAACTCTGCTAGAAAAGCAGACATTTGAGGTGAGCAGATCTGGTGTATTTTATATAAAGAAACTGCTCTCCATCTAATCTTAGGAACTACCTAGGGTTCCCTTTTGCATAATTTATATGCCACTCTAAGCCTGGAAGGGTGTAATTCATCATTTTAAGTGATGCCCCCTTTTTAAGTGGTGCGCTCTTTTTATCTGGCAGATGATGTAATGATGTAGATGTGTTATTTTTTTTTTTTCTGGCAGCTGGCTGCTGAGCACAGTTCCCAGCCTCTTTAGTTCAGGCAGTGTGAGTGGTGTGTCTCAGTGTTTCCAGGGCATATGTCCCAGAATTTCTGTCCTTCTATTGTGCACGCATAATTTAAACTGCACCGTTTTCAGTGCTTTTGATAAGTTTCATTTAATTGACAAACATGTGGTAAAATAGATTTTTAACGAAATATTTGCAATGAATTTATTTTCAGTGGAGAAAATATAGCAGGATATATACAGAAGGTATATTCACAGTAGAGCAGAAAAAATCAAATTCTTAGGCCGCATAAAATTGGGTTTTTAATTAATTTTTACATACACATATACTCTACAAGGATGTTGGTAAAAAACAGTGTGCTTACCGTTGTGTTTTTGCAAGAAGCCAATGACCTTTTCGAGCACAGTGGTTTTGTCCATTTTATGAGTGCTACCCGGAAGCATTGAGCTGAGCTCCTTTATAAGAATATTGAACTGGTCCCGCCTCTTTTTTTCTGACTTGTTCCGTGAAGCCCTGCAATGACGAGCGGAAACAGTTTGATGCGTGTAGCTTTGGTGTAGTAATATGTTTCTGCACTTCTGCAATGGAAATCAATGAAGTCACATCTGCTGCTCCTATGGGCAGTAAGTTGCTACTCATGGCCGATACCCTGGTGGTAGCCGAGTCTGCCTTGCCATAGGCGTAGCTTTGAATGCTAGGCCATGCCTGGTGACAGAGCCTGCTACAGTAATGCTTCAACAGGATCCCCAGGAAAGCATACTGCACCTGGACAATGCTGGCTCAGGGGCAAAGCAATATTAAGTACTGTAAACTGTCAAATGGTGCAAAGGTCGGTACAAAGTCGCACCAGCAGTGGCAACCTCGGGAGGTGTCCCATGGAGGAGAACTGACCTCTGAGGTAGGGGGACCCAATCTAGTGGCTCTCCTCTGTTCGGGCAGCGGTCATGCTCAGGCCCCCTACACAGCTATTTGCCTACCCCGAGCTTCACCCCTCGGGACGTACCCTAGAGCCGCTCCGGCGGTAGATGAGGCCCCCTCCAGGTTGGCTTACCGTGGAGATGCCAATCTGACTAGGAGACATAATGGGCCGGCGAGTCCCGCGTGCATGATCAGTGCCACGTGCTCCAATCCGCCAATGCCGTACCCGCCCTGGGTATATGGTACACCTTTTCATAGGGCACTCCCAGGGATGACACTTAACCCCATAATGCAGGCACCCTACCCCTAACCCACGGGAGGGTGCTCGTACCTTCCCACTGCAGTACAGTGGGAACATGCTCTGAGTTCTAGGGTCATGAACAGAGAGTGGGCGAAGACTAGGAGGACAAAAAACCAAAAAGTTTTGGGGATGTTCCACAAAGAAGGTCATGTCTAACAGAGCCTCAGTGACAGAAAAGGCTCCAACCATCTTGATCCTGCACCTGTACCCAGCCTTGGTGAGTTCTGACCTCCAAGTGGTGGTCCCTCTAGTCCTGGGCCCTTGGAAGTGGGGTTAAAGGTGCGGTACCAGCCTAACTGAAGGTCCTACCAAATCCATCGTAAAGCAACACGAAGACCTGCAAAGCAACGCCTCGGAGCCCCGCACAAAGGACATAAGGTACAGTACTCAGTGGGCCAAACTTGGTTCTGTGCCTGGCCTCTATCACATTCAGCCTGAACTTGTGACTTTGTCCTGGTCCAGCACAACCAAATACCCTCAGTTGGCACTTTATGCCTTTTGGTGCTACTTTTATCTAAATATTTTAAATTCAATATCTCCAGCTCTACTGATTGGATTTTTGTCATTTTGGTGTCAAATAATTTATAAGATTTTACTGTAATTTTCTAAATTGGCATGGCATTTTTCTTCTGTTGTGTTTTCACTGTTTTACTGTTTGAGTGCTGCATAAATACCTTACACATTGCCTCTAAGTTAAGCCTGGCTGCTTTTGTGCCAAGTTACCAGGGGGTTAAGAGCAGGTTAATTTAGTGACTTTTGTGGTTCACCTTAACAAGTATTGTGGTTGTTGCCTGAGTGGGATTCTCACCCCCCTCAACCAATAACCCAATTTCTCACACAATTGCATTATAGCCTAAACAGTCAATTATATCCTAAAGGTGGGGTCTTGCAGTTCATAAAGTGACGATTATTGACATGGTTTTTAATTGTTCAAAATTTCACCAGTTTTGACAAGAGGTGTAGCGGAAAGTTGTAGCTTAAAAATACCGTTCTCACTGGAGAATATTTTTCTTGAAGAGGTTCATCCATCGTCATTTGCTAGGCAAATTAATTGATATACTATTAGTGAATGCTCTACAAATTATAACCAACAGGAAGTAAGCTGATAACATTCCACACAAAGCAAGGTAGAGTCTTGTGTGTCAGAATAATAGACTGCGTGGTCGTAACATTAACTCCCTAAATCTGGGTTCCCTTGACATTTCTTTTAAATAAATCATCTTTTTCTTTATCAATTACAATAGAAAGCCACAAACCTCCTTAGACAATTGTAGTATTAATGAAAACATGCTACTGTAGTCTTATTGTTCATTTGTTTATCTGACAGATGTAGTTTTAAAGCTTTAAACAATGACTTTATAGTTGATACACTTTGACTAATTTGGATGACATGAGACAGTGATATTTATGGTTTAACACCCAATTATTTATCTATTTTTTTTGTTAATCCTCAGTTTCTTCTTATATTTTAAAAATGACTTTCTTGCTGCTTTATCTGTTACATATTAGCCTTATTATCACTATTGCTCACGGTGGAATAAACTTCTAAGTTTCTTATTTTAGAATGTGATTCTTTAAGAACTATTCCTTATTGAATTGCTGGATTTTTCCAATAAAGTTTAATTTAATAAAATTAATTCTCATATTTAAGCTGAGAATGGTGCTGTGAATAAGTGATGCGCAGTTGGACGGTTGTTTCATGGAAGGAAGAAAAAGATAACTTGGACAGAGCATCACTTACATCACAGAGCCAAGAAAATCATTGGACTGAACACACAGAAAATGTATGTGCTATAATGGCTTTACTCCACATTAGGTGTGCATTTCAGTGCTCTGCTATACAGAACTTACCGCCTAAATCAATACTATTTAGACCTACAGAAATGCAATGCAAATCTGGGCCACTGCTCTGCATAAAAAGCAATTGTATGACGAAGAAACTAGAGTTGGTATTTATTAAACCAGAGACAATAAGATCACCATGGTGTCTTTTGGTAGGTGTGCGTCTCCCCTTGTCCGTCTATGTAGCTTTAGTCTGTGGAATGTGGTGATATGCAAGTGTTTTCTGTGAACGTCTGCTGCTTCCAGTGTGGTGTCAGTATCTCTGCAACTTCTTGCATAAAGAAATGAGATGTATCTGGGATGCCTCTCTGTGATCCTCGTGGTAAATCTGAGAAGTCACTTCAGGACACTACTGCCACTCACCTCTTTGCTCTGTCCTTCTGGTCGTCATCCATGGGACTGTCTATGCAGCTTTGCCTGGCAGAAAACACAAAATAACAATTTTTAGCAACTACTGTTTTACATCGGGGCAAACTGAGTGCTGGAATGTGAGGCAGTGTGCGCCCACCCACCTCCTGTTTGAATGGCTCCCTTGAGCTAATGGGCTGACTAACTCTGCTTGATGCACCTGCGCCCAGCGAGTGGTACAGAGACCTGATAAGACTTTGAGCAGCATTTCCAGCACCCCCAAAAAAGAATGTGTTGCTCTCTACTGAAGAAGGACAACTTTCCTGAAACACATGTCTAGAGATACACAGCACTGGCTGCACCAACAAGGGTGAAAAACTAAAGCCTGACACCGAATTAAGTGTTATCATGCACTGCATTTATTATGCTGCATCGGGGCAAACGGAGTGCTGGGATGTGAGGCAGTGTGCGCCCACCCTCCTTCTGTTTGAAAGGCTCCCTTGAGCTAATGAGCTGACGAGCTCTGGTTGATGTACCTGCGCCCAGCGAGTGGTACAGAGACCCGAGAAGACTCTGGGCAGCATTTCCAGCACCCCCCAAAAAAGAATGTGTTGCTCTCTACTGCAGAAGGACAACTATCCTGAAACACGTGTCTAGAGATACACAGCACTGGCTGCACCAACCTGGGTGAAAAACTAAAGCCTGACACCGAATTAAGTGTTATCATGCACTGCATTTATTATGATGCATCGGGGCAGTACGGAGTGCTGGGATGTGAGGCAGTGTGCGCCCACCCTCCTACTGTTTTACATTAGGTTTGGTGTTCTTCCACGACAATTCAGAAACATCACAGTATGCTTTTCCTAATCTACTGTGCAAATCCTTGAGTACCTTCCCTTTGAAGTCATAAAGGCTTCTTAGTCGAAGATTCCAAAGATGCTAGGGGCCTGATTATGAGTCAATGGAGTGGTATACCCCGGTGGGATACAACTCGACGCAACTACAAATCCGGGGGTGATCCCGGCATCTGGATCTCACAGCTGTAGGAACAGCGAACCTGATTTTTACCAGCAAGAAAATCTAGCCAGTAAAATTACACGAGGATTGGGCTGTAATTGCAACCCATTCCTGTCCCCTGTCCGACTTCCTCCTATGGCACACAGGGAGGATACTATGCTTCCCTCCTGCCAGCCCACATCCTATCCTGTCTCTTCTCCCCATCCCCACCACCGGCCAGACAGCTCCCCCACCTCCATAAGGCAGGTGGGAAATGGGAGCATTAATCTGCATGGAATAGAAAATACCATGCATTATTTGACCTGAAAAAACTGGTGACGTGTTGTTAATCCCCAATCTATGTGGATTAAATAGTAATAGCTGGATTTTGTTAAGGGTAAACCATCCAGAAAATTATTTCCAGCCACACAGTATCCCTGCATCTAAATCCTTCCCTTTTGTAATAGGCCTCCAGGAAGTAAATACTTCACCAGGTGGCAGAACAGGTAAATTGTTTGTTCGACAGTATATAAATATGTGTGCTTTATTAACCCGATAACAAACAGTTTTTTATGCCAGCAGTATTTGAATTTGATTATGGCAAAAGCTGATGGCAGGATGTTACTAAATTGTGCAACCTCTCATTTAGTGAAATGGCAAAAACAGCAACGAAAGATAAACTATATATTACAGCATCAAGCACTATACAATTCACCACAGAGAAGTTCAAAGAACGGTCATAGTTTTTACCTCAAAGAATATCAAATTCAGGCACAATTTTGTACGTGATCTGGTCAATAAAGGCAACAAATTCAAATATTGTAAAAACACAGATGTTTATATGACGCACTATAATGACTTTGCTTTAATGAATACATTTTAGAACAAAACTGTGTGCCATTTGGTTGGTCCTAGGACAAAAAATCTCCAGAACATAGTAAAAAAATGTTATTTGCCAACAAAGTTATGCCGTTTAATGCTAATTTCACAATTTGTAATTGGAAGTAAACCCAACACTTCTCGTGCATAACATTTCTGATGTCTGGCATTTGATTGATGCATTACTAAGCAACAACAGGAAATTCAACAACTACTGAACACAAGAAATTTGGGAAAGAAGCTGCTACGTAAAGGAAAAGTGTCAGTCTTAATACCAACTCATTACTAATGAATTTGTGGAAGGCAAAGTCGTGGGCAAACAGGAGTATCTGATAAGCAACATAACCTTTTTATCTTTGAATATTCTCAATTCCCGCCTTAAAAATCTGGAGCCAATCTGTCTGTGTATTTGGCCTAAGTCTGTGGGAGGAGAGCATTGATAATCTGAAAAACTGCATGCACTAAGTGACTAAGTCACCATAAATGTAGCTTTATCCTACTTTTTTTTGTTCTCAATTAGTGCATAGATTTCACAGTAATTGAGAATGAAAAGGGGAGGGGGAAGGCAGCATTAGGCAGCTTAGGCCAAGGCAAACAGGTTGCTTAGAACTTCCTGGCCAAATTTAGCATTGCTCCAGGAAAAACCTCAATAGTTCAGAGTTGGAAAAATGCATGTGGGAAAGCTCATGAAGCTGCCTGGCATATAACTAGGCTTTCCTGTTTTCAGTTTCTATTTTTGGTAAATTCTTGTGCGATTTTTTCAGTGTTTTCAATACCTTAAAAGACAGTGGTTATCAGTGGTTACACATGTTTATGGAAAGTTCTGCAATGATATGCATGGTATATAGACAGTGTACGTACAGTGTATATGAGGTCCAAATATATTTTTACAAATCAAACTTATTCTAGTTCACCATACAATACTTCTTCAGTGAGTCTTTGGTCATGCACGCTCACTCTTTCCTTCCTATGTTAACTTTTATCTGTGAAAAGGCCCTCTCAACATTGGCACTTGAGACTGGCAACGCCGAAACAGCCAGTACACAATTTGCTACCTCTTGCCACTGACACAGCTTTCCATGCCAATACTGGTGCATCTGAAGATTGTGATTCTCTAGGACAGGTTCTGCAACATATGCGTTGAACTGGGCGTATATGTCCTCAGAGTTATTGAAGCGGGCAAAAATGAAGCAGTACTTTTCAAAGTCTGGAGAAAATTCTCTTTTACGGAAGGGATCTAAAACTTGTGCAGAGTACCACAGTGAGGCTTCATTGACTTCAAATGCCATGGGTGGTGAAGGGACATTTCTATGCATCATTGCAAGCCATTTCTAATGCAATGAAAAATAAAAGTTCCTGAATTGCTCCTGAACCTTTCTTTGCTTACCAAGTGGCAAGCATTCTAACGTGGAACATGTTGCAGTGCCAAAGTCACTAAAAGTGTCACCAAGCCTACTCTCAATGAGATGTTTCACATGTACCCCAATTACGCTGAACACTTGGTAGACAAGGGTGATTTCACACTTTTTCAGAGTTTTTTGAGTATGTTCACTGCAGCAGTCATGGTTTCCTGTAAAAATCTAAGAATGCTGTAGAGTGCACTTTTTTTCACATCTCTATCAATATGTGACCGAAGATCCTCACATTTCTTGCCTTTGGCAGAATCATTAAGCAAACATTATGTAAACGGTCGCCACATGGATAATATAGCATTCACTGCCTCTAGGACTAAGAACCACTGGCTAAATGACACAGTTGGGATGACTCTTTCTTTGATTCCACACAAAGGACAAAATGGGAAATAGTTGCGTTTTAGTTCCCGCACATAACGAAACAGTGCATCAGAGTCGACTACAAAGTCAATAGCATTCTTCATTAACTGAGACTCTGAAGATTGCAAACATGCTTTCAGCATACCATCTAGCAAGTGGCAAGTATCTCTTACAGGGAAGCACTTCAGCTCAGGTATCTATTTTGACAGGTCATCACACAACTTTTTCATATACGTAGCTGAATCACTGCAAATACAAATAATATCACTCAAATCTTTGTTGAACTTGGTAAGAACTTTTTGCAGCAGCATTCCAAGTGAAACTGTTTCCAAAAGTCTGGTGTCATGTTTTCACCACTCTCCCAGATGCTTGGTGAAAGCAATCTTTTCACATATACCCGTCACTACTCCTTGCATTGAATGTTTAAAGCCAGGGGTGTTTGGCAATTCACCTACTATCAATACTGACTCGTTAGAGCTGATGTATCAAAGGGGTTCACCCATTCTCTGTCTGTGGGTAAATGTGATGGTACATATTGGGAAAGATTCTTATGAAAACAGCCATTTTACCTATCAGTGAAAGAATCAAACATAGCCAAAATTTCAAATATGATTTTGATATGCCCTAATTCTCTATTCAGTTTATAAAATAATCAAATAAGACCTAAAACATTCTTCTGAACCCTGCATCTTTAGACTAAAGACCACAAAACTGAAAAAAGCAAAAGGAAGAAGAAACAATATTTTAGTGACATCCCTAAACAACAAAACCCAAGCAGAATAATGTTACCCCAGTCGTTCTTGCTGCTACCTTGTATAACAAAGTTACCTTGAGTTGGCCCCTTCAGGAAGAAATAAAAATGACTCTTTCACTCTCCTTTTCCTTTCTTTGAATGGCATTTAGTTGGTGGTTGTGCAGGTGTTTTTGCAGTGTTTATATGTTTACACTGGTGAGGGCTATTTCCCTTTCGGTGTGGTTTGATCAGTTGTTTTAGGTTTAAACCTAAAACAGAGTAGCCTCCATATAACTCTTACAGATAAATGCCAGGAGAATACTGCAAACCCAACTCAGCCATAGCAGCGTGTGCTCACTCATTGGATATATGTTCAGCCCAAATGCAGTGTGTAGTAGATAAAACTTACAGATAAATGCCAAGCGAATGCCACAAGGCCACCATAGCCATAGTGGTGCGTGCTCGCACACTGGATGGATGTTCAGCTCAAAGGCAGTGTATAGCAGCGTGTTGCACAATTCAATCCAAACAGAAATTGGGGCTTCTGTAGAACCATGGAACATTGCATCCATAAGGCATGAAAAGGTGACTGTTATACTGCAGGTCCCTAGTGCTATACAACATTAACACAGAGCACACTCCGTTTCCAATTATTGTAGTGTTACCTCAGACAGCAAGCCTTGCAGATGTGGAAAGAAAAATTGCCATGAGAATGATCTCATCTTTACAATGGAATTCTGAGAGAACCAGTGGCATAAAGGTATGATGAGTTCTCAGGAACACTTGGTGTGGTTAACTACAATGAATGGCTATGGGGCACAATGACTTTGCTGTTTGCATATGTAGCAGGCCCTCTCCATGGGCCACAAGGGAGACAGGGGCTACAGTGCTACAACCATGGTGGTTGAGGTAATTTGCCAATGGTGTCCCTGGGATCAGCCCTACTCTTTCAATGGAAATTGGGCCAAGTAAACGCTTTTTGCACTTTGTTCTCTGAGCATGCAGAAGCTTCTCAGTTTTGTAGAGTGAGGGTAAAGTGCTCAGAACTCAACAGACAACCAACAGACACAATAACATTATGTCCAGCCCAGTGACTATCTTTTATGGCAAACTAAAGTTCTTTAATTGTTGCAAAACTAGAAACTGTACAATACAATGAGACCGTAATCCAGGGTTGCAATCAGCTGCATCAAAGAATGAAGCATGGCACCCCACTTCTCCTACGCACCCCTCTCCTTTACACCATGGTTGAGTTTTTCCCTCTTTGTAGATCCAAATGTTATACAGACTAGGCAAGAATTAGCAAATAACTCAAAGCAGTCTTAATCATTAGTGCAGCAACTTGGCTCAATGACTTGTTCAAGCCTTGGTTAAAATTTCCTTAATTGGTATGGTGGTCTTGCCCATGTGCATCAGTCTTTGTTCACATATGCAGGCTAAGCCCCACGTTTACCTGTTCCTGGTTGCATCGCAGTTAAGGCTGTACGGCGGGGGCGGAATGAGCTCCCACTCTCACGGTACTGGTCCTTCCTCTGTAGAGGCCAGAGTGGAAGCCTTGTCTGAGGTTAGGGATTGCAGAGTGGATTTGCTGGACTGGTCTGCGCATTCACACCAATCTTCAACAGCACCGGCTCTCATTGCTGGCTGCTGACTGCAGCCCAGTTGTCTCTGTAGCAGTTTCAGCCTCCAGATGGCTCTCGGCTTTCCGCTTGGCAGTAATAAAGGCTTTATTTTCTCCACCAGCAGTAGCAGTACCAATATCTGAAGCCCAAAACAGACTGCTGAGGGAGACAGGAATCTTTCCCCTAGTGCAGTAGTGATATCATTGACTTGGAACACTGCAGGGAGACTTACGGAACCCTTTCCAGCATTGGTCATTAATGGCTCACCTTCTATGTTCATCATCTTCCTATATGCGCTGCTCATGCTGGAAAATGTTAGGCTTCTCGTCTCGAACAGTATCTCTTGCTGCACAGACCAACATACTCCTTCCCTCTCTCAGAAGGCAGGTTTGGGCAGATACTCAGCTCTTCCAGCACACAATGCAGACATCAGGTGATGTCTCCTGTCCTCTGAGAGACTGACTGTCAAGAAGACACCATCCCTGATTACACAGCAACTCTGAGTAGATTATGGAGAACTCCCTTCCTTGCTCAAGACAGTGTGACAGGAAAAATGTGTTGTGGTTTGGGATCCCACTTTTAAGTACATTTTCCAGACAAGAGATCTGGATCCACTGCCTCATGCTTCATAACCGGTTTGGGGTAGTTTTCTTTTTAATGATCATTTGTAGGCTGCTTTCTAGACACAGCCTTTTTGCAAAGAGATGGTGTACACAGCAGGTAGCAGTAGGTCTGGCTCCAAGCAGAAGTACCCAAAATAATGACACAATAAAGTGTCATTTCTCTGTACTTGGCTCTCATAACCCTTCCGGAAGATGTAATCACAGGATTCCATGTCGATGTGTTAACAGAATCTGCAGCGTCTAACACTGTAACAGTATATTCCAATCCTTGCTGGTACTGCAAATGAACATTTGCCTCTCGTAAGGGTTTGTGCCATGTATTTGGCTTTGTCAATGTCTGTTAATGCGGGTTACAAGAAAATGCTTTTCAGTTCCTCATCCCTTCAGAACATTGTCTATAGCTCCTTTATAATCCTATTAAGTTGTGCCAATGAAAGATAATATGCTACAACTAAAGGTACTTGTGCTGCAGTTTTTCTTTCTCTCTATTGCATCATGAGTCCTCTCAGTACTCTTGACAAGTAAGGAACTTCCCTATAAAACTGTATAGCTGTGTCCTATTTGTGGAGAAGTTGGACAAAGTTGGAAAAAGTTCAATTCTGCCCCTTGTCCTTCCATAAGAGAATAGGTGATAACTTATTGTATGACTGCATATCGCAGAGCATTTTGTGACACTTGAACAGAAACGTGTATTGTGCATTTGTTTTTATGGGTGTGCTTCTTGTATGCAGCTCTTACGATGTAGACATACCTTTCCATTATTATGGTGCGATTTATAAAATGCATTCTTACCTACGAATATTCCCTTGTGAATTTAACGGGAAGAGCAAATCCCCAGAAAGGTTCATTGAATTGTTTGAGACCCTGTGTTTTCTGTTCATATCATAAAAATATAATCTGCATTTCACACTTTTGTGAGTGGGTACATATTTTGTTGTTTGAAGACCTTCTTCTCCACGTATATATCGGTTAATGTGGTGACATCTATGTGACTATTGCTTTGACATTTTTGGCATTGTAGGAAATGTCTCCCCAAGAAAGAGAAATTATTGTGTTTAAATATGACTCTCTTGAGGTCAACTGAAGGTGATCTGCAGATCATGATCAACCCTACTATGTCTCACACATCATAGTGAAGCATAGATTATTATGGCAAAAAGGCATGATGTTCTAAGGTGGCAACACATATTTGCCATCAGAAGTAGATCAATGTGTTTATCTGTGATAGTAATTTTAAGATCAAAGGACAATAAATCACTTGTGTCAGTAAACATGAGTCTCAAAAGGATTGTATTCGAGACCCTTAACCACAGAAACGCTTTGTGTAGTATATCTTGATTCTCCGCCAATGTGGTTAAGTGGCTAGTATCATCATAAGGTCTATCACTTAGTGTTCCGTTCTCCAAGTGATCTACTGTCCTCCACCTGGAGGGAGTCTGGCTGGGTAGTGACACAGAGGTTAAAAAAAATCTATTTTCCTTTGTATGGTAATTTATTGAACAGGAAAATGATAAGGTTAAAAAAGATGGTGGTGTTGAAGTGGGTGAGTTAGTGATCCACAACACCTAGTGAACGGTCGACATGTTTCGGCCCATGGTTGCCCCTACAGGTTGTGTGGCCTTCATCAGGACCAATGAGGACGAGGTCTGAAGTTTTAACCTCTGTTCGCAAATGTCGCTACCCAGCCAGTCTCCCTCCAGGTGGAGGACAGAAGATCACTTGGAGAATGGAACACTCAAGTGATAGGCCCTATGATGATACTATCCACTTAACTACATTGACGGAGAATCAAGATATACTGCACAACGTGGGTCTGTGGTTGAGGGTCTCCAATACAATCCCTGTGAGACTCTGGTTTACTGGCACAAGTGATTCATTCTTCTTTGATCTTAAAATTGCAAATCTTTGGAAGCTGAATGAATCTCTGCTTCTCTCTCCCTCTTGATTGAAATATTTATGATAGTATCCACAGGTGAAAAGTGGGCAGATTTGTGGGCCAACAGTTAGGGAGTGTGCCATCCTGGACCCACCCATGAGTTTTAGATTTGAGCACGATAATGGGTGAAGAGTGGATCTACTCTTCACATAGTTATTTTAATGTAGATATTAGGTTCCCACAGTCGTTACTGTTCCAGGGATAATCTAGCAATTTCAACAATTAGAGTACAGTGTCCCTAGACAACTGGGACACTGAGTACTCGATCTATGGCAGAAAGTTGCCTCCCTTGCCTCGTTCACTCACCGAGGTAGCTTGGTCGAACTGTCAAGGCTTAGCTCAAAGGAAGGAGTGTAAAGATTGAGACTAGATACAGTACAACGCAGGCATCTTCTTTGCACTAAAAATGGAACACCTAGCATGAGTTGTTCATTTATATGACAGAATCGCACTTTAATATATTTGTAAATAAATATACAGTAAAAACAGTAACCAAGCATTATAGCTATAACAAATTGGATAAAAGAACAAAATATCACAAAATAAAATACAGCTGCAAAAATGGGCACTGATGTTGAATACAAATGATATTGTTCCAGTCCACTAACTGATCTCGAAAGGTGTACTGTTCTTAGCACTATAGAGAACACAGGGTATTATGATTCTCCCACCAAAATAGTAACTCCTAAAGTGCTGTTCAAACTCACTAAACTAGGAAAACCACAATTCCAGTGTTGCTCCCTGCAGGGAAAGAAAACAAGAATCTAACGTGGTAACATGAGTGTCTTCTTCTGTGGGACTGTCACACTTTGTCTCCTGGCTCAGATTTACAGTTTACTGGTACATTAAAAAACACTTATGTTGTTGCCTGTGGTTCTAGTGATAAAAGGGTCAATGGTTCCATGTTCAAGGGGGACAAATCTCAGGCCTGAAGAGGACAGACAGAGGCCAACCCCTGTGAGGCACGGCAACACACACTAGCACTGTTGGGGACCTCATTGGGGTTTCTGGACCTGGCTACTGCATAAAGCCAGGTGATGAAACTCTCTATAGCAAGACGGTGAGAGAGGCACCCATGGGTATCTTCAGGAGGAGTCTTCTAGCAATAACACCAATCAGGATGGCCATAGCTTCTGCTCAAGGAGCCAGCGTGCTCGAGAGGCAGAGCGGCCACTTGGCTACCCTATTTTGCAGACAGGTGTTTGTTGAATAACCCTCCTTCTGTTTCTGTTGAAGGGGGAGTGAGTGAGCCCTGGCGAACTGTTTCTGTTTCCCTGAATTCTTGAGCTGGGTGCGGGTTTCCTCGCAAAGAAATTCATAAGTAGCAATGGCTCTGGTTACACTTTTACAATTATCAGCAGCTGTGCATCAAACCTCGGAAGGCATGTGATTGGCACATACCTCTTTTTGCTCTGGCACTTTACTCATCAAATTTGCAGCTGTAAAATGAAACTGTTGTCAGCTGCCACTTCTAGTGTTTCACAGGTCAAGACTCCACTGCTTGGATGAGCACTGCAGCCCTCGACGCCAATTTCTCTTCATTGTCTCTCTTTCAAAAGAAGAAATATCTTGGATTTTCGAAATTACCATAGACGGCCTTCATGTAGCTTTGCCATTGAGATGCTAAATTACATATGAAAAACATTAGACAGGAAGGCATTTATCTAACTCTATCCTTAATGTATGCATGAACATGAAACATCCTGTCTTTTACACTACAATTATCTTTATCTCTATAGCAGTGGCCCTACGCTTGGCAGGGATGGAAGTGATAATGAAAGGGCCTGGGGAATTATGGAAAGGTGCATAATTGGAGGCAAAATGAATTACATGATTTTAAGAAATTAAATGAAGCTATGAGAATGCGTGTAAAGGAACCTGGCAGTGTTTGCCTAATTATTAGACTTGCATTAGATGTTTTACAAAGAATTGTATGATAGCTGACAGTGAAATGGATGGCTCATTAGTTAAAATTCACTGCTTTTATCTCTTGCCATCTGCAGGTCTCCCATTTGAATCCCAGCAAAGCCATTTATCTCGGCGATACACACTTCGGATGTAGGTAAAGTGAGCACTATTAAACTGAGCAATAGTAATATGGCATTTACTGTGCTTATAAACGATAAGAGTGTGGTGTAACAAGCTATACAAGTAGGCTTTCTTGTTTTCAGCTTCTATTTGTTGTGAGTTCTAGAGGGTTTGTTCGCTTTTAAAATGTTTTTAAATCAGTGGTTATGAGCGTTTACTTTTTTTGCTCTGTAAAAAAACGCATGGAGATGTTTTTCAAGTGATTCTAAAGAATTTGGTGTTTATGTCCTTCCTTTGTTCGTTCCTTACCAATTCTTCCTTCTTTCTTTATTGGTCCTAAGCCCCTTCTCTGTATCTTTTTCTTGAATTTGCTCTCCCTAGTAATATTACATTATTTACCCCACGTCCCTGTCTTTCTCAATTCCCTGCACTCAGACCGACTCTTCTCTTCTGCAGTCCAGCCCAACCCTTTCCCTAGGATGCCCATAAAGATAAGTTTGCGCCTCATTAAGATTTGATTGCAGATAAAAGGCTAATGGACATCATTTTACTCACTTTCCTTCTGTTCTATTGCTCAAACACTGACTGAATGAAGATTTCTACTTGGGACATGTGATATATATTGGTGGGTGCTCAGGACTCTGTTATTGCACATCAGTGTCACACTGCCCTGTTCTTGGTCTTGAGATTCAAAGAAAGGATGGGACTAATACATTTGTTATTCATGTCTAAGCTGAGCCTATTGCTGCTCCTGATGTGGTTATAGGAGAGAAACGTACTAAGGACAAATATTCATATTGCTAGCCGTAGGGTTGTTTGTGATAGCAATCTCTGCTGCTTTATTAGGAATCAACTGGGTTACTAAAACAACTTTGTGACCCCAGGTTGCCTGGGTCCATTTGCCTGTGCAGGTCACACCATGAATGAAGTTTATTTTACATTGTAGGCCCATACCTAGGGAAGGCTGTGGTTATTTGAAAGTTGGCATATGGACCGCTAAGAATTTATTTTGACCAAATATGTTGGCATTTGTTTATTTGAAAGCAGTGCAGGGGCTGTGCTCCTTTCAGGCATGTGTGAGAGTTGCCCAAGGCACTTTATAGTTGTCTTTTGTGCACCATTGACTGTTCGAGTGCATTTTCTACCTTGGGGAAAAGAACAAGCACAGCTCAATATGACTCCATTACAAACATAATCATAGTTTGAATGGGCTATTTTGTCAAGTGTCAACCCAAGGGACCAAGCTTCATTTTGGCATGCTGGCAGTAGGAATGAAAGTTCAACTTAGTGATCCTGGCACTTTATCATGAACATGTTCTACTTTAGCATGACGTGTCAGAACTGGTCCATGCTCCTCTTTTGCACAAATAGTGCTGTCTGAAACATATACTTAGAAATAAAGAGCAGTGGCTGCCTCTTCACGTTTCTGAGCTTCTCGGTCTGCAGCTAATAAGCTAACTGGTAGACTTTCTGTGCTAATGTTTGTGCTGTGGGCAGCTCAATTTCATCAGAACCGGAATATGAACTTCTTCTGGGCCTGTGCATGGTTGCTGACGATGTTCATGATATGGTCCTTACCTTACTATAAAGAAATACTACTGATTAAGGCATGCAATTGATGGAGCAGGGTAAATGAAAATAATTTGTACACCCCTTTTTAGAAAATTAATGAGCTTTAATGAATTAACGATACTAATTGTTTGATGAAATAATCAACAAATGCACCTTTAGTAAACACTACATAAAGGGTAACCGCAATGTGCAAAATCTAATTTATTTACAATTGTGAAGTTAATTGATACTAATATTGTGGTTTGCGTACTAATTAGAGAAAAATCACATGATTTATGCTATGTAGTAGAATTGTGTTGTGGCAAAGAATGCGGATGGTAAGTAAAATGGCTTTAAATGTCACTTCTGCTAGGTAACACCTAACATGGGTTATTAGAATGACGGGTGGTAAACAGAAAGGCTTATTTTCTTTGTTTTAATTTTGATTGTGTTTGTTCTTATGATAGTTCGTTTGGCCCGGTTAGGCCATACTGCGAAAATGGCTGTCGAAACAGATGAGGTCACGTGATAAGTAAAAGATGGCCTCTAAGCGGAAGAAATAAAGGAGCTGAACCACGTGGGTACGGCCCGTGCACAGAGTGAGAGATGTCAAGGTCGTGTTGACCTGCCATAAGGAGGGTGCCAAGAAAGACTCAGCGTGTATTCGTGGGAATAAATGAGAAAAGTACATGAGCAACAATGGACTAACTAAATTGTGACCATCGGGTTCGCAACAAAATGAATGGACAAATTGGCCTGCTTTTACCCAAAGGTCATGGGACTCATTGAACTCTTAACCATCCCCGAAACCAGTTTGAACAAGGAAGGCGATGAGGTGATTATCACCACCCCTCAAATGGACCAATTAGCGTGATTCCTGCCCCCAAGGATTGCAACTTTTTGTGTAGTAAGCTAGAAGTAGGGTATAAGAGGGACTGCTCTTATGTGGGAGGGGCTGCTTCTATAGGATACTTCTTTGGGTTGCCTTTTCGCTGCTGGTGTGGCCGTTGATATTGATGCTATTGCTGCCATTGACTTCGAACTTGACTGGGGAAGGAACGAGACCGTTGCGGGAAAATCTGTACGGGAGGTCCCGTCGAGGAGGCCATTTAGCGGGACAGTCAGTCAGTTTGGGAGTCTATTCTATGATCTACGGTTTATCTTCTTTTTGGTGAACCATTCCTATCTGCATCTAAATGGGTAATGCATAAGTTTAATTTCTTTTTAGAATTTCTTATATAAATGTTATGAATGTATCAAAGTGATTAATAAACTAAGAATCTCACTCGTGCAAACAAGAAATTAGATAAAATGTCATTCTAATTAACTACGAGTCTGTGGTTCTTCAGTTCATTAATAAGTTTAACGTTTAACAGGTTTTTTAAATGATTGAGCTGGTCTTAATCACCATCAACTTATTCTACTAGTTGGTCCATCGACCAAGGAGCGGAATACCTTGATGTTTGGAAACCGACAGGATAAAAAGCTAACGTATATGATGTCAGAGGTATTATTCTGTCAGATTTAACAAGGTATCCCCGTTCCTCCAGCAACGCATTTTCTCCTTGGTGTGTAATCCAGTGAACGAATGAGTGTATGATATGCGGGGTTATGGGCCCCACCGTCATATGGATTAGTAGATGTGAATGATTTGCCTGGATTCGTGTCCTTAGGAGAAATTCATATTAGCCACGCTGGATCAGATTTCTTGGTAGCAGAGTTATGGTTACTATAGATTAGTTTGGTGACTATTGATTATTGATTATTCATGTCTAACACTTCGTGTCGAATTGTATTATGTTATGTGTAAGTCGAAATTTTTAAGCTTCCGGGAAGTAGGAAGTGGACACGTGTGGCAAGAGAAGTCACATGGAATTGTGCATTGTCTGATTTTTCAAAATTGGGGATAACACGGGATCGTGTTATGATAGGGACATTTCATGTATAAAACGCGTATGAGTGAAATAGCAACAGGTTTTCTTGTGAAACTCTGGCCTTAATTCTCAGGAGCAGTGTAGTCTCCGCATGTGTTTTATCCCCAGAGAAACGGGTTTACCCCTTGCTTGAGAGAAGGGTAAGGTAGAGAGAAGTGCTACACTTATCGAACGAAACAGTATTCTTGCAAGATAGAACAAACTATTTCTTTTGTTTAGCGAAAACAGACAATGGTAATGTGTTTTACGTTGTAACTAATAAAATTCAGTCGAGAAAAGAAGGTAAGAAAAACTGCCGATAATTATTGTAAAGGAGGGGTCAGAAAAGACAGGAGTAGTACTAACATTAACAAAGACCGCGCTGGTATTGGCCAGTTGTGGGAAAACGAAGACCCTCCTGATTGGTGCGTTGGTGTAGAGACCCGCTGGGATAGGTGAGTTGAGAGTGACGTAGAGTTTTCGGATTGGTTCGTTGGTGTGAGACGCGCTAGGATAGGTCGGAATAGCCAAACAGTAGAAAGAACAGAGTCGTGAGTTTGTCGGAAAGAAAGAATCGTGCAATATGGCTTACTATGAGTATTGTAGAGAGAAACCGTCATGGATGGCGAAGATTAAAAACTTTTTCAAAAAGGACAAGAAGGTAGTGACTAGGGAAGGAGAAGTACTTCCTCTGCCGAAAACGCCAGCTTCTCATATGATGTTGAAATATGGTAATCATACTTGCATTTGGTTGGAAAATTGGACAAAATATACTCAGAACGATGGAGTATTGGCGTTTCCAGAAAACGGTTCGTTTAGCACAGCTGTACTTCGAAATTTGAGAGAGAAAATGATGAAACTTGAACCAAGACCCAGACCAACACAGTTTGAAGCGTTAGGTGAATGGGAAGATGAGATGTATGAAAGAGAGACACAGAGGTGCAAAGAATTATAGTTTAGTCCATGGAAGGGTATGGGGAGTGAATCATGAAGACAGGATGAGACGATGGAGGTATGCTAATATGACGGATGGTTTGTTTCCTGTCAGAACAGTTGAAGAAGTCACAGGGAGAAAGTGTACAGAGAAAAAGAAACATGCAGTAACAGAGAGGTATGGGTATGGAGGTAGCGACACAGAGGATGAGTTGCTGGAAGACATTTTAAACAGAAAACCACCTCCATATCAACAGAATTCTGCGGTGGTGACACCAAATGCACCACCAATGGAAACTGTGAGGAATCAAAGCCCTGAACGGAATTATGAAATAAATAGGTCTTATGAAAAATAAGAAACTCCACAGAATGCGAAGCCTGATAGTGGTAATACAGCTGAGTTAGCAAGAACCACAAGAGAATTGACTGAGAAAATAAGAGAATTAACTATGAACATGGAAGCCGTGACTGTGCCAGTGACAATAGGACCAGTAATACCGGTATTTGAAAACCAAAGAATAGATGAGCATTCCTTGACAATTCCAATGAACTCGAATATGCAAAGAATGAGAGAAGGGATAATTCCAGAAACTAGAGAGACAAGAGATCTGGTTGGCTCATATAGATCGAGTCCACCTACAAATTTGACGGTTAATGAGAGTCAGATAAATAGGATTCCTATGGGAACTGAATCAGCAACTGAGACCCCAGAAAGAAGTACAAATTGGATAGAAATAAATAGTACCCCTGTAGGTCCGACTCCAGAAGAATTAAATGAGTGGATGAGGAATTTACAGAAGAAAGATACAGAACCGCAACCGTTGGATGTAATCAAACTAAAGATAGACATGGAAGAGTTGATTTTAGGGACTATTGGTACAGATAGATTGAAATCCTATCAGGATGACGAACTTCTGTTTATGTGTAAGAGTGTTACTTGGAGAGCTAGGAATTTACATGAAAAATTGGAAGAAACAGCGAATGAACTGGGAGTAGAGTTTGGAAAAATCAGAGGATTGCAGAAACCGTATAGGGTAGACTTTAGTGAAAAGGATATAGAAAATCTGAACACATCAGGACGATTAACCCAGATAAAGGAACTGATTGTGTTATTGAGAAAATGGGGAGATGTGGACAGATGGAGGAGCAGGTGGATAAAAAGAAAAGAGGGAACGACCGATAAAGCATCTTTGGCTTTTCCGGTGGAAGAAAAGGAACCAATAGTACTGGAATATCCAATGAGGGAAACTCCAGGAGGTAGCTATGTACATGTTCCATGGTCCAGACATGATATATAGTCATTTACAAATGACTCCCCAAGATTGAGAGAAAAACCTGTAGAATGGTATAGACAAGTGGAAAGATTTGTCAAAGTTTCAAAGGTGTTGTGGGAAGATCTGGATGGATTGTTTGAAATTGTAGTGCCAGCAGATTTATGGACAGAATGTAAGATTACAATTGACTGGCCAAAGGAAGAATATCCTAGAGATGCAAAGACTGGAGCGCCAGGTCCAGAAGTGATGAGAAAATATGAACAAGCTGTCACGTTTTTGAAAAATAAGATTCCACCGAAAGAGACAGATTGGGTAAAGATTGATAGAACAACTCAGGAGAGTAAGGAATCCGTACACGCCTATTATGAAAGGTTGCTTTTGGTTTTCAAACAGTATAGCGGTTATGAGACTTTGAGTGAAAAGGACATGAGTCATTTTGTATATAGATTTGTCTATAGATTGAAACCCGAAATAAGTGAGATGATTAAGCAGCATATGTTGTGTTGGCAGAACAGCACTGTAGATGAGGTATTAAGGTATGCCAAATATTGTAGTGATGACATCGAGTGTAGACAGCGTAAACTAAAAGAAAAAGCGATGTGGGCACAAGTAAAGGTTGCAGAAAAACAAGAGGCTCAAATGAATAATCAGTCTGGTGATGCAGGACAGACTAAATCCAAACCGAATATAGGTAAGGGAAAAGGTCAAATGAGTATAGAAGAGGCTAAAAAGAAATGGCCATGCCATAATTGCGGAAAGTTAGGGCATTGGAGAAACGAGTGTAAATTTCCTCCCAAAGCTAATACGGAAAATCAACCATTAAATCCACAGGTGCAGAATGAGGTGAGTTACCAACAGCTGCAACAACCGCAGGTAGTTACTCAACAGAGTCAGGTGCCACAACCACCTCTTCCCAAGAGTGTAAACCCCCAGAGATACAGTGCAGAGACAGGATTCTACGGAGGAGAGCAGGTAACAAAATTGCAGCGCGCAGCTGCAGTATCGCAGTATTGGTTACGGCAGGATGGAAATGAATCGGATGAAAGTTTATGACGGTGCCTAGGAGAGGAAGAAGAGTGTGTGCTTGGCGCAACTCTAGAGGTAGATCAGTCAGTTCCATTTGTGGATGGGGAAGTGAATGGTGTAAATGTTACATTCCTTGTGGACACTGGAGCTACCCGTTCTACTGTTAGATCAGTGGAAATTCCAAACCTTCCTCTCTCAGGAAAATATATCCAAGTTGTAGGTGTTTCAAACCAACAGATTAAAGCGCCTCTTACCAAACCAGTAGAGGTGAAAGTTGGACCATTCAAAGAAATGCATCGGTTTGTGGTATGTGATTGCAGTCCTGTAAACTTGCTAGGACGCGATCTGCTTTGTAAAATGAATTGCACCATCTATTGTACCCCAGATGGTATTGCTTTCCAGACACCAGATGAAGATGTTCTGTATAAAATGACAATGGCAGAACTAGAACCAGGAGTAAATGACATGTTTCCTGTGTTCGACGCAGAGAAAATCCCAATTGAATTGAAAGAAACAGTCAGATCTGATGTATGGGATTTCACAGGCGAAGACATTGGGTTAATGAGAGGAGTAGACCCTGTAAAAATCACTGTAAGAGAAGGAACAAATTACCCAAATACTCCACAGTATAAATTAACGCCAGAAATTATAGAAGGAATAACACCTGTAGTTAATAAAATGATTGAACAAGGAATTTTGAAAGAATTAATGAGTAGTCCATGTAATTCACCTATAATGGGATTGAAAAAGCCGAATGGGACATATAGGATAGTGCAGGATTTGAGGAAGGTAAATAAAATCGTTATTCCTTGTTGTCCAATTGTGCCAAACCCCGCTGTAATACTGTATCAGATTCCACATGATGCAGAATGGTACACAGTTATTGATTTGTGCCATGCATTTTTCTCTATTCCGTTACACCCAGACAGCCAGCCATTATTTGCGTTCCGGTTCGGAGAGCGTATTTTGGCATGGTGCTGAATTCCTCAAGGGTATACAGAAAGTCCCTCAATCTTTAATCAGATCCTAAAGAAATCATTGGAAGATTTAAAAATGCCTGAAAAATCTGTGATGGTCCAGTACATTGATGACCTATTAGTGGCATCAAAAACTAAAGAAGCATGTGTTGCCGACACAATTGCTTTACTGAATCATTTGGCAGAAGGAGGGCACAAAGTGTCTCCGTCAAAACTGCAATTTTGTCAACAGGAGGTACAATACCTAGGTCATAAGATTGAGAAAGGGATGCGAAAGGTAACGACAAAGAATAAGGATTATCCGAGGAATGAGAGCTCCGATGACACACAGAGAGTTGAGAATGTTCCTTGGAATGGTTGGATATTGCCGACAGTGGATAAGTGGATTTTCATTAATTGCAAAACCTTTACAGCGATTGACAAAAAGAGAGGTTAGAGATCCGATTGAGTTGAATGAGGAGGAAAGGCTTTCAAAGAACTGAAAACAAAGATGTGTGAGGCACCGGCATTGGGAATGCCTGATTATGAGAAAGAATTTGAGCTGTATTGTAGTGAGAGATGGATGTGCACTTTCAGTGTTAGTGCAAAGGCATGGAAAAATGAAAAGACCAATTGCTTATTTTTCAGCTGTTTTAGACCCAGTAGCAAAAGCATTGCCTGGATGTCTGAAAGCAGTGGCTGCTACTTGTGTGAGTTTGGAACAGAGTGAATGCATTGTGATGGGATATCCACTGAGAGTATATGTTCCACACTCTGTTGAAATTCTTCTGACTAGAACCAAAACCCAATTCATGACGCATAGTCGGCTGACTAGGTACGAAAAGGTGATTTTGAGTGCAGACAATGTAACCATTGATAGATGCACAAGTGTGAATCCTTCAACTTCACTGCCAGATGAAGAAAATGTAGGAGTCAAGGATGAAGTTGATCATAAGTGTCTGGATGTGCTTGAATTTTGCACAAAACCTCGCCCAGATATTAAAGATGAGCCCTTGAAAGAATCAGATTATGTGATGTTTGTGGACGGGTCATGTCTGAGAACGAGTGAAGGAGTTTTAAGTGCTGCGTATGCTGTGTGTACAGTGGCAGCCATAATGGAAGCATCTTGTTTGAGAGGGATACGTTCAGCCCAAGTAGCTGAGCTGATTGCTCTGATTCAGGCGTGCAAACTGGGAAAGAACGTCCGTATTACGGTGATCACGGATAGCCAGTATGGCTTCGGAGTGGTCCACGACTTTGGACAGATCTGGTCTCAGAGACGTTTCTTGACGTCTGCAGGAACTCCTATTAGGAACGGTGAGTTTGTGAAGAAATTGCTTGAGGCGATACAGCTGCCTAAACAGATTGCAGTGGTAAAGTGCGCTGCACACAAAAATGGAACGGACTATATTACAGTGGGAAATCAATATGCAGACGAGATAGCCCAATATTGTGCCAGAAATATGGTCTCACTGAATAGGAGAAGAGAAAAAGAGAATGTTTCATGTCCCTTGCTGTTTACTAACCTGATCGAAACCTGGGATGAGGTAAGGCAATTGCAGGAAGAAGCAAATGAAGAGGAGAAAGATGGATGGATAAAAGCAGGTTGCAGACAGAGAGAGGAAGATGACGTTTGGGTTTATAGAGATGAAAGACCAGTTATGCCTGATAGCATGATTTCTAATATGGCACGGATGTACCATGGACACGCTCACATTGGTAGGGATGCCATGATCAGACTTTTCAGACAGACTTGGTACAACCCAAAATTTAGAGCTATAGCTGAAAGTCTCTGTCAAAGATGTCTTACATGCCAACAGATAAATCCAGGAAGGAAAACAGTAGTGAGTCTAGGAACAATAGGACGTGAAGGAGGTCCTTTTACCAGAATGCAACTAGATTTCATTGAAATGCGCCCGAGCAATAGATTGAAATATGTTCTTGTGGTAGTTTGTTTGTTTTCTCGTTGGGTGGAAGCCTATCCGACAAGAAGGAATGATAGAGTTACTGTTGCTAAGCTCCTACTGAGAGAATTCATTCCGAGATTTGGTTTTCCAGTAACAATCGAAACAGATAGAGGAACACATTTCCAAAATGAACTGATCCAATTGATATGTGAAGCTCTTGACATTCAACAGAAATTGCACTGTGCCTACAGACCAGAGGCTTCTGGAGTGGTAGAACAAGTAAATGGAACAATAAAGAATAGGTTAGGGAAAATGTGTCAAGCCACAGGACTCAAATGGCCAGATGCCCTACCATTGGTGCTGATGACTATCAGAAGCATACCTGACAGAAAAACAGGTCTAAGTCCTCATGAAATAATCATGGGACGAGCAATGAGACAAGCACATGTACCTGTCAACAAACTGCTGACTATAACTGATGATCTTGTATTGGACTATTGCAAAGGATTGGCTGATGTGGTACATTCTGTGTTTCATCAGGTTGGACCGGATGCGACCACTCTTGAAAGAAAACCAGCTCATGATTTGAGTCCAGGAGACTGGGTCCGCATAAAAGTCCACAGGAGAAGAAACTGTTTGGTTCCTCGCTGGGATAAACCACGTCAAGTGATCCTGGTGACAACGACTGCTGTAAAATGTGCAGGAGTGAAAAATTGGGTTCATGCCAGTCACACCATCAGAGTCCCAGATCCTGAAGCTCGACCTGTAAGTCGACATCTGGAGATATCGGACACCAGCTCAGCATCCGAAGCAGAACCTGAGACAAGCAAAGTTCCAGATCTTGAAGCTCGACCTGAAGTTCGACATCTGGAAGAACCAGGTACAAGTCTGACAACTGAAGAAGAACCTGAAACGATCAAAGTTCCAGATCTTGAAGCTCGACCTGTAAGTCGACATCTGGAAATATCAGATACCAGTTCAGCATCTGAAACAGACCAACCTGAATCTGATGAAAGACAAAAGAGAAAAACAAGAACTGACATTATAAACGAAGAAATTGAACCAAGAGACAGTGATGCGAACAACCAAGTACAAGTTATGGAAGAATTCCTCCAGAGATAGTTGAGCTAACTGAGGGAGACTTAGATTCAGACAGAGAGATAGGGGAAGAAGCGGAAGAAACCCGAGGAGTAGTAGGGACAGACCAACAAATAGAAGAAACACAGGGAAATTTAGATTCAGATAGAAAGATTAATATAAATACGGAAGACAATCGAGGAGGGATAGAATCAAACGTCCCAACAGAAGAGACACAAGAAGGTTCAGATTCAGATAACGAAACAGAAATCATAAGGTTCAAGGTTAGATGAAGTGAAGTAAGGTCTGAAACGGAATCAGAAGAAAGCGAAGAAGAAAGAAAGCAAAGACTAGGACCAAGAAAGAGAACTTGGAGAGCTGAACGAGAGGAAGAGGAAAGCGAACTAAAAAGGCCAAGAAAAGGAGCCAATTGGCCCCACGAAGTTAAAAGACTGAGATATAAGATAATAAATTTGAACAGAGATGATGCGGAACAAGTAAATGAAATAACCAGTCAAAAGGGACAAGGAAAACAAAGTGGAAAACAATTACAGAGAACAAAAAGAGTGAAGAGACCTAATTTGAAATATAAGTCACCTGAGTGGCTATACATCGCATTGACCGACATTAAAGAAGAGGATAACAGTCACGAAAGCCCAGACGAAAGCTGTAAACCAATGGGTGAAAGTGAATTGCACCAAAACTGAAAAAACAAAGCACGAAAGCCGGACTGGACACAAAAACTGAACAAGACAAGAAAGAGTTCTGAAAAGAGCTGAAGAAAGCACTAAAACGAGACAAAGTAAAGGGTAGAGTGGCTGAAAGGTCATTCTGAGGTGTGGCGACACATTTTCTGTACATATATATATATATATATAGCTAGATAATAGTACAATATGGTAGACACTGAGAATAGAAGATCTAGATGTGAGTTTTTACGTAGATGGTGTAGAATGTGTTTATTTTGTACAGGATTGATAATGTTTATTTGGCTTATTTTAGCAATAATAATTCCACTTAGGTTAGTTGTAGAAGAAACATCTGTAATAGGGAATAACACGAAAAAGGATAAAGAAGCTATCACACAAAACACTGCAGCATTAGTAGATAGTACTGATTTACATAAGGATAAGTCTATAACTGACTTCTCCAAGAATGTCTTCACGAAACTGTTGTATGAATATGTAGAGACAATGGATGTGAGGGATTGTTATGTCTGTATGCAGTTACTCTGCGTCTGTCACAGAAGGTGTGACCTATCATCACCTTCCTTTGACGTATGGGATAACTTGTAGTGTTTTAGCTAGTTTATTTTATAAAACAGGTAGATTAGAATATTATTTCACTGACAGACACTGTTTTTGCGAAAGTTTCCGTAATCCTTGAACTAAATAAGGTGAAAAATGCAAAAATATTTGGAGAATTTTTCTTAGAAAATAAGGAGTTAACGTTAGAATATATAGTTACACACTATCTTACCTGTGAATTAAAGAAAGAGGAAAAGATTTTCTTGGATATGGTAGAAAACAGAAGAGTTAAGTTTCAGAGAAAGGTAGTAGAAGAAAAGACAAAAACACCACTTTGGGCGTTTGAAGAGAAAAATCATGACAAAGGAGAGACAAATGCAGCTATGGTTTTGGATTGGCCCCAACAGGGAAAATTGTGTATTAGTAGAAATAAGACTATATATGATAACTATTTTGTAAGTTCCAGTGAATGCCGAGATACATATAAAATTTTAGGAGGATGGGGATTTAAAGGAGGAAAAGATCCAATATTTCCAGGGATCTATTATATTTGCGGAAATAGAGCTTATTATAGGTTGCCGGACCATTGGTACGGAACGTGCTATTTAGGCCTGGTCTTTCCAAAGATTTTTCATGTGGAGAGAGGAACAAAAGGAATACATGAGATAGGTACAATATTATCACGTAGAAGGAGGGAAAGTTTTTCAGAAATAGTAGGTGACATTTTTGGAGCATTGATACCAGCAGTGGGTATATCTTTGAATGCATTCAAGATTCGGAAATTGTCCACAGTAGTAGATCGTTTATCAACGAATACTGCTGGAGGGTTCTTGATGGTAAATACCGAAATGGTTGCCATGAGCGCTATGGTAATGCAAAATCGACTTGCCCTTGACATTCTTTTGGCCAAAGAGGGTGGAGTCTGTGGAATGCTGAAAGTCCAACATTGTTGCACTTACATTCCAGATAAAAGTGAGAATATACAGAAGTATATAAAGAATATTACTGATTTGCACAAAGAAATTGCTCCAATGGAGGTTGAAGGTGTTTGGGAGAGACTTGGTAAGAGTTTTTCCTCAATGCAGAAATGGTTCACAGAGATAGGTGGTTCCCTTATTGGGAAAATACTAATATCAGTAACAGTGATAATATTAGTAATATTGTCAGCAAAGTTAGCATATGTGTGTATTAAAAGGAGAAAAACACAAAATAGAATAAAAAGAGAAAATGAGAAAAATAAAGAGAGAACGAGAAATGGGAGAAATAGAATTGGAAGAATTGAAAGAGAACATATACAAAAGGTCTAAAAGACAAGATGAGAAAAACACCGTTGTATGAACTAACAAAAGCAAGTGGACAAGAAACATTTATCTGATAAATTGTAGAATAGGTTTTTGTGGTGATATTAAAAATCACCAAAGGGGGGAATTGATGGAGCAGGGTAAATGAAAATAATTTGTATACCCCTTTTTAGAAAATTAATGAGCTTTAATGAATTAACGATACTAATTGTTTGATGAATTAATCAACAAATGCACCTTTAGTAAACACTACATAAAGGGTAACCGCAATTTGTGCAAAGTCTAATTTATTTACAATTGTGAAGTTAATTGATACTAATATTGTGGTTTGCGTACTAATTAGAGTAAAATCGCATGATTTATGCTATGTAGTAGAATTGTATTGTGGCAAAGAATGCGGATGGTAAGTAAAATGGCTTTAAATGTCACTTCTGCTAGGTAACACCTAACATGGGTTATTAGAATGACGGGTGGTAAACAGAAAGGCTTATTTTCTTTGTTTTAATTTTGATTGTGTTTGTTCTTATGATAGTTCGTTCGGGCCTGTTAGGCCAAACTGCGAAAATGGCTGTCGAAACAGATGAGGTCACGTGATAAGTAAAAGATGGCCTCTAAGCGGAAGAAATAAAGGAGCTGAACCACGTGGGTACGGCCCGTGCACAGAGTGAGAGATGTCAAGGTCGTGTTGACCTGCCATAAGGAGGGTGCCAAGAAAGACTCAGCGTGTATTCGTGGGAATAAATTAGAAAAGTACATGAGCAACAATGGACTAACTAAATTGTGACCATCGGGTTCGCAACAAAATGAATGGACAAATTGGACTGCTTTTACCCAAAGGTCATGGGAATCTACATCTTTGTTACAACATTACTCAATGGTACTGCTAATGGTACTGCAAAAGTGCAAGATGGCATCATCAGTGCACTTTGCAGAACTTGAAATGTATCATAGAGTAACTTGTGAATAAATGAGCAACAAAAGAATAATAATAAAGCTTACTCGTCATTTCTATAGTTCTTTAAATTAATGTAGTCACCACTGTTCCCAGCAAACCTCTCCTGCAGTAGAGCAGGTGGTAATAAATATTCCACAAATGTTTGCATTCGAGGAAAATCTCAAAGTTGGTCTAAGCTGTTGGGCACTTTGGCACTCAGGCACTGCCAGATGGGCCGGCTTGAAAGGGCTGGAAGGGGACTTAACGAACACACTGGCCCTCAGAAGGCGACAAAAGTCCAATAGGCCACACCAACTCTGGGGTAATGATCACACATACAGTGAGGCATGTTGGCAAAACGTAAGGTATTTCATATCAGTGCAGCCTAATGTATTATTTACGGCTACGTTCAAGCCTTCTAGTGCTCTTTATCGCTAGGCTAGTATTTGTCACTACAGGCGCCTTTGGCCAGTACCCTGCATTGTGTTGTGATCTGCCGCAAAGGCCTTCCCAAAAAAATGTCCATCAGTAGAGTAACTGCAAATTGAGCTGATTTGAGTTCCACACAATGACTTTATGCCGTGTATACATATGGCAGTATTATGAAGGATTCACACTTGTATTTCGTTTGTGCAGAACCATGCTGCTTTCATTATCACTGTGCTTTCTCTGAAGGTCTGTGTTTTGCAGTTAGGCATCAGCTCACTACGAGAAAACCCCCTGACCTCCATGTTTCTGAGAACTAGGTGTTACCTGAAGAAACAAGTATTGACAAAGCCAACAAATCTTGCACATGGAGAAATGCATAAATGTGCCTAAATATTAGCGCACTGTCTCAGTGCATTGTGTCTGTTTCTTTGCCTCCTCTCTATGTGCCCTTATTTATATTCCCCAATCTTGCAGCAATGGATGGTACCAACACTACTACAACTACGACTACTGTCACCAGCATCATCACAGCTACAGCTACTATCACAGCTACAACCACCACCAACACCACTAATACTATCACCACTATCATCAACTTCACCACAACCACCACTCCACCATCACCACCACTGTCAGCTCGCCATCACCACTATCAACACTAGCATCACCACTACGACGGCTATCACAACCAGTACTACTACTAACACCACCACCACTAGTACCAATATCAACACATCTACTATCACATTCATCACCAGCACTACCCCATTCCCACTCCTACTAATACCATAACTACCACTACTAAAACTATCTCTACCACTACTATTAACTACCACCACCACTACTACCATGAACACAACTAAAACCACTACAACATGCATGTGTGTGCACCAGTATAGTTTTTTTGACATAGTGTTTATGAGGGTGGAAGAGAAAGGGTATGTGGGCTTGTATGCGAGAGAAAATATGTGCTTTCTCTCTGTTGTAAAAAGGCCAGACCTATTGGCTTTGCCAATTCTGATAGTCCCTTGTGGCCATGATACAGGGATAGCCTGGCAAGTGTGTGAAGCACAACTTTGCTCAACATTTCACAAATTGAAGGAAGTTTGGACCTATAGTAGATTTTTGAATTATTTTCCAACGTTCAATTCCTTGCGGATTCCCTCCCTCAGTCTCATCTTCTGTGACTAGGGATGGTAAACATAGCAGCAGCAGGGTTGTACAGTACATCTCTTAAATCCATAAAAAAGGGTCATCAGAAGGCAGAAAGCAGAACACTTTTTGAACATTGGGTCTTTCAGTAAATTTGAATAGTGACTAAACAGCTACAGTCATAGTAACCATGTGTAGTTTGCGGAGTGGAATCTGTGCTAGAAAACAATTTCATTTAATTTATTTCGCTTGTAATAATGCCAGAACATAAAGGACTTATAAACACAACAAAAAAAGGTCAAGCAATACAATAAACAATAAGTACAGCTTAAACAGTTATACAAATGCCGTAGAAAAGGCACAGCTTAACGCTTAAATTACAGAAATACCTCACTGATATCTTTTCAGCTTGAAGTTTAAACTATTGAATACAGCTGCTTGGTGAAGTGAAGTGGACACACAGCTCCAAACATTAACCCCATCAACATATAACTGTTTCTCAGAAGTTGTTGCGAGGTCCTGGACAAACCAATGAAGAGTGGGCCCTTTGTAAGACAAGGACCTGTTTACATTTTTTGTAAAAATGGCCTACAATGAGAGAACACGTGGCAGACCGGTCATCTTGCCCAATCAAGTGGTATTAGTCATTCTAGCTGGCTTGTCATTAATAAATTGAGCAGCTTTGCTGTAAGAGTTATAAATAAACGTGGCAGCATAAGCGTTGGACCCTCAAAAAGTGCAGGCCTGTAAATAATGGCCCCTTCTGCCCCTCTCCCTTTTTGATGGGCCTGTAGCTATTTTTTTCGCCTAGGTCATATGCCGCTATCTCAGCACTGCTGGTTTTGGGTTGATGGGTGATCTCAAAACCCTAGAGCTCTTCTGATTTTGGAAGTGTTTGCTCAAATAGCTACAGACTTACAAATAGACAGATTTCCAGATCAGGCAAAGTGGCCAAATTTGGTTTGGACCTTCACCTGTAACCAACCAAGAGTGCTTTGATATTCAGAGAAGAGATCTGATTAATTTTGGTCAAAGATTGTGCGAATGGCCCAATTTCGCAAGATCTCAAGCTTACCAAGTTATCGCTAGGAAAAAATAAAGTAGACTGCAGAACAGTGTAAAGTCTTAAAAGCACAACTAATTGCACCAGTTGTTGAGAACTTTTGATGTTCAGAAGCAAACTGACTTTTGATATATCGTACAACAGGAACAGTGCAGCCTGTGCTACTGAAATTACTTGAGAAACAAAAGATAAATCTTATTTTTTCATCATTCCAAAATTCCTCAGACTGCATTGGTTTGGGAGGTTGCCCTAAACTTTAGACCACTTAAATCCCGATGAAGACAACTGATCAGTGCTGAATTGAAGAGTCTTGGATTTTCCTGCACTCTAAGTTCTTGTAATCAGATAGCAATAAAGTTAATGTGTTCTGAACTTTCCGTTGATCAACCTAATCTGTGTATCATCAGCTTACATTTGAAACCATAGACCATGAACAGCAATTTTATGAGCATGAGAAATCATATAAATATTAAACAGGGAGGAGAGGGCTGAGCCAAGCCCACTTAGAACGTAAAACTCTGCGAGTAAGGTTTTTGGAGCGCAAGATCTAAATTTACCCATCTGCATAAGTAACCACATCACAGCTTTACCACTCATTGCCAGTTCCTGTTCTGACTACCTGCCCAACAACCAAAGTCTATGGTGAGAAATTGCTGCTGACAGATCTATTGGGATGCTCTTCATCTTGCAACAGAAGATGTTACCTCATGTCTATGACTAGTGTCTCTGTCCCTTTCTATGGACTAAATGCAGGCTGGTAATTAGAAAATGTTACTTCTAGATACTTCTTCAGTTGAGTAGTTACAACGGCCATTATCTTCACAAGGAAAGGTAATGTTGAAATGTGTTGATAAATAATACATAAAGAAGGATGTAACCCTGGCTAATTTATAGGATAAAGAATCAAAGCAAATTTAACTTCCACTGGTTACATCATTAGCAGAAGAAAACATCCCGGAAACAACTCCTTTCAAGGGTGTTGTCAGGCAAGCTGAATTAATAGGGGACCATCCAGTTTCAATCAGTATTCTTGAGTGGCAGGGGAAGGCGAAAAGCTCACTCTCTGTGGGAGGAGAACCATCATTCTCATTCCTCCTCAGCTGGTTATCTTGCCTGGGCAGGCCTGTCTGTCAGATGTGTTGCTCTCTCTGCTCCCTTGCTAGGGTTGTCATCTTTCTCAAAAAAAAATACCAGAAATTTGTGCATGTTTTGGGGTTCTGGGACCGTCAGAAGCCTATAGTCGGATAGCAGTTTGTGTAAATTTCTTTGTATTCTTTTTTTTTTACACCACAGTTCTGTCTCTATTTACTTTGATAATATTTAGGGATAAATGGCACAGAATTAAATTACTTTGATGTGCTTTCATCTTGCATTTGTTGTTTTGAGTTTATATTTCGAAAGGGCAAAAATACCGGATTTTTCAGATTTTTTTTTTTTTTAATGTGGTGTTAGCTTAGACATTTTTAACTTTACTGAAAGTATATGCATTATATACTTACGTATCAGGACTTTCAGACAAACCTCTTTATCTAGGACTCTGTCATTGTGTCATCCACATTTTTCTTCCACGCCTTACAACATACAACATGGGCTAATAGGTCAACACACTTCCGTGGCTGACTGCTATCAGCCCTTCAGTAGTTAATTTGTGAAAAAATAAGTGCTGAGCTGGGCTTTCCTCAGAAATCAGCTTGCACCAGCCCATTGCTCCTATTAGCGCCGCCTATAACAGACCCAATTACTAACCATAAAACCCTGCAAGTGGGGTTAGGTTGTGGTGTAACGGCCAAAGCTGCCGACTTTGAAGCAGGGGAAGCAGGGGAACCAGGTTCGAGTCTAGTGTAGGTTCAACATCCTGTGGTTCTGGGAAAATCACTTAATCTCCCCGGTCTACCAAAAATTAATGTCCTTAACTGGTGCTAATGAAAAGTGCTCCAATGCCTTTGGGTCGAGTTTGCGCTATAAGCTCCGGTGTTGACAAGTAAGTGCTGAAGCCGAGCACAGGAAACCACCAGCTCAAGTTAGGCACTGCAGCCCTTTCACAATGTGCACATCCACCCTCAAAGTACTTTCCTTCACTGTCAGGAACTATAAATGCAATGTGTAATTTTTTAGACCCAAAAAAGTTTTGCTTTTAGCTTTTTTTTTTGACTGACAAGGGCCCTGCACCTTCCCCAATAACAACGTTTTGCAAAAACCCTCACAAACCAAAACAAGCATTGACAAAGCCAAAAGCCCAGCATCCAATGACAGACCTATTGGCTTTGTACATGCTTATTTAACTGTGTTGGCATAAAAATAGCAGACAAGCTGATAAAATGGTATTCAGATGAGGTGGCAACACTCTAAGTCACTATGAGGTTCGTGGCATAAAATTAAAACCTAACGACTGGCCTTTATATACAATTAAACATATTTTTCACATCAGACACTTTAGTCGTTTAATTGCTATTGCTTTCTCTGGGAATTCAACAAAGGCTTCTATGTTGCCCCCTATTTAAATTCCCGTTTTGGCAACACATGAGAGTCAAGTTATGCCACCGGTTATAAGCAGTAGTGCTAATATTTAGCTGCCGGATTAAGGTAATGGATGTTATGTTAATATAAACACATACCACTTCCTTCTAACGCCCAGGCACGCAGGGGTAGAACAAAGTAGATCTTTGATTGGAGCTCACGCAGTGTCATTCACCTTACTTGCCCTCAGAAAAGTTTTGCGCACTCTGCTGCCAGGAAAGGCAATCATGGAGTTTCGATGCAAGACAGCAGAAGCCATCCGGCTACAAAACAACACATTTTGTTTCAGAGAAACTGTATTTATTGAGCTCAGCGACAGTTTGGGTGATTTGTTAAAGTTTTTTTCCAGAGTAACATCTTATTTAACATTCCCAAAAATTAAAGGTAATAATAAAATAAGGGTTTTCTAGATATGAACATTAAAATAAAATGCTATTGATAAATTGCAGTGGTCCGCAACCTTTTTAGGCCTGGCAGGCTCAATGACAGTGAGAAACCAGCATTGGCAAATTTAATGTGCGAACAAATGTACACACAGGCATTCACAAATGCTGTATACCAATGTAAAGCCTGCCATGTTGGTTTGTCAAACCTGGGGAAATCATCAAAGAAGGATTGTTTGCTTGCTGTATAAAATGCATATAGGAAATACATAATTAAATGCCACACTGTTATGTTATGTTACCGCAACTTATAAAGCGCAACAGCTGCCCCAGCAAAGAGGCGACCCGGCGCTGACAGCGAAGCAACAGACAAGTTCAAAAGGAGCAGAGAGAGCAGGCCTACAGTGCAGGAAAGAGGTGTGTTTTAATTTTAATTGCCTTCCTAAATTCCAGGTAGTTATTGAGGCCGTGTACGTGAGCGGGTAGCGAGTTCCAGAGGATAGCCGCCCTGCTACGGAAAGAGCGACCCCCAGCACGAGCCCTCCGTACCCGGGGGACCACCACTAGGTGTTGCCCCAGGGAACGAAGTTGGCGTGGGGGTATGTATGGCACAAGCAGGTTGGCCAGGATACCAGGGGTGGCATGTTTCAGGGCCTTAAAGGCTATACAGAGAGCCTTGAACTCAATTCGCCTGGCCACAGGCAACCAGTGGAGTCGGCGAATGGCGTCTGTCATAGAACACGCTCTGCGCAGACCGAGAAGGGTTCTTGCAGCCGCGTTTTGTGCCCTCTGTAACCTAAGAATTTCTGCCTTATTAGACCCCAAATACAACGAGCAGGCATAGTCCAATCTCGACATTATCGAGGCCTGAATAATGACCACACTGTGAGAGTGTATGTGAGAGTGTATGTTCCAGATAAGATGGACCCTATGCAATCCAAAGAAAACACTTCCTGCAAGGTTAAATGATACATCCAATAGCAGGTAGTGCGAGGTGAGAAAGTAACATTTCTCTGGGTGGAGCCAAACACCCACTCTATGTAAATGTGAAATAATTGGTAACAGTGCATCTATAGACAGTTGCGATGTCAAGCCAAACATAAGAAAAATGATACATGAAAACTATTGCGTGTTTACACGTGTTTAATCTGGTTTTATAAATACCTATAGGTGCAGTGTTTCTAAAAATGTTTTTTGACCGCACATTGAAATCATGTAGAGCAATTGCTTTAAGAAAAAGTAACTCTGTCCTATTCCCATTTATCCTTACCCTTAGCAGTACCAGGCTTTCACTGAAGTCCTGCTGCAATATAATTGATTTACTTATGTATTTGATATGAGAGACTTAGCATTTCATTAAGAATTGCTGTACATACCAGCAGTTGCAGAGCAGATAATCATTTATAGATTTGGATGGGAACATATAGAGGAGGATACTGGTGGGTGGTGGATGAAGCTCATAATCTCGACTATACAAAAACAGACTTGCCATATACTCATATTTACATTGTCAGATATGCAATAGCATTAAGCTTAGAGTGTGATGATTAGCATTCTTAAAAAGAATGTCCAGATTTACTAAAGGTTTGTGCTGGCAAAGACACCAGGCAAAGTGGTGTAAACAGCAGCGACAGATCAAACTTCATGCACAAAATTATTTTGTCCTGAGGGTTGACCCTCATGCAATGCCAAAATCTCTTGGAAGCAACTCCCTATTAATATATGTAAGAGGGGCATGTGTGTGGTGATCCAACGTAAAGACCACAGATTTTGATGCAAAGCCAGACCTACTTAATCAGAGTGATCTGGCTTTATCCCAGATTTTAACGCCTAGTGAAACCAGATGCAAGCAAGGAGTCAAGCAGCATATCACATGATATATCAATGTTTAATGTGTATTTTACATTAAAGCACACAACTTATATATCTGACCCCTGTGCAATGGCCTACACAAAGCAATTGTACTGCAGCTTTAACCTTCATTACAAGCCCTAGGCTAGACACTACTGAATTGACTTTGCACTTATGCACGAGGCTGAGCTTTGCACAGAACAGCCAGACTTTCTTTCAGTGAGTGCTGTTGATGATGGTCATTGGCAGGACACTCTTGCTAAATCTGGTGCTGTGATATTTTCTGGCCGTTGTGCAATGGCCAGCACTGCGTTGTTTAGGCAGCACTATGTTTGTTGCGTGAAGGACAGTAAATTTGGGCCAAAGTGATTGCTGAAAGTAGTCTTGAATGAGGTTTGCCTACAGACAGACAGCATCTCATTGGGGAGAGACTTCCAGTGAAGGGATCCCAGTGAACACAAAGACAAAGCTTGATGTTGCACATGGAGGAGGTTTGGGTGTGAGGCAGAGATTACGGTTGGCTGAGCATAGGTCACGAATTAGGACAGATTTTCTGAGGACTGAAGAGAGGCAGTTTGTGGACTAGCCATTTACAGCTTGGAGAACCTGGGTTAATCGCGTGTAGATAGCTGAAAGTCATCCAGCTTGGTGATGGTAGTCAGAGAGAGAAAGGGCTTTTGTGGCAAAGATGTGTCTAGAGAGGTAAAAATGAACGGGAAGACCCCACAGAAAATTGATGAAATAGGCATTTTTAATAGCCATAAATGAGGATGTCAGCGTTTTAGCTGTCTTGGAAGACATTTACATCCAGATTACTTAAATATTCTGTAACTTAAATCTGGCTGCTGTAATTGTATTGGTAATAAATGTTCGTTGAAGTGCACTCCGTGATTTGTGGCTGTGCAAGAGCCAGGAAATCAACCGCAAAGGGAACAGAGGACAGGTGTCAGAGCAGCACAAAAGTAGATGACGTCTATTTTGGAAGATGTAAGAAACTGGGTTATTGGTTGAAAGAGGTGGAAGCCCCACTCAGGCACCAAACACAATCCTTATCAGGGTGAACTACAAAGGTCACTAAATTAACCTGTGCTTAACCCTCTGCTAGCTTGGCACAAAAGCTGTTAGGCTTAACTGAGAGGCAATATGTCAATTATTTATGCAGCACACAAAGAGTAATACAGTGAAAACACCACACAAGAAAAAGACTGACCGAACTATGCCCTGAGCTCTGGAGCGCTTCTTTCGCCGACGCCCACAGGAACTGGCTGCTGCAACTCCCTTAACCAATCCTGGTGCTGCTCTCATGCTGTGAAAGCAGTGCCCTGATTGGAGGGGTGGCCTCACTCGGCGCTCCACAGAGCCCTGGAGGCCTGCACTTACTCTAACCCAGCTGTCTTAAGACAGCTGGGATAGAGGTTTCAAATTGCACGTTTGGCTGGCCGTCACAAGACTGTTGGCCAAAGGGACATGCGCACTTTGAAAAGTGCATAGCCAGCCCACCCCCGTCCCTGCTGCTGTCACTCAGCAGCGGCCCCACCCCCGTCCTGATGCTCTGTTCGGGACGAGGATGAAAAATAAAATGCTAATAAATTACCATTTTATTTTTCATCACGGGGGCTTTGGGGGGGAATTTAAGTGAGGCAACCTTCCTCCACTCCAATGGAGGAGCCGCCCATGCCTTCTACGTCCAGTCTAAAGAGTTCCATTCACAGTGAAGGAGGCTGATCATCATGGACCGTCGTCGCTGTAGAGATCAAGCGTCGCAGACGGTTGTTGCTGTAGGGCGAGAAGCTGCTCAAGTGTCGCAGATAGTCATTGTTCTAGATTTGCATTCATTGTTGTCAATGTGGGCTGTTGCTGTAGCGTGAAGAGCAAGTCTTGTATTGTTGGTCACTGTGGACAGTTGTTGTCAGCGCGGACAGCAGGTTTCATCAGAGCTTCTCGTGGCAGAGTCTTGGCATGAACTAACCCGATCGCACTTGCGAGGAGACTAAAGTTCAGAATTCACCTTTGCTGTTAGGAAGAGGTCTCACTGATACCAGTCAAGGGTCCAGGGCCTGAGGGCCCCTCATGGGGATCAGGACTCACTCCAGCAGAGGCCATCAGCAGATCTCAGGTGGGTAAAGTTGCAGGGCAACGCAGGTCCAGTTGCAGCAGGTTAGCTGGGCATTTGCAGAGAGGCCTCTGAAGTTTGTTGTGTCCATGTAGTTCACATAGGAGGTTAGCTAACAGCCTTGAAGTCACTAGGATGCCTAAGATGAATGTAAGCAGGTTGAGATTTCCTTCTCAGACAGAAAGGACAATCGTTCAAGCAGCACAGCAGTCCTCTGGCAGAAGGGCAATCCTCTGTAACTTCCACAGGTACAGGAGTTTTCTGAAGAGTGACTCTGGAAGTCCAGTATTTATACCTGGTGCCTGCCTTTGTGTGGACGGACTCCCTGTCCTATCCCCACATCTGGCTTTGGAAAGTTCTTCCCCTGTCAAGGGTCAAAACTGACTGACTGGGTTGACAAAAGGCAAGGCAGGCCTGGTGTCAAGTTCCTTTGTGTGTTTGCAGGAGGCAAAGCCCGTTGAAGTGTAAGTGGGGCTGGGTACAGGAAGACCCATCCTTTTCACACCTAAGCCCCCTTTATTACTGCCTGGAGGTAATACTCAAACCCTCACAGCGGAACAACAGTCATGTGATCCAGGGCACTGACAGAAGGCCCAAATGGTTGGGACAAGAAAATGCAAACTTTCTAAACGTGGCATTTTTAGAATTGTAACTTAAAATCTGACTTCTACATTAAAGAGGATTTTAAATTACAATTCATGAGTGTAAGTAACAAATCTCCACCTACTCTCAATCTAAAGTTAGTATTTACTAAATATATTAAGGTAACCCAGTGTTCCTCATTGAGAGAGACAGACTTTATAACAGCAAAAATTTACTTTAGGAGTTTTTCACTGCCAGAACATGTAAAACTTAAGTATACATGTCCTACTTTTTAAATACAGAATACCTTGCCCTTTGAGACTTTAGGGCCTACCTTAGAGGTGACTTATAAGTATTAAAAAGGAAGGTTTAGGCCTGCTGGCAAAAGGTTTATTTTGCCAGGTCGAATTGACAGTTTAAACTGCCCTAAAGGCTGCAGTGGCAGACCTGAGACTGGTTGAAAAGTACGTTTAAAAAGTGCTACGTTAGTGGGTGGAAATGCTGTAGGCCCACTAGTAGCATTTTATTTTCAGGCCACGGGTAGTAACATTAACTAGGGACTTTCCAGTAAATTAATTGAGCTGATTAGGTGTAGGCTAATTTTACCATGTTTGAAGGAGATAAAACAAGCGTTTAGCACTAGTTAGCAGTGGTAAAGTGCACAGAGTCCTAAAGCCAAAAATAATGAAGTCAGTAAACAGGAGCGGCGAAGGCAAAACATCTGGGGAAATACCACGACAAGGATGTCAGGTTTTACAGATGAGTTCAGCATTATTAATCTGACAAACATCCAGTGACGAATAGCTGTGAGAAGGTTAGAGATCTGTGGTGGTAGGTGGGGAGTGAATGTGGAAACAACAGAAAGATGTAGGAGCATCTGCATAGAGATGATAGGAAATCTGAGGGATAGAATTATTTGACAGAGCGATGAGGTTAGCTGTGGGTTATTTTAGTAGGACTACTGCCAATTTAAAGCATGGTGGGTATAGGCCTTACATGAATGATTATAGAGAGATATCAGCAAGAAAGGAAATGCGAGTAGAAAGCCTGTGGTTTGATGATTTAAGGATTGAAGAGTCAGATGATGGGTACAATGGTTCTATAGCTGTCACCAAAAGGTAGTGCAGTACGTGCACCATGTAAATCTAAGGGAAGTAAAGTCCATTTCTTGGACTTGTTGGACAAATCAGTGACCAACAGAACACAACGAACGGCTTAAACAGATGGACAAAAAACTCTCTTTTATCAGTAAAATTAAAATAGGGCAGAATATGATAAATGTAAAAGCAAAGAAACAATATTTCACAACTCATTCATTTAGCTGGAACACACCTTCAACTACATTCATATGCCAGCAATGTAAACAGAATGTGAAATATAGCTTTGCAAGCTAGATTCTCACAATGCACCTATTTACCAATGTATGTCTAATACACCTTATCCATTTTTTTAGCGTACAGATTTGGTAGTTGGGTGGTGCATGTATGATATTCCAAAGCAAGGCACTTTCCTACCCCTAACAATATTGTATGCACACCTTTGCATTTATGGCAGCTACACCATTCTAATCCCCCAGTGAAAAGTAGTTAAATGTACACTTTCGAGCCTAGATTTCCAGTATGTGGCTCGCTATTTGTTGCTCTAATTGGACTTTTTGCACCTTTTGTGACAGAATGGAGGAATATTATTTGGCAGAGGCAGGTCTGTATTTACATGCAGCTTGTCAGAAATTCTTGCATGGCCTGTGGCCAAAAGGTAATGTGGGGCACTCTGAATCCTTCTTCCATTTCTATATACAATTATTATAAAAAATGGACCCCAGAGAAAGAGAAAACAGTGTCTGGTGCCATTTAGTGGTCTGACAATGTAGGGTGCCTCATTATTATTAATGATGGCAAGTTTGATTGCAATTAAAAAGTCTTGAAATAAACTTTACTGATGGAGGGCGGGGCCCTGGAAAGCGTGGGACCTTGGGCATTATGCCCCCGCTACCCCTTTCTCCCAGAGTTGTATAAATACACAAAAAGCTAGTTTAATGTTGAGTGTTATGAACTAAGAAAACTGGTCAATCTCAGGGCAGGCAGTATAACAAATCTAAAGATCCCCAGCTTCTTAATGAGCTTAACACTGCCAGTAACAAACATGAGATTATCAAGAGAAAAATAAGTTATATTTTAATAGTTGGGATGAGATGACAAATTACACAAGGTAAGTTGAAACAATTATTGCAGTTGACCAGTAACGAAATAAAAATAGCCCCTAGATATTACAGAGTTTGTAAGGACAGCTGAACTTTATCTTTTATACAGTGCTTAATTTGAGCCAGTGGTTTCCAGGTCTCAGCACCAGCACTTAATTGGTTTCTGGTGCTGGGCTCCCGCACTTAATTGTCATCACCACACTTATGACACTCTGCCACATGGTGGCGCTGCTCATCTAATTTATAGATGAGCAGAACAACGGTTGCTTATGAATACAATATACATTAAAAAAATACTAATAACTGCCTCCCCAGCCATTCCTTTAGCTTTGGGGACCTGGAATAATCTGAACTGTCGCACCTGCAGGCGAGAGAGATGGTTAGTAGTTGTTTTGGTACTGTCATTGGCAGCGATGACAGGGCAATGGGTGGTGCAAACTGCAATGGCCTCCTGGTCAGGGCCCTGGCACTTATTGTTTTACAAATTAACCACTTCTTTTATGTCTTAATAAGAGCAGTAACAAAGGGCTTGTCAACAGGATGAAGCAATACATCACTGAGCCTGTTTAATTGGAAATGCTCTATAAGATCATCTCGCATAAGTGGGCTAGATAATCTCCATGCTGTTATATTGGTGGTAACTCTTTATGGTAGACTGTGTGCCCACTCCACTTCATACAATCACTATTGGGTTGGGCCATGGATCAATGCCTTACACCCTATGAGCAAGTTGGATTTAGAGAGAAAAACCTGCCAGTTGCTCACTGCTTTGCCTTCTGGATAACTACTCGGAGGTCCACTGAAGTTATGAGGCATATATGCTGCTGCGTTTGCTCTGGTTGATCGTAGCATTTTATTGACTAAACTCCAGGCCTCCTGGACTAAACTCCATGGCCTACATGTACTATTACAATGTCTGCTTGATAGCAATTAGGCTCAGGTGACTGCATTGGAAAAGCAAACTTCCTATCCAGATCCCAATTGAGAATGATTAAAAACAGGGCTGTGTCCTGCCCACATTGCTTTTCAGTCTGTTCTTTGTTAACTCACCCACTATTTGATCTGTGACACACTCCTTTTTCTCTTAAGTAATACTCACCTTTCCTGCCTATTATACGATGATGACACTGTGACCATGAATGACGCACCCTATGTCTTCAGCATAAATTAGTGCTTAATTAATACTATAATACAAAAAATTGCCTTATAATTAATGTAGGTAAGACTAAGGCAATGAGTTGAGGCACTTCAGCTTTGTAAAGATGTCAAGCAGTTAGATCTGACTCCAGGGTGACACCTAGTAAGCACTTGAAGCACTGCATCTTTAAGAAAGAATTTTCAGGCAGTTGCGTCTCACTTAAGAGAACCTCTAATAACTACCTGAGGTACTGCAGGTTTGTGAATATGTTGTTAGCCTAAAATTTTCTAACAAACAAATCTACAAAAATAGAGTATAAAGTGACATACTAGTTAAATATAGTAATGAAATCTTACCTTACATTAAAAAACCCAAAGAAATTCACTGATAAAAACAAAGGTTAAAGTGATGTTATAGTTAGGTGTTGAAATAACATAAAAACTAATGTTTAAAACCAAATAAAACCACTGAAATTCACAAATTATGTCTCCTGCTGAGAATGTAACCCACAAATAGAATACCACTGACCTCTGACCTATATGCTTCACGAGCCTCAACCCTGAAGACCACATCTCCACTCGTGTGAGACCATGTTGTCATAATTTCTGAGTAACCACATTGTTAGACCTGGCACCATTGGCGTGGGTCTCCCTTCCATTTTTCGCTGTTGTCTCCTCCGTTTTGCTGGTGTTAGATGCTCTGGGCGCTGTGCCACTGCCCTTCAGTGCCACAGCGCGAATGCTCCTGTGTAAATATGACATGTGAATTGGTATATCCATGATTGGCTTATTTGGTTTACCTGTTAGTCCCTAGTAGCGTGGCCTGTGTGTGCCCAGGGCTGGTAAACCAAATGCTGCTGGTGGGCCTGCAGCGCTGGTTTGCGCCACCCACAGAAGCAGCTTGTAAAGTGTGTCTCAGACCTGCCACTGCAGAGTCTGTGTGCAGTCCAGAACTGCCATCTTGGCTGTGAAGTGCACCCACTTCCCAGCCCCTGAACCTTCCCTTGGCATCATGTAAGTCACCCCTATGGTAGGGTGCATTGTATGTAAGGTAGGACATGCCTTGGTGTGTGTAGCATGTCCTGGTAGTGAATTACCCCAATTTCGTTTTTCACTACTGTAAGGCTACCTGTTCCCCCATAGGCTAGAATGGGCAGTTTGACTATTACAGTCTATAGTCCTAACTGACCCCAGGAACATGGTAGAAAAACGAATTTAGTATGCCTGAGCTCAGAATATTAAAATACATCTTTTAGTGATGTTTATTTTTATATTCTGTGTTTGAAAATACCACTTTTAGAAAGTAGGTATTTTCTTGCCTAAGCCTTCCAGTGTGCTCTGCTGTTATGTGTATTGGCTGTCTGGTTTTGGAGGGACAGGGCAGGCTGAGTCAGACCTGGGTTGAATAGAGAGATCTGCATTTAGAGTATGGGGAGAGGTAGCTCCTTGACCTGAATAGGGCTGTGCCTGGCAAGGTGAATGCTGGCTCCACCTCCTACTGTGCGTCTGATGGCAGACCCCCTCTTTCTGAAAGGAAGGATGCAGCCTGGTAAACTAAGTGCTCCAGGACTGAGCAGAACTGGTTCTGGCAGGGTTCAGTGACTTGTAGCTTTTGAGAACAAAGAGTTTTGGGGTATAAATATCTGTGCTGAAACCCCTACAAGTGTGTTGCTCCTGGATATCAAGACGAACCTCTGTCCGTGTAACTGAAGGAATCTGCAGGAGGTGACTATCCTTGTGCTTGTGTGCTGTTTCTTGGATTGGCCTGCAGTGGTTACCATTGGACTTGGAAGAAGAGGGAAAAGGTCTTTGAGAGAACTTTTATTAATCTTGCTAAAGCAATCACCCAAGGGCTAGGAGAGCTAGCCTCCTGTTGAAGTCTCAGGCACATCAGACTTCACCACCAGCCTCCTGATTCCCCCCAGCGAGGATTTCTATCTGCAGGTGAGGCTCCTGTGAGTTCCAGGGCCTCTAGTTCTACTACAGAGAAGAGAGTGCTGAAATCGTCGCTAAAGCACGTTTGCGAGCCGCCGCAGCCGAAAGCGCCCGAAAAATCATCGCGCTGCTGCCGCCGAGTGCTCGCAACCAAAGATCGAGTCATCGCACCGAGATCATCGCTTCACGACATCGCAGCGCGGACGCCGAGCGTCCGCCATTTTCATCGCATCGCATCAGGATCGTCGCTCCCTCGCGGAGCGCCATTTCTTCGCATCGCAACCCGATCGCACACGCAACAGGATCGTCGCCTCATCTCCTCCCTTACGGCAAGGAGTCATCGCATCAACGGCCTAGCGTGCAGAAGTTTGTTGCATCGTCTCCGCACGCATCAGCAGATCGGCGCATCATCCTCCCTCGCGGCAAGGATTTAACGCATCGCCGGCCTCGCGTGCAGAAATTCATCGCTCCAGCTTCTTTGCGACACTTTGTTGATTTTGCTACGAAATCCAGGTACTTTGTAAAGTAAAAGGGTCGCAGAGACCACTGCTTTGAACTGAACTCCTCTTTGCGCACTTGAACTATTTTTGCAGCATTTCAAGAGTGATCCTATTTTACAGTATTGTGGCTTTTTATCGTTATTGGTCTTGTGTGAAGTCTATATATAAAGATACTTATTTTTTATAACTACTTCTGTGGTGTCCCTTTGTAGTGTTCTTCACTGTGTTACTGTGTATGGTCATAAATGCTTCACACACTGCCTCTGAGATAAGCCTAGCTGCTCGTGCTACGTTACCACAGGGTTGAGCAGGGGTTATCAAAGGGTGTGGCTCTCTTACCCTGACTTAGGAAGAAGGGTCCCTACTTGGACAGTGGCCAGCCACTGCCAACTAGAGACCCCCATTTCTAACACACATGTCTGCAGTTCTCAGCAATGTTAAGTTCTTCTGTTTCTAACACTGCAATGAATGGAATTTGGAGCGGGTAACACAATGGGATAATCCTTTGAACTGGCCAAGCTTGAACAACTACAGCCAACACATAGGGGTTACCTACTCAGTTGAGGAGGATAGTCCCTACCACCACAGACATCTCCAGTTAAGAGGTGGGTAAGGGTGTCTGGGTATGCAAAAGGGAACTATTCAGGTGATCCATTAAATAAGAACCCAATTGCCCAATGTTAGCGGAGCCATGTTGTACGGTTTCCACTTTCTCAGTAGGAACTGTTCATTTGTTGGACAAATAAACGTTGGGATGGTACTGATTCTATGCACCCCCTCAGGATATGCTGGCCTATAGCCCTGCTAGCTCACAGTGCCATCATAAGTACCTCCAAACCTAGTCAGGTAACAAATCGTTTGGGCAACCTCAGAACATGACAACCCGAACACTCCAGGGAATCGTGGTAACATATCCAGAACCTTTTGTTATGTTATGTTAATATATTTTGTATCGCGCTCGATTACCCGAAGGTGTCTTGACGCTGCCTTGGGAGGCGCCAGATTCAAGAGAGTAGAACTTCAGAGGGAGTGGCTTGTGATTGAAAAGCCAAGTTTTTAAGGCCTTTCTGAATTGAAGGATGTTTTGTGAACCTTTAAGGGTAAGAGGAAGGGAGTAGTCACAAAACTTTTGCCACCCCATAGGGCTTTTCCTGAAAACTGGAACGGTCACATTTTTGGCGTTCATGGAGCAAAGTGACCTAGAAAGCATACACCATCTAAATTTCTGGATGAAATATTCTGGTCCAGAATTGTGCAGAGCCTTATAGGAAATGGATAGGGCTTTAAAGGTAATTATTTTGCTTTTTGGCAACCAGTGGAGCTCACGTAGTACCGTGGAAGCCGACTTGTGTTTGGGAAGATCAAAGATAAGGTGTGCTGTCGCATTCTGCAAGGTTTGGAGTTTTGCCAGTTATTTCTGTTGTATATTCACATAACGCCTGTTACAATAATCCAATTTTGACAGAATTAGTGCCGTGACATTGGATTTTTGAAGATGGGAGGGAATATATGGAAGAATTTTTCTGGTGATCTTTAGAAGTAGAACGCCGCAGAAGCGATTTGGTTCACCTGATTTCCAAAAGTAAGCCATTCATCAAAAATGACTCAGAGACTTCTCACTTTATCCACTGGCGTGGTAAGAGGGCCTAAGTCCTGTGGCCACCAATCTGGGGACCAAAAGGTGATGTTATTACCAAATAACAGATCCTCAGTTTTTCCCGAGTTAAGTCTTAGGCAGTTTTCACTCATCCATGTGCTGATGTTCTCCATGCATTTATGGAATTGTTCAGCTGTCTGGGAATGGTTTCCTGACACTGAAACCATGTTTTGAGTATCGTCCGCATATGACACCACTGAGAACCCATAGGATATTATCAGTTTGGTTAGAGGAGTGATGTAAAGATTAAACAGTGTAGGGCTCAGGGATGTGTCCTGTGGAACACCACAGGGGAGAGCGAAGGATTTTGACACAAGTTTGTTCATGGCTACTTGCTGTTCCCGCTTTCAGAGGAAAGAGGCTAGAGGAGAGACAGCAGTATCTCTGATTCCCAAATCCTGAAGACTGCTTTTAAGAATCCTGTGGCTGACGGTGTTGAACACCGCTGAGAGATCTAAAAGAGACGCTCATTTCTAGTGCATATTAAGAACATGCACAAGAAATACACAAAGAGGAGTTTCAATATTTATTGAACCGTTGTGATTCTTGTATAAAATGTATGTGCTGCAATTACTAATAGACAAAAGCAGCTAAAAGTGATTAGCAGTATAAGAACAGTGAAAAGGATAAACAATTCCACCATTGTGCTAAAACAGTGTATATGTGCTGGCATAAGTACTGTGTATAGTGTACTCCGAATATGCGCTCCCTAACCTAGGTGCCTAGGGTGGGTGTTCTGCCAAGAATCCCCTACTGGATGATCTAACTCCCCATCACCTGAAGGTAAGTGTATGCAGATCCCCGTCTTGGTCACAAGTTGGACATCCCTCCTTTCAGAGGGTAAACAGAAATCCGCAGGGCTGAAAATCTGACAACAGAGACCTTGCAATGACAGCAGAGTCCTCCTCTGATTTGAATACGGAAATGCGTGTGTATTTACAGTAACAGTATCCATGCTTCCGTGTCGAGGCTTCAGCCAGGCTGACATTGTTTATTCTCTTGTGATAGCCATATCGCCTCATGGACGAATAACAAACAACAACATTTGAACAATGTGTGTGCAGGCTTTGTACTAAATTTTTAAGGTGTCGGGATAGTGTACTTCCGAAGTGGAATTGTAAGGAATGTGGTTTCAGGGAAACTAATCCTGCACTGTCACGCAAGCAAATGTGTGTCAAAAGTCATTCTGTAGAAAAGGCGGCAACTTAAGTAACGTGTGAATGTAAAATGACAGTGTTTATTCCTGGGCCTAACTTTGCCACGTGAAGAACTGAAAGGGTTTTTGGCTACTGTTCTACTGAGAACCACTGAGGTGTCAGCATAACCCAGTATGCAGATGAGTCACTTCTGCCTGGATGAATCCTGCAGTACAGGATGTGACTCTGTTGAAAAGCTTCTTGCCCCATATGCAAGTACACATGCTAAGGCAATGCCTAAAATTGATCACAACTGAAGCTGGAACTTAATTTATCTCCTCGGAAGTTGTATATTGAATATTTGACCCCCTTGGGAGGAACTGACTCTTAATACTATCTATCCAGCTCTACCACTGTATGAAAAACACTTGGGTGACACTGAACTTTCCTTAGGCTTCCCTATAAACGCGCTAGCAAATTATGTCCAAGTAAATTCCATAGCTAAGTAGTTCTTTATAATGTAAACCAATTTCATAAGAATTATGCACCCATTATTGCACAGTGGCATATGGGAATGTCATAAAAGCTGGCCTCTCCATATTAGCTCTATCATATCTGAAGACTGTTCCATACATCAAATAGATTATCGACTAATATCAGCTGTCTTAATTAGATAACAGAGGTCTTAAAACCTCAAACATGCTTGCATGCTCTAATTCGTTGGCTCACCCCCATCTCGTCATCTAACAGTAACTCTTCCAGATGGGCAATTCAAGATCTCAGAGGTTACCTGTTACCAGTGATATTTCCCAGGCATGCATTCTTCCATCATCCTCAAAGCATATATGGACCATACTCACTGATAACTGCAGCAAGATCCATCAATACAACAATGATAAGCAACTCTTTCTGTAAGTTTCCACCAGTGGTATAGAATCACTCAAAATCTGCTTTGTCCACATACAGAGCTAGATGTCAAGTGCCTGCCTAAAACCGAAATCAATAAATACGAATTATTCACATATGCAAGACAAGCTCAGATTCAAGAACTGCCACCTTGACTGAAGATTCCCTAATACACCCCTACGCTTGCCACAAACACTCAATGTGTCATAATCACTCTTGACATCATCCACGCCTTCAAATCACAATTTGCAATGTACCAACGTTCATCCCTGTTCAACAGAAAAACCTACAGCTTTGGAGCAGAGTCCAGAATGATGATCTAAATCCTGTCTTCTCTCTCCCTTAATGTGGGAAATGCCACAGACTGCCAACACTTGAAGACGTGAAATGCCACCCACCACTCCCATCATCAAGAATAACCTGCACTGGCTTCCCATCCAATGCTGCTCACTTTTCAAAGCCTGCTGTGTCACTTACAAAGCAGCACGGACCACTACATCAATATACCTTGCTAAAAAATGCTTACTTTAAGCTGCCAATGCAACACAAATAATCAGGACATAGCCAAGGTCAATATCATGAACTGCAAAATTGATAACACCAGGCGCCAGATTATGGAAGTACCATTGCACTCACTTGACATCTGCACAATGTCTTGTTCTCCTGTGACACTTTTGTACCGCATGAAGGGCCACAGATGCTGGTGCACCACCTTCTGCAATACCCATTGCTTATACATAACTTGTACTTCAACAATGTGAAAGGAGAGTTCCTTCTTCAAAAGACAGTTTATGCCCTAGCACCTATACCGTATTACCGATGAAGGCTTCAGGAGAAACAGACTCTCAAGAGGCATGCTAACTTTGTGAAAATGCACACAGTTACTCGACTCCCAGAGGTCACCTTTTTGGAAGAAGCAGAAGAGGTCCAGTTTGCATTTGGGGTCCTCCCATAAAAGATGGCACAATCACACACTTGGATCCACCTGTACGGGGTAGGGTCCCTGCCCATTTTCAGAAGTGAAGATTATTGGGTCACAGTAAAAGAGAGTTGCTCTGACTTTAATTGTTGTGCTATCCCCAGTGCAGGTGAACTCAGAGTTTGTGCCTGCACTTGAAAGAGTGAATCTTATTTTTAATCGGGCCACAGTCCCAGTCTGCAGTGGGCATCCCCAATAACACTGTATCTGATGCAGACATGCGCCCCACCCATTCCTGTTTCACCATGCCAGGAGTTGCGCCTTCTCCCTCTATTCAAGACTATCCCAAAAAAACATTCCTCCACGCACCAGGCAATCACTGTTACTCCCATAATTCAGACAGGAACTACCAGGCACTTTAAGGACCAGTTTAACATTGATCTGCACCATTGCAGATCTTCCAGCCTGGAGCTCAGCAGCACAAATCTCTTCTTTACTTTACATGATTGGATTACTGCTTCTCCTCAACTAACATGTTCTGTTATTGCTTTGTAAAGTGCTCTAGTGCTTCCCAGCTAGGGATCCGCTGCAATGATACTTACGGATGCATATGGTGGCTGTCTCTGTTAGCTTGCTCAATTTTTATTGTTTTAACATTACCAAAACACATACCCTAAATTGTCTAAACTTATTAACTTGATGAAGTTCTACCTATATTACAAGGTTTATCTGCTATAGCTGCTCTCACAGATGTTTACTTGTAGTCATCTTGGAGTATTATTAATTCCTTTTCTGTCTTGTTTTCCTTGATTTTGCTATTATTTAGTATACTCAGCCAAAACGTTCTCTTTTTACTCTTCATCATTTTCTACACAATTTGAAATGTGGTAAGTGTATCATCCTAGTAGCGTAACTAATAAATACGTTTCTCATATGGCGCTATCTGTGTAATACTTTTCACCCATATCTTATAGAATGTTGTGCCTGGTGTTCTTCATCTCTTTGAGATGCATTGTTGCACTGGTGACAGAACTGTGGATACCACTCTCTTTTAAATGTGTGTTAACCCCTTCATCGTTTGGAAGCACATCTTTATGTCCTGGGGTGCTGAACATTTTAGTGTCTCTTCCAATTTCACTGAGGTTTTACCCCAGTAATTTTGCCGGATCAGGCAAATCCACATTCTATTTCATCGTGCTGCTATCTTTTCACCCTTGGGGCCTCGCACTGTCTGCCAATCATGGCTTTATCAGCTCTAGTACTGACTAATGCTATTTAAGCAGGATTTCAAATTAAGCAAATCCTGATTTTGCGTCATGAGCCCAATTGGTTCAATTTTGAGGATTTCCCCTTACTCTGTTGTGTGTTCCATTTACTAATTATTTTCCCAGTGTATCTTGGGGTTTTCCTTCATATTAAGCTTTTTGAATGCAAAGCAAATATGAAATAGAGAAATAATATTATACATATGGCCCTCTTTCTAGCACATCTGTAAAAGGAGTTTGCCGAGTTGTTAAAGTTTTTCTTTTAAAGAAGTAGAGATGGTGTGCATCCTAATTTTTTCAGTCAGTTCTATTAAATGCACGCGGGCCTTAAACCGTTTCTTCATCAGCATAATCAAGTAAAAGTGCTAGGCTATATAAAGACGTCGACATTGAATTTTCAGCACTTAGCCTGCAATCGGGTGGTTTATAAGGGTTGCAGTCTAATGTTCGGCTTGATGATAGAGTAATTGCTGGATGTATCTGTTTATGGCCAGTTAAGAGCATTATTCAACAGCTTAAGAATGTTACAGATTTTCAAAATCTGCAACACATTATTTCTCTTCTGTGGCAACCTGATACAACATTTCCTTCAGATTTTAAAGCAAAAAGAACATTTACATGATTGGTTTTTTTCGTGCATAGATACAAAGAACAATCTTATCCACTGGCAATCCATTATTTATTTCAACAAGGCATTGATAGCATATGCATCAACAATGTTTGCCTCTGTAACGATATCTCAGAGTCAATTATGTCAAAACTTTGTATATTTCATGCACACCTAGTAAAATTATTCCCCAAGCAGTATTTCTGCAAGTATGCAGTGCCAGTTTGATTATTTTAAAAGGCCATTTTAAAGCCATGTAGGGTAGCATTACATATTTATGTCGGATTGGTAGTTACTAGTATGTGTCCTTCAGCTTGACCTGAAAGTAACACCGTTTCATTTCCTGCGCCAGGACACAGAAGTTCTGTTTAAAATTAGAATGCATGTTTTGAGGTTTCTTCTAATCCTCCCTGTTTAAAGTAATTAATAGTTTGCCATCAGTGTGTTGGGAACATCAGCAATTCACCAAGGCTGAGGCCCCTTGACATGGGTCAGATGGCCTTCAACATATGGTTTATCTCTCTGATCATTCTGGCACCTCCCTGTTGATGTTATCTTAATCTTCAACCAATCAATCAATCAGGGGTTTGTAAAGCCCGGCTACTCACCCATGAGGGTCTCAAGGCGCTGCCGATCCGCCTGGGCGTTGGGTTCATTCGAAGAGCCAGGTCTCGAGGTCCTTCCTGAATTGGGACAGCGATGGGGATTGCCTGAGGCAGAGGGGCAATGCATGAGGGACAGTGGCTCTTCTGCCCCTCTCAATACCACTGTCACCGGATGTATGACGATACCACGCATGCATTATATCGCTTGCCATTAGATCGCGGTTTTAACAACGCAAGTCGTTACAACGACTTGCGTTGGAGGGCGCTGGACTTAGGAGTAGTTTAATTTACTATTCCAACTCCAGCCTACGTACAGTAGGGAAGGTGTTGGATAGTAATTTAAACTACACCTTGTCCTATAGCGCCCTCCAGTGCAAGTCGTTGTAACGACTTTCGTTGTTAAAACCGCGATCTAATGGCATGCGATGTAATGCATGCGTTCTAAAGGTTGTTTCCCCTGTCACCGTGTGTTCTTAAGCTGAAAGATGCATGAGGACAAAGTGGGCTGACACTGCTGGGTACGAAATAAGTGGAAATATGCATACGCCTTTCGAGTGGTTCTGTAGAAAATCTATTTTTTTTGCCCTGTTCCCCCTACTTTCCCTAATTTGGACTCTGGACATCTTGTATTTTGATCTCTAGGTAGCTTGTGCTTCCTAATTGGCTCACATGAGCCTGGGCTCTGCCCTAAAAATAAAAAAAACTATTTTATGTTTAACTGGGCTATTTTGACACTTTAAGTCAGATGTAGGTTTACAGCATAAATATAGCCAAAAGGCAGGGTAGCACAGTACATGGTCAAATGTAAAGACACAGGCAATGAGTAATTGGAGGGAGGGGTAGCTAAGTTCTGAGAGCTGGTGTGGACTGTTACTGCATTGTGGGCAAGTGTTCTTTAAAGATGTCTGCCTTCAGCTCTTTACTAAATCGGAACAGTATTTGGGCAGTACTGATGGATAAGGGAATGTTGCTCTAGAAGCTGGTTGCATAGCTGGAGAAAGCCTGTTGCCTTATTTTCTTTTTTTCAACTTATTCAGCTCCAGTCTAATAGTGTCCTGGAAGTGTGTGTGCCAAGAGCCACAAGAGATGGTGAGCTAGTTAACATGCCAGGCGGGGGTGCAGTGATGATGGCTTTGTAGATGATGAAGCTGGTTTTGAAGATGGTGTAGGTGATCAAAGGGAGCCAGTGGAGGTTTACATCAGTGTGTGGTTGATGTGGCCATATTTCTGCAGGCACTCAAAGAAACTTGCTGCAGCCTGTAGGATGCCCTTAAAGAGGGCCAGGATGAAGTCAGGAAGGTTAAGCTGCATTCAAGATGCAAGATTACAAGGTCTTCACCAGGCTTCACCGGCAGTTCTGAAGTTACTTTCTGGGAGGAACGGTTTCAAACATTTTAGTGGAGCAACCGGATCAAATGCCATTTTGGTTTCCTTTGCAATGTGTTCTTCAAATGCAGCATCGGTGTCCATGGTGAATCATAGTGATTTAACATTGGGTTAAAGTTGGGGTTCAAATTCGTCCTGGATCATGCTGTTGAGACAGATTTGAATTAATTATTGTTGTTGTTCTAGTCGAATAACAGGAATACTATTATGGTTGGGTTCAGCTTCAGGTAGGTGCTGGACATACCAGTCTCTATGCAGTACAAGCAGTGTTTGATGTCTTGAGCAGAGAAGATTTTCAAGTACAGTTATAAGTGAGCGAAGTCCCAAGAGGCTCCCTGGAGAGGTTGAAGATGACAGGACAAATTGAAAACACTATGAGACTTCACAGATGGTAGAGCGTTTCTGGGGCCTGGATGTGCCCATGTAAGTGAACTGTTGTCGGTTGGATAGGTAGGAGGTGATCTAGTTTAGAGCCGGTTTCTCGACTGAAACGACCCTTCTTGGAGTCACGGAAAGGCTGAAACATCTTTTAGATTCTGGAGACACGGTGGCTCTTATACTACTTGATTTGAGCGCAGCTTTTGACACGGTGTCTCACACCGTGTTAGTGAAAGCCTTACGATCTTTGGGTGTTACTGGGCCAGCACTCAACTGGCTTATCTCTTTTCTTACTGACCGGTCGTTCCAGGTTTTCTCCCCAATGGCCAGTTCTGACACTCATTCCTCTCCCTATGGGGTACCCCAGGGCTCCATTCTTAGCCCTTTATTATTTAACCTGTATGTCAGACCTCTGGCTGACATTGCAGAGGAGGCTGGGCTGTCCCTGTTCTCCTATGCAGACGACACCCAGATTATCATCTCTCTCTCTCTATGGAGAGGGTGTATGAGACATCTGCTCTCCAGTTGGGTTTGAGTAAAATTGCTTCCTGGATGCAGGCCAATTTTCTCAGACTCAATGGAGAGAAAACAGAGGTTCTGATTCTGGGGAGGAACAAGGATCTTTGGGGTTCCCAACATTGGCCTACTGAAATGGGTGCTCTCCCTCAGCCCTCTTGCCAAGTTCGCAACTTAGGCTTCATCATTGATGATTTATTATCTATGAGACAGCAAGCTGTGAAGGTGGCTGCAACTTGTTTCACTATTCTAAAATGGCTTAAAAAGATTATTTGGATGCTGCCCAGTCCTACCCAGAGAACCGTGGTCCAGGCTCTTGTCGCCTCGAGACTGGACTACGGCAACATTCTGTATCTAGGGCCTAACAAGGATGTGACACGCAAGCTTCAGGTGGTGCAGAATTCTGCTGCCAGACTGATTTGTCAGGTTCCCAGAGCTGCCTCTATATCTGGCTCTCTGCTTGACCTTCATTGGCTCAGGGTAGAAAACCGAATCAAGTTCAAAGCCCTGAGCTACATGTTTAAAATCAAGTCTGGAGTGGCCCCCCAATACCTGCAAGCTCTGGTCCACCCTTATTTGCCTCCACGCTCCCTCCGCTCTGCCACCCAGGCCAAGTTCTCGGTCCCTAGAATTAGACTGTCACGCATGGACGGTCGATCTGTTGCCTATTTAGGTCCCTCCTTATGGAACTCTCTCCCCGTGCCGCTCCGCAACGAAACTGTCTACGAGAACTTTCGTAAAGGCCTAAAAACCTGGTTATTAAGTTAATAATCTCTCCCCTCCTTCTGTTCCTTTCAGGCTGGCGCCGGGAAACTCTTTTTGGGTAGCTGTTGAGCCTTATAAATCAAATCAACATAACATAACATAGTTGAAAACTTCAGGGTGTGAAATAGAGTGGCATGATAAAGTGTATCAAAGGCAGCTAAGAGATTTGTAATATTAGGAGGCACATGTCAGCAGTACTGTGTGCAGTGGTTTGGCACAGCTGCACACAGCCCAAATCTCAGCTGTAACCATGCAAGAAAAGTTTTCCACGCATGCCTCTAGAAATAATGCAATATGCCTAACAAAATGTATTGGTGTTTTGTACTAAATCACCTGAGTTTGCATCCTGTTAAGTCATTTGTACATTTGCACACAGCTGCATACACTTAAAATAAGAAGTACTAGTTTGATGGTGACATTTTAGTAACTTAAATCTAAACAGATAACTTATGCAGCAGCATTTTCGAATGTAACAAATTGGCATTAACCCTATTTTCTAACTTTTGTTAGGAAAACCTACTAACTTCAAATGTACAGCATTTAGAAGAATATCCATGACACCTGATGGAAACATTGGGGCACATGCATCATTTGAAATTGCGCTCGCAAAGGGGCAGATTCGCAGAATCTGCCCCTTTGCGACTGCAATTTTTGCATTTGGGATGCATCATCCCAAATGCAATAATCGCAATTTGCGATTGCATTTAAGGAATCGCAAATTGCGATGCCTTAAATGCAATGCAAGATTGCATTTAAAATAGCGATTTTGCTATTTTGGACCGCTAAATACCAATTATTTCAACCTGATGGTATTTAGTGAAAACTTTGAAAAATGCACTAAAGTGCATTTTTCAAAGTTTCAGGTTACACACACACACATGCCCTTGGGGCATGTGTGTGCGCAACATGGTTGCACATCACAATTTCAGGGGTGCAACAAGGTGTCCTTTTGACACCCTTGAAATTGCATGCCCAATTTGCGAGTACCTATTGGTACTCGCAAATTGCGCCTGCAATTTCCCATTCATTCCTATGGGCCTCTAGGCCCATAGGAATGAATGGGAAGACATTCCTTAATTGCGACTCACAATATGCGAGTCGCAATTAAGGAATGTTTAGGAATCGCTATTTTGATAGCGATTCCTACATGCTTAGGCTTTTGCGAGTCCTTAATTGCGATTCCTTAATAATTGCAATTAAGGACTCGCAAAAGCCTACTTTGATGCATGTGCCCCATTGGCTTTTGATTGTATACACTCATTGTATATGCTGTAATCAGTGTCAGCCTAAGGACTAATCTGCTTTCCTTAGCCAAAAACTGCTGTTTCTTGCACCTTATTACCCCAATGCCCACTTGCTTTTTTTCTAAACACTGTTGCCAACTGCTCAGCTTCAAAGACTCGCACCACAGTACACAGCAGGAGGACGGCCCACACCCAGGCCCCATCTCCATGTCACTAGAAGCTATAACACATGGCATGGAGGACAGATGTATAAGTATACACAACATTTTCTTTGCTTGTTTGAAAGCAGGAGTGGGCTCATCTTGAGCTGTGTTTGGAGACAGCTGAAAGAAGCATGAGGCTGTCATTCTGGTTTGTTGTAGCACAAAGGTCCTTGGAATAGTTTTTCATGCAAAGCATCTTTCTGAAACAGGAAATAGGTCTCACACTTGTAAAATGCACGCTGATCAGTGACAAACTACTTAGACAGAAACAACACCGGAGTATGGGGGGAAAGGTGAGGATACTTAGCCATTACTATTTGTGGATGTGGTTGCCTTTTGAAATTGGAGTTGCAATGAATCTGTCTGTCTCACAGTGGATCACATCGAAGCTAGAGGACTCGAGTTAGTAAGAAATAGGATGAGATAATACACACATTTTTGGGGGTGCCCACAAACATGGAATTGTAGTCACCAGATCTGGCTCCCAATATGACTCTAGCCACTACTATTTTGTCTTGCCTGGATGCTTGTAAGATAACTAGTTAGGTTCTTAGATGTTCAAGGTTGTAATCAAATGTCAAAGACATTTAATTGAAATGGTCAGCTTTGGCATCAGTCCAATGTGCTTTTGTCAGTGTTCTGATTTTTGGGTTAATGCAAATACCCTTGTCAAAGGTTTAATATTTTTAATTTTGACTGTTAAAGAAAGTCACAACTTCCAATATACCAGAAAAAACACCTCCTAACAGTGTAAAATTAAAAATAAACATACTATGACCCTCGGTATTTAGACCTGGTCAGTGGACAGGATTCCTTAGGTCAAGCTAATAAAACCAAGAGAATTATGGGTCAGGAACTCAAATCGAATTCTGATGCATAGCACATATCTAGAGGGAGAAAATAAAATTTAAGTGCAAACCAGCCACAAACGATCACATGAAGTGGGGTTATAGAACTAATTAAAATGTATATGGCTTCATAGTGAACAACTGGATTGAAAAGTGGTTAGACAGTGTTGGGACATCACAACAGTGGTGACAAAAGTGGTTACCCTCTGTTCTTATCAGCCGCGGCCCGTGCAAGTAAGAGCGGGGGGCAGTTGGGGGGATTCGGGAGACAACGACGAGGGAAAATTAAATACATAATTAGTCTTCCCTCTTCGTCGTCTGTCGAAATCCCACCCCCCCTCTCCCTCCCCAGCCCACCGCCCCACCGCTCTTACCTGCAAAGGCCGCGGCTGGTTCTTATGAGACCTGAGTGAGGTGGTGGCAGCATGGCAGTTAGTAGGCTCACCGGCCTTCTACTGCCTCTCCCGAATCTCCATACACCAGAGGGAGCTGGGAGAAGCAGGAGTTGCTTTGCCTTCATCACCCGTCTTCTTCCCTGTCTTCTGCAAATCTGTGCTGAAGGGAGAAAACAACTCTCACTGTCCAGCTGCTCTTGCAGAGCCACCGTCAGCGTGAAGCCACATACTTTGGGCAGGGATGGGTGGGATGGACAGAGGGTGGTCAGGGTGTATGGCAGAAGGCTATGCATTTCAATTTAGATTTGGGTAAGGGAGGGTTATTTTCAGAGAATGGCGGGGATGGGTGGCAGGAGGCCTGGTATTTAGTTTTCAATTTCTGTGGGGATAGTATATTGAGGGTTCTGGTGCTGGGTTAAAGGAGGCAAGGTATTTCAAATTGGATTTGGGTGAAGGAGGGAATGGGTGGCAGGAAGCTAGGTATTTTTTTAGGTTGGGTGGAGAGGGTTAATGTGAGGCTCTGAGCGACATCATAGAGAGCTTGAGTCTCGCCTATTAGAGGTCACTCAGAACCCCTTGGTGGAAAATGTCCCTGTTATTCACAGTTTCCCACCTGTAATTCTATATAAAATGAACAAAAGGGTACTCAAAGCAAATGGACATTATTTTAAGAACTGGGAGAAGAAAACGCATTTTGAGCAAACACTGCAATTCATGACTGGGTTTACTGTATTGAACTACTGTTAAAGAAGACAAAAGACTATCTTAGAAAATTTATTCAAACTGTTAGCAGAAGGTTCAAGGTTCAAAAAACAAGTTTATTTAGACATTTGTCCATAAAACATTCTAAAAAAGGCACACTTTACAATTAAAACATTAAAAGGACCCCCCTCCTGACTACCCTACCCCCCCCAACCCACTACATTTCCTAATTAAAATTCTGTTTGACATATCGTAAAAAACGAGCAATTTCAACTGCCACATCGAGATAACGCATTTCGGACAATAGCTCCACAGCTTTATTCCTATGGAGAGCATCATATTTAAAAAACAAAAAGGTCTTAAAAACTTAATTCGATTTGCAAAATAAAAGACGCAGTCCATAAGAATATGCGTAAGGGTACATTTAACTTTCAAGGGGCAGGGGCAGAGACCACTTCTGCACCCTAATCCTGTGTGGGAGGGATGAATAGATTGGATTACATCCCACCCTAGCCCTTAATATTTCATTCCTCAATCCTGGGTCTGGCAATCGTGGTAAATAAGAGAAAACACTTTCCTGGCCCAATGTAGCAATGGAGAGGCTAATGGATGATCTCTTCTTTAGATACAGTAGGTCGATCAATTCAGATGCCGTAGCAACAGATTCTCTCAGTGCTCGTTTGCCTGGAAAGGGGAGCCAAGATGTGACTGTACCACTATTTAAATGAAGGTTCCTTAGTGCAATTATTCTGGTTCTTACGGCCTTTGCCCACATCCTTTCACTACTTTGGATCTCTTCCCAACACAATTTGGGGACTTTAACCACCTCATCATCCTCCAACAATGTGTTAAAATATCTTAGAGCCAGAGTAGAGGCCGCCATATTCCAAGAAACCAGATTGCACTCTCTCCTTATGGCCTGGACCATGGTACCTTGGGGGAGTGATAAAAGTATTTTAAGAACTACCCCTTCCAATCTATCCCATTCATAGGTTGGATCAAGGGAAAAAACCTCTCCCCCATACAGGCCTAGCTGAGGTATCTTCCCTTCATAAGCCTTTAGTAATGGGATATGAGATAGCCCTCCGAACCTACCATTGAATCTTGACAGACAGCTGGCCTGCAATAGGGCCTTCTGCTTGGTGGCATCCCAATGCGCACCCCAATTCAGATTTCTCCTAAAAATTAAGCCCAGGTATTTATATTGATTGGCTTGCTCCACCACCTGCGTACCTAGATACCAAGAAAAACTCTGTACTTTTTTCCCAAAGATCATGATCTTGGTCTTTTCCAGACTGATACGGAGCTGGTTCTGCTTGCTATAAGTTGCCAGAGCATTGAGTTTCCTCTGCAAACCAATTGGGGTATAATCCAATAATACCCAGTCGTCTGCATAAAGCAGACAAGCAATATGCTGGTTCCCGATTTTTGGCGAAAAGGACTCAGATTGGGAAATAAAAGTTGGGAGGTCAGCCAAAAATAAACTAAAAAGCAAGGGCGCTAAAACCCACCCCTGGCGCAGGCCATTGTCAATAGAAATTCTTTGTGATAACCGACCCGACTTATCTAACTCAACCTGAGCCCAATTGCCAGAGTGCAAGGATTGGAGTGCCCCAAGAAGATTTGGTGGTAGGTTCCAGGAGGCAAGTTTTCCCCACAGAATATCCCTATTCACAGAATCAAAGGCTGTCCGGAAATCTTCAAAGCAACAACACAGCCTTTGATTTTCCTCCAGAGCATTTCGAATAATGGCCCATAGAGCAAAACAGTGGTCTATGGTGAAATGACCCTCACGAAAACCCCCTTGTTCTAGTGGGATTCTCTTAGTTTCAGTGGCCCAATCTTCGAGTTTAGCTAGAATAATCTTGGAAAATATCTTTAATGAGGTATCCAAGAGGCTTATCAGCTTATAATGCATAGGGTCTGTACCACTCCCTTTTTTTTTAAATCGGTTTCACTATGGACCCCTTCCAGGAGAAAGGATAAAGGCCAGACAGGGCGATCCAACTAAACAAGGAGGAGTAAATCGTAGCCCACCAGACACTATTTGTTTTAATTATTACTGCTGGGATGTTGACGGGGCCAGCTGCTCGGGAGAGTTTTACCCTCTCGATAACAGCCTTTACTTCCTTTACTGAGAACCATATAATTGGGAGAGTTTGCCCATAAGTTTTCGGAGGTCCATCTGAACTGGAAGGTCCCCTATATAAATGTCTGTCAAATAAGAGGCCCACTGGGCTTCCGGAATCATAAAAACAAATGTGCCCCTATTTTGGCCATTAAACTCATTAACCTTTTTCCAGAATTTTTGCTGGTCATTTAATAATATGATTTCCTGCATCTCATCCCACTTACTATGGTAAAAGGCTCCCTTTTTTGTCTGCACAAGGGATTTATATTGGCGTTTAAGTTTAGCCAACTCTTGGGTGGCTGGGGGGACGTTAAGACGCCTAACACTCATTGCTCTCTGTCTCACCAATCGCTTCAACTTTTGGCAGTCCGAATCAAACCAGCCCCCTAATCCCTTCGGACGGGATTTTGCCTGCACGCCCTTTTCACATATATGGACTGAAATGCCGCCCAAGACTCGTTGCACAATACCATTGTACCACACAACAACATCATCCACATAGATAGGGTGAATATCAATCATCTCCTCAAGCTGAAGGGAGGCTAGCTGTTGAAGATGGATGGGATCTAAGCGTGTTGTGAGCCTACACGGGTAGGACATCTCTAAAGGCAGAACCCTCTCAGGGGATACAGGCTCACACAGGTCAAGAACTGCTATAGTTGCCCAGTGGTCACTACCCTCATATTTTGCCACCTCAAAACTCTTAAAAAGGTCAAAATGCCAAAGGGACGTAAATATATAATCAATAGGGCCCAAAGCCTGGCCCTGCCGGAAGGTTGCTGCTGCTGGTGAGTCATTTTTGAATCGTCCATTTAGATAAATCAGACCATGGCTCGCCAGCCTTTGACTCAACACTCTAGCCTCTTTTTTTTTATGGTACCAGGGGGAACCTGTGCTGAGGGAAAATTATAAGACTCCAATTCTTCTTCCAAGTGCTGATCTAACTGTACAGGGAAGAGACGAGCATTAACATCCCCAGCCATTATTATCACTGCTTCCGGATATTTTGCCACCAAGTGCTGGAAAGGAGAATCAAATAATTCCAACCAGCGTTTCATTTGTTAGCAGGTTTCAAGGGTGAAATTCACAGGACCAGACATAAAACAAGGCTTTCATGACAAGAGTAAGTCTGGAACAGATTGGAAATATGTGGTGTAAAAAACCTAAGTAAATGAACTATGCCGATCCATAAGCCAGTTATGCAAGAAGAAGGAAAACAGATTAAACATAATAGACAATATAGCTTTTTAAACTGTGGATACCAGCAGAGAACAAACTAAAAAAAATCACAATCAAGAAACTCAATCTTAGGTCCAGCTTCAGAAGAACCAGTCTGAAAATATATGGGATACCATACATAGAAGCAACAGAAGAAGCTGAGTTTAGTACATACATTGTTAAAATATTCTTCATCCACTTTCTGAGAGAGGGAAGTAGGGATTCCAGGTATGTTGTCTCTGGTGACTAAGAATACTGTCGTGTAGTTCCTATATTACCCATACAGGACCTGTGCATTCGGATAACATAAACTGCGGGTTTGGTGGCAGACTGATTCTGAGCACCCCCACCGAGAATGTTAGCCTGTTTTCATAAGCTAGCTCACAGTGCCACTAGTGTCTCCTCCTATGGGGGAGAGAATAGTTTCTGGCAACCTTAGAACATGACAACCCTGATCCCTCAGGATCGTGGAAACAATGTACTACCTTTCGCTCAGTCACTCGTGCTTACTTATCTTGTCTCAGAGATACACAGAATAAACAGCCTGGGCGTTTCAATAAGGGTTTATTGAACAGTTGTTATTCTTGTGTAGAATATATGAGCTGCAACAACCATTAGACAGTAGCAGAGATATATGATTAGCAGTACAGTGAATATAAATGGATAGTACAGTTCTACCATTTTGCAATAAGCATAAATGAATGCATGAATATAAAATGCAGGATAAAAGAAAGCGCATACTCCTACGATGCCTATCTAGATGTACCCAAGTGTACCTAGCATAGGAGTAGGTGTGAAGTCAAGAATCCCTCTAAGGTTTAGTCGAACCCCATTACCTGAAGTGTTATTATGTAAGAGCCCTTCTTGGTCTCGAGTTGGACACCCCGCGAGGGATGTTCAGACCACTGTCAGCTGGAGCATCTGCATGCAGGAGCCTCAGCGTCTCTGGTCAGTGTGTCGGCCTGGAAGTCTCGGTACCCTCTGTCCAACACTAACAAGAGGTGCTGTATTTATACAGAAAGTATCTAGGGTTCCTTTGTCCCTTGTTGCTTGTATTACCCATTGTTGGGTTTGAGGATGACGTATGGGATGAACCGTGTACGTAGATATGGGGAGGAAGGTGGTGTAGCCCCAGCCTGGTTTCCAAGAACCCTTATGAATATTCATTCATACTGTGCGAGTCTATTGATGGAGTTATAGGACTCTATTGTTCAGGAGAAACCCTCCTTCTGCACCCAGGACTAGAACTAGGTAAAGGTTCAATCCTAAAGGCTCGTTACTGTGTAGTATAAGGGGGATAATGTAGGTGATGGTGTATGATATTACCCGGGCCTATATTAGGGTACCTATATGAAACATAACACCCACTCCTCTTCCGAACAGTCAACAATGAAAAAAATGCTAGCGAACCATTTCCTCCATTAGGTAGTAGCGCATTAAAACCATCACAGAGTGTTGTAAAAACAATGTCTTAAAATCAGTTTTAAAAACAGTCTCAGAGGAAAGAAAACATTTTTTTTTTTTAAAAAGAATTTCTTGGAATTGCTACTGAAGCCAAAGTCCTAATTGAGTTTGTTTATATAAGTCGAACCACTATAAGCGTCAGGAGGCCATGCTTTGCAGCGAAAGTGTCAATTTAAAGGAAATTTTCCAAATTTAGTTGAGGTTTGGAGAAAAAAAAAAACTGAATTCTTTCCCAGCACACGATGAGACAATTTTAGATTAAGTGTCCTGGCTGGGAGACACAACATAGTCGTTGCTTGCTCCTGCAGGGGACGGTCCTTGTAACACCTCGCAGAGTATGTCAATGGAGCACAGATGGTATTCAGTACTGCCAATAGCTGGTGTAGAGGCAGCCGGTGCTGTGGTCGATACCTGGGTGCTAGTGGTTCTAGTGGTGGAGCTGATGCTCAACCCAGTTGTAAAAGGCACCTGCGGATTCTCGAGGAATGCAGCCATCAAGATGGGAATACGCTGGGGACATTGCCGAGCGTGGGCCCTCAGGGGTTCCAGCCGGGTATTCAAGTCCGCAGGCGTGTCCGTTGCAAGTGTCAGACAAAGGTCCAACACGCATTCGTCACCGCAAAACAGGCATCGAAGAACAGGTAAGATGCAGTCCATCCAGACTGGTCTAAACAATAGGAACCAAGAGGCGCTCAGTTCCCTTAGGCGAGGTGTGCCCAGATGCTGTACCATGCATTCACGGTACTTGCACTCCAGGAGTGCTTTTGCCATCTCGTTGGTGATTGTCATTTTTCTGCTCCGCAATGGACGGCCCAATCAGGATTCCTGCGATAGAAAGCAGGATCAGCGGAAGACCTCCAAAAACGCTTCCCAATACGGAGTGTAAAAACACACAAATTGGACAGTGGACCAAAAGCAACCAATAAGGCACCAATCACATGCAATCACCAATTGAAGTCATTGAAAACCAAAATAAAGTCCTGCGTGCAAATCTCCAAACGTGCCCCCTGTCCAAGAGCACTCCCCTGTTCCCAGGGGCAACAAAATGAAACAACTAAATCAGAGCTGCACCGCTTAGCGACAATGTTCAAATATCGTATAGGTGGTAAATTGTTTACGAAGCCGTTGTACACGGATCAAATTTTTCTTTTTCTTTATTGATTCATTCTTTAAAAGACAGACAGCCAACGCGTTTCGTCCCTAGAAACAGTACTTCTTCAGGGCGATGTTCAATCTGTGTAACAGATTAGAAATAAATAGATACTGTAGTGACCTTGGGCAATTTTATAGTTCGGCATAGGTGGCAATCGCACCCTTGCATCATGCTTATCTGTTAGCGCAAACAAATAATCCCATCGAAAGAAAAAGACGATAAAAGGTTAAATGTCCATTCATTTTCCTGATGTATCTTAAGGATAGGCAGCGAAGACTGGAACACGTGTGGTATGATAGCCACAATAGTGTGTTGTTATGGTGCAATTGTCACTCCCTAGCACATATCCAGAGCTCGACGAGAGTACTTAGTGTGAGGTGGTAACACGCCACATGGTAGATGGCGTTCTCCTGCCGCCCAACCAATAAAAATTTTTACCACCTAAACGATATTTGAACATTGTCGCTAAGCGGTGCAGCTCTGATTTAGTTGTTCCAATACGGAGTGTATAAAATTCGGGATAACTCCGAGGATTGTCTGAAAGGTGCATAGAAGTCTTGACCCTATGGTCTTAAATAGGTGTACAATACCACTCGTATCAGACATATTAAAGATACGACCCACCATTTCTGCGAAATGAATGGGGCAGTTTGTACGTATAAGTGCCTGTATCTCGGTCGAGGTCCTTGCGATTTGAAGATCAAAGGTCTCTCGAGCGGAGGTTAAGGGTACGGTTTGCTGTAAAAGCATGGCTTTCAGTCTGCTCAAAGTATCAAATTGTATAAAGGAAACATTCAACGAAGGCCATAACGGCGCTTCCCTTACTGTACTTGTTGGGAGAAACAATACTTGCATACAGCAAGTAACCCTGGAGTTCACAGTGACCAGATAGGCAATGCCCGGAAGCATCCCACAGCAACCTTGATCGTTCAGCATCAAGTAACTCCCATTCGAGAGCAGCTCGAATACCAGTTTAATCACAACAGCTGGAGTCCCTTTCATGTGGCAGGACAAGTTTGCTACCGACCCATTACAAGCTCCGTGCAATGAAATGTCCTGGCACATGAGAGAACTGCTTAGCGCGTTCTTGCAGTTTGTACCGCTTAGAAACACTTCTCGATCACCACTCCGGCATCGAAATCCATATGGTAACTCCCAAGATTCCTTAATGTATTCCTTACCCATCTTTTTAAATTTACCCGCCTGCCTTTGTTCAAGGCAATATTGAAAAGTAGTGACCGGTAGAGTGATGTGGCCATGGATAAGGCATTCCGTAGACGGAGATTCCGCTACCGTGAATGGTAACCTGTCCAGTTTTTTAATACGCAGCATTGTATATTTTGCTCCCCTTTGTGCGATTTCCATCTGTTTATCTGTTAGATTATATTCAGAAAACAGAGACGTACTGTTGATATAACGCCAAGGCACATAGCCTGCACGCAAAGATTGTAGCGTCCAGCCCAATAACATAACAGAACGTAACTGAGATTGCCCATGTTGTAATATGGCTAAATCCTGTTCCATTATGTCTATCGCAGAAGATACAATGTTGCCTAAGGAATATATCCTGGAGGTCAAAGTTGTTAACCCATTGTCTACCACTGCTAGAGATTTCTCCAAGTTAATACAGTCTATTTCCTGTATTCTCTCTGCGGCCTCTTGTTGGGATATTTTCCAAATTTCATTATAGGCAGTATAAATGTCAGCATATATAAAACGCTTTTGACGGGGTTTCCTGGGACCTAGTAAAAAATCCCTAAGAACCATGTCTTGTGAGAGTAAGGTTAAGTGTTGTTTCACTTCTGTGAGTGTTGAGGTTTCTAGCCAATCAAGGCACAACTTCCCAACACTGTAGGATGTGTTCTCTTTGTACATAGCATGGGTCTGGCCTATGGATACTCTAACCTTCGATAATTTCCAAGAATCTTTCCTGACATTCGTTCGTGTCTAAGGGCCAAACCACGCATGTTTTCCAATCGGGGTCTGTTCTATTGTACTGTAAAATGTCATCTATTGTTGTCCCTTCTTTTGAAGTCGAATTTTGCCACCCCTCCATCTGCGATGGTGTTGGAAATCGAGGTGTGATCAGGTCCTTGTTCTTGGCTGGTCCAAGACAGGATGTCGGTTGCACAGTTTCATTTAGAAATATCATCTGCTGTGGAATGAGGCATGCTCTAAATAGCGCTTCTGTTCCCTGGACTTGCCAGTCCCTAGAACCCCAGACTGATTTTAAGTCTATGGTGTCCTTCCATAGGTCAAAACCCTGTTCAGACAATTGGGCAATAAAGGAAGCAGAGTAAATCTGTTTGGTGTTTGTCAACATAATTTTCAGTGCCGATGTCGGTGTAACTTTATAATAATATGATGTCGGATCAGTGGTGTTAAACCCTGAAAAATATGAAAATTTCTGTGCAAATGTATGTGAACTACTTTTTGGTGGTGTAGGGCAATGTTCCCACTGGTGGTACCCAAAAACATTTCTAGGTGAAATAGATTTGTGCAGGAAATGATGACCATAATGTTGGTAACAGTACAAAGTGTCATAGTCTGAAGTACCTTCTAACATTTCAGTGTTCGGAAATGCAGCGGTTTTCTCTAAATCAGACAACATGTTATTAACAGTTTCAGAGTCCCAATCATCAGAAAATGTACTAGAGGTAATGATATCACTTAATGAAATTTTAAATACATGAGAAAGTTTCAAAAGCTCATTTGGACAGAATATATCAAAATCAACTTTGTCCCAAACTATACCGTCCGGTATAGGAACTGCTGTGATGTTCACTGATGACAAGTCTCTTTGTTCACGATGTGAAGATTGATGTGGTTTTAAAATCAAATTAACTTTTTGGGCTGTAGAGCTTTGTTGAAGGTATCGTCCCTTAATAAGCATGCTAAAAGTTATAACTAAGCCTAGCCAGAAAAGAAAAAATAGAATCCCAGTAATTATCCAAAGTTCTAACCAAGGCGATACCAGGTAAGTCTTTTTAAGAAAGTTTAGAAAGTCTTTAGCTTGCTGTTTGCGTGATTTTGGGGCTGGCGTCATATCCGGTTCACTTGGATCCAAAGAAAACGTATCAAAGTTCATGAAGTAGCCAGAAGCAGTTCGATCAATTGTAGGAATTGCATCGGGATTTGTTGAAATCGTAGTGTGCTCTTGTCGAGGCATGTTGATGTAAACATCCATATTTGGTCTTATTGCAACCTGTGTGTGGTTTTGAGTTTGATTTTGAAGTTCGGGTTCAAGGGTAATGAGTTCCATAGCATTGTTGCATAGTCCTTCATTCCGCACAGGAGGCTCTACAAACGTGATGAGTCTTTCTGTTTGAACTTCTTGGATTGTAGCTAGAGGAGGGCGTCTGCTACTGTGGAGTCCACGAGGCCTACTGTTCAGTATCGGCCACATAGTGTGGTTTGATTAAGTCAATTGAGACAAATCTTTTCTCCTTTTTCCCGGCAAGAGGCGGCAAAAGTACAGTTCTTGTTCCTTGAATTGCTAGGACAGGTACAAGCTTTCTGTATGATGGTCCAAATTCTTTTTTGTCTGCTATTTTTTCTCTGACCAGATCCCCGACCTTTGGGATCCAGCCAGGTCTTGCCGTGTTTGCCTTGACTTCCCCAGTGGCGGTCTGTTTTAAGTGGACGTTGCTTTGTTGTGTCCTGGATTCACTTAGATCCTGTAAAACAGCCAAACGATCATGGATATCAAAGGGTTTCTTATCCGCCACTGCGCTTTCACAATAAAGATCAGGTACCCACATTCTCGTCCCAAATAGGACCTCATATGGAGTGACACCCCCTAGAGAACTTCTTGGCTGGTTATTGAGTGCCCGTTGTACCCCATATAGGTGATTGACCCAACTACTGCCCTTGCCTAATACCCTAGCTGTTAAAGATTGCTTTAAGTCCCAGTTTTTCCTCTCCACAACCGAATTTCCCTCAGGAAGGTACAGAGAGGAGTACCGCAATGCCACACCCATACAGTCAGTCAGTCAGTCAAAAATACTTTTATTGATTCGTTAAAAATCATAAAAGGATGGCAAACCATCATAAAACACTATACTTTAAATGAGCATTTTTTTTAAAACATAAAAGAGAAAAAAGGCCTTAGGGTCATGGCCACAATTAAAAAACTAACGAATATTACAATATATTTAGAAATGTCAGCCAGCAGATTATTTATTGGCTTCTTGGCATGAATCAGTTTTTTCCAGTTCCTTTGCTGCTATTTTCCAGAATTTTATGGCGCTACAAGACAGGGGAATCGAAAACCCTCCAAGACACCTGATGACTGCGGCTCTACATGTTCTTATCTGTTCATTCCTTAAAATCTCCCGAAGAATGGATTTACGGGTTTTCAGTAAAAAAGGGCAAGTACATAGTAGGTGTAGTAGGGACTCCTCCCCTTGACCACAGAGGCGACATTCCTTAGATGGCCATGTATGTTTCCATGTTGGGGTCAAATCCTTTGAGGGGAATGATCCCATTCGTAGCAACATCAGGTAGTGCTTTTTATGGTGGGAGAAATGTTCAATCAGATACTGTTGCGGCTTCAGCCTCTGGTAGGCCTGTATCACCGCCCAGGCATGATTTTTTTTGCAAAAATCATTTTATCAGTTGTTAAAGAGATCCGCTTGATTGCAGTATTCACCACGCTTTTAAATCCAACATACGTTATTGGTGTTAACCAGGCCTCCTCTAGCTGTAATGCCGACGAAGCTTCCTTCAGGATTATCGTGATTGAATTAGCTTGTCTTCCTTGATTTTCAATCTCAACCCAACAACGGCGGGCTAGAGTGTTATCTTCTGCCTCCCTCATCCTCCAAAAATACTTTACTAAGGCACCTTGTCTGGCCATGATCTGATTTTTTAGTCCAAATTCTAAACGAATTTGTTCCTGTGAAGTGCGTAGCGGTATTAAAAACAGTCTTTTGAAAAATATAGATTGTGCTGTATTTAATATTGTAGCATCTTTAGTATTCAGGAGTTCTGAGCCATACGAGATGGAAGGTAGAAATTTTGCGGCGATCACTTTTAGCAGATGACCGGTAGAGCAACCTATGAGTTTTTTTCTCAGGATTTTGAAGGTAAATAACAGTTGTTTAGCTTTTGTGCGTCCTTGTTCCACGTGTTGCTTAAGGTTGAGCTTGCAGTCTAACAGGAAGCCTAGATATTTATAGGAAGCAACCCGGGCCAGCGATTTGTCGCCCAATTTCCAAGAAAAGGTGTGCCTTTTCAATAATTTATTATGTTTTGAAAAAAACATTACTTTTGTCTTTTGATGATTGATCGTGAGTTGGTTCAAGGTAGTATAGGCTCCTAATACACCCATACCTTCCATGGCCTCTTTGTAAGCCCGAGAGCTAAACGCCAGGCCACGGTCAGAATGTAACGTACCAACTGCGTATGTCCCTATAAAGACTCGCAAATATTTGATTACATATCAAGCGTCAGCCGAGCGCTGAGGCCATACCCATCGGAATCTAGAGCAGGAATCCACTGCAACCATGATATACTTGTAAGCCCCATCAGATTGTAAGGGGCCGCAGTGGTCCAGATACACACATGCGAGAGGTTTGTCAGGTATCAGTAGCGGTGTCTGCGCCAGGCGTTTTTATGGTGGAGCCCTTCATGTCACATTTCAAGACCTAGTCCTTAGTTTGTTTTGCTAGACCTGGCCACTAATAGCGCTGTTTCAGTGGCGAAATAGTAGCTGTAACGCCTGTATGTGCAGAACCCAAACCCTCGTGTGCCTACGATCCATATTTGGTATTACTCAATCCCCCACTCCAGGAATCTGAGCATATGGAATGTTGTTTGCATCTAACTTGTAGGAGTACTTGAGTGGAAATTTCTTTGGTACTGCTGAGCTGCCTTTGCGTGAAGCAATGACAGCAACCATAATTTCACCATCTACCCTCGTTTTAGAACGAGTGATTGCAGCTACGGAAGCCGTTCGCACAGCCCCCTTTGCGGCTTCATCAGCCAATGAATTCCCTTCAACGTGAACGCCATCACGTTGATGACTCAGTGTGTGTATCACGTGAGCCCATGGTAGTTCGTTCTTCAACTCAACTACCTGTTCCCATAGCATTTTATGCTTAATTGTGCCACCTTTTGCGTCTTTAAACCCGTTTTGTTCCCAATTATATAAATATTCATTGTATGACTGCACACAGTAAAAGGAATCACACACAATTAGTGTGGGGAATTCGTGATCCATATTTAAGTGCCAGTATCAGTGCTTTTAACTCTGCCAACTGAGCCGTGCAGTCTCCTAGATATTGCGTCTTGGTGCAACTCGGATGGAACTTTCCATCCCGCATGCGACCTTTAACGATAGCACATGCCGCACTGTATTGTTGCTTACTCCCTACGGCCGGTTGAGCAGATCCGTCAGTGTAAATAATATATTCATACTGATCGTGAGGCAAAATCTCATTTGGTAGAGGATATTCTTGTTCGTATTGCAGAAATGCTTGTGTTTTTAGATTTGGGTCAAATCTGTATTCAACGTCTATTGCAGTAAGAGAATTAGCCCATTGTATCCATCTTGGATGTAAGGCTTTTGCATTTGGAATGCTTGCCTTTGTAACAGCTTCTAAAGCTGGTACTGGGGTTACGACAATTATGCGCTTCCCGAGCCAGGGCTCTTTCTCTTGCTACAGCGGTCTTACCTGCTGTCAGGATTTTTTCTGTTGAAGTGAAATGCATTTCTGCGCTTGTGTACAGGTGTGATTTGTATGCAATTGGTACCGTTTCTCCTTCATTGAAGGTTAAGTAGGTGTACCCGCATTGACCCGCTATTATTCGGATCACCAAGTTGTGTACGTTTACGCGTGTCTGTAAGTGTTTGGGAGCGATCATGTCTTCTTGTAGTGAATGTAGGATGTTTGTGTGTTCCTGTGTCCAATGTCTGACTGAAAAGTCAGGTTTGATTAAGTCGTAGAAAGGTTTTACTCTTTCTGCGTAATCTAAAATGTATGTTCTGCCGAGAATTTAGGAATCCCAGTATTGATTGTAGATTTTTCAATGATTTTGGTGTTTGAAGCAGCGCACACTTTTCTAAAAAGTTAGCTGCCAGGCTTTTCCCTTCACTTGAAAGCTCATATCCTAAAAACAGGACACTGAGGTGGGCTATTTTCGATTTCTTAAAATTAACTTTATAGCCCTCCGAGGCGAATCTCATAATAATGGTGCTTACCCTGGTCAAGTGCCTTTTTAAGTCATCATCCGTCAGATAAATATCATCCACGTAGGACAATGCTTCTTCATCAAAATTTTGGAGCAACTAGGTTACTCTTGCTGAGAATACCCCCGGGCTGTTCTTATACCCCTGGAGGAGGTGACAAAATTGTCGCTGGGACCCCAACGCTGAGAATGCGGTCAAATACCTGCTTTCAGGCGCTATATTTTGGCAGAAAAATCCATTTGAGATATCAAGTGTTGTTTTGTATTTTTACCGCACAATGTTATTCATTAATGTGGCACTGTGTGCATTTTGGACAGCGAATGTCTTTGTGCAAGTGTTTAGATGTCTGTAATCTAAAACTAGACAATATGTATTGTCAGGTTTCATGACTGGAAACAAAGGATTGTTCATTGGTGAGGTGCATGTTTCAATCACCCCTTGGTATTCAAGTTGATCTAAGATCTCCCTGACCTGTTTTTTAGCTTCTTGCTTTATTGGGTATTGCCTCTGAGCATTTGGTGAAACTTTTAACGGGATCACGTGGTGGGTTGAATCCTCACTTCAACCGGCATGATTTTTGTATAGTGCTGGAGCTAGGGCAACCGCCCAATCCTGTGCATATGCATGTTTAAGATGTATGGGAATGAGGTCAGAGAATGCTGGAAAAATTACCGTTTCTCCCCTAGGGCACTCCATAACAAATGCTGGCGGCCAATCTTGTTCGGCTAATAGGATGTCATAACCAGATGATAGGTTTTCCCAAAAGAGACCTTTAACTTCTCTGGGCTTGTCCCCCTCCATTTGGAGTGTTATTTTGTGTAACTTATGTGGGACGTTCACCCTTGTATCTGGTGTTTCCACCGTGATGTAATCATTCAAGTCCGCTGTCACCAGATATTCCACCAGGTTCTGGCGAGCTATTGTTACTTCTGCCGCACTGTCTAGCATCGTCAGAGCCCATTCCCCATTCAGAAGCTGCATCCTCAGAATTCTGGACATGTCCGATCTTTAGCCCTGCAACCTTCTTCTTCTTAAACTGAGGTTTAGATTTTGGCTTTTCTTCTTTCTTGGAAGTATAGTCCTGAGCGTGCTGCTTGTCTCTCGACTTTGTACGCTCTTGTTTATGTTCTGATCGTCCTTCTCTCTCTCTCTGAGTTTTTCGTCGAGCCCTGAAAGGAACGAGAGGAACGTGTATCAGTATCCCGATACCTGTCAGGTTTCCTAATATTATCCCTATTCCTGAGATTATACCTCTTTTCAGAGGGCTCCTGTGGAGGAGATCTACCTCGGGATTCAGATCTGTTTCCCTTAAAATGTTGTTGTTTTTTACTATCCCACTTTTTTTTTTTAGAAGAAGTAGGTGTCTGCTTGGAAGTGTCCTTTTCAGGTCTGCCCATCAGTTGTGGTTTTGAAGCTTTCCCACCCAAACTGTCTCTGCCTAATTCTGCATACGCAGTTTCAATTATTTTGGGCAGTTCGTGTTGTTGATCTAACGGACTGAACTCCCTTAGGCATTGGCGGATTGCCACTGAAGCTGCCTCCCCTTTAATATTAGCTAGTATTATGGCTGATACCTGGTCGTAGTTATTTAGTAACTTCATCCCTAAGTTCAGAGCAGGCTCTGCTCCGTACTCATTTTGTATTTGTCTTAATACATCTGGTATCACTGCTAATGAAGGAATACCATGTGTCCTGGTATATATGGCAGCAAAGACTGTACCCCAAGTGGTACAATCCTCTACTTGTGGTGTTATCCCCATGGGCAAGCAGATTGTTAGCATTCTGTGTTTTTCAAACGGAGTAGTATTTGGCCTCGAGCTGAGTTATTTTCTGAGCTACCCAGAATGGCATTTGTTCACGTTTCGTGGGCATCTTGCCCATTACTGCGTGTAATGTTTGTGGTGTGATTTTAGTTGCTGTACCCTGAGATTGAGTTCCATTTGTTGCAACTGATGTTGGTTGGACTGTTAAAGTCCTCATGACGAATTGCGTCAGGTTTCTGTAGATTTTAATTAAATCTTTGTGTTGTAAGAGTAAGTCTGGCTGTGGTATTGTTTCAATGTCAGGATGTGGTGTGTATGCCGCTAATATCGGCCATGTTGCCCCGTCTCCTCCGAGCGGGCTATCTTACTATGTGTCTTATATGGGGTAGGGCGCCTTTAAACCAGTATAGGTGTTCCTGGTACGTGAGTGGAACTTCTATGTCCTCACAAGGACCATATTCCACTGGTGCATCTCCTTCTACATAGTAGTGAAATGTCTGTGTTCTTGCATCTGCTTCCGGGAATGTAACCCACGAATAGAATACCTCTGTTTTATTTGATTTGTGTGCCTCAATTACGAAAGCTACTATACCACCCCTAGGTGTAAACCATATTCTAGTAGTTTTAGGGTGATAGTACGTCTGAATTTAGGTGCAATGAGAATTCCATCCACCTCTTCATCCCCTGTTGAGAGGCGTCTAGCCACCACCAGGTTATCTGGGTTGGTTGCGTCCTCAGTCATTTTGAAAAGGAGAACTTTGTTCAAGGGAACTAAGATAAGGTGTTATGCACAATTTTAGGAACACTATGTCCTTCAAGCTTGATTAACCAGCAGCTAATAAATAGGATGTTTCGCCTAATCAGCTGTGGCGGAATTTGTGCCCACCCACTCCAGACGTCTCTGGCGTTTTGTGAGTAGGGGTCTCTGAGAATTAGCATGACTGAACTACTCAGATTCTACTGTTAAATAAGTACCCAACTAACGTTGGCGGCGCCATGTCGTGTAGTTCCTATATTACCCATACAGGACCTGCGCGTTCGGCTAACAAACTGCGGGTTTGGTGGCAGACTGATTCTGAGCACCCCCACCGAGAATGTTAGCCTGTTTGCATAAGCTAGCTCACAGTGCCACTAGTGTCTCCTCCTATCGGGGAGAGAATAGTTTCTGGCAACCTTAGAACATAATAACCCTGATCCCTCAGGATCGTGGAAACAATGTACTACTTTTCGCTCAGTCACTCGTGCTTACTTATCTTGTCTCAGAGATACACAGAATAAACAGCCTGGGCGTTTCAATAAGGGTTTATTGAACAGTTGTATTCTTGTGTAGAATATATGAGCTGCAACAACCATTAGACAGTAGCAGAGATATATGATTAGCAGTACAGTGAATATAAATGGATAGTACAGTTCTACCATTTTGCAATAAGCATAAATGAATGCATGAATATAAAATGCAGGATAAAAGAAAGCGCGTACTCCTACGATGCCTATCTAGATGTACCCAAGTGTACCTAGCATATGAGTAGGTGTGAAGCCAAGAATCCCTCTAAGGTTTAGTCGAACTCCATTACCTGAAGTGTGAGAATGTAGGAGCCCTTCTTGGTCTCGAGTTGGACACCCCGCGAGGGATGTACAGACCACTGTCAGCTGGAGTGTCTGCATGCAGGAGCCTCAGCGTCTCTGGTCAGTGTGTCGGCCTGGAAGTCTCGGTGCCCTCTGTCTAACACTAGCAAGAGGTGCTGTATTTATACAGAAAGTATCTAGGGTTCCTTTGCCCCTTGTTGCTTGTATTAGCCATTGTTTGGTTTGAGGATGACGTATGGGATGAACCGTGTACGAAGATATGGGGAGGAAGGTGGTGTAGCCCCAGCCTGGTTTCCAAGAACCCTTATGAATATTCATTCATACTGTGTGAGTCTATTGATGGAGTTATAGGACTCTATTGTTCAGGAGAAACCCTCCTTCTGCACCCAGGACTAGAACTAGGTAAAGGTTCAATCCTAAAGGCTCATTACTGTGTAGTATAAGGGGGATAATGTAGGTGATGGTGTATGATATTACCCGGTCATATATTAGGGTTCCTATATGAAACATAACAATAATAAGTGGCTGCCGAGCAGCAAGCTTGCATTCTTTAGCAGAAGAGGAAACGTTCCTCAATCACAGAGGGCCCATTTTTCAGCTCCTTTTTCTTTTTTTATACTGCACAGTTGAAAAAGCTGGGAATGTTTTAAAAAAATGATCAAAAGGCTTTGCAAATTTAGACACCTCTGCTCACAAGAATTCAGGTTAAAAAATAGGTCTAACAGTAGCATACAAACAACTAGAGATTGGTGGCACACAAGCAGGAATTATCCATAGAAACAAGAGCCATAGCCCGGAATTAGCTCTTGGAAGACAACACCATGGTATGTGGGGTTCCTTGTGCGATGGGAACACAAAGAAACCACGGGGACACAGGCAGGGCAAACAGATACAAAATATACTACAAAAAAGGAAAAATTGAGGGGGAAAAAGCACAAAAACTATAACCAAGACAGAAACCATTAAAGCAGATAAGTGACCAAATAATTGGAGGCTATTTTCTGGGCTGCCTCCAGACTAGAGAGAAAGTTTAAAATGATCCATCTAATTTCGTGGAGTCGGCTACAGAAAAAAAGGAAAGGAAAATGTCTTTACCCAACTAATAACGAAAGGGTCCTTATTTGTGTTGCCACTCAAATATAAGAAGGGAAAGCCAAGGCCAGGATGTCAGCAATTTAGATAGAAAATATTACATTTTCGATTCATACCTGTATCAGGGGTGTAGCTAAACAACCGCACTTTGGAGATGAGGAAAAGCTACAATTAAAACTGCTAAAATAGATCTTAAAATTGCAATGCTATGATGCACTAACAAGGATAAAGCATAATGTCATGACAGCTTGTCAGTCACACTTGTAGAATGCCACACCTTTTAGATGTTAGTTGGCGGCAGACCGATGACACTGATAAGATGCTTGATTAGATAAGTTTGAGGTTTTTTTAGGTTACTTTGGAAAAGTGTGATTTGGGAAAGGAACCATAGAAGCCATAAAATCAGTGTACATGCTGCGAGTTTTAAGATATTAATCAATTGTACACTCCAATAAGATTGAAATAAGGGACTAGGCAAGAATGCCTATTGTCTTTTATCTTTATTCACCATATATGTAAAGACTTTCAGAAAGGTACACAAGATCATACCTTTTCCCCATGGAGATTGGACATGGAAGATATACCGATATACAGATGACATTTGACTACATACAAGTCATACCCTTCTTGTACACATTGAAATCTACAAATAGGAAAGTAGTACCCTTGGATATAATTGACTCCAAAACTGTCAGATACAGTTAAAGGCAAATTCTGGTAGGCTACGGGAAAAATGAATTTCACATCAAATAAATACAGCAAACATACGGTTACTGAACTAAATCAATTTAATATTTGAGAATCTATTAATGCATCTTAGTTGGGCACTGCCAGAACTTCCATTATTCTATTGGGCTATCATGGCCAAGTAAGTATGTTAAAGATTTAATGAACGTCAAGAAGGCAATATAGAAAAACTACTAATATCACAAAAAAGTAACTCTGGCTCAATCAAACTGTTTACTCTGCTATGCACCAATGCTGCTTTGTTTACAAAAGTAAGGCTGAAGATATTCAACTTAATTCTGGTATCTTGGAATATTCTAATTCTAATTAGGCATGTAGCCTGTGCAGAATATACTGCCTCATATGCAGACATTAGATGTAAAAACACTGGCAGATGAAGAAGATGCAACACTCCCAGAAAGAAGACGATATGGCAATAAGGCAGACTATGAGACACTGGGGGATTACTGGCTATGTACAAGTGAGACAACACAAGACACACTAGAAGTGAGAATATAAGGATAGCAGAAGTACTATTATTGCTAGTGTAATGAACAACTATCAGAACTAGTCAAGGACCGTCAGGAAGATATTCTTCAATAGGATATTGGTGGCCACTGCAGTCATAATTAACACTGCCAGATCCCAAAATAATTTTGGCTAAATTAATTTTCTTGTTCAAAGTAACAGATTAAGCATCATTTAAAGGATTATATGACAAAGGTGGCAGAATCCTAATTTTGTCAAATATGCAACAGCTGAAACATTAAAAGTGTTTGAATGCTCTACCTATTTTGTAACTATTAACATTTTTTGAGGTAACTTTAATGTTCTTTATTTCTGACATTTTAGTTTCTTTCTCATGTTCTTTCAGTCTCACAGAATGACCAAAAGATTTTCACTTTGGGCCTGAGTCAAAAACATTTTAATCAAAAGTCAGAAATGTTATCACACAAGTCTATGAAGAAATGGGTTATATGCTGTCTCATTCTCAAATAAAAACAAATAAAAAAGGAATACATGATTAGTATTGGAGTTCACAAAAATATGAATCCACATCTAATGAAAAAACAAAAAATAATAGGAGACCAAGATTATTTATTCTGAGATTAATCACCCATGATTAATCTTAAAGTGAGTAATGAACCATGACCACATAAAACCGATCAAATACAGGGAAGGCAGGCTGCACTCTCATTCAGCTCACCAAACTCTGCTTTGACTCATTTGTTTGTCTGCACATGAGGAAAAAGAGAGAACACCTAGTCATTTAACTAGCCCAATTCCAAACAGTATCAAACCACTTACAAAATCTAATGCGAGGTCAGGTCTAAATAAATGTGTTGTTTCTGATTTCTCTGTAGGCCAGCGATACAGCCTCTGCTGGGTTCCATCTGAATAAGAGCTACTGGTTATAATAAAGGCCAAAGCTTGGCGCATAGACAACAGTGTGGGAATCTACATTCCATAGCTATAATGAAATTGTATGCACAAAGAGTCATGGTGGAGACCCTATTTCGTTAAGTTATGATGTTGGGACTGAGCCTTCACACACAGATTCGAAACTCAGCCTCAACACTGGACTCAGACATGGGAGTCCTCTTCTGTTGTGAGATATGCTAATTAATCCCAAAGGAGACACTTTATGTTGAATTGATGATTGAATGTTGTTCTTTTCCAGGCACTTTTCACACATCTTGCTATGCCAAAGGTCACCCACCTTCCATTGTTGGCAAAGCATGGATTACATCATGTTCATGATCTGCAAATCAATTACTCTGGATCAGTTTAGATAAGATCAGATTGATATAAGTTTCCAGTGTGAGTACAGTAAGAGTGTGGGTGCCAACATGCTCAGCCGGGGACGAGCCTGGGGCTGTGGCAATGCTGGTGGTGATCACAAGCCATGCGAGTAGTGATCTCACCATCCCCCGCTTGCAGACGGTGTTGGTTGTCTTTGCCTTTTTTTGTCTCTTTTCAGCTCACTGTCCTAACGTGCGCAGTGACACTAGTAGCTTGGGGGATGGGTGGCCCTTGACAAGGACTACGCACTGCTTGTGCTGCCTGCACCTGGATCCCGCTTCAGAAACTAAGCGGGGCTCCAATGGAGGGCCAACAACCCCCACAGGCACTGCGCAGATTGCCACAATACGAGCGCAGCCCATGCACTAAAGGACCGCTTTTGGCCCCACACACCCCGCGGCACTAACTTAAAGATTACTGAGGCCTGCCATCTGCTCTTGCTGCCCGAAGCTGGGCCCTAACTGTGAAATAAGATTTGGGGCTCTGAAAGCTGGCCCCTCGTCCCCCACCGATACTGCCCAGGCTGCCTCAATGTGTGTGTGGCCTGTTGGGGGAGAGGAAATCAAGTGATGTCCACTTCTGGCTCCATGTGTCCCACCCCAAGACTTTTGCCGCAAGCTGAAAGGAGCAACTTGGACTACTGGGCACAACACCTCTGAATTATGCAGCCTGAGGCCCCCGCCCTCTCCAGAGGTGAATGCTAGAAAGAGGACAGATATAACAATATTTTTTGAGCACCATCATATTTGGCAGTGAAACATCCCCTTCTCTCTGCTTCCCTCCAAGAGTTTGGTGAACTGATTGAGTCTCCAGCTTCAGATACAGGATGCATGGGGAGGAGGAATGGGACCTCAGGAGCTGAGGGTGTGTGGTTGGAGTCCTATCCTCCTATCGACCGACCAGCACTTAGACAAGTGATGATCAACCAGTTGCCCCCCCCCCCCCCACGTCTGGGTACCCCAGAAAAGTGCACAACAGAAGCCATGGCCCAATCTTGCAATTTGATGCGTGCATGACGCATTCATGGGCTCCTGTCAAATGACAATTATGGTTAAAGGCAATTACCAGTCGCAGGCTACGATGAAATGGTATACAAGGGGGACCCAAAGTGAAAGTGATGTCCTTGTGGCACCGGATGGGGCCAGCTTGCACACAAAGAGAACATGACATTATCGACCAAAGCAATCTTGCAAGCCATCAGTGATACCAGGCTACCGGATGGAGGAAATACGAACTGACTTATGCCTACTATGACACGACCTCCAAAAGACAACAAAGAGTGTGATTGAGGCAGAAACACGAATTTCAGAGTCGGAGGGTCAGATCAATCAGGTCCAGGCAATGCAAGCCACAATGTCAAAGCTTTGAGAAGTAACTAAATACCTGGAAAAGAAAGCTGAAGATGCAGAGAGGAGATCCAGGAAAAATAGCATCAGGATAGATGGAATACCAGAAGAAATGGAGGGCACATGTGCAGAGCGCTTCCTCACAGACGGGCTACCCCTGGGCACCACTGTATTGCTCGTCTTCTCAACTACAATGACAGAGCTGCTATCCTGAGAAAAGACTGTGTGCTCGACTTCGTCATATGTGAAAACTATAAAATCATGGTGTTTCCTGACATATAGATGTGGTACAACATCAGGGACATGCTTTCATTGAGGTAAAACAGAAACTCAGGGCGATGCAGTTAGAATATGTCTTGATGTAGCCAGCTAAGCTCTGAGTCAACTTCAGCAGCAAGTCTTTCTTCTTTGATACCCCTGATGCTGTATGGGACTGGCATGAAGAGAGGAAAGTACTACAAGGACACCAAATAGGATCCAGTACAGGGTCTATAGATGTGGGGGCAGGGGGATGCCACAGCAGAAAAGTGCCCAATGACGTAGAGGGAGATGGAATGAGAGCCCTGCATGGGACAGCAATGGTAGAGATGCAAGTGACTCAGCTGACCAGGAGGTGGTGTTGTGCATCTCAAGGACCCCTACCACTTGATAAAATAGAGGGATCTGTTCCCTCTCAGGACCCATTAGACTATATTCCATTTGCAGGGTTAACAGGAGAAGCTGAACTGAGAAGTAGAGCTGACTAGCTAGGGTGCCACTGACTCAGTTAGGACACAGTCCTTCGCTGACTCAAGTGACAATCAAATACAGTTGTATAAATTTGGGGTGCAGATGTCAGCGTTAGTAACATGACAACTTCAGATGGTGGATGTGAGGTGGTCACGCTTGAGCAGCTACGTACACCCTATTAGTTAGGTAAATGCATTAAGTTGTTCTGTTTTCTAGGAAGGAAGTGTAGGGAGTGAGAAGTTGGAGGAATGTGAAGGTTGTGGTTCTAATGCAGATATGTCAAATGTTGGATCTAATTTTTAGTTTGTTCCACTACAGGTATAAGCTGTTGCAAGGCTCACAGTCGGATGCTTTTACAATTCCAGTACCTAATGTCTTTTCGTTACAAGTGCCCGTGGAGAGACATGGAAGGAATTGCTGCCTTTACCCCAAGCTATGATGGTCCCGAAAGACACACCACTTTCAAGATATACATGACCCCAGAGACCAGAGGCTCTCCCTAGTAGCTCAGTTGCAAAACACATTGCCACCCAAAGCATGTCCATAGGTTAATTCTGAATAATCTTTTCAAACATAAATGGATTTAATAATGAAATATCAAATGGATCAGTTATGCTCTATGCCAAAAAGCACACTACTGCTCCAGTAGACACACTTTCTTTCTTAGCAGATATTGGTACACAAGGGTATTCCAGTCAAGTTTTGCATGAGACACAGGAGGGGCTGCTATCCTGCTGCAGAAGACATTCTTTGTTACTCTATCAGACACTGGGTCAATTCCTCGTAGTGAGAGGGTGAGTGGAGGGACACCTGTGGACACTTGCTAGCTATACTTACCCCTTGGCTTGCAAGAGGACACACTTAAGCACATTTCCAATTCCATATTAAATACACCACCAGGGATGACAATCGAAGGTGGGGATTTTATCTAAGTAATGAACCCAGCACTAGAAGTCTACAGCACAGCCTGCGAGTAGATCACTCGCCTTAAGCAGGTGGACGAGCTTGTTGGATCTTATGGCGCTGCTGGCATGGGACCGATGAGCAATTTCCTTATTATTTGAACGCACACAGCTCCCATTCACACATCAATTATATTTTCGTTCCAGCAGCAGATTCCACAACTATCGCTCAGGAGCGTATTCTCCACAGGGACTTTCAGACCACTCACCGATGGAGTTGTGCCTCCAAGGGGGGGGAATGGTGGCCCAAAAGGAGTATAGCTGCTGAAATCCTGGTGGCTGCAAAACGATCACCTTGCCGACTTGCTCAGAGATACAATTGCAGAGTATTTCAAATACAACATGGGCTCAGTTGCTTTGCAAGCATCCCTTTGGGAAGCATTTAAAATGGTTGTAAGAGGATGTGCCATATCTTATCTGACCAAGTAATGCCGACTAGCTTAAAGAATCAATTGCAGAGTATTGCGAACACTAGGGCTCAGTTGCTTTGCAAGCATCTGTTTGGGAAGCATTTAACCAGTTATAAGAGGGAGTGCCATGCCTTATTGTTGAGGTAAACATAGGGAGAGGGAGAGAGGTGGGGGAGTTGGAGGTGAAGATTAAGCAACTGAAGATGCAACCTAGTCACATGTAGGAAGAGAAAAAACCTATCTTGCTGAAAACACTTAAAAACACCCTGAGGGATAAAATGCTAGACTTGGCCCACTATACTTGGTTGCATTCCCACCACAGAATATATGAATGGGGTGAAAAAAAACAGCCAAAGTATTCTATTGGCTTGATAAAAGAGAAATTGAGACAAGGCTGATGGTCCCCTTAACACAGGAATAGTCAGGACAATTGGTCACTAATACCATTGGCATTGCAGAAGCTTCTGCGAAGTATTATGCAGCACTGTACGCTAGGCAGGACCACCTGCAAATAGAACCAGAGCGTCCAATAGCATCAAGCCTCATTATGGAGGCCCTCTCAGAGGCAGATTATGCTGCGCTAGACCGCCAAATACTGCTGAAGAATTCACTGGGCCATCATTGATATGCCCTCTGGTAAAGTCCCCAGACCAAATGGATTCCCACTGGAATTCCTTAAGAAATATGATTACCTACCATTACATGTGAGGGTGCTTTTAGAAGAAGCGTTTTCCACTGGCAGACTCTCGCGTGACCTGCGGGGTGCCATAATAACAGTAATTCTGAAACCTGGTAAACCCCTCACTCAGTGCTCCTCATAGGGACCCATATAGTTGATAAAGGTTGAAGCAAAGCTTCTTGCTTAAATTCTCGCCACAAAACTGGCTAAAGTGATACACACTCTGGTATATAGTGATCAAAACGACTTCATGCCTGATGGGAGCAGTAGGTTTTGTCTCCCACGCCTTCATGTGGCCTTAGTGTGCTCAAGTGAGGTTGATGGCCTCACAGGCCCCCAGTCAGTGGACTGAGAAAGCATTTGACAAAGTCCATTGGCTTTCAAAGCACTAGGTACTACGGATGAGGGCCTTTGGTCCCAGTTACCTGAGGTATGTCACAATGCTTTACAAGGACGTTTGGGAGGAAGTCAGGGTAAACCGAGTACTGTCCACCCCTTCCCCAAAGCATGCAGTACATGCCGGGGCTGACCACTCTTATTTGCATTGGCGATGGAACCTCTGTCAGAGTGGGTAAGTGGGGAGATGCAGCCGGTGAGTTTCCAGTAGAACAGGGGCATGGGAGAAGAGTGTTGCTTTATGCAAATGACCTACTTCTCTATTTCTAATGGCCTGCTCAATCAATCCGGCACATAATTCAAATGTTCAAGGTATATGGAAAAGCGTCAGGCCTCTGAGTAAACTGGACAAAATCCACTTATTTGACCGTGAACCGCAGATCGCAGAAGATCTGCTTGGCACCAAGTTGTGTCGCAGATGGACGTTTTAGGTATTTGGGTATGATGGTAGCCAAAGATGAAGAGAGATGCTAGAAACTGAATATCGTTCTGCAGCTTCACCAAAAAAAAAAGGGAACTGGTGGGATTGGCAGCCTTGCCCCTCTCCATTAGGAGGAGGAGAGCTCTGATTAAAATGGTTATATTTCCTCTGCTCATCTACATTATCCAAAATGTCCCCTACACACTTACAACCCAGTTCTTTCAACTCCTCTGGTCACTACTTTGTAATTTCTTATGGGCTGCCAGCACGCGTTGGGGCTCATTTGAAAAATTTGTTAAATCTACCTACAAAGGTGGGTTGGAAATACCTGATGTACAACAATATTACTGGGCCTCGCAGCTGGTCACAGGTAATAAATGGGTTTTTATGACAGATTAGACACTGCCGTACAATTGGAATTAGGCCTCCTGGAGTCACACAATTTATTTACTCTATTATGTGGAGCTCCTATCCCACATGCTATGCCACACATCACAAAAACCCTACTGATAACCTGGAATACAGCCTTGAAGCGAATTAAGTGGGAAGGAAGGCTACAAATGAAATCCCATTGTGGTATGGGTCATGGCCTCCACAATTACGTATCTTGCAAGGTTTTTATTTATGGGAGATCATTCATATCTCTAAACTATGGGAAGTGTGGCCTCGACCCATGTTGAAGCATATGAGCCACTAGCAAATGAATTCTTTTTCAGTAAAACTAAATTTTTTAGATTCTAGCAACTTCGCCATGCATTGCCGCCCTATAAAGAGAAATTAGGGGCAGTGCCCGAATTTAACCAGTTAGAAAGTAAAATAACAATGGAGAAACTGGCTAAAAAGAGTATATCCAGGATCTATGTAATCCCTGCTGCTCAATGTGCCAGATCCTCTTCTACAATTGAGGGTAAAATGGAACCGGAACATTGTGCAGCTTGAAGGCAATCAATGAGTAGAGGCAAAAATGGCCTTGCTCATTCTGCCCATTGCCTCCTACCTGAGACTTATATAATTTAAATATTTCCATAGAGTGTACTATCGCCTGACCAGGTTTTTGTGGATGAATAGAGCACACTCCCTTGTTGTCTGCATTGCACAAATGTGCGAGACACATTCCTACAAGTCATTTGGGCATGTCTGGATATTTTTACGTTTTGGCAGCAAATCGAGAGGGAACTGTAAGTAGTGGTGAGCCACCCAGGGAAGTTAGCCCCCAAAACTACTCTTCTAGGGATTATCTATGGCTGGGAGGGTACATCAAGTTCTAAAATTCTATCAGGGACTGGATTCCTAGTAGCTAGATGGGATACTGCATGGAAATGAAGGTGTATGGACCTCACCCTTCCCTGGTGGAATGCAATAGGAGTAAAGATAATTGTACATCTGCAGACAAAAATGTTTATGAGGCATTGATGTACAAGGAAGTACCCAAGTGGTAGGGAGTGGGCCTTCATGGATAAAGTTGAAGAACCTATATTTGCACCTAAATTATTGTCTGGTGTTCAATTTTAGATTTAGTTGGGTAGGGGCAGGAGAGGGGATGAAATCAATGGAAAAAGGTCGATGTATACCACTTTACGTTTTATGGCTCATTTGGTTGTAAGTGCTAAGGGGCTGAATTTATATCTAAACAGGTAGATATTTCAGCACATGGGTGACGGAGTATCTCTATCACCAAGATAATGTTCTCCCCCCCAAATTAATATGCGGGCAGACCTTAGGTTTAATCATGGCGGAGACTACTCTGACGGCCCTATGGAGTAAGGGTCATCGGAAGCAGACATCTAATTCCGCCCACCTAATTTACATGCTTGTAATTAGAGGTCAGTTTTCACTGCCTGCCACTGCCAGGAAAACCCTGGCAGTATGGGGCAGTGAAAACTGTTAAATGCTCCCCTCGACATGGGAGGGGACTCCCATAGCGAGAGGAGCATTTTATTTTTTATGTTCAAATCCCACCTCAGAAGCAATACACCAAACTGTAACATCATTGATAGGAACGCTGTGAAGTCGGTTCCTGCCAATGCTTCAGAAATGACTGCCATCTGGGTGGTCAGTTCTAAATTTGGTGGGCAGCACCTTCGTTGGGGCGACACAGTAATTTACTCCATTTCCCTGATGGAGAAATAAGCTGCCCGCCACAATATAAATCAGGCCCTATGTCTGTACTGTTTATAGGAAACAATTTAAAAAAATTACTAAAAAAAAAAAGAATTGGATGGTTACTGTTTGTGCATGGATGGGCAATAATTGGTTGCGGTGAAATACAGGTAAGACAGAAGATATGATCATTAAGATAGAGTCACCCTGGATAACCTAATTTTCTCATGATTTAAAGGGCATTTGTACTGGTCCAGTATCCAGTAAGAATATAATATTTTAAATATATTTCAGTTTTCTTTCTTTCTTGGATAAAAGCAGTTGCTAACTCTTATCAACATGACGTTCTTTATACGATTCTGCAGTCTCTTAGCTTATCTAGCCAGATACTGACAGTATACCAAGTCCCTATACTTATAGATTGCAACGGCCTGTTTAAGGGTTGAATGGTATTGGAAAATCCTCCAATTTCCAAAGGAAGTACTAAATTCACAGGAGAATCCAAAAGAGGAATTTGCTCCACCATTTTATCCTGAAAGGGGAGGAACTTTCACTAGTGGATTCTCCTCTTGATGTAGAGCAACCTTCAGAAATCAAAGAATTTTCCATACCATACAATTCTAAACCAGGTCCAAGATAATTCATCATATGCCACTAAGTGATCCAATATACAGCTCCCCAGACCATTTAGGCATACATGAAATGCACTAACTTGCGGATGAGCTTAGAGTTTTTTATCAAGCAGGGTAAAAGGGTTTACCTTACTGCTTTTCTGTGTTCTTCTTCCAGAACAGAAGATGATAATTACTGTTTCTTAATTTTGAAAGGAACAAATAGGGAACTCTTTTTCTTCGGTTTACTTCCTTTTGGAACAGGTTTCCACTATCCCAGTATGCTTTAAACAATGAGCCGTCTCCAGACGTAATCTCTGGTTCAGTAAATATCCCACTATACAACATTAAAACATCACTAGTGCAATTAGGTTCACTTTTGATGCTTTTCCTGATTTAAATCCCATCCCCGCAAAAAATTCCTCCTGCTTTGAGCAGGAGAAAATTTTTCACAGAAACTCATTAGGTTCTACTTGATGCATTCCGTCACCTGTCAATACTTGTAATCGGGCGAGGTGGTAAAACATGGGGATTTCGGTCCGGCTGACTTATAATGGGGCTCATATCTTTTTCACAGACATATTTTTCCACTGCCAGGGAAATTAAAACCTGGTCAATTACTGAGGATCCATCCTGATTCCTTCAGACTGATTAGCTGACTCCTGTTGAGAGCCCCAGCACTACTTTTTCCACAAATTAACCACTGGCATGACCGAGATTTTCAGTATTTTGGTTAATTAATTTTCCATAGATCAGACTTATTATGGTCCTATTAATTTACTAGTTCTGACTAGTTCTCAATTAGAGAGAACAAGATGAAAATTGATATATGAGATTTGGTTTCTTCCTGAGCATAGTAACTTGCAATGAGCGCTTGGGACACTGGTATAAAAAAGTATGTGCTGTTGACAGATGAACAGAAAAGCATATTCCTGAGTCTTGGTATTGGCCCCTATCTTTGACCCCTCAAATGTATTGCTTTCATATATGCTTTCACTAATAGAATAAGAAGAGTCTAAGAAATGTTCATAGGATCTTATTCAGCATTCATCCGCCTGTCAGTAACATTACCTATTTATATATACTAAGGCCAGGTATTGGGGAGGGAGCGGGGGTAGGCTATGAGTGTAAAGAAAATTAAATGTGTAGGCTGAACATTAGGGCTGCCAGGCTTGAGATGACCATTGGTCATATCAAGGGAACCAGGTTCTAGGTTAAACAGTAGGAAATGGCCACTAAAGTTGATAAATGTCAAGGCTATTTGTTCTGGTTTCCATATTAGTAGCAAGGTGTTGAAGGACAATATGATCTTGTGGAGGGCCATACTGAAGCTAACCATGGAACTTCCTTATAGTGATTACATTAAGTTGAACCTGCATTCCCGTATTGCTCTTGCAGGTAAAACAACAAGCCATGGTAATGGCCCTATTGTGAAATTCACAAACCCAAACCCTAACAACTCTTGTGGGATTTTCAATTACTGCATAATCAGAACTTGATCTCAAGATGAATTGGCAGGTTTGTGGCCACTTCGATCTCCATAATAGAAATAAGGGAAGATCTAACTCACACCCATTGACAGCACAATGTCGACTTCCAGCATATAATAAGGGCAGCATACATTGGGGAGTATAGATTTACTATTCAAACTCTACAATAACATACTTTGACAATGTGTTGATAGTCAAGATTTTGCAGTTGATATAAGTGCAGGTCAATATAAAAACCTTCATATTTTGATAGGACACCCTCTCCCAGGTCACCAGTAATTGAGCTACTGGTTTTTATTTCATTGCTCATGTTAGAATAAAGTTCTGGGCATTCACAAACCTGTGGCTTTCTTCTTTAACCAGCTAACATATGTCACTTTTCTGTTTTAACCTGGTAAACACTACCTTATCACCTTTTTTTTTTTTAAAGCCATACTTGCAAGCACAGGAATATGTATACATTCTCAATTGTAGTATAAGCCTAAGGTATTTGGATGTATATATTTTGGGCCTGATTAACAAAGGTCCTCCGCACTCGTGGCAGAGACCCCACAGTCATGGGGTGTCTCCGCATTCGGGCAGAATCTCCGCATTGCATCGCGGCTGCTCCATTGAAGGCACTGGAAATTTGCTGAGCGCCCACCATGTTTAATGTGACCCCTCAGCAAGGGTTTTTTGATGTTCAAAAACAAACTCACATTCCCAACTCCATTCCCTGGCAGTCATGATCAGGAAAGAACATAAGGAGGACCATCTGCCTTAAATAGGATCAATGGTCTAAGGTACTTTGAATGGCGGCATAGTGTTAGTCGGGCAGTCGTTCAAAGGTTTCCGCTGGCAGGACGAGAAGAGCCGCGACTGGTGGAAACATTGCAGCTGCCCGGCTCTAAATAAAGCTGGCAGACTGCGAGTTTTGTGGAGAGGATACTCTGCCATGTTTTTGGTGGTAGACCCTGTCCACAAACTCTATATAAGGCCTCTAGTCTTTTAACCTCTTTTTATATGGCATTTCGGACCGAACGTATGCATTGTAGTAGCACTTCTTCAGACTACCTATAAACCTTGCCTATTTATTTGAAGATGTGGTCTTCTGAACTGTACACAATAATGTTAACAATGTGGACACAATACCTTATTGTATTTAGCCAAAGTTTGTGTTTATTGTCGCAAACAAAGAAATGAGGCCTCTGGGCTCCAGCATTTTACCCATGCATCTTGCCTAATCTTCTGCCTGCGTACAGTCATGCTTTCCATATAGGAAAGATACTTAGATAAGCAATTACAAATCCACTTGTACATGCCAAACAACAATTTTTCTTTTGGCTACTGTTCTTTCTATATTTAGAAACCACGTTGTTGGCAAGGGAATGGGTTTGAACAGGAACAAATTCATAAAGCAGTAAACAGAAACATAACAAGAAGCTTCTGCAATGTGTCAGCTTTCAGAATCTGATCCCCAATCAAGAAAAATGAATTAAACATAAATGAACGGAAGAGAAGATAGTATGAGAATGATGTTGCTTGGCGCCTTCGTAAGATTTTGCTCTTTACATTTGGACCTTAGCTTTCCAGAAGGGGTGCCCGCAGATTCCTTGCAGTTGTTATCAATGGCACCTAACCTGGGTCCATTTCTTATAGCATGGCTCCTCACATCTCCCTGCCATGGCTGCGAGAAGAGCGAACCCCCAATATCATGTCTCAGTTGCATTTGGAGCAGGTAAACTGCATGGCAGCCATCCAGATCACCACATACTAATAGGCCCTCCATATGTGACAGGAAGGCTGCAACCAGCTTATGGGTTCTGGAAGTTGGTGGCTTGTTTCTGTGCTCATGTGTCTTGGGGGAGTTTTGCCTTGCCCACAGGATACTGCATGGCTTACCCACACTAGCGAAGTGGAACCTCTACGTGAATTTGCCAGCCTCCACTTTACACTCCATGGCCAATGCAGGCATCATTCTGATTCCTCCAGCCATAAGCCATCTGGGCAGACTGTTGGGCTCTTACTCCTACTCCCCTTTGGACCCTACTGGAAGAGGACCTGCAGCCATGCTCCTCAATGCTCATGAGCCACCTGAGCATGGAGTGTGTGTCTTCTGGGCCCACGTCAGCACTGCAGCTCCGCAGGCCCGCTAGCTACAGCTGCAAAGGTGCTGAGGTCAGGTAAGCCATTATTTATATACATAATTTCTATTCAGGAGTTGTGAGAGGTTGCTATCCCGTGTGGGAACTGCTGTGCCGGGAGTCACCTCCAGCTGACAATTAACACAAAATCACTTGGATTCACTCCAAACAAAGTCCTTTCCTTCAAAGAACATGTCACCAAGAAAACCAAGACTTCATTGCATCAGCGAAACCCTTCCTACCTGAAACAGATTTCAGAACAACCATGCAAAGCTTGATCCTCTCTCACCTAAGTAAAGAAACTCCTCTTACCAGTTTTCACAACACCACACTCTCACCCTTCAAAGGCATCACGCACATAATGACCCATTTCATCAAGGGCCTCAAAAAGTTAGATATCTTCACACCAATACTGAAAGAACTACACTGGCTACCCCATGATCTTCAAGACCAGTTGCATTGCCTGCAAGGCCGTCAGAAACAAAGCTCACACATAGATGGCCAAGAAACTAACCACCTCCGATGGACAGTGCCACACCAGGCGCCAGGATGTTGCCAGACTAGAAACTAAGAAATACAAGAAGGAAAAGACCAGAAGACACACCTTCTCCATCGACTCACCTGTGAACTTAAACAAGATCCCTATCGACATAAAAACTCATCCTAAGCTTCTACAATTCAGGAAGAAGAAACACTGCCTCCTTATAAGCTAGGAACCTTCTCACCACCTACTTTATTGTAAACAATCTTGAATCTTATTATTGGGCTCTTGCAATCTGTTCAGTGCCCAATTTATCCCTAGCTAGGTTCATGCAACACAAATAACTTGTCTCCCCACGAGAATCAGGATCTAAAAAGAAGAATTTCTACACGTACCTAGGCCTCTGTATTCTCCCCAGTTAGTGGAAGTACGACGGTGCCAATGAAGAGAGGACTGCTGCTGTGAGGATTTAATGTCCAAGAAGTCTACCAGCCTCCTAGACGAGCTGCTCCTTGCTTCCGCACTTGCGTCAGTTAGGGTTGTGGCATTGTGCTTAACTAACTGAAGGCCACATGCAGCACAAGCGTGTCACAGACACAGCCTGGGCAAACCCTGTGTCAAGGTCGGACCCTTCTGGAACCTGTCAGAACCTGGGCTGGGACCACTCTCTTGGCTCGGCACTGCAATTACTTCAAAACAGAGCTAACAGAGGACATCAGAGGTTTTGGCAAAGACGTTGTACCTTCCACAAACTGAGGTATTGTTAGGTTGAATTCAATCCTTGTTATCCAAAAGTGAAGGACAGACGATGGAATCAGCTCCTAAGGGACTAAGAGCCAACTGGCCTTGATGTTCGAAACTATCAGGAGGTGTTTGGTGGGTCACAAGAGAGGGCAAGTGGTCCAAGGGAAAGATGCAGCATGTTTTGAATTGAGGGAATACATTAAAGCAATGAAAGAATCATTGGTGGGGATACTAAATGTGTCACAAAATTTGTCATGGAATAGCTAAGTGTTAGAAATTGGGTTATTGGTTTAGTGGCGTGGAACCCCACTCAGGCATCAAACACAATCCTTGTCAGGGAGAACCACAAACGTAGCTAAATTAACCTGTGCTTAGCATCTGGTAGCTTGGCACAGAGCAGTCAGGATTAATGTAATGGCAATGTGTAAAGTATTTATGTAGCACACAAACAGTAATAGAGTGAAAACATACAACAAGAAAAATCCCAAACCAATTTAGAAAAAGATAAATAAAATGATACCAGAACGACAAAAATTCAAACAGTAGAGCCAGAGATATTCAATGTTAAAGTTTTTTGTGAAAATAGTGCCTAAAACCATAAAGCCCCACTCGTGGTCATCTGGTCGCGTTAGACCGGAGGAAAGTCACCAGTTCAGACTTTTAGGGTGCTGGTCTTCTGACTGTTATAGGCAATATGTGCGGGTCCTGGGTGATGAGGGACGTGCGTCAGGGCAGATTGTGTAAAATGTTTACTGCTGTTTTTGTTTCTTTCGGGTTCTGTGGCAGGTCCAGTGGCAGAGGATGTGGCAATCTGGGTGGTGGGTCACTCTTTCGTCAAATGGGAGGAAATACAGGTTCAGCAAAGGGGCTTTGGGGCCAATTTAGGTTTCAATTAAGAACTGTTTCCTATCACATAGAGAGGAAAAGGAGGGATGTGTTGGAAAGAATTGCTTCAGTGCTTGAATGGGATGTTGGAAGGTGGCAGGCGCCCGGATGTCTTAATCATTCACTTGGGGGAGAACGATCTGGTTAAAGAGAAGGACATAGTTTTAATGAGAACAATGAAGAAGGGTTTGTTGCAAATTAGGGCCAATTGGGCCATTTGTTATGTTTTATTGACTGAGTTCATGCCACGTAGGAATTGGAGGGGGGCTTGCAGGCCCGCGGCTATTGACATGGCACATAGGAAGGTGAATCGGGAGATGTCTCATTTTTGCAGGGAGTCTGGTTTTGGGCGCATTTACCATTCGAACATTAAATTAGAGGACAAGGAATTCTTTAGAAGGGATGGCGTACATCTATAACACATCGGGATGGACTTGAACTTATTGGAGATAACGGAAGTGTTTTCCAGGAGCATTAGAAGATTAATATCAGCTGATTTAAAAAACCTGGGGGGGGGAGGGGTAGAAAAATCTAGCGGGCTCACTTTTTCTGGGTGGCGGGGGCCTGGAAAGTTTTGCAGGAGTTGTCAGAAGTTTAGCTGGCATTGCCAGTTGTTGAACCATGTGCAAAGGGAGGGTAGGCAGGTAGTTCAAGGTTCATATTAGGACATTTGGTTGTTTACAGGGTAAGGCATGCAGTCATAGGCTGTAGGGGAAATATAACGTTGGAAATGTTTAAATGAACTACATTTAAATGAGATAGCTGTGGGATGGGCGCTCTGGCTAGCTAACTTGGATGTATAGTTAGGTTCTAGTTTTGTAATGCGTTTGCCAGGAATATTCTGTGATGTGCACCTGTTTCTATACAACAGCCTTTTTCATACAACAAGGTGGTCAGTCTTTGTGCTGCATCCCTCACTCCCAATTTGGTCTCTGAGGACACAATACACCAAGGCCTAAGGCCCTGATTTGGGGTGAGGCATACTCCAAGGAATGGTTGCTGGGTGTGGTGCTGAGGGATGGCTGGCCTCTTGGGCTGTTGGGGGTGGGGAGAGGGTGGGTTGGCGGGATTGGCGGTGGTGCATGTGGATAGATAGACGTGGTTGAGATAGCGAATGGATAGACCTGCTGTTAGTATGATTTGGTAATACACAGTTTCATGCGGTTTGAAACACTACTAAAATGCTTGATCAAAAAATAAAAACACAACTGCTCTGTATCTTAGAGACACACACTCACCACTCCGCATCCTAAGGATTCTAATATGCTACCTTTTTTTTATATCCAATTTTATTGGCATTTTGTAAAAACAAGATAACCGTAAAAACACTTGTAGCACTGTGACATGTATAACATTTCATTGCATATCAAATTATTATCTCCCCAACACTAGGCTTAAAAAGGTAAATAGGAAAGGGCCCGACCTTAGCGCTAAGAGTAATCAGTCCAATAGTCCCGTCCATTTACCCCATATTCGCTCATATTTGTTTGGGCATCCTCTTGCCTCATAAACCACTTTTTTTTGGATAGCACACCAATCAACTCCCCTCCACCATTTCGATATAGAAGGAGACTTTGAGCCCTTCCAGGCCACTGCAATGTCTCTTTTAACAATCAACATGTCTGTTCCTAGAAACAACTTGTCGGCTCGGGAGCCGTCCATTCCCTCCATCATCCCAGAAGAAGAGCAAGCGGACCAAGGGGCACCTCCTACCCCAATATGCCACTTAATTCCATTGTGATTGACACCCAGTATTTAGATACGACCCCGCAGGACCAGACCATATGGAAGAAGTCGGCTGGTTCCTCTTTACAGCGTGGACATTGTGGGGCTGGGAGAAGTCCAGCTTTGTGCAGTCGTGCCGGTGTAAGATATGCGCAGAGAAGATAGTATATCTGTATAAGGCGAAGTCTGGCAGATATAGTGAGTTCTGGGGGCCATAAGAGCGTTCCTCCAATCCTCGTCCTCCAGAGGGCCCTCCCATCTGGTTCTAAGACGGTCTAGCGTGGATGGAGTATTGTTTATCAGGGATCAGAATATTTGGGATATCCCTCCCTTCCCTAGGTCTCCCATTAGAATTTTGGCCTCCAATGGGCTAAATTCGGGAAATGACTCTTGGTTAGGGATGTGAGTGGCAAGGGCGTGACCTAATTGCAGATATTTAAAGAATTGCGTGGAGCGTAAGGAGTTTGTGCGTTGTAAGTCCTGGAAGGAGGACAAATGTTCTCCCTTCCAGACGTCTCCCACGTAGGTGATGCCTATCAGGTCCCACGTTTGAAAACCCGTCAGAGTCCCCACTTCCCGCAGCCAGGCGCTGCGCCATAGTGGGGTTTGTAGTGTGATTCTGTTGTCCCAGTGGAGGTGCCTCAGTGCAGATCGCCATGCTAGGAAAGCCGTACGAGTGACTACTGGTAGGGCCTGAGGGATTGGGGCTCCGTACAGCATTGCTTGGGCCTGAGAGAATCCAAGACGTCCCAATTCAAGCCGATATGCTGGATCCGACCATCCCCCATTAAACCAATCATGGATTATCAGGAGGCGAGTGGCGAGATAGTATAAAAAGGGATTCGTTATGCCCATTCCTCCCTAGTACGTGGTTCGTTGGCAAGTTGTGAGAGCTAGACGCGCTCTTCAGCCCCCCCAAAGGAAGTTGGTAACCACCCCATCTAGATCGTGAAACCAGCTGCGAGGGAGATGGATCGGGAGATTCTGGAGGACACACAAGAGGCGGGGGAGGACCATCATTTTAAAGAGGGCAACTCTCCCGAGAGGGTTAAGAGGGAGTTTTTGCCATCTACGTAAGTCATCTTTAGTGCAGCGGAGAAGTGGATGGACGTTAAGGGACCAGGTCAGCTCCGGGAGAAGCGCCACCCAGATATCAAGGTATTTAAAGGATAGTCTTCGTATGGGCATGGTTGTCTGCCAGTCGAAGCATTCCCTGGAGGCATGAAGGGGCACCACCGTGGATTTGAGGGGGTTGAGGCGTAATCCAGACGCTCGCCCAAATGAGTGAAGGATCTGCAAGCATCTCTGCCCGGATTGGGCTGGATCAGCGAGGTACAATAGGATATCGTCGGCATACAATGCGATTCCGTCCTCCTGAGATTCCTGCCAACGCCAGCCTTGCACCCGGTCATCCGTCCGGATGTGACAGGCCAGAGGCTCGATCGCGAGGGCAAAGAGGAGAGGGGAAAGAGGACATCCCTGTCGGGTCCCCCTCCCGATCAGGAAAATCTCAGACAACGCCCCATTTATAAGGACCCTCACTGAATATGCTACCTTTTTTAACATATATTATTGGTTTTCAATATCAACTTTGACATAGTAATATCACAGACTTCAGCAATCAGAACTGTGCTAGACAGCATTTATAAATATGTCAATCATTATACAATTTAAGTGCTAAAACGATTTGACAATACAATAACGAGCACAATAACAAACCATCGTGTGCTTGGGGTCTGGAGGATGAATTAAGTATGTGTTTGTGGTTTTCAACGTAATCGCCAAAAATAGTAGCTTGTATCGGTTGTGAGTAGCATCTAGACGGTTATAGGGTGCACACCTCCAACTTTGTATTGCTCTTATATTTAATATTATGGCATTTGCCAAGGATCATTACATTAAGCAGCAATCACTGTCAAATAATCAGTGGCGGCTAGTAGGGAACGGTGGCAGGGGGTGGAAGGTGGGGGTGTTAGGAAAGAAAATAAAACATACCTTGGGTCGCCGTCGCCAGGCGCCACCTCTCCTTCAAGCAGGAACCAGGAAGAACACAGCCTCCCAGAATCCCCTGACCAATCACAACGCTGCCTTACAGCAGTGTGGTGATTGGTCTGAGCACCGTGGTTCTGCGCTCAGAGAGGGGCTTGGAAGCTGGGCATGTTCTCCACCTAGGCTGTATAATACAGCCTGTGGAGAATATGCACAGTACGCATGGCGGTTTGGCCAGCCCGAGACGGCCGGCCAAACCCTCATGCGCACTTAAGGTGCAGCCACCACTCCTCCCCCTCGACAGACGTCAGGGGAGCCTGGCCCCGCCCTAACAACCTGGTTGGCTGCAGTGCAACTGCAATACTAGAAATAAAATGATAATAACGTTTTATTATTATCATTGTATTTTTCGTGCACGGCGCCAGGCCTCGAGGTGCGAGGTGGGAGGGTGAAGGGACAGACGCACCGTGATAAGGCAGAAACGCCAGGCCAACAATAGTCAACAACAAACACGGCTCGCTACAACGACGGCGCCCCCCCCCCCGGCCGCATGGCGCCGGGCCCCGAGGCGCGCGGCGGGGGTGAGGCACAGGAGGCCTAAAGTGACCCCTAAGCTAACATCTGGCCTTGGATGCAGACTGCCTGATATGTCCACGGAGAAGCTGCATTGCTACGCGGGGATCCCACGGTTGCCGCAAGCCAGCAACTCAAACCATAGGGGAAGCTTTATTGCTGAATTGCCCTTGAGGGGTTTCCCCGCAAGAATCCTCCACCAGAAGCCTGAACCCCCGGAACCGGAGGCCACCGGAAGGATTGCGGCCTGTGGCATGACAACACAGTCTGGAGGACACCTCTCGCCGGAGGCACCCCACTGACGGGGGTGTAGGACCAAAAGACTTGGCAGGCATACCGGACGGCGGCTCACGGCCCTAATAGGCACCCAGTTCCCACAGAAGACGCGGGCGCGGCGGCGGCTGCCATTGTGCAGCAACTCAGTGGATACACCCCTACTGGAACCAGAGCCCAGCGTGAGACGCCTACGGGGCGACCTCCCCCTAGCCTAGCAAGTCGTGAGCATTCCATCTACAGCTAACAACATTCCTAACCTGACCTCAACTATGGGGCGTCAACGTGTGGCCACTGATGGGCCACAACCGGGCTCAACCAGACAACCTTCCCCAGAGGCCGATACTCCTCAGCCATCAGAAGAGCTCCCACAAATGGCATCAATGTCGGCTAAGCTAGAACAGGTCCTGGCGGCCTTAGAACATTCCTGGGTCACTATGGAAGACAGATTCGGGGCGCTGACCACAGACCTGAACCTCTTACACGATGACCACTGCAAGTTAGCGGATAAAGTCAAGCAGGGGGAAAAACCATGCAAACGCTAGAACCCCAAATGAAGTCCCAACAAACCTCCCTAAGCAACCTTCAAACAAGGGTGAAGATACTCGAAGACAAAGCAGACGACTTAGAAGGGCGCTCCCGGCGAAGTAATATTCGCATCCTCAATCTTCCGGAGGGAGTAGAAGGATTGGAACCATAACCTACGTTGAAGCATGGTTCAAAACTTTCACCCCGGCACCCGATCTGACTCCATTCTTCTCGGTGGAGAGGGCGCATCGCGTCCCAGTCCGCAAGCCACCCCCGGGATCCCCACCCAGACCAGTCCTACTGAAACTACTACATTACCGTGACAGTGACGCGGTCCTCCGAGCAGCCAGACAGCACAGACCCCTCAGGGTGGAAGATAAACAGGTCATGTTGTTCCCTGACTACTCGAAAGCAGTCCAGCGACAACGCTCATCCTTCCTGGAGATTAAGCGTCTACTGCATCACAAACAGGTCCAGTACGCCCTTCTGTTTCCAGCACACCTCAAAATTATGCACGATGGCCGTACGCACTTCTTCTCGGACCCCAAAGAAGCATATGACTGGGCAGTCCAACACTTGCAGGACACCGCAACTAGCAGCCTACAACAAGGGACTCGGGCATCAACAAACCAGAGATGCCCAAAGAAAAAACTCACTTTGAAACAATGGAACACACGACCTAAATCGAACACGCGGAGCTCCCCAGATCTAGAACAAATCATAGCTGAACGTAGGAGAGCACTACGGGCGGCAGCACAGATTGGCCCGGCAGCAGAGAGCTCTGATGATGAAAAAGCCCCCCACATCTTCACTCCAGAGGAAGAAGCCAGCGACTCAAACGTATCCCGAGATGGCTCGATCACCCCACCACGGGTGACCCCGCAGACGGCGGACACGCTCATATAGTATGGGACGCTGCATTGTAGCCGAATAGCCCCCCAGGCCCCAGTATTATCCCAGACTCTGGACACTAGCCTTTGTCATGCTATCTAGTCAAAGGGGTATCTACTAAAAGAGAACCCGGGGCACACCATACCTGATTGAGCATACCGCACGATGCATAGAGGGACCCGTTCGGCACCGCAGTTCATACACTTATGCTGCAACGGACCACATAGAACACCACTAGAGACACAAAGAGACCACGCACCCTCCAATACCGTATTAGAGCATGAACATGCCTTTTAGTTTGGACGTGTCGCCTCGAGCGGCAGGTCCCTTTAGTTGGGAATTTTCCCTGCACTATAGTTGCACCCCTTCCCCCCCACAGACTTCCCCAGATATCCAGCAAGACAGTGTGCAGACGGGCAGACCCACAGATCTTCGATGGCCGACGATGATGCGGGGGCCCTCAGGCGACGCCCTAACCCCTACAATAAGACAGCAACACCCACGCACAACAGCACATGCCTAACAAGATACCTAACACAGACATCACGATCATAACGATCAATGTTAGAGGCATGCACACAGCGCGCAAAAGATATGCCATATACTCATATATTAAAAGGCAACATGCACAAATAACCGTGTTGCAGGAAACACACTTAACGGCCCCAGAAGCCGACCGCCTGCGGCGGAAATGGCGGGGAACCATCTATGCTACAACGTACTCTGCCTTTGCCCGAGGCACCCTAATCTGGCTCCGCCCAGGGACTCCCTTCCGGGAACTCAAACGCACGATCGATAAGGAAGGCCGCTACACACTTGTGGAGGGGCTCCTGGAAGGTCAGCATATACTTCTGGGGAGTATTTATGCCCCCAACATAGAGCAGGACAAATTTTGGGGACACCTAAACGGGGTACTAGCCCAATACACATCCACACCCTGGCTTCTTGGGGGCGACTATAACTGCACACTAGACCCTCACCTAGATAGATCCCACCCTCCCCCTGCACACTCCATGGCGCATAAACAAGCGGAGCGCTTTCAAACATGGGTGACACACTGGGCGCTAGCAGATGTATGGCGGTTCAGGAATCCGGACACTAGACTCTACTCCTTCCACTCGATCCCTCATAACCTGCGCGTGCGTCTAGACAGGTTCCTCTGCTCGGTATCCATGCTCCCTAAAGCTCAACATTCAGATTACTTTGGCTGGGTCCTCTCGGATCACGATGCCCATATCCTGACCCTCAGATGGCGGCCCCCTCACCCCCCAGTGCCAACATGGAAACTGCCACGGGAATGCCTCACTGATCCAGTGTTTAGACATGACCAGGAGCATAGTATCCGAGATTATTTCCGGATAAACGCCCAGACAGCGACCTCTAGATCGCTGGAATGGGATGCCTTTAAGGTGGTCGCAAGGGGACAGTGTATACAGCAAATAGTGGGGGTTCGGAAAACACTAGAAGCAGCGCTCCTGCGCGCAGAGACTACATTAGCGGCATTAACAAAGGAGGTGGATGTAAGCGAGGCCACGACAGCGCAAATAGCGACGGCCAAAACAGCGTATGCGGAGACATTAAGGGACCTGCGTAAATATAACTTCAAAGCGCATGCGGTCAGATCTCATAAAGAAGGGAACAGAGCAGGGACCCTCCTAGCATGGTTGGCCCGTCAAGACACGGAGATCAAACCCATTACAGGGCTGGTGGATCGGGCGGGGGTCCCCCGACACTCCCAGGTAGAGATCCTACACATTTTTCATGACTTTTACTCAGAAGCCTACCGAGGCCTCACACAGGACAGACCACACTTAATCACCCATTTCCTGCACCCCTTGACTATCTCGCGAATTCCGGAGGAAGACAGGGACGACATCGACGAGAAGATAGGGTCACAAGTGTCTCCCACACAATCCGTGCCCTAGCGCGCAATAAAGCCCCAGGCCTGGACGGCTTTACAGCACCTTCTCAAGCCAACTGGTCCCCCAAATTACAGGCATGTTTGAAGACGCACTGCAGAGAGGTGAACTGCCAGGCTCCCTTAGAGAATCGGTTCTGGTGGTATTCCCAAAGCCGGACCGTGGTCCGAGACCCTCAGCCTCGTACAGGCCCATAACACTACTGAATGCAGACTGTAAAATACTGGGAAAAATTTTAGCGGATCGGTATTCCCAGATCCTTCCTCCACTGATCCACCCGGATCAGTGTGGGTTCGTCCCTGGTCGTAACACATCCTAGAACTTACGCAGGCTCTTCCACATACAAGACAGAGCAGGTCCCCAGTACCCACGAGCGGCTTGCCTAATTCTAGATCTAGAAAAGGCTTTCGATACCCTCCTGTGGCCCTATTTGTTTGCCGTTCTCCGGCAGAATGATGTGGGCCCGACCCTGCTTGCATACACGCAACTCCTCTACAAGAACATCACAACAAGGGTCCGACTGGGAAAATATATCTCAGCCCCAATTCGGGTAGAGAGGGGTACACGCCAGGGGTGTCCCCTCTCCCCGCTATTATTTGCCTTGGCAATAGAGCCCTTAGTGATACGTATGCGTCGGGAGGGAGAGGCCTGGGGCATCCCGATCGCTGACAGTCCACAGCGTGTCATTATACGCGGACGATCTGCTTATATATATATATATACACGTGACATACCGGCTGATCTGACCCCCATATGGACAACACTACAAGAGTTTGTGGAGGTTTCGGGCCTCAGAGTCAACTGGAGCAAATCCACGGTCTACCCCCTTAGTCCACATCTAGCCCCCCTGGACCTTACAATTGGGACCCAGAGGATCGCCTGGAGCCATGCTGCCCCCAGGTACCTCGGAGTTAGGCTGTACCATTCCCCGCAGGACATGTACGAAGGGAATCACCGTAAAGCACTGGCGGGCATACGGGCGGCTGTAGAGTTCTGGAAGACGCTCCCCCAGGCCCCCATCGGGCGGGTGGCCCTGGCTAAAATGATTTTTGTCCCCCGGCTACTATATCACTTTGCCAACCTCTCAGTCATTCCACCTCGCCCCTTCTTCCGGGAACTAGATACCCTCCTCACCTCTCTCATCTGGGGAACGGGCCGGCACAGAGTAACTCTACCCAAGTTGTATCTCCCGATTGACCAGGGAGGGCTGGGAGCTCCGGCCTTTGAAGCCTACTTCCTCGCGGCGCAACTTCAGTGGCTTTCGCACTGGACTGCGGAGCGCCACATGGGCGAGACAACCTCCGACACGGAGCATATCTCTCCGCCACTAATCCGACGTCTGCTATTACCAGGCACGAAACCTCAACGTACATACCCGCTACAAGTAACGGTGCCTCGCACCTGTATGTTACACATACACCGCATGTCTAGAGGGAAGCCACCATACTCCCCATTACTCCCGTTAGTGGGGTTCCCACATCGAGAGAACCACTACACGGCGCGAACCCTACAAGCATGGACAGACAGTTCACTAACGGAATGGGAATCCTTGTTTGAGGGAGGCCAATTGCGACCATACGAACAGTTAGTAGAAGAATACAATCTCCCTCCAGGGCAATTCCTACTACACCGACGACTTTTGGCTAGTAGCCGCCCATTCAGGGACCGCTCGCAGGGGAACCACCGATGCACCAAGTAATACACACCATACTACATATGGGGGCGGGCAGACATCTCGTCACATGGCTGTATAAAGCTACCCGAGAATTGTTATTTAAGCCACTGACATGGGAGGAAGACCTCAACAGACCACTACATGACAAGGAGTGGGCGCAGGCTCTAGAATACCCCAAAAAAGTCTCCAGAAACGCGCGATTCAAGAACATACAATTCAACATCCTACATAGGGCGTACTTAACACCCAAGCGCTTACAACGTTATTACCCAGACACGCAGTTTCTATGCCCCAGATGCCAAACCCCTGCAGCGGACTTCCAACACATGTTCTGGAGATGCCCTACATTGCAGCAATACTGGCATTACATCCATGACATACTCAGAGCAACCGCCAATATCCCCGGGATCGATACATGGGAGGCATGTGCGCTAGGGGTGTTTCGCAGACGAAGAACTGATAACGTACAGCTGCGCTTTGCATCCCTTCTATTACTTCTGGCAAAGAGAGCCATAGCTATGCACTGGAGGACTCCGGGAGGGCCCCCGGTGGAGGCTTGGGTGGGAGCCGTCAAAAAGTGGGGCGCTGCGGAAGAAGATGTGATCCGTGAGGAGGAAGCGAAGGGAAGCGCAAACACCACATATCCATGGAATGGCCGCAAATCCTGTTCCAGTTCAGCCAGCAAACCATGCGAGCAGAACCAGCTGAGGCCCCCCATACCCAACCAACTTCTGCCACGCCAGCCACACCAGCTGGCAGACGTATCGAGCTAGAGCGCCCGCCTGTTGCTGATACTCCCTCACGGCCCACACCGTAGAGCACAGCCCAAGAAACTGACAAAGAAATTAGCCGAAACCCCGCCCCCCGCATCGATAACCGCCAGACTAGCCCCACACACCGGCACAGAGGACCTATTGACCCCCTTCCCGTCTGCACACACACCCCTTTTCCCCGCTGATCCCGCATCAGTACCCCAGTTCAGCACCCAGGTTTTTAGTTTAGGATACAAATCAGCTGCTCAGATAACACCGGTGAGGGACAGGGATCGTTACCCACCCACTAGAGCAGCAGGCTCAAAGTTCCCATGAGAACCATGGGCAGACGTAGCTCCGTCACCAAGATTTTGATTAGCAACCATATCCCAGGACCTATAAGTCTCACACTGATAACTTCAACCTATGTATAATGCTGAGATTGTATTGATATATTATGACAGCTATGAGAGAAAACATTTACGTATGTACACCTGAATGCCCAAAAATATCTCTATCTGCCTATGCATGTACCTTGAGATCGGAACCATTTTCCATGAGTCACTGTATCTAAAGTGTTAAAATTCAATAAAAAAATGTAAACAAACAAAAAAAATCATTGTATTTTTCGTTTGCACTGCTTTAAAGCAGTGGGGAGAAGCTCCTCTGCCTTAGCGGAGGAGCCGCCGTTGCAAATAATTATTGACAGTCAACCATCAAGGGTTCCTGTCATCGAATATTTCCTAAACTAGCTAAAAAAGAAACTACTGTGTGAGCTAAGTCTGCAAGAGAAGGCAGGGCTGTAGAGAAAGAAACAGAAAAAGCACAAACTGCAAAGGTACGGAGTGGTGATAGCAGTTTAAACATTAAATGAAGTGAGGCAAAGGATTGAAGGGGAAATGCCAGAAAAAAAGAAATAAAAAAGTGAAATAGTTAAAGAAGAAAACAGAAAGGGGAAAATAATGATCAAATATATATATATATATATACATATATATATATATATATATATATATATATATATATATATATATATATATCCACAAGAAGCAAAAGCGTTTCCCGTTTCCGGAGCCCCAAGCCCTTCAGGGCGGCCTCACTACATGGGCACGGAGCAGCCCACAACACCACACTGGAAACACAATGTGAGGCCCAATACCTTGGATTTGGCTTTATTTCAAAAGTCTTAAAGAGCGCCTGTTTCCTTTGGTCCAACGTTTCGGCTGGATGCCTTGCTCACGGACAGGAATGCAAGCGCCCAGGTGCGCTCGGTCGTGATTTGTAGAGTGAATCACGTGACTGCATCGCCAATACTACCGGTCCCATAGTGCACTGTGCATGTTGGTTAAATACATGTTGGCAGTCCATAGCTGTTTGTTGCCTCAATGGCAATTATTATTTTGCACAATCACTGGTATTATCAAGGACTCGTTTCCTACAGTCAGGTGAGTTATTTCGACCTTGCAAGTATTGTTGAATTGTGACTCGAGAAAGGCAGCTTCTTCCAGGCATGATCAAAGCGGGAAGTTATCCCCTCTGAATCCCTTCCACGCGCCGTTCCTTTTTGCTAAAGTAGCTCTCCCTCGTGGGTCGGGGGCGCGTGTGGGCTAGGCTCCTCAATTAATATCCACAAGAAGCAAAAGCGTTTCCCCGTTTCCGGAGCCCCAAGCCCTTCAGGGCGGCCTCACTACATGGTCACGGAGCAGCCCACAACACCACACTGGAAACACAATGTGAGGCCCAATACCTTGGATTTGGCTTTATTTCAAAAGTCGTGGGCCTCACATTGTGTTTCCAGTGTGGTGGTGTGGGCTGCTCCGTGCCCATGTAGTGAGGCCGCCCTGAAGGGCTTGGGGCTCCGGAAACGGGGAAACGCTTTTGCTTCTTGTGGATATTAATTGAGGAGCCTAGCCCACACGCGCCCCCGACCCACGAGGGAGAGCTACTTTAGCAAAAAAGAACGGCGCGTGGAAGGGATTCAGAGGGGATAACTTCCCGCTTTGATCATGCCTGGAAGAAGCTGCCTTTCTCGAGTCACAATTCAACAATACTTGCAAGGTCGAAATAACTCACCTGACTGTAGGAAACGAGTCCTTGATAACACCAGTGATTGTGCAAAATAATAATTGCCATTGAGGCAACAAACAGCTATGGACTGCCAACATGTATTTAACCAACATGCACAGTGCACTATGGGACCGGTAGTATATGCGATGCAGTCACGTGATTCACTCTACAAATCACGACCGAGCGCACCTGGGCGCTTGCATTCCTGTCCGTGAGCAAGGCATCCAGCCGAAACGTTGGACCAAAGGAAACAGGCGCTCTTTAAGACTTTTGAAATAAAGCCAAATCCAAGGTATTGGGCCTCACATTGTGTTATATATATATATATATATACACACACACCTAGGCACTGAAAGTAGGGGGCAGGGGATGCTGCAGCACCCCAAAATAACCATGCTGGAGTTCAGAAAGTGAATGAACAATAAAGATGTTTTTAAATTGTATTTTTATCTTGTCACATTTGCTGGGTGTTCAATAACAGAGGTCACATGTCAGGCTATGTCTTTTGACAAATTGCTGCTTAATTTAACATGGAGATTTTTGTTTACTTTTCTTTCTCTGACTGCAAAGTTAGAGGATTTTGTAAAGTGAACTATCTGACAATCTTGCTGTTACCCAGCGAGTATGAAAGAAAAGGCTGTAAGACGTCAGCTTTTTTTTAACACACAATATTTAAATTTAATGTAAAATAACTTTACAAATATTTCGTAATATATCAGCAGTTTTGAAAACACAAATGAAGCACAATTGTTATGTAATTCTGAAGTGACATAGAAACAAAGATTTAAATAGGATCAAAACAAATCAATGCATTTACTTGGTGATGTGCAAATTGTAAATATTTGCTTCAAACCGATTTCCACACATTATCATTTGTGCACTGTATAGTTTTATTCATAAAACTGGAAGTCAGATCATCTTTTGCGGCCATTTCAATGGAAAATGTGCCGTCTGTAAATTATGGTGCATTACCACACCATAGTTTAGTAATATGTTTGCAGCAGTGAAATAAAATACCGGCTACAACCCTCACCCTTACCACTCTCCTGCTGAATGGACGTAGCTCATTTCCTACACTTGTTCTTAGATTTTTCAGGGTCCCTATGACTTCAGTGATGTAAAATTGATGCCAGCACTCCCACTTTGAAAATTTTTCAAGCACCACTTCACTTATATACACACATGTGCAGAAAATCTTAACGCTTGCCTGTTATAGGTGGTCTCACCTTGGCCCTTAGTTTACCCCCTTTTATAATTATTTCTAGGGACGCCATTGAGTTCTGTGCTATGTAAAGCACGAATATTCTTTCTTTTGTAATTAAAAAAAAGACGTCACTGCCTATGTAAAGTCCTCACAAGTCTTCAAATTCCTTGGAAATTATGTGTCCTCTCCTGAGCATACTACTGATAAAAAAAAGCACCACTGCACAGCAGCAAAGACAAATAAAAAAAAATTTAAATCACAAAACGCATTCCCGTCGTTTCCCCATTATAAATGCGTGCCCCTACTTTCTCTATAACGACTGTGAAATGGAGTACAAAACTATGGCATTAACTCTATATAAATCTTATGAAAACGCCAGGCTTATTGGCTTTGTCACTACTCGCTTTATCTGTGTTCCTGACTGTTATATAGCTGATGTGCAGATTTTTTTTAGATCACCTCAGACGAAAATAAATATCCTTAAATTAGGGGAGAGACGCTTGCTTTTAAACTGACCACGTCTTGACCTACAATAGCGGGTCCTTACTGAGACCACCACTTTTCAAAATCAAGTTTTCATAAGTGTTCGTTTTGGATGTATTAGGAACCGCGTAAAACACCAGTGAGAAATGATTTATACAATCTGTTTTGTCAAGGCAATGCGGTAAAATCAAGATTATTTCTTTACCTCAGACATTATTAACTTCTCTTGCAGTGTTACGGCAACTTGGCAAACATATATCATTACGCTATAGCTCAAGCCTTCGAGCTCGCGCTGTTAGTGACGCAGTAAACCGTGCGTGCCAGCCCCGGGGGTCGCCCCTTACCTGCCGGTGCTGCGGTGGCCAGGTGTGCCGGGGCTCCGCCGCGTGCTGCTGTCGCTGCTGCTGTCTGCAGAGGCGATGCGCGGGGAGGAGGAGCCGCCCGCCCCACCGCTGCCGCTCTGTCCGCAGCGTCTGTCAGCGCCACCCGCCTGCAAGAGGCAGTGGAGGGATGGGGGGCTGCTGCGGCTCATGGCGCGGGAGGAGGTGTGGTGGAACGGCGGCCTCGAGGCGGGCTGTGGAGAGGAGCCGCTGCTGCGGGCCGCGGTGCTCCCTCACCTCCACCAGGGCAGGGCGAGCAGGCGGAGGTGAGGTGGTTTTCTTGGTGTTCTGAGCTGGCCCCCTCGTCCTCCGCGTGCACTGCGCACGCTTCTTCACTGCAGCCCTCCTCAGGGCTGAACCGAGCGCCGCTGCCTCGCTCTCTATGCAGTGCTTGCTCAGCTGCAAGGCTCTAGTGCTGCCGGTGCCTTGCTCTAATCCGTGGCCCAATGGCTGGCGCGCCCCCGGGGCGTACTCCGTTACTCTAAGGGTCGCGCAGGCACCTAGCTCTAATACGCCTATATTTTGTGTGAGATGCAACGATCTAATTTTTCTCCTTGGCCCGATCCCTAGGTAGAAAACTAGCTAAATACAGGTGACTAATTCTGGGGCATGGCCTGCTTCAATGTGCAACGCATGGAGTCTGTTACATCCATGAAAAGTGCACTGTATGTGCCTTAGCCAGATACCTTGCCATAATGCACAGCCCCATGACTAGTGTAGCCTAGCTCTGATCGCATGACCCTATATCATATTCAGGTACTGGCTTCAGTGACACATGGAGAGTGCAGGTGGTTACCTCTCATACATGGCCTATGTCTGTTGCAAATGCAAAACAAGCATTGGCATAGCCAATAGGTCTCGCCTTTGGGACCTTCTAAGTGTTTAGTCAGAGATATTGGCAATGTTTTTAAGGTATGTTGTAGAGCAATGTAGCTGCTGTGTTCAGTACTGTAAAGTTTGTGTGCAAGTTGTGCTTAGTGTAGTGACGTAATGGCAGTAGCCCAGGTGTGGAATGTAGTGGTGAGTTGTGATATGATGTGTGTTGGTGGGATGAATGTGTGTAGTGTGTGTTGGTGGTATATGTCCTGGTGGGCTGGGGCAGCTGACTCCTACTGACATCACGTTCTACTTACGAGCCAACAAAGGACCTATAAGATGCACCGGACTGTCACCTGCTCGTTTTGAGGAGATTCACTTTATTGCAAACATTTTGCTGGTGTCCTGTAATCTCTTGTCAACTTCTCAATAAAGTCGTAAAAAAAAAAGGGGGGGGGGGCGCTTTTTGATCACTGACATTTCAGCGCCTCGTCAGGGGCAGTAAGCGCTATGAAAATCTACAATAAAGGTGTGTTTTGGCTTTCAAAAGTCTTTATCCTGAATCAGAATGTGCTCGCATGTATTTATTTGTTTTTGCAGTTTTTATATAGTGCTAACTCTACCCGACGGTATCTGACTGGTTTACATAAGTTCCAGTTCCATTACACACGGTCACGTTCATTTTTTCGAAGGAAGACCGGCACAGGGAAATTAAGTGATTTGCCCAGGATCACAGGATGTTGAGCTGAAGCTGAGACTCAGACCTCGCTACAAATAACAAACAAAGAAGAGTGGGAGGGGTGCAAACATGGAGCGCAGGCTGCTAATGAAAACAAGCAGCTCAAGAGGAGTGGTGGGGGAGGGCACAGGAATGCAGCTGCCGCCTGCGCGCCGCTGCTCGCTCCCGAGAGCAAAACGCAGTCGGAGTTAACATTACAAAAAGAGGTGGGACATGCACCCGCCTTTAGCCATTTGCATGCTTTCATTAGTGAAAGACACACGCAAAAGCCAATCCGATGTATGGGAGGAGTCAGACCCACACGGAGAAGTTTTGAGTACTTACAAGAAGCCTCTCATAGAGCAGCGCATGAGCGCTGCGCTAGGCTCGACCTAAGAAGGGACATGCAAAGGTTTCCAAAGAGTAAAGACTCCCTCAGCGCTGCCAACAGTTCCAACGTCACCAGCACTTTGTGGTGGAAGCAGCCCTGCTTTTTCATCGCACCGACTCCTCGAACGGAACTGGGCTCGAGCCCCTAGTTGATGCTTGGAGCGTATGGAGCCACCATTTTGAAAGCCCAAATGAATGCAGACAATGGACGCGTAGCCCGCCTTGGCTTTCCAGGCCGAGGCCTCTTCTTGTAGATTTACAGGATTCACCTCTATAGGTAAACTCATCATGGCATGAGATGTTTCGCTTCAAATCCCCTTTAGGTTTAGGGAAGGGTAGGTTGCGGGATAGAAGAGGGAAAGAGGTTTGTATTTATATAGCGCTTGCTACCCCTTGATGGGGTTTTGAGGCGCTTCATTGTTGAGTAGCACGCTACTCTGGAACCCATAAAGGATTAGTGGTGAATTAGTATAGTGGAATATGGAAATTGAGAAGTGAACATGTTAATCTGTTATTTTGATTGAAAAGGATAGGGACAGAAGAGTGAGATTTTTTATTTTTTTATTTTTTTTGAGGTCTTAGCAGTATGAGGAGGAGTATGTTATGTTACCTGTATTTTTATAGCGCGCTATCACCCCTGAGCGCATCCGGGCGCTGAGCAGGTGTGTGTTTAGCCTGACTAGGGCAAAGGCTTCTTTAAAAAGCCAGACCTTCGGCTTCTTGCGAAATTCAAGAAGAGGAGGAGGCTCTATACATGAGCTGCCGACGGCGTTGTATAAAAAACAGAAATACACACCAGTGTCTATCAGAGCCAATAGGTCTGGCCTTGGCCAACTGGTGAGATGATTGCATTTATTTTCATTTGAAGCATTTGCCATAAAACAAAATTTAAAAAAAGGAAAAGAAAGCATGTTACCATCGAACGGTGGCAGTCTTGTGCTGGAAAATAATTGTTTACAAATAAAAAATAAAAAAAATAACCATCACAAATTAATTTAAGAGAACAGTATGGGTGCTTCCCAGTAGGCAGGCTACTCGGAGCAGGCAAAGAAACACTTTAGTTTTAATGCACATCACATCAAACTATGATTTTGGTTTGTGCAAATGCAAAGGTACCAGTGGGCTTGTAATCTGAAAACAGTTTAAACATAGAAAGGTGACAAAAAAAAAAAGGGTAAAGAATGGAACAAAAAAAGAGCATGGCAAAGAAAAAAGTATAGGCCCACCTGCGACAAGGAAGAACAAATGCCGTCACTGACAGAGCAAGAAAGCCAATAACTGAAGTGGGCGGACCCCATGGTACATGGTGTTCTTTGGCGGGTGTAGACAGTTTTGTGCCAATAAGAGTCATTTTACACCAATGTGCGTGGAAATGTAAGAGTTTATATACCTACCTGCTAGGAAGCACCTGTGCTGTTCTATTGAAATTCTATACTATTCTTTAATAATTACAATTTTTATTACGTAGGACTGGCCACCCGTAGGAGTTTGTAAGTTTTTTCTCCTTTTTCATTTTTTATTTATTTTTTTCTTCTTTTACTTTTGTGGCATATCCTTGCTACAAAAAGTTTTTGTTTTTTTATTAAAGTAACACTGCCTCAGCTGGTCAAGGCTACACCTCTTGATTTTGCCAATAATGCTCTTTTATTTATAAAGATGTTTTCATGCCAAAGCTGAAAGTGATACAATACATTTTGGGTCCATTTGAAGCGACTCGAGGTGATTTTGCAGACAGTGCACGCTGTATCACAAATATGTACCGTGACTTGGATCTTTCAGAAAGTGGAGGGCTCAGACACCAACGGCTGCTTCACCACATAGTAATTAAAACAATTTAAATCAAGCGGAAATATGCATTGAAGAATACAAAGTGAAAAAATTTGCATGTTTAATTCCTTCCGCTTGCCATAATATGAATTTGGGGTAAAATATTACATATTTATTCGACATGTATATATCCTCTTTCTAAGGTGTGTTTTTAATCCTTATGTGGGGCGGTTTTAGGACCGCCGAGTGGAGATTAATTTGTTTGCACAGATGCCCAGGCACCTGCACAAGTCATTCTTAAAAAGCACAAGTGCAGCCGCTGTCTCCCCAAGCTGAGCTCCCGGTCGGGTTTTGGGGGGAAATCACAAACAATGTTCACAGGGTTTTGGGGTTCGCATCGCTGGAGCTGTGTTCCGGTACATTAATTGTACTTTGTCTTAAGGATTTTCGGGGCCCTGGGCAACACGTATGGGACCCCTGTTTGAAACAATTTTGAATTGTATTACACATTGTGTACTAATTGAAGCTAGCATAGTGCAGAAAAATATAAAAGTATGGAGGGAATGGGGAGCAACCGAGGAAACAACATAACCTGTATTTGTCAAGCCCCCGTTGGGTGTCTTGTGGCACTGAATAACAGGTGTTTATTATTACCCAACGGTACTCATGTTATCGACCTCAGAAGGATTAAAGGCCGGGATTTGAACCTTGTGACATGAGGTCGAGTACAGGCCCCCCTACAATAGACACGTAGATGTAAAGTTGGCTACCATGGAATATACATATGTAAAACCCTTGCTATGGTGTCATGTCTGACTCATGCACACAGTTGAAGTTGGGTAGCAATAGTATTTTGTGCACCACTCATTAAAGCTATAAAAAATAGAAAAAAAATAAACAAAGTATGTAAAACTCATCCGATTGGGCAGACAGTCCATCTTTTTGGTTGATACAATAAAAGAACGGAATATATGTATCAGATAAGTAATCGATACACGACAATTTGATATATGTTCCTGTCTGCTTTATATATATATATATATATATATATATATATATATATATATATATATTCCATATGACAAAGCACACCACGCTTGAGGCGCCACACACAATCGTGCAAATCACCTTCTTTATTGGCAAGACAGCAGGGAAAACAGCAACAGCCTGCCAGTTAAAAAACATCCCCAAACACGTTTCAGGCTCTCACCCCCCTTGCTCACTGGGATCATCGTTCGGGTAACAGCGGCAAAAAGTTCTTCCGCCACACTAGCAGCGTTTTAAATTGCTCACTCCGCCCCGATGGGCGTGTCATCCGACGGCATTCTGGTCTTTATAGTTTTTAGTCCATGTGGCATGCCGCTGCGACCCTTTCTCGACTTTTTAGACCTTTAGTAGGTAACTATGCAGGATATTGCTGAATCCCAACTCATATTCGACTTGCCACAATGGTCACGATGTTCCCAATGCGCTCTTGGTCATCAGCGCATAGGAGCTGCTCTCGTCCGCAGCGGGCGCCTCGCGGTCTGGCATCGACCGCTATATAATTCATATGACAAAGCACACCACGCTTGAGGCGCCACACACAATCGTGCAAATCACCTTCTTTATTGGCAAGACAGCAGGGAAAACAGCAACAGCCTGCCAGTTAAAATCTTCCCCAAACGCGTTTCAGGCTAGGATGCTTGTTTCCAGTCCAGGGAGGACCTGGCCTGGCAGTTCGGGCTGGACTGTTCCCATTGGGCACAGGGTCAAGACTGATTTGCATATGGCTGGGTCCAAACTGGAATGGCATGGTGAGCAAAAAAACGATGGATTTAGGCCCAGATCTCTGTACTGGGGTGAATGTATGACATTGTTCTGCATTCTGTCCATCAATTGTGGTTTTTGCATTTGCCACCCCGAGTGGGACGGGTATGCCCAGATGTGGGTCCCGTGCTCTCCATGCCACTGGAGTCAAGCTATCCTGGCTGAAGAGGGGTGAAACCCCGAAACTGGTCCTAGGATGCTTGTTTCCAGTCCAGGGAGGACCTGGCCTGGCAGTTGGGGCTGGACTGTTCCCATTGGGCACAGGGTCAAGACTGATTTGCATATGGCTGGGTCCAAACTGGAATGGCATGGTGAGCAAAAAAACGATGGATTTAGGCCCAGATCTCTGTACTGGGGTGAATGTATGACATTGTTCTGCATTCTGTCCATCAATTGTGGTTTTTGCATTTGCCACCCCGAGTGGGACGGGTATGCCCAGACGTGGGTCCCGTGCTCTCCATGCCACTGGAGTCAAGCTATCCTGGCTGAAGAGGGGTGAAACCCCGAAACTGGTCCTAGGATGCTTGTTTCCAGTCCAGGGAGGACCTGGCCTGGCAGTTCGGGCTGGACTGTTCCCATTGGGCACAGGGTCAAGACTGATTTGCATATGGCTGGATCCAAACTGGAATGGCATGGTGAGCAAAAAAACGATGGATTTAGGCCCAGATCTCTGTACTGGGGTGAATGTATGACATTGTTCTGCATTCTGTCCATCAATTGTGGTTTTTGCATATGTCTGTTGCAGGCTCTTAAATTCAATCGCATGGCCATATGGAGAGTCCAGGTTGCTAGCTCTAATCGCATGGCTCAAAGGCTAGCAGAGGTAGCTAGCTCTAACTGAATGTCTCTCTGTCCTGAGCAGGTAGCTAGCTCTATCCAGATGGCCCTTTGGTGAGCGCTGGTAGCCAGCTGTAATTGTATGGCCCTTTGGCAAATTTTAGGTATCTAAATCTAATTGCATGGCCCTATGGCGAGCGGAGGTAGCTAGCTATAATCGCATGTGTTGAGTGCAGGAGCCATCTCTAATCGCATGGCCCTTTAGCGATTTATGTAGTTTAATCTAATTGCGTAGCCCTAGAGTGAGTGCAGGGGACCACCTTAGACAGCTAGGTCTAACTTGTGGGGTCTTACGGTGAGTGCAAAGAGCCAGTCGTAGTCGCATGGTCTTTTGGTGACCTTAGGTAGCTAGCGCTAATCGCATGGCCTTAGGGTGAGACTAGGGAGCACACTCTAATCCCATGGCTCAGAATATATCAGAGATATGGTTGGGCCTGTTTAGGTTGCTATCTCTAATTCATGGACCTATGGCTCAAGCAAATGCACTGTTGTGCTGAATGGTCCCATGGCTAGAGATTGTGTGCAAGAGCTTGCCAAAAATGCAGATGTGGGTTATTTCGCGGCCAATATGGGCCTGTATTTTGTGGCCAAGAAAGGCCAGTCTCATATTGGTTAGTGCAATACTAATGTAAGAGCAGAAGCACTCAACCACCCACCTTAGGTTGGGCAATGCATCATTGATGAGCCTTAATGTATTAAAATTTAAGTTACCTCTAAATTCCTTTAGCGGATAATCCACCAACAATTATTACACTCATAATATAGTTGTGATATCCTATCCAGTTTTGCTAATTGATAAAACGCACCACTGGGCACAATTTTTTCCCGAAAGTGCACTCTTTGCCCATCTTGAATAATGATTGTGATTCGGAAAGTGCGCCAATCCTCTTTCCTTTTTGGTAGCCGGGCATGCTCTTTGTCGCTGTCCAACCCCCTGTTCAGCCCTGGCCCAAAGCACGTTTCTATGGCATTTACTAGTACCTTCCTCTGATGCATGACCCTATGGCTAGTTCACCTCAGATGGTCTAGTCTGCGACCAGTGCTTCATCGGCGATTCACGGGCTTGGGGCAGCTCTGTTATAAAGCTAGTCCATGCGCAGGACAACCCCAGCAAGCACAGACGCACCACGCACTTTTGTTTATAGCGCGAACTCGACCCGAAGGTATTAGACCATTTTACATGAGCAGCAGTTACGTTACCCAAGGACACATTGTTTTTAGGTCTCGCCTACGCAGCGCGCATGCGCTGCATAGGAGGAGACCTTTAGCCATCGGTTCCCTTTTTTCCCCAAAAACGTGCACGCGTTCCATTGCCTTCAATGGCAACGCGTGCACGTGTGGCGATTCCCTTGCGGGAGCGCCATATGGTATCAATTATCGCCGCTGGCTCCCGCAAGGGAATCGGCAGGCCCTCCTCCTGCCGCGCGAGACGCGCTTTCGCTTGTTTCACTTACTTCGAACACTTGAGCCCATCAACGTTCTGAAAACCAAGGAATGGGCTATAATATTAGCAAAGGAACAAGCAGCAGTACGGATAAAAAAAAACGTACTGGTTCAAAAGACACATTCCAGACCAGTAAATAAATGAATATCGATTTCCAAGAATGCTCATTAATCACTGGTGATTTCAGGAAATTCACAATAAACATGTTAACTGTTAGTCCTGTTGACATCTCCATCACTGCAAAGATACTGCTTAGTTCCACATTTAACACTTTTTATATGTTTCTAGATGTCGTTTTAGGAGATTTATAGCACGGTGTTTCATTGGGGGCAGCACTTGGGGCAAGATATTACACAGCATTGTGTTAAGAAGAAATTATTAAAAATAAACAAAGCCAAGGGGGTTGCTCATTCCTTGAAAATGAAAAGCAGCACCACTGGCAGTGGCAGGGCCGCCTTTTGGCATGGGCAGCTGGGCGCAGGCCGTCAATCTTCTGAGGGGCGCGCGCTGCGCGCGCGGAGCTGTGTGCATGAAGGGCATGCAAACAGCAGCGCCCCTCCTACCTTGCTCCTGCCTTGTCGGTGTCCCCTGGTTCGTGTTTCTCTGGCAGATTTGCAGGTTTAAAGTCGTCTTTCGTTATCGTACCGTAGGCGATGTTTTTAACACCCCTTCCTTGCCCTCCCTTCACCCTCTCACCCCTGTTGACAAACACCAACAGCACCCGCATCAGCGTGAGGCTGCTAAGCTATGGGTGATTTAGGCGAGCTGTGGGGGGTGCAGAGATGCTTGTGTTCAGGGGCCATTCACCGCCCAGCCAGGGACTGACCAGCGAGCACAAAAGGGGGGCCCTGCTGCTTCCTTTTATCTACTAGCACCAGCAAGGGTGCCACAGTTATCTCTGAGCACCAGGCCTGGAGGTTAACCGGGCCTCCGTGTTAGATAGTCCTGGTTCAGCAGGCGCTGAAAGCACAGGCCCCTCCCTGGCCCCCTTCGTAGGCTGAACCATGACTCCCTGTGGTTGGTGGCTCCATTGGGTCGCTTTAACAAGCCAGTAAAAACGGCTGATTACAAAACCTACTCGGGTTCTGTGAATGTCTGAAAGTGTTAACAAGCATTGGCATAGCCAATAGGTCTCGTTTTTGTACATTATAAGTGTTTAGCCATGCAACAGTTGATGTTGCACCAAGGATATTGTGCTGCAGAATTAAATACTTATAAGGTCCCAAAGGCGAGACCTATTGGCTATGCCAATGTTCAACCACAGTGACACCCTGATAGATGGTAAGTTGTTAACAGTAGAATGGAATTGTACCTCAACCAGCCACTGATGTCTCGCAGAAAGCAGGAGCTTTGAACAGGCATTCTTTAAAGCAAAGTCTTTTTTCCAGTTCATTTAAGCAGGGATAGAGGTGTGTACAAATGTTGAAGTTGCAGTGATTGCACAAGGGCCGTCTTTCAGCCAGGATTCCGTTTGACACGTCTTATTGCCTGAGTGAAGCAGACAATATATCTCCAGTGCTTCCTCAGCCATAGATGAGGCATTTAAGAAAAGGCCCTGCTGCCACCTTAGTTGTGCACTGTAGTGTCTGCTCTAACCTTTGCTCTCCCTAGCATTACTGAGCAAAAGGTGCTCCTTTCACGATGCAGAGGTTCTGATGGTCCAGAATACAACATGACATGGTTGCTTAATGTTCACTAAATCCCAGCCTAGAGTGTGACATGGCTCATTCGTGGCTCATGGCTCATTCGTGAAAAGTTATGCGTCGCAGCTGCCACCCCCAAGGCGTTGCTTACAGTTCGCTTCATGTACATTTGACGTTTAGTAATTCAAAGGCCCTTTAAAATTGCATTACTTTGTAAGTGTGAAGGAATACAAATATAGATAAATACGAGAATGGCTGAAGTAGGTACGGTAAAACTCAGAAATTGGGGAGCTTGTTTGTATAAAACACATTGCTAAGCATAGCAACTGCATTGCGACCCTCGTGTGATTTGCTGCTTGAGGCCCAGTTCAGGGGTGGGCGATTGAATGCGAAATTGACTTTACTCTGCTGGATTGCTTGGTGTCCCGATCTGTTGTCGGATCTTATTCTACCTCTCAAAGGATGGTGTTTTGGGTGCGTTGGGGCACCGGTTTCTGTTTGTTCTTTAAGAAAGCAGAGGGAATTGAAAAAGTCAACAAAACATGCACAGCACAAATGTCACACCAGCAAGTGTGTTTTTAAGTGACCTTGCAGTCCGTTTCCATTTTATGAGTTACTTCTTAGAATTGATTTATATTTTTTTACTTGGACAAGTTGAGATAAAACCGACACCACCAGCAAGGACAAATAGAGCGGTGGACAAAGTGACCTATTACAAGCCATGTTGTTGCTGGAGAGTTTCAGTACTTGGGGAAATCTCAGTAGCCCTGTATGATCTGCCAGGTGCCTTAACGGTACTACTTAATGTACTGTATCTTCCTTGCTTAGTCATGGTGATGTAGAGCCTTAAATGACTCACTGTTTGCACATCAAGACCTGGTTCGAGAGACCTGTATGCAACGATGAGTGCCATCAGACACATCTGAATTTGAAAATCCAAATTTTGTTTTCTAAATGTCCCTCTCTGAATTATTTCCAGTTGGGCTTGGTAACCTGCCCACTAAAATCTAGTAATAGTTTTTAAACATTATAAAAAAGAATATATGAAGAATTACAAACAAAGCAGTTCTTTTAAGTCCATTTAATATGCACTGCTAACAGTTTCTTATAAGGGACATACAAAGAACATAGCCACAATTGTTACATTTTAAATTCCCAGACAAAACAACTCCTATCCATTTGTGCAAAAATTCAAACCCCCCCTGCGCCCCCCCCCCCCCCCTTTCACCAGTAACTGAGCCCTTTTTTTAGGTCTCGGCCTGCACCAGCGCTTGCGCTGGTCTGGCCGAGAGTTTTAGTAAGCGGGTTTTGGAAGTGCAAACCCCCTGGCTTTCGGCTGGCGACCAGCTTGCGTTCACGATGGTGTGCACGCGCGCAGCTGCCATCTGGGTTTCCTATCTCTTCCTCATTTCCTCGTCATGGCTCATTAACTCTCTGAACTCTGATGTTTCAATCGCAGCAGCAGCTCACATTACCAACTGACCGCCCTGGACTACAGTCACATGAAAAACAACCGCGATTAGCATTTTTGAAATGCAAGCTTTTTTTTGTCTAGTTAGAAATATTGCTTCGGTGGGTTGATTTCACCTTATATCGCTATTTGTTTTATATTGGGAGTCACAGCCTAATTACCAGTATTTTTGTCTCACTCTGTTTTTTGTTTTTTTTATATTTATTTGCGCAAAGCACAAAGCTATATTTAAGGTTACTTTTTCCGCGTCCCTTCTTCACTCTATTTAAACTCCACACCCCCCACTCTTATTGTCTCTCTCCTTCTCTCTCTCCCCTCTCTAATTCTCTCTACTTAATTAACTCTCCCCTCTCTATCTTTTTTAGCCTTTTATTCTCACCCCTTTATCTGTTTCTCTTTCAAACTCCTTCATTCACTCTCTCTCCCCTTCTTTCTCTCTATCCCGCTCCACTCTTTATTCTATGTACACCCTTTCTCTCTCTTCCTCTCTCACCACACTCTCTAATTGGGCATTATATCTTCACTCTATCTCTCACTCGGCAACACCACAGCATCACCACAGCATCACTCAGAGCAACCACAGCATCAATCAGAGCCAGCACAGCATCAATCAGCGCCATCACAGCATCACTCAGCGCCATCACAGCATCACTCAACGCCATCACAGCATCACTCAACGCCATCACAGCATCACTCAACGCCATCACAGCATCACTGAACGCCATCACAGCATCACTCAGCGCCATCACAGCATCACTCAGCGCCACCACAGCATCGTTCAGCGCCACCACAGCATCATTCAGGGCCACCACAGCATCACTCAGGGCCACCACAGCATCACTCAGGGCCACCACAGCATCACTCAGGGCCAAGACAATATCACTCAGCACCACCACAGCATCACTCAGCGCCAAGACAATATCACTCAGCACCACGACAATATCACTCAGCACCACCACAGCATCACTCAACACCACAGCAGTATCACTCAGCAAGACCTGAGTATCATTCAGCATCACCTCAGCATCGTCTCCGTAACAGTCACCACCACTACCACCTCAGCATCACTCAGCACCACCTCAGCCTGCTCTCGGAATCTGGCATCTGTTGATTCTCCCCTAGCGTCTGGCCGCTGCTAGTGTTATAATACAGGTACTAGTTCCCAACCTTCACCCTCCGATTGTTTATGCCCCCTCAAAAAAAAGCTTTAACAAACGACCATTGCAATAGGTAGAAACAAGTTGCCAGCATTGCAAGAACAAAAGAAAACTGAGAATTTTTTATTGTAAATACTTTTTTAATATGGTCGTTCAGTTTTACATAATGCCTTCTTGGTCATATATAAAGTAACAAAAATGCTTCTGACACTTTTTTATTATAACTTTTCAGCATGCTGCACAGCAGCCACACTTCTCTACAGCTTGAAGACATTGGCAAAGTCAATAGCTCTGGCTAAAAACTTATAAGGCCCCAAAGGCGAGACCTATTGGCTATGCCAATGCTTGTTTTGTAAGCAAAGGGATATTAAGTGATTTGCCCGAAAGGAGCCGACGCCGAGACACGAGCCCGGTTCTCCATTTCTGAAGTCGACAGCGCTGGCCGTTATGCCACATCGCCTTCGTGGTCTGCTATGGTTGTTCTCTGAAGTGAGCAGGCACATACTTCTAGTCTAGGTAATGTTTAATGAGCGAGGCACTGGTTATCAGCATGGATGTTAAATCGCCAAAATGTCAGTATTCGTGGAAATGATATAACACATGTTGAATCAGCCAATGACATCATATGTTTGAACCATTGTCCACGTTTAACCCCTAAATGTTTCCTTTCTATTTGCTGTTCGGGGGTAGAGAAAAAGCAATGAGTGGAAACTAGAGAAATTGAATAGCTGCCCCAGGCCCTAAGTGGCACAGAACAGTCTCCACTCCGGCCACTCTGAGTTCCTGGTGTTTCTCGTCCTGGGATCACTGGTTCTGAAATGACTAGACCTGGTAATCCTGGGTCCCGGATATACTGATCTCGGAGTCTTGCGCGATCCTGCGCATGCCTGCAGCTGCTGCTCTCGGACCCGCCCACCCGCACTCTTACACAACAGGGGGAGTAGCAACTACTTTCCCCAGGTCTCCCCCTCACCTACTGCACTCCTGGCCACCATAACCCTCAAAATAGCCCCGGTACCCATTCACCACCTGCTCAAAGCTGCCGGTAGGTGGGCGCAGATTTGGGTCTATTACCACCGGAAGGGGGAAACACGTGGAATTGGGCGAAGCATTTCTGGGTGCTTAGTTTTTCCCCATTCTAGGTAAACAACTAGTAATCCCCATATTTAGATGCTGAAATCAGTCCAGAACCGGGGATGCACCCTCCCCCACTATCGCTGTACCTACATCTGGTCAACTGGTAATGAGGGCCTTATGGCTGTGATTCCTTTCTGTTTCAGTCAATGCCTTCTTAACCCAGTCCTGCCAAGTGCCACGCATCAGGCGTTAGACTAACGCATTTTAGTGTGGTGGTCCGCATCACCGCACTAAAATGCTTAGTCACGCATTCATAGCGCCTCCAGACACCCTGGCACTGAGACAGACTAGCGAGAAAGAGCGACACCTGAAGCAAGCGAGCAAGGACTCCGGAGCAGCATGACTGCGTGCTGCTTGAGTCTGGCAAAATGTACGGTATGACTGCACATTTATTGCGCAGTGGTCTGCTGGCTAGTACTTTCTAGAATTTAAAATCAAATCAATGTAGTGGGTCCCGCAGTCCGTCCAGGGGAGCTCAGCTGCGCTGGCAGCATTTTCAACATTCACAGTCAGCTGCTGCTGAGACTCACTCAGCTAGGTCCGGCTGCGGCGGCCTCACGTTACGTGCTGTCACATGGCTTTTCCATTTTCCAACAGGAAGTCACTAGTGGCGAGGCGGCAAAACGCGTCAGTTATGTTTCTTTGCCGCACCACTGACAGCCTGTGTGCCGCCAGCAGTTTGCTGCCCCATCCTCATGCTGGACCACAGGGCGAGCAGAAGAGGTCGGACGGGTCATCTCTGCAGAGGCAGGATTTGAGCGCCTCCGCAATGCCTTGCTGAAAGAAGAGATCATTCTTGTCTCGTCGGCTGCTCAGGTCTGAGTCAATTCATGATTATTTCTGGCCTGATGACGTTGATTTACACCATTAATAATATAATTTCGTTTTAGCAGCCTGCCTGAGCCTGCAAGTTAAGTAGAAGGGCGGGCTGGGCTCAGCTGAGGTGGCTGTATTGTTTAAGAGCAGCTGATACTCCGCAGCACCACGGCTGCCCGCTGTCATGGTGGGACCTCATTAGTTCCCTTTGCAGTAAAAATACTGGCCGGTCTATTTACACAACATTAAGATGAGAGCTGCACTTTAGTGCTGTGAAGCTACAGAGTTTTGTCAACACCCACCAAAAATGGATCAGTTGGCAAGCGAACAAGCAGAACTGAATGGTGATTAGAACTTTACTAATGTAGAGTGTGACATCATGGATTAAGTAAAACAAGTGTGACAGGTCTCCCTTTGAAGCCAGTAGCCAATCAGAATTTATTAGCATAAACTAGGTAACAAAGTTTAAATCAAAGAAATTAGCGTATTTCAAAGAATAGAAATGTTGTCCTTTGCCTCCTTGAAGGGAAAAGTAAACCTACAAAATATGAGTGTACTCTTAAAGGCCAGACCTTAATATACAGGAGGTTCGTTATTTTATTTTTACTGATTTTAGGGCTTCAAAATTCTTACGAGTATGAACTGTCACGACGAAGCTGTGTGTGACATAATTGCCAACGTTGAACATTCTTTTCTACTGCCATGGGCCTAGCTGTTTGATGGGCCGTGATGTATAAGAAAGGCACACAGCTGGGAGTGTCGGCACACAATTATTTCTCTATTTTGAACTTTGAATCACTAAAGTGGATACACTTTTTAAAAATAATTTTTATATGCAGTGTTTTTACAAGCATTTTCAATATGGCTGAGAGCTCTACATTGCAGCAATCACATTGTCTTCAGTCTGCACAAAGTTGACTTCAGCCATGTAAGTAAAGTTAGTATAGCTGAAAGCTGTGCATTGCAGTGAGTCGCTGTCGAGTAGAATGACCAGGTGCTTTGCAGCAGTTTTAAGATTTTGGAGTTTCTAGTTGCTCAAATGGGTGTAATTTCTTTTTTTTAATATGTTTCCCTCGTCTTCATTGCTTAATTTTGCTCGTCACTCATAGTCATTGAAATGTCACACATAATTACATCGAAATTCTGAAAATGTCACACAAAGCAGTCTGAAACCTTGGCAGCTATGTTAACCTCGGGGCCCAGGGGTAGCACGGGAAGTGCCAAGAGCACCAAATGGCAACGTAGGGATAGCAGCTGCTACCCCTGACTACTTTCACTTGACTTCCATATTGCACGCGCTCCTCATTGGCTGTTCCCTGCAGCGGTGTAGTGAGGGTGCCATGGGCCTCTGCTACCAGTCAAGCAGGAATAATTGAGATGCATAAGGCCACTCAGACCCCTGGGTCCCGGTGCACGTGTACATGCACCTGCTCAGCTCCTCATAGCTACTGCCCCCTGGGTCCCTAGCATGAGGCAGCAGTGTAACACAAAATGTTGCCTCCCCACCTACAGAATGTGGTGAGAGGGGCCCCGACACCCCCTTTCTCATAGAAAGCCATAAGCCTTGGGCTGAAGGGTGTTACACTGAAAGAGGGGGGCCCACTGCGCCACAGTTGCTGGAGAGGCCTGCTTTACGGCTCTGGCATGAGGTATAGGGAGAGGCAGGCCCCAATTCATTGTCCAATCTGCAGCTTTGCTGACTCAAGGAGCCACACGGCCGCAACCGGCATTTTTAATACACTGCAATGAGTTTTGGCCTAGAAAACGGGCCTGGGCTTAAAAAACATAACGCGCTGGCAAGGTCTGAAGAAGAGAAGAATTCAAAGGCGGATTGGCGGGTTGGCTCCGGGAAAGAGCGCGCGCGGCCGCAGTGCAGCACTCCAAGCTCAAGTGCAGGAAATGTTCCACTGACCTACATATTTATTCCACAGATACGTGACCTTCCTCCCGCTGTGCGCGAGGAGCCTGGCAAGGATTCAAGGGCAGGCAGCCAGCTGCGGAGGAATAAAACTGGAGCCACGGACGCCAGCGCTAGAAAGCTTAACAGGGAATATCAGAGTCCCATTACAGGGCGTCTTCATTTACACCATTTGCATGGTGTTTTTAGAAAAGCTTGTGCATTAAAAAGTGCAAACGATGTGTTAATTTTAACTACTTAACTAACTACGAAGCAAGCGTGAGTGAAAAAGCTTACAACGTGCATTTTCTTTATATTTTGTACACAGTGCGGATTGAAATACTAAATTGTTCATATCACAATTTATTTTTTGTGATTTTGCGATACCAAACAAGTTGAATGCTTAACCCAGCGCCAGTTCTTTTCTTCGTGTCCCGGGCTTCAATAAAGGCATTCTTTTAGTCAATAGGTTACTTTATGTATGCAGGGGTTGAACAGAACGCACCACACTTTAAGTGACATAGGGAAGAAAGTAATATCAATGAGCCGCAGTTTGTCACACCACTTTGAGTGATCACACAAAGGGTGCACCCCTAAACTGCTATGTGACTCTATCCCAACACCTCCTAGTTTGAGTGATTGGTGCCTCTGCACCCCTGAGCTACGTGTCTAAACTGCTTCTTATACGGCTCATGCATTGCAGGTATGATATGTGCCTCTATTTTGTCATGTGGCCACATTAGGCCTGGGCAGAAACACCACCATTTTACATGTTGACATTTAGAATTGACATCTTTTCTAGAACGTTGACATTTGATACACATTTGCTTACGTGCTTGTATGGATAATGCTCCCTGAAATAACTTTGCTTACATTTACACATCTTCGTAGGCATATTACCAGAGCCTTGAACATTCTGTATGAAAGCTAAACTTTACGGAGCAAAATGATCTTGTTTATTATTGTTAGCTCAGCGACAACTTTGTCAAGATAGAATCAATAATGATGACCTGACTGGGACTTCAGCATTGCAACATGGGTGAATTTTATTGTATAAACAAAATCACTCATTACAGGAGCACTTCGCTGATATGGTTGAGGTCGCCCCATGACGGATTTCCAGCCCAGCTGAATCCTGTTTACCTCCTGAGAAGGATTGATGCCCAGCACTACACCATGACGGGCTCCCAGATGAAACATACCCACAGGTAACTGGAGAGTTTGATCACCCTACAGCAGTGGTCTTCAAACTTTTTGATGTCGAGACCCCCTTGTCAAACCTTTTTAGGCGTAAGGACCCCTTCTGACAAAATTTTCTAGAAACTGGTTCTCCTCATCATCAACATCTATCGACAACCATAAATGCCCGTTAGACCTGGCATCTTTTGGCATGTTTCCCCTGTCTTTTTCCTTTCTGATCTCCTAGTTTTGACTCTGTTTTTGCTGGTTCAGTGTCTCTGCGCACTTTCTCACTGCTGTTCAGTGTTAAAGTGCAAGTGCTCCTATTGTAAATTGTATTATGTATTGGTGTTTCCATGATTGGCATGTTTGACTTACAAGTAAGTCCCTAGTAAAGTGCACTGAGGGTGCCAGGGCCTGTAAATCAAATGCTGCTGGTGGGCCTGCAGTACTGATTGTGCCACTCACCCATGCAGCCCTGAAAAGGGTTATCAGACCTGCCACTGCAGTGTCTGTGCGGTTTGTAGCTGCAATGTCGACCTGGCAAGTGCACCCACTTGCCAAGCCCTAATCTTCACTTTTCTTACATGTAAGTCACCCCTAAGGTAGGCCCAAGGTACCCCTGTGGGCAGGGTGCCGTGTATATTAAAGGTAGGACATGTACTGGTGTGTGTGACATGTCCTTGTAGTGAATTACAGTGTTTCATTTTTCACTATGGGAAGGCTATCTGTCCCATAGGATAGAATGGGAGTTTACTTATAACATCTTATAAGCATATCTTCCCATTGGGATAAGATAGAGAAATTGGGTTTAGCATGCCTGAACTCAGAATATAAAAATGCATCTTTTAGTAAAGATGATTTTTATAGTTCTGTGTTTGAAAATACCACTTTTAGAAAGTAGGTATTTTCTTGCTTAGCCATCCTGTGTGCCTCTGCTGGGTTTGTGGATTGACTGTCTGGCTTTGGAGTGACAGGGGCTGGGGATGTGCATTCTCATCAGACAGCCACTGGGGGGGTCAAGGTGTGTGCTGCATTTCCTGGATGTGTCAGGGCTGGGCTGAATAGACATGGGCTGCATTTATAGTAGTGGGAGGAGATTTCCTTGCACCTGAATGGGCCTGGTCTGCCTTGGACAATGCTGTCTCCACCTCCTGCCAGGAAGCTGGGCCAGAGAGGATGGAACTGGTTTGGGCTGGGCACAGGCACTCTCTGCCCAAAAGCACAAAGAGAAACTGAGTATAAATATTGGGGTCCAGACCCTAGAACTTTAGAACTCGCTGGAATCAAGGAACCTGCCAAGAAGAAGAGCTGGAAGAACTGCCAAGAGGAGTACTGCAACTTTGCTGTGTTGTTACTTTGTTGGTTTGGCCTGCAGTTGCTGCTTCTGCCTTGGGCAGTGAAAGGACTGGACTGAACTTTCTTTACTTGTTGCCTCCTGTTCTGAAGTCTCAGGGACCGCAAAGACTTCACTGACCTCTGGGTACCGCCTCTGGAACCGTGGTTTCAGTTGCCACAGAGGGGGGAAAGCAACCGACTCCGTCACTGACTCTGCCATTGGCTCCGTGCCCTGAAGGCACCGCAGAGGGCACCGCTGCATCTCGCACCGCAACCCTGGTCTCACTGATGATGGCTGCCGAGCTGCTGCTTGCACCGTGACCTGTGGGCACCGCACTCCGCACTGCATCGCTTCACTTCGCCGCCCTGGTCTCACCGACGCCGTCACTGACTTCGACAACCTTGACCGCACCGTGGCTTGGGGGCACTGCTCGTAAGTCTTGCGACACACTGCCCCATCCCACACCGCAGTCCGGACCGACCGACGCCAGCTCCCCGCAAAGTGCATATTTTTAAGTACTGTAGGCTGGATTTTTATCGTTTTAGTCTTGTTTTGAATATATAAAGGATTGGATTTTTTTCTAACCCGGTGTGGTGTCCTTTTGTAGTGTTTTCAGTGTATTGCTGTTGGTTATGTGCAAATCCTTTACACACTGCCTCTGAAATAAGCCTGACTGCTCGTGCCAAGCTACCAAGGTGGTGAGCAGGGGTTATTTCAGTAGTGTATCCCTCTTACCCTGACTAGAAGGAAGGGTCCCTACTTAGACAAAGGTGCAAACCATTGCCAACTAGAGACCCTCATTTCTAACAGCCCCCAATTACAACAGCAAATACATTTTACGGTGGGGAAATTACATTAAACAGTGTTTAGCAATCCAAAGGTCATTGAGCGTAGGGGTGTAGCCAAAGGTGTAGCTAAAAACAAAGGGTCTCATTTATGAGGAATTGGCGTAGGGCAGCGCTGCAAGTCTTCTTGCGGCGCTGCCCTATGCCAATGTGAAAGGGCAGGAATGCACTGTAATTATGAAATACGGTGCATTCCAGTCCTTTTCCCATCACAAATTGCTGCCTAGCACCAACTAGGCAGAATTGTTTTTTTACGGGAAGAGGCACCTTCCTTCACCAAAACAATCCTGAGGGGCGTTTTCCTATTTCTATGAGAGCTGCAGAATGCAGCACACATGGAAAGAGGAAAGAACGAGGAGAAATTAAAAAATTTCTCCTCGTTACGCCTCCACTGGAGAGGCGTCAGTTTTTGGAGCTGCCCCAGGTTTACGTAATTCTGTAAATATGGGGCAGCATCAAAATCCATGGGCTTTGCATAGGAACCCCACGCAAAGCCCATGGAACACCTCCTTGACGCAGAGTAAGGCAACGCAGTGATTTGCGCTGCTATGTCTTACTCCATATCTATGAGGCAATGCAAAGCCATGCAGGGTGACTTTGCACTGCCTCACAGGTATTGTTGAGATGCTTGCGCCACCGGAGCATCAAAAAAAGTGATGGTCTGGCGATGCAAGCCTCTCATAAATAAGCCCAAAAATATTCTGTACGTTTTTTGGTCTTTCACCTTCAGGTATCTACATATAAAATAATGGGCAGCGTAAATGATAAATAAATAAAAAAGTTATTGCTCAGTGGGAAATGCACTGTAGTACATTAAAAAACCTCTATTAGTTAATGCACTGCCGAGGTCTGTGTGTAACCAGAGAACCACAGAATTAAATCTTGATTGGTGCAGTGGAGAATAGTGAAGTGTATTTTTAGTGCTACGAAGTCACAGCCTGTGACGGAAAGCACTGTGAATATGTAAGTCAATTTTCTATACTTGCATTACACACAGGGTAAGATAGAATGCTGCAAAACGTGCGAATAGTTTTACAATAAAATGGTGCTTTCAAAATGCAGGTTTTAATAATACCAGAGCGTATGTAATGCAGTTTTCTTCTTTTACATCACTGTCCCTTCAACATCTCTTTAGGGGCATTAAGGGCTGTGTAAATGCAGTTAAAATTAAAAGCAAGAACTTCCCAGCCTAGTAGTTAACTCTTTGCACTTCCACTAAAAAAACACACATCTTTGTCTTCACAAAGAGCCAGAACTGCTCCCAAGCATCCTTTACACTTGAAGATTACCAGATAAGGCACATTTGCCTTTCATTCAGGCAAGCAGCTGATAACGATCTCAATTAGCCGTCCCAGGGCGGCTGTCTTTTTACAGGGACAAGTGAAGCTGGGGAATCTGCGACCCCCTTCCTAGGACTCCACGACCCCCCTGGGAATCGTGCCCCACAGTTTGAAGACCTCTGCCCTACAGAGACTCTGGTAGATTCACCCACCCTAGGCACACTAGAATAGGGAGCGCTAGGTAGGAGCATAACTATCACTACACTTATATGCAAGCATATATTCCATGTAACAGCGCAATTGTTGAATTGTTCATCTTCTTAACCATTCTCGTGATGCTGATTACTCTGTTTTGTTTCCTTCTATTGATTATTGCAGCACAGGTATTTAACAAAAGAATCTTATTGCTTCAATAAATATTGGAATGCCAATTCGAGTACTTCTTGTGTTTCTCTTTGGGAGGACACTGTGTGCTGGGGGCCTGAGCATTCTGCCCTGGACTACATCTACCAATATTCCAAACCCTGTGAGGAGGGGCTTGCCGCCAGCCGCCTCTCACTGACCGTGACGCACTAGAAAGTGCCACGACATTCTCTGTGGGGCGGGATACTGTGTGCTGGGGGCCTGTGCATTCTGCCCCAGAATACGTCTTCCAACATTCCGAGCCCTGTGAGGAGGGGCTTGCCCTCAGCTGCCTCTCGCTGACCGTGACGTGCTATAAAGCACCTCGACATTCTCTGCGGCACGGGATGCGTCCGGGCAAAGCCCAGGCCAAAGGCGGGGACCATCCTGTGCCCGTCAGCGCCAGGGCAGGGCCACCTCTCTTGGTCTTGCTTCGTCGTCATTGATCTGTGATGGAGTTTTGCTCTCCAGTCCACCCAGGTACTTTAAGTTAACAGCAGTGGCTGGGGTTGGCATTTGCTTGGTTTTGGAACATAAGTCATTTGAACACACGCTTGATGGCTAGAGGAGGTTGCTAGGGTTGGTTCCCAAAAACTATTGGTGAGATTACACTGACTGTTTTCAAACCTCCTCCCTCAAACTCTAGATAAACTATGGGGAAAGCATTGTAGCATGCTCTGACTGTGTTGGCTCTGCTACCTATGGAGGAAGGTTCGGACAGTCTCTCTTTTTGGTAAAAAGTTATATATGTTGGGGAGATTGGCCTCCTTAGTACCCATTGTTTTGTTTTGATTTGGACATTGGTGGGTGAGGAGTGCCAAGGCTGCTAGGTAAATTTTCTTCTTCCTTATTTTCTTATTTTTCAACGCTGTGCAATGGGCAAATATAAGGCTGTGGACTGCATACCAAGGGCCCCGAAAGGGAAGAAATCCTTAACCTCGGCAGGGGAAAATGGCGTAATAGATAGAATTGATAATCTATTACTGGAGTGTGCAGATATCATCTACTCTAATCCCGATCCGGCCAATTCCAGCCCAATGGTCCCTGCCACTGAGCCGGTAAAGCGTGTCCACAAAATGTTTGAAAAATCTCAATCAAGCCCCAACTTGCCCACGCAAAGAAGCCCACCCCATTGTTAGTCCTGAAAAGTCTTCAGTGGTGCAGGGCATACCTGGCGTTGAGTGCAGTAATCGATATTCAATCCTTTCCATAGATGACACCATAACTGAGAGGCCCCAATGTGAGAGGCCAAATTCACGAACTCTGGGATTTTTGAAATGTTGCAGTTTGATGGGGGTTATTGGAGAGTTGAGAGACCAGGTTAAAATACTTGTTAAGACAGTGGAGAATCTTGGTGGGAGCAATAGTAAAGGACAGGTGCGCTGTTGACATGGCAGGGAGGTTGGGGAATTTGTGTGGCTCTTTTCTAAGCAAAGGGATCCTAACATGTCACTTACCCCAGCTGCTTCATGTCAGTCATTAGTGAATACCTTTGTCCAGTTTTCCCCTAGTCCGCCTGTAGCTTGTCATTGTCTAGGCACAAATGTAGAAAGGGTGTGCCCATGATTTACTTTACCCAGAGCAAAACTACCTGAGAAGGAAGTACCTGTAGACCTGGGGATTATGTGTAAACCCCCCTGCCAGACCTTGGTGGCCCTGTTCTGAAGGGTCGATCCAAAATGGTATTTAGATTCCTAGGAAGGTAGGAGAACCCTCTGCTATGGTCTATCTTGTTTATGTCCCTAAGCTGCCCCCTGGGCCAAGGGAAGATAAGGATTCCTTAATTAATAACGTTATTTACTAGTTCTGTGAGACCAGACACTGTTCCTCGATTATTAGGCGCAACATTATAAAGCAGAGAGGATTGCAACCCCTGATGGTTTGCATGACAAGGTGCGGGTCTCTTTTGTACGCAGGGATCTAGTTGAGGGCCTTATGGCTGTTGATGCCCGAACCTTTTCCAGTGAAAATACTGGTATACAGCTCAAATTTAAAGACCCGGTCGAACCTTTGGGGTTGCAGTGTGATAGGGCTGAAAAGGGGGCAGGAGAAGGGAGTAGTGGGAGCAACAGTGTTCTTCCTTGACTGGAGTCTAAGGCCCCCGATGTATTGCCAAGGATGGAAGAGCTTTTGAGGATGGCATGTTGCTACACTCGCTTCCAACACGAGCTTTGGTTAGTTCTCTCCCGTGGATAGGTTGAATCCTGTAGGGGCCAATAGTGATTGCCCCTCGGGCAGGTACCACAACAGGTGTTAACTCCCCCGATGTTAGTAATGAGAGGAATACAAATACTGGTCCTATCCCTCAAGTCCCTGACGAAGTCAGTTCACCCCTTGAAGTATCAATAAAAAATATTTAATGGAAAATAGTGGGAATATCTGAATTACTGTCTGAGGTTGAGTGGGGTCAGTTAATTGATATGTTCAATATTTGCCTATTTCAGTACACGTGGTGTTTAGCCCCTTTTCATAGGAGTGGGTACACAGCCTTCTGTGTGAATGAGTCTAAATCTGTGAAGGGTAGGCCCTCTGGATGGTTGGTTATTTGGGTTAAAACAGCATTCCAATGTAGAATGTCTGCAGTGCCCTTTGACTCCCCTTATATTTTAGCACTTAGGTTGGTGTTTTCTTCTTGCCTATCCATAAAAATATATAATGTTTATAACAGAGTGGGGGTCTGCAATGATGAGACTAATGTTATATAATGTATTAGAGCAAGTGCTCCTGGAGAATGTAGAGAAGGATCTGATTTTGATTGCAGGAGATTTTAATTCTACTTTCAAACCGATGGCTGCCACCCCCTTGACTTAACCCAGGAATTAGATACTCAGTGGGGTATACCGCAGATTGATCTTCCAACAGTGAGATGGACACCTAAAGCTGGCCAATTGCTGGCATTAACATTAAATTATGATCTTCTAGCCACTAATGGTAGATGTTCTTGGACCATCAGGGTAAGATGACATTCAATAGGTTAGGCCATAGTAGTAGAATTGATTATTTCTTGGCAGATGTTAAGCTCTGGGCTGCCATTTTGTAGATCGAGTAGACAGCGATCACAATGCTGTTAGCCAGACAATACGTGACAAATTAGTTCCAGCTTGTGTGTGTCAAGGAAATAGAGATACAGGAGATGTTTCTTTTAACAATAACCTAAAATCTATTAGGTGGGACTGGGTGATAAGGAACCCTGCAGCCCTAGATATAGTAAAGGGAAGTGTCAATGTGAATTATGAGTATTTGTCCCAACTATCTCCTGTGTCTAGAATTGAGGAGCTTGCATGTAGCCATGGCAAGTTATTTAGCCAGACAAGGGAGATGTTAGGCAAATATAGAAGAAAAGGGTAGTCCTTTCCAAAGCCTGATGCCTGGTATAATGGTGATTGTAGAATGGCTAAAAGTGAGCTCCTTGTGGCTATTAAATCTAAGTCCCAAACAGAGATAGTTAAATGTACGTCTTGCTATCGGCAAGCAGTAACAAAAGCAAAAAGGGAGTGGAAGAGCTCACTGTGGACGGATTTGCACGAAGCCTTGTCCAGTAAGAATACCAAGGCTTTCTGGAGAACAGCTGTCGTCTGTATAAATGGGCATAAACGCACTCTGGATTTTGAGTGAGTGTCGCATTTTAGTCAGCTCTACTCCAATAAGTGTGACACTGTCAAGGCTTTCGGTACGCCACCATGTAGTAGAGCCCTAGTAGCTTGAAATTCTCGTTAAATGAAACAATAAACTCTATCAATTCTTGTATTCCAGGTCGTGCAACGGGTCTGGATAGATTAACTAATGATCTGTATAGAGAGAATCCAGAAATCTGAGGACCCTATATAAACTTGCTCTCCAACACTATTTTAGCTGCTGTGAACATTTCCCCTTCAAGGATATTACCTGAAATTGTTACAATATTCAAGAAGGGTGACTGGGCAAATCTGGGCAATTATAGACCCATTGGCCTGATTGATTCGCTTCAAAAAATATTTTGTAAGCAGGTTTTGGGTCATGTTCAAGACTGGATCGGTGAAGAGATTGTTTTATTGGACTGATAGGCGGCTTTTAGATCTAAAGTGAGTGCCATAGACCAGGTTTTTCGGTTTGTTTGTATCTACTGGAAGGAGGTGATTATCAGAAAAGGCAGACTTTTCATTGCCTTTGTTGATCTTCGATCGGCCTTCGATATGGTCTGTCTGCTCTGTGTTGAGTGGGGTCTGGAGCTTAACAGCTCCAAGACCAAATGCATATTCTTTTCTTCAAAAAAGGCAACCCTTTGTAAGAGAGGTCGGTCCTCTATGGTGTGGAGCTGTGGGGTAGTACAAAAATCCAGAGCCTGTCTGCAGTGTAGCATACATTTTAAAGATCTTTCTTAAACCTCCTAGTGAGTACCCCATTGGAACCTCTTTATTTAGATCTGGCACAAATGAAAATTGCTCATAAGATTGAGTACAGACTTCTTATTTTTTAGCACCTGCTCTGATCCACAACAGCATCAGAATCTTACCAGGTGGGCCTTAGAAATCTCATGACTCCACAATGTGTAAGAAAGATCCTGTGGCTTTGCACTGTAAAGGCTTTACTCCAGAAGCTGAGCCTGGATTTATATTGGGTCTCTTCCAAGACCATGTGCTCTATCTCAAAGGCTAGTATTAAAGCTATTTTCTGGGAGAGTGTTGCAGTTGACAACACTTTGCAATGCCAGGGATCATTATCTGTTGCTTTTATTGATTTTAAACTTGGGGCATTATATGACAATACTATTGACAAAATTGTTCCTCCTTTGGCAAGGAAGCTATACCTACAATTTAGGTATGGATCCCTACCTGTAAAAACTTTTACTAGGAACTGGTAAAAATAAATGGTCACTGCTGATGATCTTAGTACAGGTTGTCGAGGGGGTTCTGAATCGCTCATCCATGTACAGTTTTTTGTCCATTTTACAAACAGCTTCTGCGCTGCCAGCGCAGGGCCTGCAGCCAGGCCCAGTTGCCAACCCTACCCGAAGGCAGCCAACCCCCCGCAGCCTTTGGCATTCATGGCGCAAGGTTGGCCTTTGGGCCTCGGGGACAAACCATATATTGTAAGTGGAAGGGGCCACAGGGTCCCCCTCCCTGAGCCTCATTAGGACAAATTCAATAAAAAGGCACCTTCCCAAGACTTCTTGGGCCCCGGGGACCCCATCCCCTGGGGCCCCCATCCCTAGGGCCATATTATGTTAAAAAGGGTCCTCCCAAGCCTTTTCAGGCCCCGGAAACTCCATCCACCGGGGCCTTTCTTTATAATAGGCTGGTGCAGCAAGGCCCCGAAGCCCCAGCTGGCTCCCTGTATAATGCTGGAGTCGGCATTGCTCCTGCCTGGAGGGAGTAGCTGTTTTCTGCTTGCTTCCTCTAGGCGGGAGCAATATGTGTTCTGTTTCTATGACTGCAGGAGTGCGGCCAGCGAAACAGAACACGTGTTGCTCCCAGCCGGCGGGAGTATTTTAAAATCTTCTGCCAGCCGAGAGCAGACTTCCATGTTTGCTCACGTTTGGTAAGAGATTTAAAAAGGCTCCCACCAGACGGGAGCAAACATATGTTTCCCTGCCTGTGGTAGTGCGGGCAGGGAAACTACTGTGTCCCTGCGGTGGGCTCTCCGGGACACAGTCACTGAGCCGTCCCCTGGGGATGGGGTGCCCGGGGGCCCTTTAAAGTCTCAGGGAGGGATGCCATGTGGCCCCATTCCTTTTAATGAATGTCACAGCGCCAGGGGATGGGGTCCCTGGAGCTTTTAAAGGCTCAGGGAGGCCACGCACCCCCTCCCATCATTAATTACTCAGCCCTGTACTCGGGCCTGGGGGATGGGGTCCCCGGGGCCTTCTTAGCTCAAGGAGGGGGGCCGTGCGGCCTCCTCCCCTTTTCCATACATTTCAGCCCCGGTGGATGTGGTTACGGGGTCTTTTTAGACTCCAGGAGGTGGGTGTGCACCACCCCCGTTTTTTTTTTACCTCAGTCCTAGGGTCCCAGGGGTCTCTTAGAGGCTTGGGGAGGGGGACCATGTGCCCCCTCTCCCACAAAAAAGTGTCTCCCCTCTGGCCCTGGCCTACCCCAGGGGTTTTTAAGGAAACAAGCGCAAGGTAACTATAATTCGTGCCCCTGCCATGCACAGTATTGTCATCATTGATGTCATTTCCAATGTTGCAGTGATGTTATCAATAATGCCATAGATCATGTCAGAAGTGATGTAATATGTGGGGAAATTAGCAGTACATAACGAGGTTGCAAGTTATAATTTCTTTAGGGCACGAGTTATAGTTACATGAGATTACCATAACTGGTGAATTTCAGTGTTTTTTAGTTTAAAACTGAATGTTTTAACTGACATTTTCATGTAATTATAACACCCCTTTAAACTTTGCTTTCTTCAGTGAATTTCTAAGGTTTTTCTAAATACAAAGTAAAATATTATTACTGTTAGAAATAGGGTCTCTAGTTGGCAATGGGTTGCACCCTGTCCAAGTAGGGACCCTCACTGTAGTCAGGGTAATGGAATCAGACAGCTAAGATAACCCCTGCTCACCCCCTTGGTAGGTTGGCATGAGCAGTCAGGCTTATCTCAGAGTCAATGTGTAAAGCATTTGTACATACACACACATTAGCACAGTGAAAACACTACAAATGTAGTCCACGCCAGTTTGGAAAATTAGCCAATATTTATCTAAATTAAACGAGACCAAAACAACAAATATCCAACATACACAAGTCAAAATATGACTGTTGCAAAGATCACTTAAAAATATAGTTCTTAGAAGACAAATAGTTCCAACCGGGGCTATCTCGACGTCGTGACAGGTACTATTTCACAGTTCGGCGCCAACCGTGAGGAACCGCGGCCTGCTAGGGAGTCACACTGACCCCCAATAACAGTACCTTGGAAACGATTAAAAAACAAAGACTTTGCACGTCGTTGGGGAAGTAAGGCATCACTGAGCCTGTGCGGCATCAGTTCCTTACTGCGTCACAGGGGAGGTGATGAGGCGTTGGCGGAGAGGCTTCGGTTCCTTACAACGGTGCAGTATCAATGAGTTTGGGAAGTCACCCACGTCGGTTATTGACTCTGCGATAATGCGGCTGAGGCGTTGGCGTCAACAGGCATTAGGGCTGCGATGTAAGTTGGGGTGGTGCATCATGCTCTTTACAAGCGGTGCCCTTGGCTACGGTGCAGGCAGCAGCGCGGAGTCAGTGCAAAGAGCTGTTGTCGGAGAGGTCGGGGCTGCGGTGCAAGTCGGTGCGGTGCACCCTGCCCAAGAGGCTGCCTTAGGCCTAACTTAGGGGTGACTTACATGTAATAAAAGGGAAGGTTTGGGCCTGGCAAGTAGGTGCACTTGCCAGGTCTAACTGGCAGTTCAAAACTGCACACACAGAAACTGCAGTGGCAGGTCTGAGACATGTTTGCAGGTTACTCATGTGGGTGACACAATCAGTGCTGCAGACCCACTAGTAGCATTTGATATACAGGCCCTGGGCCCACCTGGTGCACTTTACTAGGGACTTACTGGTAAATCAAATATGCCAATCATGGATAAACGAATCACAATACAATTTATACAGGGAGCACTTGCACTTTAGCACTGGGCAGCAGTGGTAATGTGCCCAGAGTCCTACAATAAGCAAAAACTAAATGCAGCACACTTTAAAAAAGCAGAAGGTCAGAAGCAAAAATACAGGGGAAATCACGCCAAAGATACCAGGTCTAACAATTATAATACCAAACTAGAGCATCACGTTAACCTTTGTTTTTTTACTGAATTTTAAGTGTTCTATTGCCATACATAACATCAACCCCACACTATGCACAACCTTGGCTGTGCATGGCACCGGGTTGGCTGCCCTTGCAGGCAAGCAACCCAACTCTGTGCATACCCTTTGGCCGTGTGCAGCGTGCGGTTGATTCGCGGGTCCTTGCCACACTCAGGCAGACTTACTGACTTTGTCATAGAGTCACAACACCAAAATATAAAAAAGTGGGCCTATTGGCTTTATTAAGGGGTGAGCATATCATGCCGTGCGCAGCATGGGTTTGGCTGCATGTGGAGGGTTGGCTGCAGGGACAAACCCCCGTGGTGCATAATCAAAGGCCCTGCATTGTGTGGAGTTGGATGCTTTTAGGGGGGTAGGCCACAAGGCCTGGCTGCAGGCCAGGCTTTGTGGCCAACCCCCCACTGCACATGGCCCAAGGCCATGCACAGTGAGCATTTTTGCCATGTGCGGGGGTTGGCTGCAGGGCCCGGCCATTCGGCCGTGTGTGGCGAGGCCTTGTATTTACGTATGGTAATTAAATATTGCCTTTCGTTGAAAAAAAACACAGAAAAAAACAGAGGTTAAAGTAACTTTATAGTTAGGTGTTATTAAAAGTTCTGGGTTTTTTTCTTCAAAAAAGCCTTAAAAATTTACCGAAAAAAACAAAGGTTAAAGTAACATAGTTAGGTGAACATTTCGGTGACATCATTAACATTTTGAACTAAAAAAAACACAAAAATTCACCAGTTATAGTTAGCAGAGCTAACTATAACCTGTGCCCTGTCATGCACTGCTTATGACCTCATATCTTACATCACTCATAACATGTTCTATGACATTTCAAATGCCACGCGGCCCCCCTCCCCTAATAATTTTTTTAAATGAGAAAAAAAACACAGGCAAGTCGCTGGAGGCCCTGCCCCCTTAGACCACCACTCTGCAAATGCGCCTCCTGGCGCACAACTGGTTGGGGGATGAAGTCCCCCTGGGTGCAGAGGGTCCTTAGGGGCTAACAAGCCCTTCTCTTACCTCCAGTAAGTCCCAAACAGCAGGATTGCAGAGAGTTTGTCGGAGGCCACGCTCCCTTACTCCACCACTCTGCAAATGCACCTCCTGGCGCACTGCTGGTTGGGGGCTGAAGTCCCCTTGGCTCCAGAGGGTCATTAGGGGACAACAAGCCCTCTTGTTACCTCCAGTAAGTCCCACAGAGCGCGATTGCTGAGAGGACTCCAAAGGCCATGCCCCCTTTCTCCACCACTGTGCAAACGTGCCTCCTGGTGCACTGCTGGTTGGAGTGTGAAGTCCCCATGGCTCTAGAGTGCCCTTGGGAGTTAACAAGCCCTCCCGTTACCTGCAGTAAGTCCCGCACAGCAGAATTGCTGAGAGGTCCACGGAGGCCATGGCCCTTTCTCCTCCACTCTGCAAACGCATCTCCTGGTGCACTGCTGGCTGGGGGATGAAGTCCTCTTGGATACTGATGGTTCTTGGGGGCCCAGAATCCCTTCTGTTACCTCCAGTAAGTCGGTTACGGCAGAATTCCTGAAAGCTGCTTAGAGGCCCCACCCCCTTTCTCCACCACTCTGCAAATGTGACTACTATTTAAAAAACCATAGAAATTCACTTAAAAAACCAAAGGTTACAGTGATGTTATTGTTAGGAAATAGATTTTGAAAAACCTTAGAAATTCATTGAAAAAACAAAGGTTAAAGGAGCGTTATAGTTAGGCTCAGATTTCACTCGACACAAAGACCTACTATGAACTAGATGCTGAGCAACCGTGTTGATTATTGCAGAAAACGGAGAGCCTTTAGCGCCTCCAGGCAGTGGGACACGTTACAAGAGTGTAACACCCGCCGATAGAAAATACAACAAGAAAGCTTTTTAGCTTCAATGTTGATTTATGGTATTCCACAGTAGATCGACCCCACCTGCATTGGAGATACAATATGTTGGTCCCCCAAAGCAAACGGGGTGACTTCATAACTTTTTATAGTGCCATTTAATATTTTAAACCCAGATTGACTATGGACAGCAACCAAGTGAAAGGTTTTTATATTTTGCTATCCGAAACAGAGACTTGCTCACGGTGGGCATATTTTTGCAATTTTATAAAACTGAGTGCTCCTCGCCGCACTTTTAGATAGTGATATTCTTAGGAGGGGAATATCCTTGTTGTCTTGAAGAAGGTAGTTTCATATTTTATAATCCACCAAAACACGACGCATACACTGTGCTAAATTTGAGGAACAGATGATCACATTAGAAAAGGAATTGGTTTCTACTATGTGTTGTTTTTATTGATTCCTACAAATAAGCTTGAATCAATGACATATGTAATTGTCTTGTATGCTTGCTCTCCTTCTCATTATTGTATCTATGTAGTCTTTGTGTATATATTTTTTATGCTTAGTTTTTCATTGTAATGAAATTTTAATCCTTTGAAATAATTGTAATAATTCTTGATATACTGATGAAACATTTTTTTAAATTAAATTTGGAGATATAAAGATTTGATTTACTTTGCAGCATTCAACTCATTTAAGACTGGTGGTATGAATGTGTGGTGACTGGGTGTCTGTATGTTCAGTTGACAAAATATAAGTGGTTTCCAAAGGGAGCTACTTAGACTGGAAAGTCTTTTACGGAGCCCTGTCCCTTTGGATTGTGGGGCCCCTCTCTCTGCATTGACGTCAGATTTCACTTGTACAAAACCAGTGAAATTCAGCAGTTATAGTTACCTGAGCTAACTATAACTTACACCCCCACAATGCACTGCTTATCACCTCACATATTACATCACTCATGACATGGTCAGTGACATCACTGATGACATCACTCATGACATCTCAAATGACATCACTCATGACATCACTCATGGCATCATCCACAGAACCGCTCACACACCCACTCACACACCCAAGCAAACTCTTATACGCCCACTCACACACCCGCAGAACCACTCACATACCCAGTCACAGATCCATACCAGTACTCACACACCCACTCACTCCTCCATAGAGGCACTCACATACCCACTCACTCACACCTACAGCCACACACACAGCCATTCACTCACCTATACAGCCACTCATACAACCAGTCACTCGCCTTTACAGCCATTCACATACTCACACACTGACCCATACAGCTCCTCACACACACAGTCACTCACTCATACAGCCATGCAGACACCCACTCACTCACCCATACAGTCACTTACACACCCTCTTACCCACCCATAGAGCCACTCACACCGCCATTCACACACCCAAGCAAACTCTTATACGCCCACTCACACACCCGCAGAACCACTCACATACCCAGTCACAGATCCATACCAGTACTCACACACCCACTCACTCCTCCATAGAGGCACTCACATACCCACTCACTCACACCTACAGCCACACACACAGCCATTCACTCACCTATACAGCCACTCATACAACCAGTCACTCGCCTTTACAGCCATTCACATACCCACACACTGACCCATACAGCTCCTCACACACACAGTCACTCACTCATACAGCCATGCAGACACCCACTCACTCACCCATACAGTCACTTACACACCCTCTTACCCACCCATAGAGCCACTCACACCGCCATTCACTCACCCACACAGCTACTCACACACCCACTTATATACCAATACAGCCACTCACACACCCATACACACAAGGATACATACAGTCACACAGCCACTCACATATATGTTAGAAGCAGTATCACTCAGTAGTAGTGCACCTAGTATACTAATTTATCTTCTCTATAGGTTAGTATATATGTTTAACAATCATAAACTCTTATAAAACACTTACACTCACTGGATGATGTCATCAGTGATGTGGTTCTTTGGTGTGTGAGTGGCTGTATGGGTGAGTGAGTGACTGTGTGTGTGGCCATGTAGGTGAGTGAGTGGGTTTGTCAGTGGTGTATCGGTGAGTGAGTGGGTATGTCAGAGGCTGTAGAGGTGAGTGATGGGGTGTGTGAGTGGATGTATGGGTGAGTGAGGGGGTGTATAACTGTTGTATGGGTGAATGGGTGAGTGAGTGACTGTATGGGTGAGTGAGAAAATATGAGAGTGGCTGTATGGGTGTGTATGTGCTTGTCTCAGTGACTGTATAGATGAGGGAGTAGATGTGTTAGTATATCTATGAGTAAGTGTGAGGGTGTGTGAGTAACTGTATGGGTGAGAGAGGGGCTGTGTGAGTGACTGTATGGGTGAGTGAGTAGGTATGTGAGTAGCTATATGGGTGACTGACTCAGTGTGTGAGTGTCTGTATGGGTATATGAGTGGGTGTGTAAATGTCTGTATGTCTAGATGTGTGAGTGTCTGTATTTATGAGCGAGTGGGTGCATGAATGGCTGGATGGTTGAATTAGTGGTTGTGTGAGTGGCATTATGGGTGAGTTGATGTGTGAGTGGCTCTATGCATCAGTGAATGGGTGTGTGAGTGCTTGTATGGGTCTGTGAATGGGTATAGCTGTGTGGGAGTAGGTTTATGAGATGTTCTATGGGGGTGTGAGTGGGTGTGTGAGTAGATCTGTGGATTATGTCATCAGTGGTGTCATCAGCAATGTCATTTGAGATTTCATCAGTGATGTCACTGACCATGGCATGACTGATGTAATATATGAGGTCATAAGCAGTGCATTGCTGGGATGTAAGTTATAGTTAGCTGAGGTATTTATAACTGCTGATTTTCTATGGATTTGTATGAGTGAAGTCCAAGCCTATCTATAAATGTAACCTTTGTTTTTTTCAGTGAATTTCTAAGGTTTTTTTAGAATTGTATTTCCTAACTATAACGTCCCTATAACCTTTGTTTTATTCAGTGAATTCCTACTTTTTTTACACTTTATTTTTTAACTGTAACCTGTAAACTTTGAGAATGGGTGTGTGAGTGGCTGCATAGGTTGGTGAGTGGGTGTATGAGTAGCTTTATGGGTCTGTGAGTGGGTGTGTGAGTGGCTGCATGGGTCTGTGAGTGGATGTGTGAGTGGCTGTATGGGTCTGGGAGTGGGTGTGTAAGTGCCTGTGTGGGTCAGTGAGTGGGTGTGTGAGTGCCTGTGTGGGTCTGTGACTGGGTGCGTGAGTGGCGCAATGGGTCTGTGAGTGGGTGCGTGAGTGGCTGTGTGGGTCTGTGAGTGGGTGTGTGAGTGCCTGTGTGTGTCTGTGAGTAAGTGTGTGAGTGGTGCCATGGGTCAGTTAGTGGGTGTGTGAGTGCCTATGTGGGTCTGTGACTGGGTGTGTGAGTGCTTAGGGGTTTTAAAACAGAGAACCATGGACTCTGCTCTCACCAGGAGATGACAAGAAAGAAACCACTCGTCACAGTCACTATAGATCAGATGGCATTCCATTAGATCAACAATGCATTAACCTCCATTAAGGATTTCTGGGGCCATATTATAGATGTGCCCGTGCATGCAACAGGCATTTGCGCCTGCTTTGCGTGCCTCTGGGGCACTTTGGTATTACAGAAGGGGCTGCAGATGCTTGTGCGGCCCCTTCTGTAATACCGACAGCGCTGGCACACATGAAGCGCCAGCGCTATCTTCAGAGTGTGTTCCCTCATTTGCATGGGGCAGTGGAGCACTCTGGGGGGGAGATGGGGGTCCCATGGACCCCCTAAATATCCCCTTGCAGGCTGGTGCAGTCACTCACTGTACCTGCTTGCAAGGGGATCTCTATTCCCTCTTCAAAGTGGAGGCAGGTTGCCGCCTGCACTGTGAAAACACGGAGTAAGCTTCAAATCAGCTGCTCCATTTTTCACAGCACTGCGAGTTCGCGGCTGCCCTGGGGGCAGGGCATTCACTATAATGTGGCGCATTTTCATTGCTTGTGTTGGGTACACCTTTTAAAAGGTGCGCCCGGCGCAAACAATGAAAATGCGCTGTTTGCATAATACAGGCCCATATTGTTTTTCAACATGAAATTTGAGAGCAAGTACATTTGATTTGCCTTCGCCAAGCTCAAGAAGTTATAAACGTTTGTGCTTTACTAAAGTGGAGCTTCAGCTGGGCCACCTGCTATGTTTATATTTGTAAGTGCTTCCCGTTGAGGTTTAATTTCTGTGAAATGTGCACCTGAGCCAGACTGGAACCTCATTTTTTCCCAGAAGAGTCCCCAGTTTTGCTGAAAAGTGTTTACCCAACTGGAGTACTTTCATCTGGTTAATTAGTAAGTGCTACTTTATTGGGGAAATGTCTCATGCATATTCCTCACCACAGCTGCGTAAAGGACCATGTGCTAATGTTTCCAGTGACCTTGTGTGCATGTAATTTCGGCAATGTTATTGTTCCCCGACAGTCTTCATCCACAAATCTGTGATAACGTGAATCTTTGTCAAAAGAAGTAGACGAGACTACACTACAAAGAGGTGATTCTCCACCAAACAGGGGTACTTCCCATTAACTAAATGAAGTAAGTGCTTCTTTGTTTGGTGGTGATGTCCTTGTATTCCTCTGCATCAACAACACATGACAAAAATCGGCAGCAAACGTGCTTGGGGGCCTTTTGTTAAGCTGTCCATCAATGTAGGAAAAGGCGGGAAGACCTTTGCATACTACTAAAGAAAATGGGGAGGGGGGCATGCGGCCCCCCCTCCCGGGCCGATTTTGGCCCTGGGGACCCTAGGCCTGGCTGAAATTGAATGGAGGAGGGGGGCGTGTGGCCCCCTGGACTCCATTCCCCAGGGCCCAGCCATAATTCAATAGGGGAGGGGGGTGTGCACGTCCACCCTCCTGGGCCAATTTCAGCCACGGGGACCCCATCACCCAGGGCCCAGCCACATCTCCATGGGTGCTCTGGCCCCACCCAGGGCACCCAGTGGTTATGTTGGGGACTGCAGGGGGAGTCTTAAGGCCCCCGCGGGGTTCCAGCCGGCTCCCCACCTTCTGCTGGATCCGGCATTGCTTTCGCACACAGGGAGCTGCTGGAAATGCAGCTCTCTGCGTGTGAGAGCAATCCTTTCACCTCTTTCCCTGCCCGCATGCCTGTGGCCAGGGAAAGAGATGAAAACTCCATTTCCAGCAAGCAGAGCACTTTGACAGCTCCTGCTTGCTGGAAGCGTAGTTAGTGTTTGCTTTTGCTTGGCGGGAGCTGTCAGCTCCTGCCAAGCAAAAGCAAACAGCTATCTCCCGAGGCTGGGCACCTCGATAGATAGCAGGAGCTGGCCTTGGGGGTTAGCAGTCCCCAGGGGCATATATGGCTCCAGGAGGGGGGCTGCACAACCCCCCTCCTTTGTTCAGCACCGGCCGGCCCCGGGGAGGTGGTGGTCCCCAGGGCCGTATATGGCCCAGGAGGAGGGTTGCGCGTCCCTCTCCCAGTTTTTAAAGTTATTTGGCCCCGGGGAGGTGGTGGTGCCCGGGGCACAGGGAGTCCATGGCCCCTCGCACTAATTTTATTCTAGCCCCAGGGAGGTGGTGGCCCCCGGGGCTTCAAACAGCCCCAGGAGGGGAGTCCATGTGGCCCCTCTCCATCAATTAAATAAACCCCCAGGCAGGTGGTGGTCCCCAGGGCTATTTTGAGCTCATGGAGGGGGGTCCGTGCAGCCTCCCTCCAAAACTAATATTAAGCCCTGGAGAGGTGGTGGTCCCCGAGTCTCTTAAGAGCTCTATGAGATGGTCCGGTGTGCCCCCTCCTTTTATTTCAAATATATTAGTATGCCCCCGGGACCTGGCCCACCCGGGGGGCTTTCTTTGAAAACAAGTGCGGAAGACTGCACTTGTCATAATTTGGAGGCAAAAAAGTTTTTAAAGTGCTTTCTTGTCCTGGCAGGATCCCTCTGGGACCCCAGGACCAGGGCTAGGGGATCAGGGTATTCCTACCCTGCCCCCTTTTCTTTTTTTAAACTTTTTTTAACATACAGTCACACAGCCACTCACATGATATTTATTAGCAGTAGTACCACTCAGTAGTAGTGCACCTAGCATACTAATTTAATTTTTGCAGTAAGTTAGTATATATGTTTGATACCCATAAGCTCTTAAAACATTTACACCCACTTGATGATGTCATCAGTGATGTAATTTGAGATGTCATCAGTGATGTCACTGACCATGCCATGAGTGATGTAATTTGTGTGGTCATAAGCAGTGCATTGCGGGGGCGTAAGTTATAGTTAGCTCAAGTAACTATAACTGCTGAATTTCACTGGTTTTGTACAAGTGAAATCTGAGCCTAACTATAAAGTCCTTGTAACCTTTGGTTTTTTCAGTGAATTTCTAAGGTTTTTAAAAAATGTATTTCCTAACTGTAACGACCCTGTAACCTTTGTTTTTTAAGTGAACCCTCAGGCCAAGACCGCAAAGGAAAACAAACACCGACGCAACCGAAGGAGGCGGGAAAGGCGGAAACTCAGAAAAACCAAAGCAAATGAACAAAAGAAGAGGCAATTGGAGAAAGAAATGAAGAATGATACCAAGACTATTATCAACTTGAGCAATATGGTCCTCACTGAAGCCGAGAAACAGCTCCTCACGTTGGGCCTCACCTTTTGCCCGGAAAGCTCATTTGATTACAGCAACAGCCGAATTGACGTTTTCAAATTCATTAGGAAACTTAAATTGATTAAATTCTTCAAACTCAAACTCAAACAGAGTAATGTCACCGCTACCGACACTGTACCAGCCGGCCAAACAACTGAGCAACCACTCACGGTGGCGGATATCCCGACATTGCGCATCTTGGGGGAGTTAACAATGCCGTGTACCCGAGGCCTACTCAACAACTTCTACTTGAAGAGGGTATTGAAAGTTCAAGCAGAATCCCTAGCCCATTCAAGCCGCACTCCACCTTTACCCCCATGATGCCGAGGGATGCGATTGACATATACAGTGATGTTATCATTGATGAGCTCAAGGCGCTACATCTCAAAACCAGGAGGCGCACGAATGCTAAACGTATACAGAGTCTCAAATACAATGAACTCATGACCAAACTCCAAAACAACAATGAAGTCATCATCAACAAGGCGGATAAAGGAGGGAACATTGTGCTGTGGCCACGCAATCTATATCTGGAAGAAGCTAACAGACATCTGAGCGACAATCTTTGCTACAGACTCTCGAGCCACAATGACATGGCCAACAGTAACAAGGAACTCAGGATACACCTGAATGAGTTCAAATCTAAGGGCCAGTTGAGTAAAGAAGAATGTGCATTCCTTAACATTGAGACTCCAGTCCTACCTATCCTTTACTTTCTGCCGAAAGTGCACAAAAATGTGACCCCCATTCCTGGTCGACCCATCATCTCGGCCAGAAAAAGCATCTGCGAAAACATTTCCAAGTATGTGGATTTTTTCCTGCAAGATCTGGTTACCAGCCAAACAACCTACCTCAGGGACACCAGTGATTTCCTGCTCAAAGTAAAAGACATTCCATGGCAGGAGGACTATTTGCTAATCTCCATGGACATTACATCGCTGTATACCAGCATACGCCACCACGATGGGCTAGCTGCATGTAAATACTTCCTGGGTAAAAGACCCATCAATTGTCACTTACATAACAAACTCATTTTGTTTCTAATTGATTGGTGTCTCACACACAATTTTTTCATGTTCAACAAGAAGGTATACCAGCAACTCAGGGGTGTGGCCATGGGAGCCTGCTTCTCGCCCAGCTACGCATGTTTACATGTTGGCTGGTGGGAGGAGCGGGTTCTCATGGTCAAACACCTGACAGCCTTCAACAACAACATTGTGTCTTGGCTACGCTACATAGACGATGTCTTTTTGATTGGGCGAGGTGATGTTAACAGTGCTGGAATTTTCATCAATGAGATCAATGACAATGATCTCAATTTGGAATTCAATGCTAACATTAGTGCCACCTCTACTGAATTCTTAGATGTCAAACTGTACATCGCCAATGGCTCTTTGCATTCTAAGCTCCATCGCAAGCTTACCGCAGGAAACACTGCACGCCTCGAGCTTTCACCCTAGGCACCTCATAACCAGCATTCCATATGGGGAAATGTTACGCTTAGCCAGAATTTGCAGCACCCATGAAGATCGCTTTGAGTGCCAGGGGGAAGCAGCCAAGAGATTTAGGGCAAGGGGTTATTCAGCGGCTGTCATACGGAAAGCCATTGACAGAGCCAATGCCATCCCTAGGGAGGAACTGCTAGTGGTCCCATCCACACCGGAGGTTACTAGTGCAGCCAACATACTCAGTGAACCTAACAGCCCAGTCACCCCGAGGCTGATCATAACGCACAACACTGAGGAAAAAGCTATCAGGGCTGTAATTAACAAGAACTGGGGGATTATTAGATCAGACCCCACATTAGGACCTGTAGTAGCCCACAAACCTGACATCACTTACAGAAGAGCTTTTTCCATGAGGGATGCACTAGTCAGAAACAGCCCAGAGATCGTAACATCTCAGAATTGGCTAGCGGACAGAAAGGGTTTTGTCAAATGCCAGAGTTGCAGGGCATGTAAATTTGGTAAGAACATTACAAAGGTAGACTCAGCCTTTAGACACGCGCCACTTACTATCAGGCACAGACTCACTTGCAGAACTGACTTTGCGGTTTACATTGTTAGAATGTAACTGCGGGCTGCGCTACATCGGGAGCACTAAACTGCAAGTGCACCTGCGCATTCTCCAGCACCTCAGAGCAATAGTTAACAATGACCCAGCCTACCCCGTAGCCAGGCATTTCAAGGACGTGCATAATAACAATCTAGAGCACCTCCGTTATTCAGTCATTGATTGTGTCCCACCACTTAGACGGGGTGGCAACAGGGAGAAGCTTTTGAGGCAGTTGGATAGTAGATACATTCTGCAATTCAATACCAAGTCGCCCGCCGGGCTCAACACCACGGAGGATCTGCACCACTTCCTTTAGCGTAACATGGCTTTCACATCCTTAGTGAGCATACCATCGCTTTACAGCTGTATATTTATATTATTACCTGTATATATTTCACTTTTTACATCTACTGTTTATATTCCACTGTATATATTAGGCTCTGCCCGTGCACCCATTGTATTTACATGTAGCTGGGTTTCCCGTTATTTTTGCTATGTGCGATCACAAAGACATTTCCCAGTATTCATACTGTCATGTCATTTGTCTTAATTTTGTTTTTTAAACATAGGCACTGCAGGCTTGTAACCTATGCTGATCAACAACTAACGTACATATAGCATGACTGCGTATGAACATGAATTAGATTGTTACTGTTTCTCAATACGCTGTGTTATACACCCATTGCTGCTTTAGTCATATTTTGTTCAAGCACGGACAGGCATTGGAATATTTCTAGCGCTAGCGCACACATCTTTTCCTCAGTACAGTCTATGCATTTTTATGTAACTTTAATGCTCTTGAGGAGGCACAAACACCACACTTTAGTAACTTTACTCATTTTTGCACTCACGCTTTCCTCAATATGTATATACACGCTCATGAGCACAGTTCACCCTCACTAACATTTTTTAACTTTCAGTTTTATTTAGTGGCAGTTTCGAGATACATTGCATTTTGCAGTTATTTCATATGTATCTTTATTTGCACCAAAGCTTTATTTGGACATTTCCACATGAGCCTTGGTTTTATGCTGCTTGTGGCGCACCATGAACATAATTCCTCTAACAAACACATTGTTTGGGGCATGACTTAACCTCGTACTACGAGTTGTTGGGAAACTTCAGCATGTTCTCTTAATAGAGACATGCTTTCCATCTCAATGTGCACCGCGTCTAGACACGTTAGTTGTTCCACAGGTGTTTATATTTGTTTTTAGAAACGCGCCGAGAGCAGTGATTTACTGACTCGCTTAGTGTGGGGATTTCAACTCGTGTTTAAGATGTATTAGCACACGGTAATTTCTTCTCATACTGCTCACTATTTGGCATTCTTTCCGCTACTTTGTGTACTTACATGCTCGGATGACTGCATCTGTGGTCGCCACTAGCACCGATTTCAGCATCCAGGACACATATGCGGGAGGACTGTGGCAATCACCGGCTTCAGCAGACAGGTAGCTATTTTATAGTCTGCTTACACTTGCGGTACTCACTGTAGTAAAACATGATGTCACACATGTGCTTTACTGCATTTTGCCCACAGTCATACGCTGCAAAACTCCTCAGTCACCACCATGAACATAGTAGAAACACTGCCACTTACACATTTGTATAAATATCACCCTTTCACCAGTAGAGCGCTATGTGATCAAGGCCGCATGTCTGGCGGCCGAAACGCGTCATTTGGACATTTGATGCTCAAATAAACCATCATTGACTTTCTAACTTTGCCTTTGGAGTCTGTTTCCTGGTGTTGCGCCTTTCTTTGGATGGTGGAACCCCTGGGATCCTGCTGTGGAATATATATATGTGCACTCTGGAGGATAAAAGTGCTGTTTATCTGAAAAACAAAAACCCCTGCAATGCGTTTCGGCCATCAGGCCTTGATCACGCATAATGGGAACTGAAACCAATACACCATATGACATAGACCCCATTTGAACACAACAATAAACATAGAAAAGGGGCCAGCAGGTTAACGACTGGTACAGTAAAGATGTCGGCCATCTTAAAAGGAATAAAGGACACGATAAGCAAAGCATTCCATAGTATAAAGTAACTGAAAAAAATATATAAATGAAAGGAGCAAATTGTGTCCACACAATCAAGCTGCTACGAATATAAAGAGGCAAAATGTCAGTCATCATATGAATCTCAATGCAAACAGCATGTACTGTCATAAATAGTGTAACCATGTTGTCAAAACTGCATGTGCAAGCGAATATGGAAGAAAGCGGCACAATAAACAAAAGAGCATATTTGCGATGATGTGAAACATTGAAGGAAGTGAGGTGCAATTGATTCGTATTGTGCAAGAGCTGTTACGAAACATCTAAACAGTATGTCATGCATAGGAAAAATAAAGCAGCAAGGAAACGCTTAAACTGGGGCATAGGTACTGCAAGAACATGGGCAACATCCAGAAAAACTGAAAGTAACGCCCAAGTGGGCAGAGACATAAGCCCCCGAAAAAAAGAGGAAACAACACCATAATGTAGAAACACAATAGTCATAATAAAAGGTGCAAACCAACAATCTTCACCCTGTGTCACCAACAAAAGTGTGACAGACGACTAGGGTAGGGTGCCCCAGCCAGGGCGTTCTCGCAGAACCAGCGAAGGTAGATGAGAGTCCCTTCCTATTCTCCCTGCAATAAAAACAGAAACAAGGTGTCAGAAGGTAGCAGAGAACAATGGTAACAAACAGACAAAGAGAGCAAAAAGGGTTACTACAAATGTACAAATAACTCCTCATCGAAATTCAAACCAATGGGGGTCCCAATATTGAACTCCACTCAATCTGGATTCTAATTTTCGCAGTATAATCCAATCTGTTACCACCCCTGGCGTCCAGAGTCACCTGCTCATACCAAAAAACATGAGGTACTTCCCATTACTGTAGAGATGAGACTCAAAGTGCCTCGAGACATGAAAGTGTTTGTCTCTATTGGTAATAGCCCTGGCATGCTGTAAGATTCTCTTACGCAGTGGAAGTATTGTGCTGCCTACGTACCAGAGTCCACAGGGGCACCCTAGTACATATACTACATAGGTAGTGCTGCAGGTGATGAATTGGGTAATCTGCTTGTACCTGTTTGTTTGTGGTATTTTGACTGACTTAACGTTAGAAGAGGATTGGCAAGCCTTGCCGTTACCACAGATATGAAAATCCTTCAGACCCCAACCCACTTTTGCCTTACAGGACACATCACTCTTGACCAACATGTCGCTAAGGGATTTGTTTCTGCGATAAGTGATCTGTGGGAGGTCAGGAAAAACATCATCAATAGCCTGGAGGCCCCTATTCCTCTCGAGTATGCATCTGACTCTGCCGGGTTCGCCATTATATGTCATAATGTGCCTGTTGGAATCTTCCTCAATGTACGTGTCCTGCTTGTCAGGGACACCAAAGAGGATGTACTTCCTGGAGCATTCAATGACCTTGTGCACTGCCCTCTCTAGAACCCACTTGGGATATTCCCTCTCAGCAAACCTCTGTACTATGTACTGTTGTTCATGGAGATGGAGGAAGTCAGCATCATCGCTGTAATTCCTCCTGGCTCATATCAGTTCCCCATAGAGCATGGGTACTCACAAACATTTTCATGGGGGCCGCAATGTTTGGTCTTTGGTGTGACCGAGGGCCACACTCATGTCAACCGGGTGAGGGGGGTTTAAAGTGGGTGTAGGGGAAGTGAAGCATGTATATCTAGAGGCTGAACTCAGTTGTGCAATGTGAAACTAGAAAACCTGGGATGAATCCCGGCTTTTTCACTTGTCCAAATTGTGTGATCCTGGGCAATTGTTTTATTTAAATTTACCTCCTTTTTCTTCATTATCACATATAGGAGGACCTCAAAATACATGACTTCAGGATGCGTGCTGAAACAAAACCATCTCCTGTGGTTGGATGTAATCACTAATGGCATTGTTGTCACAGTGGGGGGGTGGGTAGCAAGAACATTTCTAAATTCATGTTGGAAAACCATCACTTTAAAAAAAATACTTCAGGATGCACTGGTATAATTTGATTTACTAAGGTTACATGGTTCTACAGGTCAATGAAGTACACTTTTTGAATTTTGAAAAGACTATCCTATTTTTACACATCTGCTGTCTTTAAAAACAAAGGTGTTCCTAAAGTTAAGGGCCTGGTTGCTTCGTTTCCCTAACTGCAATTAACCTTTAAATAAGTGCTTGCTGTATATTTACATTTTTGTTGTTGTTATTGCCAAGTCGAGTAAACAGTAAGCCTGGGCGGAGCTCGCGGAGTTGCACTCTGTGGAATTTCACGGAGTCACTGGAAGACTCCGTGGAATTCCACGGAGTTCTGTGGCAGGCGGAGTATCGGCTACCCAGCCTAGATATTACCTGCACTACCCTCCTATACAAACAAACAATATCCGTAGAAGCAGCCCATCGCTTGAAAGTACCCGAGAAGTGAACAAAACAACCAACTGTAGTCCAACACAAGGGCAGGAGACGGTTGGTCGATCTCGGTGCCAAATGCAAAACACAGACGCACTGTCCAATAAACTCAGTGCTCCATAAGCTAGCTAAGTCGGATGGACGTGGGCTTTAAAGTGCTCGCCCATCCATAGGTTGGCTTGATGCAGCCATATCGGAGGTGCAGGCGGGGGCCGAGATATACTATGTAAGAAATGCAAAGAAAGATCCATGCTCCATTGGCAAAGTTGGGCCAGACGGCGGCTCACATTCTTGCCCGCCACCCTCCTCCCACTTGGTAAAGCCCCCCATGCACTAACTTCTGTGACTCACCCTCCAGCAGCCGGATGATGCTGAGGCTCTCCAGTCAGTGTTACGACTCCACAACAGTCTCCGTCTGCCATTTGGGGCCCTCAACCCTGTTTTCGCTGCGGGCTTCCCTCTGCACTTTGCACCAAATGGAAAAAAAGCGGCCGTGCGCAAGGAGGCAACAACAACAGCGGTCACCCAGACCACGCCCACAGGTAATGCGTGTGCGCAGTGAAACCCCGCTAGTGAGGGTGAGCCGCCATCATCGAAGCAGCTGTCAAGCAGGGGATTTACAGATGAAGGGGCTGAGGTGCTGTGATGAACACAGGGATGCTTTCCTGAAGCACATCCCAGGGCCCAGTGGCTGTTGGACGTAAGAGAGAGAGAACTGCTGGGAGAGTAGGGGAAAGACTACGGACATTTGGAGATAGCTGAGGAAGAATAGAATAGCAGGGAAGAGCGTGGCGAGTGTTGAGCGCACCAAAACTTCGTGATCCAAGCATAGCGCAGAGTACCAAAACTTCGCAAATTCCACCGGCGGAGTGAAGTCTACCGCCCACCGTTAGTAAACAGCAGCCCAGTGCTGCTGCTGCCCAGTGGGCCGCAGGTAAAGGTCAGGAGGGCCACATGCGGCCCCTGGGCCGTACTTTGAGTATCACTGCCATAGAGGATACACCACTTTAGTGAGCTCAGGTGGCTACTCTGGGCATGCAAGTGGCTGTTGCCTGCTGTGGGCTTCCTATGTAGGATTGTGGTAACTTTGTTATCGATAACACAAACCTCCACATCCAGGAACACTATGCGTTCGCTGTTGTATGTTGCATAAGAGTTCTAAATTAAGATCATTCTGGTTCAACCTCCTCACAAAGTCAGTGGCTTGATGCTCACTCCCTTGCCAGATCAGGAAGAGGTCATCATTAAATCTAAGCCACAAAATGACACTGCAAATCATCCACAAACTCTGGTGCGATGGACACCTGCTTCTCCCACCCGCCCATGAACAAGTTCACATAGCTGGGGGTGAAACAAGTGCCCATCGCAGTCCCCAGGAGCTGTACGTACAGGGTGTTTTCAAAGATAAAGATGTTATTAGTAAGGCAAAACAGCATCATGTCAAAGAGCATGCAGGTGTGTGCGAAATAACAGATGAGTCTCGCCCTGAAGAAGGGCTCACATGCTCTCAGTGCTTCCTCATGCCTGATAGAAGTGTAAAGGGATTTCACATCTAGCGTCAAAAGTTTAATTTTTTTAGAACAATTCCGCCTCCTGAGAAGGGGGAGCCTGGCCAATATACAACCCCACAGAGAAGCTCAAGAGGACGCAGAGGATGCGTAAGAGGAAAAAGAAAGAACAGAGGGAGAAAAGACAACGCACAGGCCCCCATGGGAAAACCCAAGGAGCTCTGCCTCTGGGACAACGGATATAGGTAACAGTACTGTTATAAATCTGTCCAGTAGAGCCCTTACCATAACTGAGTACAACGTCCTTTATTTTGGTTTATCGTTTTGCCCTACGGGCACATTTTATTACGCGACTACAAGAATGTGTTTTCCCCATTCATTTTTCCATTGGACCTTTAGATACAGCTACAGCCCAAACTGCTGAATGGATTTACACTCAATTTGGCAAAAAGCTAAGTTTTGGTCCAGAAAGAGTGCTTTTTGTGATTTGGTGTAAATCTGTTCAGTAGTTTTTGAGCAATTAATACTCTAATGCTCAAAAACTTTGAATATATATGACACAGCGGGTGATCCGTGGACCCAACAGAACTCTTGGGGAGAACTGATTGGCTGCCACCACATCAACAATGATGTGGCAGCAGCCATCTTAGGACTCAGGACTCAGTCCCAAGCCCTAAACAAATAGAAAAAAAGACATAAGTGGGCTGGGTAGGGATACTCTGACCTTGCCACAAATTTGTGGAGGATCTGAGAATCAAAAAAATGTTTTACATTTTTTTTGCTGTATATTGGTGGAGGATCGGAGAATCTAAAAAAAATACCCCTGGGGATGCCAGTGCCTATGGGGCAGAGCATATATAATTTAGGGGGAGAGGGTGCATCCCCAGAGGTCGACATGTTTATAAAGGAGAGGGAGTGCATGGCCCCCCACCCCAGGTCTCAAAGAGACCCAGGGGACCCCATACCCCCTTGCAGATATTTAAATGAAGTGGAGGAGGACTGTGCGGCCTCCCTCTTTGAGCCTGAAAAGGCCCTGGGGATTCCTCGTGCCACAAGGTAACTATAACTTGCTCCCTCGCCATGCACTGCCAATTAACCCATATATTACAGCACTTATGGCATCTTCTACACCATAATTTATAATATCACTTGGGGAGACGTGCTGGTTTTTCTGCTAGCAGATCACTTCGCTGGGGGCACCTACATCATTTCCCCTGGATCTCAACAGCAAGAGGGAGCACCCTCTGGTTGCCTGCACACCTTGCTGGAATTCGTGGGAGCCAACTACGTAGCCATCGTGGACCACGACCGCTGGGGACCACGAGTGCCAGGATCCCTTGTTGAGCCCACACCTATTGTCAATCAGCGCTAGATAAGCACGTGTGAGTCCAGCTGCAACAGGAAGAGGCGGGGCCACCCCCCTTGGCTCTCATTTCCAGCCACGGAGGAGGAGAGGTGTTTGGTGTGAATGACCTTCTGCCCTGAATCCTGGTGTCTGTAAAGGTGGGCTTTTCTTTGTCCTACTTGTTACCTAATTTGCATGACCTTTATTTCAAGCCAGCCACCTGCAACATGACTTTTTTGATGGGTCTCTTACAGTTCTTAGATCCTGTGGGGCCCATGTTGGACTGTGTTATTGGTGCGGGGGTTTTGTATTGTTAGAGCAGTCTCTGTTTGAGTGGGGTAATTCCTCTTTTTTTTTGTGGGTGGGTAGGAGGGCTTTGATGGTACTTAAGCGCTCCACAAGCATGGAGAAAAAGAAAGGGTCTTCCTCCAAAGCTTCACCCCCTCCCGCTGCCCCTCAAGTTTCTACCGTGAGGGTTTTCTTAATCAGTCAGTGGGGTTGGTATCAAAAGAAATTGAGTTGGTAGGAAGAAGGTCATCCCTGAATAGGGACAGCCTTCCCCTATCCGAGGGTTGTTGGGTCGCCTCAGGGTGTTGGCACTCAGATGTTGCAGGTCCTTCCCTGACTGTCTCAGGACCAGGGAGTGCATGAGAGGTTCCTGGTCCAGTCAGTCTCCCCTGAACTGCGAATAATAAGGGGGAAAGTTCATGTACCCTGGTCCCCAGTAGCCCTGGAGTTGTCCTTAACTTGCCACCCGAAGCAACCCTTACGTTATTGTGTTAGGCAACATCCCCTCGTCCTAATTCTCCTGTGGAACCCTTCCACAAACTTAAATATAAGGTGGTGCATTGGTTCAATTTGCACTCCTGTTGCAGCTGGGGGCTTGTGGATCCTATCAATATGGCATGTAGAGTGAGCTGGGTAGGTTTGGATAGGAAATTATGGGCAGGTGATTGCGTGGCGGTTAACTTTAGCAATCCTTAGTTTGTGGCTGAATGCCTTTCAGTTCGTCCCTCTCCTAGAATATGTAACCCGCCCAGGAGAGTTGCCCTCTCCTTGGGCTTTTTCTATAGGCCGGGAAGAGTAGCTTGCTTCCCACTTTCTCAGGTCCCCCCGAGGAGGGTTTCGCCACCCAGGAAGCGCTTGGCTCCTAGGCCGCTTCTCCCCTGGCCCACCTCAAACAGATTTCTCCCTCTGAGTGGTTTGGATTCATGTGACAGACTGGGTCCCTGTGATCCTTGGTCCCACTCCTTTGGTAGTCACCCCTCAATACCTCGTGAGAGGGACCCTCCTGTCTTGGAACATTGCATGACTCTCCACTAATTTTACTGATTCTAGGTGGCTGCATTTAATAAAATCTTATCAGATAATTTGCCTTCAAAAAACATGGGAAGTCAAAAATAGTTTCTTCTTGGAGGGCTATACTTCCTATTTTATACCAGCAGTGTCTTTTGCGGTAGAGAGGGCCAGGGGGTTGATTATGTTTATTGCAGTGGAATTAAGTGGCTACATGCGTGACCTTTGCTGGCAGACCCAGACTATGCAGGGTTGCGGTTGTCACTGCCGGTATCTTCTCCGTTAGTCCTAATAAATTTTTTAGAATGCTAAGGAGGGTGCAGACAAGGACTGTTGTGTCTCGTGCCGGGACCTGGCTTTGAAGTCATTCCATGGGAAGAGATCTGGGGGAAAACAAATTGTGCATGTGAGGGACTTCAATTGTCACTCAAGCGACCCACCCCAGAGACCTGATGCTTTAAATCCTAGATGTTTGCTCAAGGAGACGTTAGATTTTGTCCACTCTAAGGAGTGTCTGGAGCTCGGCGCGATCCTGGAAACCTACAACTTGGTATTTGCTTTGGAGAAATTGGTGTACTCCCCCAACTCCACAATTTACCCGACCTTTAATGGGAGGGACTGTCTGACATTCATTGATTTTATATTTGTTTCAGCCCCGCTATACTTGCTTATTTCCCATTTTAATTTTGTCCATAGTCCTTTAAGCCACCATAATCCCTTATCCCTAGCTCTGGATGTTACCTTGACACTGCGGTTACAGTGGAGGGGGGCTCTTATAAGGCTTTCTATGGTTGACCAGGGGAGAAGGCTGAAATGGTCCCAGGTAGACCCTCAGTGCCTCAAAGTCTCTATTTTTGCAAATTGTGCACGAGAGTCCGGTATTTGTCTGGACGTGGATGCAGGGGGCCAGTAAGATTCTGCAAGCCTTTGATGGTATTGCCTCGGGCGTTTTTAAACTAATGTCCACATCTGTCCCTTGTAGCCTGGGCTCTCAAAATCCCAAATGGTTTCATAGGGACTGCTCGAGAACGCTGCGACAGCTGAAGGCTGCTTTGAAGTAGACACCCAAGGACAAGAGTTTGGATGCTGGGTGTAGGCGGGCCTATAAACAAGCCCAAGCAGCCTGTAATCCTAATCTGCTGGAGTTAGTTTGGGAAGAGCTATGTCAGGCAAATGAGACAGGGGAAAGCTCCCCTTTTTGGAAAAAGTAAATAGGCCCTGTTTTGCGAATGGCTCTGGCCCTGTTATATGTCACCATATCTCAGAACAGCAATGGCCGACCACTTTGAAGGTGTCTATAATCAGAGGGGCGTTTGGGTGACACTAACATGGCTGTAGAGGTTCTAGCTTGCTCCCCAGTGATTTTTGCTCTTGGAGGTGTTACTCAGGGCATTAAGGCCTTGTTGCACAATAAAGCTCCGGGGCCTTGATGGGACTCAACCAGATTCGTTCATGACTGATGTGGAGGTTTGGGGACCACTCTTGACCCAGGTGTTGAATGCGGCTGCCTGAGAGGGGGGCGTTGCCTTCTTGGTTGATAGCTGTGGTTGTCCCAGTTTTCAAGAAATGTGCGACAAGGACAATCCCCAATACTACCACCCCATACCTTTAATAGACGATGTGGTAAAGGTCTTGGGGAGGGTAATTCTAAATAGGCTGTGGGAGTGGGCAGAGGAGAATAATATTATGAGTGACATCCAATATGGTTTTAGGTTGGGGAGGTCCACCTCTGAACAATGTTTGAACCTCCACCTCATTATCAATAAGTATACGGTTGCCCAGTCTGAATCTCTGCATTCAGCATTTATGGACCTAACGTCTGCATTTGGCAGGGTCAACCAGGCTAAACTCTGGGCCCTGCTTTGTGAGAGGGAGGTTGATCAGAATATTGTGGCCCTCTTAGCCAATCTTCATTCAACTACATCTGCCTCGGTGCGCTTTTCTTAGGGCGCTGTTTGCACTTGCTCATTTCCCACTAGCAACGGAGTCTGCCCAGGGTGCATCCTCGCCCCTTTCTTGTTTACCTTGTATGTGAATGGGCTGGAGTCTGCTTTCCTATCAGTTTCCATTAACGATAATGGGGTAACCCTGTGCCCCTCAGAACCTGGGTATGTACGATATGTAGAACAAGTGGTTCTGTCGGGAATGACAATTACTTTGCTCAATGTATATAATACACTCTGAACTCTCAATTTTTCAAATGTAAGTCATAATATAATTTCAAAGAACACACCAAAGAACCAGCCAATTTAGCAAAAATAAAGTTATTTACTGAATATTTTTACAACTATAAACAATAATGATGGCTGTCTGCGACACATTAACCATACGGCGATATACAAGTGACTGTGGTGTAGAATAAGTGACTTGTGGTGATACGTGAAAAGTGCTATACATGGGTAACCAACATAAATAAATAGACAAAAGAAAGTACTAATTAGTCATGTCCAATCCTTAATGCATGAGTCCCAAACAATAGTATTGATTTTATATTCGGGTCAAGGAGACTGCATGGACTATCGGTGACACTAACGTCGACGTTTCGACCCTTGGCAATTGCGCAGCTTATTGGGCGTCAGGGGCGGGTCTTCATCAGGACAGAAGGAAAAGGAATGACAGCCGCAAGCAATAGATGCGCGGGATCCTATTGAAAATTCAATGGGCATCCAAGTGAAACCATTTACGTTGAGGCGTCAGTTTTAATGGACACCAAGACCCACACCAGAGGGTTGTGGTCTGAAAATGAACAATACATCTATCTTCACCAGCCGGTTGAAGACGTGATATTTGAACTGAGCAGACTGGGAAGGACGAGGACGCGTCTTTTTCAACTCATGATCGCCTTGGCGGCAACCTTAAATCTATCAAATATCACATCTTCAACCGGCTGGTGAAGATAGATGTATTGTTCATTTTCAGACCACAACGTAAATGGTTTCACTTGGATGCCCATTGAATTTTCAATAGGATCCCGCGCATCTATTGCTTGCGGCTGTCATTCCTTTTCCTTCTGTCCTGATGAAGACCCGCCCCTGACGCCCAATAAGCTGCGCAATTGCCAAGGGTCGAAGCGTCGGCGTTAGTGTCACCCATAGTCCATGCAGTCTCCTTGACCGAATATAAAATCAATACTATTGTTTGGGACTCATGCATTAAGGATTGGACATGACTAATTAGTACTTTCTTTTGTCTATTTATTTATGTTGGTTACCCATGTATAGCACTTTTCACGTATCACCACAAGTCACTTATTCTACACCACAGTCACTTTTATATCGCCGTATGTTTAATGTGTCGCAGACAGCTATCATTATTGTTTATAGTTGTAAAAATATTCAGTAAATAACTTTATTTTTGCTAAATTGGCTGGTTCTTTGGTGTGTTCTTTGAAATTATATTATGACTTACATTTGAAAAATTGAGAGTTCAGTGTGCATTATATACATTGAGCAAAGTAATTGTCATTCCCGACAGAACCACTTGTTCTACATATTCCTATCAGTTTCAGCAGATGGCCCTAGGGTTGGAGCTACATCCCTACCAGTTTTACTGTACACGGATGATGCAGTTCCTATGGCCCGCACTGCCCGGGGGATGGATCAACTCTTGGCCAGGTTTGTCTCATTTATGGGGAATCTGAATTGTCGGTTAACTTTTCAAAGTCCTATGTTATGTAATGGTAGTGGGCCCAAAATCCACAAGCAGCAAGACATTTAAGGTGGCTAATTTTACCCTGGGCAAAGTCACAGTGTTCCCTTATTAGGGAGTCGTATTTGATGCCAAAAATAGTTGGAAGCCGTTAATCGAGGAGAAAAGATATGAGCTTATTAAAACCACGGGGGCGGTCTCCAGCTTTGCATGTAGGCTAAGTTTGCGGGTACCAAGGGTTCGCCTAAGAATCTATCAGGCTAAATGCGTATCCCAGCTCCGGTATGGTAGTGAGGTTTGGGGTTACGTAAACTTGGATGATATTCAAGCCGCAGAGAATACATTTTTATGTCAGATACTACAGGTACCACCTTCTACCCCAGCATTTTCGGTGCACTCAGAGCTTGGCCTTGGTCAAGTGCCGGACATGGTGTCCTTAAGCCCTCCACTGTGCTTGATCAAGGTTTGGATCAGGGAAGGATTGAAGTTAAATCGGTTGATCCTTGAGGATTGCTTGGCCCTTGATCGGGCGCACAAAATACTGTGGATAGCCTATGTGAAGGCAGCTTTTGCCTCCCTAGGAAGGTCTGATATCTTTGATGACCCTACTTCCTTGGCCATGCGAGAGCTGGGGTGTGTTAAAAGGCTGTTTATGGATCGAACCTGCATGAAGAGAGAGCAGCATGAGCTGCAGAAACCATCAGTGCGGGGTCACATGCTACAGAAAACTGTGTAGGGTATGGAGCCGTATCTAGCTCAGGTCTGCCTTCAGCTAGATTGGTTTCTCCTGTTTAGCTTCAGGTTTAATTCACTTCATCATCTTTTGGTGTCCCTATGTGTCTGGGCTTTGCCTGATGCTAGGTTGCCCTGTGGCTGTGACAGTAAGTCTCCGCAGGACACCTTGCATTTTGTAATGTTTTGCTCCTATTTTAGCTGGCCCAGGAAGCAGTTATTAATTCCCCTATTGAAATCTTTGAATTTCTCCTAAGTAAGGCTAGTCTTGATTTATTTCCAGATGCTCCCCAATGAATATGTTATTTTTACTGTTTTATCCTTTTTGCGAGCTGCTTTGGTGTCTAGGAGGTCGAGACCTGATTAATTGATGTACTCTTCTGGCTGTGTGGGTCATCTCTGTTTTATAGATTTTTATATTACGTTAATTTTAAGTGATGGTTTTACAATGATGTCATTTGTATTCTTTTCATGGCTGTTTTATCAAACGAATAAAGATTTTATGATGATGATGATGATGAATATTACTTGAACATTTGCAATGAAATCATTGATAACAAAACTGTGCAAGGCAGGGGCTCGAGTTGTAGTAACCTTAGGGGACGAGTTATAGTTACCAGAGATAACTATAACTGGTGAATTTCAGTGATTTTGTATGCTTAAAATGTTACATTGTCACTGAAATTCTCTTCTAACTATAACGTTACTTTAACCTTTGTTTCTTTTCAGTGAATATATATATATATATCTTCTCGCACTGCTTCAATGCTTTCACCAGTCCTGGAAACGGAAAGCAGGCACGGACCACGTTTCTGTGCAAAAGATGTGAATATATATATCTATATATATTATCTACTGGCGGTCGCCAGTAGATAGTTATAGTTACAACCTATTATCCATAGGAAATCCGCGACATTCTATTTGAAATAACTCTCTTGCCGGTTGACGTATCTTCGCAAAATTTTCAAACTTTGTGGCCCGCTCCGGTCCGCTCCTACCCTGAAAGTCTCGGGGGATTCGTCAGCGGGGCCGAGAAAAAGGGGGTCCCAAACGCGTTTTCCCCATGCAATTTTCCATAGGAAACTTTAGACACGGCTACAGCCCGAACTGCTGAACGGAATTACACCAAATTTGGCAAAGAGGTAGTTCTTGGTTCAGAAAGAACCCTTTTTGTTAAATGGTGTAAATCCGTTCAGTAGTTGCTGAGAAAATCAAAAGTAAAAGATAGTGATATCTATGGCCGAGTAGGGTCCGCGTACCCTCCCGATCCACGAGCTGCATGTTAATTGGCTGTCAGCTGGCTGTCAACATTCCGATTCAGGAAATGTTGGCAGCCATTTATCCTCGGTAGAACCGAGGGACAGAAGCTAAGTGCGCAAAGCGCACAAAGGGAGCAGGGTAGAAACACCCTGACCCCCTAGGTTTGCTCAGGGGTCCCACAAGGACCCCCTGGGCAAATAAATAAAAATTTTAAAAAATCGGCAGGATGCGCTCAAGGTGCGCGAATCCTGCCAGCGCTTGATTGTATTTTGCCCCGGGTGGCCCAAGTCCCGGGGGCATGGTGAGGGGTTAATTTTATGTGTGGGGGCCTCAAGGGCCCCTAAGCCCGAGGACCGCCACCCCCGGGGCTTTTTGAAAATGTTGCGGGAGGGCTCTGAGCCCTCCCGCAGCTGAGACCACCACCTCCCGGGGCTTTTTTAAAATTGAACAACCTGTGTGGGGGCTCCAGCCCCACACCCGAGACCCGCCACCTCCCGGGGCACTAACAAATTAAAATGGGGGTCCGTTTTGGACCCCCGAAGCACCGGGGACCACCACCTCCCGGGGCTGTGCTGATGTAGGGAGGGGGCCGCGCGGCCCCCTCCTGGAAGCCTGTGGTGGCCCTGGGGACCGCCACCCCCAGGAGCCGGCTCCTGCAGTGTCCCGAGGTGCCTACCCCCGGGACACTGTAGTTTGCTATGGCAGGGCGGGAGCCTCGCGGCTCCCGTCCTGTCATTGCAAACTGCTTTGGATATTGGAAGAGAGAGCAGGAAACCTGCTCTCTCTTCCAATATCCAAAGCCGTTGCTTTCCACATGGGGAGCAGCATGTTAGCTGCTCCCCATGTGTAAAGCAATGCCGGCTCCCGTAGGACACGGGGAGCTGGCGGGACTGTGGGGGTTTGGGGACCCCCACAGTCCCAACCAGAGGCCAGGCCCGGGGATGGGGTCCCCGGGCAAGTAGTGGTCCGGGAGGGGGCCACGCGGCCCCCTCCCAAAGTTTTCAAAAAAAAAAAAAAAAAGGGTATGGCCGGCCCCGAGGATGGGGTCCCCGGGGCCTTAAAATGGCCAGAGGAGGGGGCCACGCAGCCCCCTCAAAATAATAAAAATAAATATAGAGGCCATGCCCGGGGATGGGGTCCCGGGGCCAATACAGGCCCAGGGAAGGGGGCCACGCGGCCCCTTCCCGTTTTTATTTTTATTTTGTAATTTAAAAAAGGGGTAAGGCCCTGGGGGATGGGGTCCCCAGGGCCCAAAAACAGAAAAAAGGAAGGGGGCCACACAGCCCCCCTTCAGAGACAATTTTTTTTTTTTTTAAACGATCGGGCCCGCAGGCCCCGCCCCCTTCCTTCACCACTCTGCAAACGCGCCCCCTGGCGCGTTTGCAGAGAAGACAATTCCCCTTGAATACTGGGGGTCCCTGGGGGCCAACTAGCCCACCAGGAACCTCCAGTATGCGCCAGGGGGCTGCCTTGCAGAGAGGTGTACAGAGGCCACGCCCTTTTTACACCTCTCTGCAAGCGCAGCTCTGTGGCGCTTTTGGAGAGTATATGGTGGGCTAGTTGGACTCCGGGGACCCTCAGAATTCAAGGGGACTTAGTCCCCCAACTTAAAACGCGCCACGGGGCGCGTTTGCATAGATGTCACCTCAGGCCCCGCCCCTCCCTTCACCATTGTGCAAATATTCTTCTAAAATCATCCGAAATCACGAATTCCGATTTACTCACCTGTTATAAGGAGAGACCTCAGTGCTGCATCTTTCAGCCCAGTACTGGTCCTGAAAAGTAATTTTAACCGTACTTACCAGTAACTTGAATTTCCTTCCATAGGATATCATTGCCTGCTTTTTGCTGAAAAAGTTTCTAAGTGTTGATTTTTGAAACATACAAATATTCCTCTAAAATCAGCCGAAATCACGAATTCCGATTTACTCACCTGTTATAAGGAGAGACCTCAGTGCTGTATCTTTCAGCCCAGTACTGGTCCTGAAAAGTAATTTTAACCGTACTTACCAGTAACTTGAATTTCCTTCCATAGGCTAACATTGACTGGTTTCACTTGGAAATTCTTCTAAGTGTGGAGTTTTGGAACTTTAAAATATTCCTCTAAAATCAGCCGAAATACGAATTCCGATTTACTCACCTGTTATCAGGAGAGACCTCAGTGCTGCATCTTTCAGCCCAGTACTGATCCTCAAAGTAATTTTAACCGTACTTACCAGTAACTTGAATTTCCTTCCATAGGATATCATTGCCTGCTTTTTGCTGAAAAAGTTTCTAAGTGTTGATTTTGAAACATACAAATATTCCTCTAAAATCAGCCGAAATACGAATTCCGATTTACTCACCTGTTATAAGGAGAGACCTCAGTGCTGTATCTTTCAGCCCAGTACTGGTCCTGAAAAGTAATTTTAACCGTACTTACCAGTAACTTGAATTTCCTTCCATAGGCTAACATTGACTGGTTTCACTTGGAAATTCTTCTAAGTGTGGAGTTTTGGAACTTTAAAATATTCCTCTAAAATCAGCCGAAATACGAATTCCGATTTACTCACCTGTTATCAGGAGAGACCTCAGTGCTGCATCTTTCAGCCCAGTACTGATCCTCAAAAGTAATTTTAACCGTACTTACCAGTAACTTGAATTTCCTTCCATAGGATATCATTGCCTGCTTTTTGCTGAAAAAGTTTCTAAGTGTTGATTTTTGAAACATACAAATATTCCTCTAAAATCAGCCGAAATACGAATTCCGATTTACTCACCTGTTATAAGGAGAGACCTCAGTGCTGTATCTTTCAGCCCAGTACTGGTCCTGAAAAGTAATTTTAACCGTACTTACCAGTAACTTGAATTTCCTTCCATAGGCTAACATTGACTGGTTTCACTTGGAAATTCTTCTAAGTGTGGAGTTTTGGAACTTTAAAATATTCCTCTAAAATCAGCCGAAATACGAATTCCGATTTACTCACCTGTTATCAGGAGAGACCTCAGTGCTGCATCTTTCAGCCCAGTACTGATCCTCAAAAGTAATTTTAACCGTACTTACCAGTAACTTGAATTTCCTTCCATAGGATATCATTGCCTGCTTTTTGCTGAAAAAGTTTCTAAGTGTTGATTTTGAAACATACAAATATTCCTCTAAAATCAGCCGAAATACGAATTCCGATTTACTCACCTGTTATAAGGAGAGACCTCAGTGCTGTATCTTTCAGCCCAGTACTGGTCCTGAAAAGTAATTTTAACCGTACTTACCAGTAACTTGAATTTCCTTCCATAGGCTAACATTGACTGGTTTCACTTGGAAATTCTTCTAAGTGTGGAGTTTTGGAACTTTAAAATATTCCTCTAAAATCAGCCGAAATACGAATTCCGATTTACTCACCTGTTATCAGGAGAGACCTCAGTGCTGCATCTTTCAGCCCAGTACTGATCCTCAAAAGTAATTTTAACCGTACTTACCAGTAACTTGAATTTCCTTCCATAGGATATCATTGCCTGCTTTTGCTGAAAAAGTTTCTAAGTGTTGATTTTTGAAACATACAAATATTCCTCTAAAATCAGCCGAAATCCGAATTCTGATTTACTCACCTGTTATCAGGAGAGACCTCAGTGCTGCATCTTTCAGCCCAGTACTGGTCCTGAAAAGTAATTTTAACCGTACTTACCGGTAGCTTGAATTTCCTTCATAGGCTAACATTGACTGGTTTCACTTGGAAATTCTTCTAAGTGTGGAGTTTTGGAACTTTATAATATTCCTCTAAAATCAACCAAAGTACGAATTCCAATTTACTCACCTGTTATCAGGAGAGAACCCAGTGCTGCATCTTTTAGCCCAGCACTGACCCTGAAAAGTAATTTTAACCGTACTTACCAGTAACTTATATTTTCTTCCATAGGAATCCATTGTCTGCTTTTCAGTAGAAAAGTTTCAAAGTGTCGATTTTCACAAACTACAAATATTCCTAAAAAATCGCCTGTATGACTTAAACGCATTCTTTCAACTGTTTACAGGAGATGCACCAGTGCTGGATCCAGGATCCAACACTGAGTAAGAAAAAGTAACGATAACAGTTTTTACCTTCTAAGTGAATTTCCTTCCATAGGATAACATTGGTGATTCTATGAGAAAAAGTTTCTAAGTGTCAACTTTTTAAAGTACAATAATATTCCTTAAAAATCACGACTGTAACCAAAACGCTTTTACTCAACTGTTTACAGGAGATGTGCCAGGACTGAATCTAGGATCCAGTCCTGTGGTTAGAAAAAGTAATCCATAAAGTAACTAATTGCATTTAACTAGAAATTCACATTGAGCTGAATGTTGCATTGTGTTTGAAAATGTGTTGCCCATTGCAACAACTGTAACTACTGTACTTAAAAGTCTATTGCCTATGTGCAAAGTATTTAAACTAAAGTAATTCATTCTGAGAAAGTATTTTTGTAATGTAATGTATAATGTAATTACAATGTAATTTAAAAAAATAAAATATGTAAAAAAAATTGTTTCTAAAAATGTAGTAAATTAGTATTAAAAAAATTTATATAACAATTAATACATTTAAAAATTGTCATTTACAAAACCTTTGAAATTCACTGAAAAAACCGTAGGTTTCAGACATGTTATAGTTACAAATTAGCATTTAAAAAACCTTTGAAATTCACTGAAAAAACCATAGGTTTCAGGGACGTTATAGTTACAAATTAGCATTTAAAAAACCTTTGAAATTCACTGAAAAAACCATAGGTTTTAGGGACAGTTATAGTTAGTTGGACATTGCACTCGTACAAAACCCGTGAAATTCCCCGTTATAGTTAGTCCAGCTAACTATAACTCGCGCCCGCAATGCACTGCTGATGACGTCACATATTACATCACTCATGACATGGTCAGTGACATCACTGATGACATCACTGATGACATCTCAAATGACATCACTGGTGACATCATCCATGTGATAATTTCATGCATCTTCTCACACCCTAATATAACCTTTGATACACCCACTCTAAATTACAGACTGCCATTCGCAAAACCATAGACACTCCAACACCAATAACTACATACCCACTCACTGATTCTTAGGTCTACGCACACATCAACTCACTCACCCGTACAGTCACTCATACTTACGGTCACTCAGTACAGGACTATCATATGCACTCATACTCCTATATAGACACTCAAACACCGCCACTCATCCATAGAGGTACTCACACACCTAGTCAGTCATGCAAATAATTAAACACACTACCATTTACTCACCTATACAGTTATACACATACCAGCTCACTTACTCATACAAATACTAGCACATTCTTACGCTCTTATACAATCACTGATACAAGCACACACTCATCCATACAGCCACTATCACAATCACTCACTCTCGCTTATAGCTATTTATATACTCCAACACACATATATACTGCCTTTCACATATGTAGTTACTCACACATGTACCACTGGGACATACATTCACTCACTAACACACTCTTACACACACTTACCCACCCATACAGTCTATCACAGATGCACTCTTGAAACCATCCACCCAGTGAATCACCCACTCACACATTTATGCACAGAGTCGCACACACCCCTCCCACACAAACACTCAGGCACCCATACAGATACTCACACAAGCATTCATTAACTCATATAGACACTCATGTAGCTATTCACAAACCCATGCAGCCACTTACACAGCAACAGACAGACGGATACAGACATTCACCCAGTTTAGTCACTAACCCATGCATTCAGTAAGATACGTTAAATCACTCACTTATACAGTCAGTCACGCACCTACTAAATCATCCATACAGACACTTACACACCCACTCATTCTTCAATACGTCTTTTCCTATATATATTAAAAATATTTAAACTTTACAGAAACACACAGTCACTGGATGATGTCAACAGTGATGTCATTTGAGATGTCATCAGTGATGTCATCAGTGATGTCACTGACCATGTCATGAGTGATGTAATATGTGACGTCATCAGCAGTGCATTGCGGCGGCGCGAGTTATAGTTAGCTGGACTAACTATAACGGGGGAATTTCACGGGTTTTGTACGAGTGCAATGTCCAACTAACTATAACTGTCCCTAAAACCTATGGTTTTTTCAGTGAATATATATATATATATATACACGCACATACACACACACACAACATATTTGCTATGTATTTGCTAAACATTTTAAAATACAAATGGTAATTACCCGTCATGACACATCGATGACTACTATACTTCTACATCTGATTAGATTGCATGAACCAATTAGTTGCTTTTACAAAATATCTGTATACATGGTTGCAACATCTTTCATTCATATAGAAAAGCAGAACTCATGATATATTTTTCATTAAATATTTTCTGGATCTCTCCTGCACACTGGATGTGACTCCCTTTCTCTCAAACAATAGGTATATATTTGGAAAAAAGTTACATTTGTATAATTATATATTTCTTAGAAAAAAAGAAATATATCAATATATTTAACACATCAAAATATGTAAAAATATTTTGGTTTATCTGTTCTACAAAGCTAGCAATCACTTTTTGTTTAAAATGTAGGCAACATGAGAAGAACATGACATGCCACCCATTAACCACATTGTGAATTCAACCTTTAATTTTTTGTTCTTGTTGAAAATACTATAAATATAAATGCCATAGGTAAAACATAATAAAAACATTAGTATTGTATAAAGAACATAATTATTCTCTTAGCAACATCTGCTAATATCCCCATAATATTCTCCTAGTGATTATTTAACATTTGTACATAAACACAATGTCTAAGCAACACATGCTTGGTTTAACCCTGCCAAAAATATACATTTGATAATCAGAAACAAATATTATTATAACTGTTTACCTGTTGTTGTTGCGAGCCATACAGCTGACTGTACTGGGACAGGACCTAATGTGTAGGTAATTCCATATCAAATAAATCAAAGGAATCCACCACATAGGACTAGTAGTGTAAAGAAAAAAGTATTAGTCATCCAGGTGTGGATGCACACAGCGTTTGTTTAAATACCCCTCACACACCAAAAGGACCCTTGGTGTCATGCTTCATCATAGGGGTCTTCCCGTCCCGCTGCGGGACGGGGCGTGCTACGACCTACGACTACGCGGGAGCACTGTAGTTGACAATACTATGTGTAGTGATGGGGTAGTGAAAAGAGGGGTCGGGAGAGAATATAGGTAAGTGATTTAAAAAGGACCTGGCCTCATGGACATAAAGAAACTTTAATAGGTCGTTGAGGCTTGACCTGTTAAAAAAGGTGATAGGGAGAAACCCTGCCAATAATGTGCGGATGCTCCTATACAGCAAACATGTTTCGAAGCAAGGCTTCTTCATCAGGACTAAGAAGATCCCCTCAGTATCCACTATGTTGAGTTTCCCAAATGGGTGTGCTATGTACAAAAAAGTGAAAAATAAACATAAATATAAAAATGCATGAATTATATGCACTCTATACGATACCCCATGGTACCCTGTAAATGTCAATCTGAAAGAGAAAGTATAATTAATAGCGCTTTCCCATACGCAAACGCTCGAGATCTGAAAAAGAAGTAAAGTTGAAAAGGTGAAAGAAACCACATGGTGACTGTAGCGTGATCTTAGTGCTATCAATATCGTGGTCTATCAATGTGAAGACCTGTGGACGAAGAGAGAGAACACACAGGACACACACATAGAACAGAAAACACACACTCTATTTGTGTGGCTAGGGTAATTGCTTTAAGGTTCATGGATAATGTCATCAATCACTCAATAATACATACTATGTAATGTAGGAGATAATGCTCCTTGAGCCTCTTGTAACGGGTGGGGGAGAGAAGCCGCCAAACGTAGTTCTGTCCGTAAAATAAGGAAGAGAGATTTGATTTATCTCCCAAGCATGAGAACACACTCTCCAGCTGCTGTACCTTACAGTGCTGGCGGTATTTAAATGCCTGTAAATACAAATAGATTCCCCAACGGCTATGCCGTACTTACGTTGCGGTCGACCTAGTCTCGCCTAGAAATAACGCCAACCCGCAGCTCCGTGATGTGAAAGGAACCGCGGGAAGGTACTATTTATACTGCCATTAAGTGGCCTGAATTGTCTGCACCTGCAAGCAAAGTATGCCCTTTCTACCCTGGAAGTAAAGCGTAAGCGTGAGGTCAGGTCGTCATAGTGACACGTATCTGTAGGCGGAAGAGGATACAAATGTTACTACCTGCGCCTGAAGCTAGAGCGAGGTTTTGTCACGTAGGTTTAGAAGCTGAGGAACGTGTTTCAAGTCAATGCGTAAAAGCAGGTTGTCATGGTGTCACAAATCTGTACGTAGAAGAGGATGGAAAAATATAAAAAAAAAAAAAATAATAATTGATAGAGCGCGGCATAGTCACGCTGGTTATGTTAATTTTAGAGGCGCCGTAATATGTAAAAAAGCTTAATACATGAGTTTGTGTATAAAGGCAATCAGGTTATAATTCAAAGCAAATAAAGTAGGGGAAGTATTGTAGAAAAAAGAGAGAGGGAGATTCAAATCGCCAGAGAAAAATGAAATTTATGTTTGTTGATTTCCTCTAGAAATAACCTCATATAGATTATAAGGGAAATTCAAAAAATAAATAAAAGATTCAACAGAATTTTTATGAGAGATGAATCTCATAAGTATTGAGGAAAAGATCATTAGGGTCCAACGAAATATATTCAAAGATTCTATAGAGTCACTAATTATACTTATCAAAGACAGTCATTTCAGGAGGAGTCTGACAAATTCCTCATTGAAACACATGAGAATTGTAGACTAATGGAACATGAACGGTGCTTATCGTTTGAGGGGATTCTTTTACGAGAGGTGGGCCCAAGGAATATCGTCATTAAGGCCACTGATGTTAGTCCCCAAACGGAACACCCATCTTTGTTCTTTTTCAAGTAGATCTCTCTCATGTCGGATTTGTTCAATAATGGTCCATTTCAAATCCTCCACAGTATGGGTCATAGTCAGATAGTGATTCACCATCTTAGTCGTGCTTTTCTTGCAGCGTACATTGCTCTTATGTTCGCTAATACGGACTTTCACTGGTCTTGAGGTCATGCCGATATATTCCAGTTTACATGGGCATGTAATGATGTATATCACATTTTTGCTATTACAGTTTGTGAATTTTCTTTGCTCCCAGACCTCTCCATTAGTGAACGTGATATTTCTGCTTGTCTTGGTAAGATTACATGTGCTGCAATTCCTGCAAGGGTGATGTCCCTGTAAGGGTGCGAGGTTCAGATAAGGCGGACCCCTCTCCTGAATTGATCGTGGTCTTGTATGAACCAGGATGTCTCTTAAATTTTTACCTCTTTTATGGGAGAACATTGGTTTAGGGAAATTAAGTTTGCCACAATTTAGTATTCTCCAATGTTTGTTAATTATTTTAGATACTTGGTTTGAGTGGCTACTAAAGGTGGTTACACAGATAGGTCTCGTTTCCTGTTCTTTTGGGGGATGGTTATCCAGAAGGGCTTCCCTATTATTGTTCCTTGCTCGTTTTAGCCCTTTCTTCACAATACGTTCTGGATAGTTTCGTTTCAGCAGTTTGTCTTTCAGATCAGTTGCCTGTATATTAAAGTCAACGATTTCAGAGCAGTTGCGTCGTAGGCGAAGAAATTGTCCATACGGAAGATTATCCCGCAGGTGTCTGGGGTGGAAACTATTATATAATAGCAAACAATTTTTCGCCGTAGGTTTGAAATGAGTCGTTGTTTTCAAACCACCACTAGCAGGATAGATATTGAGGTCGAGAAATACCAGATTGTTGCTGGAGGCTGTGGAGGTAAAATTCAGAAAAGGGTTTTGCTGATTAAGCCATATCATGAAGTCCTTTACAGAATCAGTATCACCTTTCCATATCACTAGAACATCGTAATTCCATATCTTCAGGTGTGAAGTTCGGGGCCCTGTCTCCGATAGTTGCACGCCATGGCAGCTTGCAGAGTTGGTGGAGCAGCAACATTGGAGGTCTGTACTGTACCAAGCTTAGGAGGCAAGTGAGAAACCATTACAGAAATGCAGACGTCACTGAGACATAAACATCCTTCAACAGATGCCTTAACCTTTGGTCCATGTTAACCTATAGGTGTGTACGTCGTTGACAGATGGAACAGCCAGTAGACGTACAATTTCTGTCTGTCATAATGGAGAAGCCAGGCAGCTACCAATTTTAGGATGGACCACATGTAGATTGCTAGAAAGCTTGCAAGAAACACCTAAAATGGCAGTTTGTGTGTCAGAAACACCATAAACAGCATAAATGTTGCATTTATATTAATTATATATGGAATAGCAGTAGTGTACATGTTGGACCTGTCCCTTTCTGCATTTTGCCTTCACCCTCCTGTTTTCTGAAGCCATTTTTGTTGGCTTTTAGGACTCTGCGCACGTTACCACTGCTAACCAGTGCAAAAGTACTAGTGCTCGCTCCTTTACACATGGTAACAGTGGCTTACACCCAATTGGCATGTTTAATTTACTTGTAAGTCCCTAGTAAAGTGGTATACCATATACCCAGTGCCGGTAATTTAAATGCTACTGGTGGGCCTGCAGCACTCATTGTTGAAGGAAGTGACCCGATTAGGGCCATCCGGGTCACTCGCGGCCTCCTCTTAGCCTTCCGAGAAATGAAGAGTCGGTGTCGCAGTAGAGAATACAAACCAAGTTAGTTTATTGTAAAATACGCTGCAGCGGAGTCCAGTCTGACTAGCCTCCTTAGATGCTACCGAGGGGACTGACTTCCAAACGTTTGGTAACATGAAATAAACCTTCCAACACCTCTCAAAACCCCGCCACTAATGGAAAAATACTGCTTGGGCACAAAGACTGACAAAGGAGGCACTGAAGGATGAGCTACCACCTGCAGAATGGGTACACATTATCAGGCTCCCAAGGCCATCCTGCTCGGTCTCAGCTCTCTCTGGTGTGGGAGCATAGCTATGTCCGATGATAGGTGTCATGATTCTGCCACGTCAGTTTCCTGGTGCACCTTGTCTGGCACCTGTTTACTGTTTTCTATTGTTTTTACCAATGCTTGTTGTGACTTTGCCATTTGTCTGTGCCAATGCTTGTTGCAGACGATGATGTTATCAAGGCGTATTGTCCCTTCTCAGCTTCAGTAGTTTACCTGAGAGCTGGAATCTGGAAGCTTCTTCCTGAGCCCTTTAAATAGGGGCCACACCCTGTTCTCATTGCTGGTTATTGAGAACCCTGAGCTTGAGCAGCAGCTGTTCCTGTTCTCCGGTTGCTGAAAGAAGATTCCGGTTGCAGCAAGGAGACTTCTGTTTTCTTTTCCCAGGTTGTAGATCCTCTCTCAGCTACAATCAGGTAGGATCGTTCCTTTCTTAACCAACAGCATCGTGAAAGGAACTACGTGCTGTTTTTGTTATTTGCTGTTTTTGTTATTTTGCATTTTGAAAGAAAGTTGCATATCGTGCTGAAGCGCTCTTTGAGCATTTACATGTTTAGTAATTTTGGCACTTTGTACATCGCGCTGAAGCGCTCTTTGGTCATTAACATGTTTGGTGATTTTGGCACTTTGTACATCGCGCTGAAGCGCTCTTTGGTCATTTACATGTTTGGTGATTTTGGCACTGTTGTACATCGCGCTGAAGCGCTCTTTGGTCATTTACATGTTTGGTGATTTTGGCATTTTTGTATATCGGGCTGAAGTGCTCTTTGGTCATTTTCATGTTTGGTGATTTTGGCAACTTGGCACATCACGCTGAAGCGCTCTTTGGGCATTTACATATTGATGACTGACATTTTGGGCACATCGCGCTGAAGCGCTCTTGGGGGTATTTGCATACCTGATGACTTTGGTATTGTGTCACATCGCGCTGAAGCGCTCTTTGAACATTTGCATATTTGGACTCAGTGCATCGCACTGATGCGCTTCCTGGACATTTGCATATTTGAACTCTTATACATAGCGCTGAAGCGCTCCCTTGGGCATTTGAATATTAATCTGCCTCATTAGCATATGTAATGTGTTGTGTATTGCAAAAAGGTTGTTGGAAGTACCACTGTGATATTTAACAGTGGTTAAAGCACATCATTATGGAAACATTGTGTCTAAAGCCAAGTGGCTCTTTATATGAATGTGTGCTTCGTTTTGAAACATGGTTGTTTAGCCATAACATTGTATCCTTGAGAATTATAGGAACAGAAATTGCCAGTGAAGCCTGAGAAGACGTACACAACGACTGTTCTATGCATAACCTGCTTTTCTTTTACAGGTCTCCCTCCCCACAGTACCCTCCCTAATTCCCTTCCCCCGTCTAGCCACTTTGATACAGTGCAGTTAAGCTTGAGTCAAGGCTGCTGGAAGGTGGGCTTCTTGAGGGTACTGCTCTGAGGAACCCAACGGAATTTTACCAGTTCTGACAGAATAACCAGCCCATGAAATTGGTTCCTCCTGAGCAGTATCTTCGGGATGGCCACATTGGAAGATTTGTGTTCTATGTTGGGAAACATGCAGAAAGAACTGTCAGCTGCTAGGCAGGAAACTGCGGTGTTAGCTAATAGGGTCACTCAATTACAGACACAACTAGCGCCGTCTCGTCCTCCTGAGGTAGCTGCTGCCAGTAGCTCAAATCCAACTACAGTATCGGTAACGGTTCCAATGACTGTTCCTTTGGCACCTCCGGAAAGGTTTGCAGGTGAACCCAGCAGATTTCAAACCTTTTTATCTCAGGTGCAGTTACACTTTATGGTTAAACCCACATCCTTCCCCGATGCTCAATCGCGAATCGCCTTCTTGATCTCTTATTTGAGTGGAGACTCTGCCATGTGGGCAGTCCCTCTGGTGCAATCGGATGACCCATTGCTTTATAGTTGGTCTCGCTTCAAAACGGAATTTGAAAAGGTCTTCGACCGAAGAACAATAACAGGATCAGCTGATCGAGAGTTATTAGAACTCAAACAGGGAAATAAAGACCTGGTCCATTATCTAACCCAATTCAGTCGCTTAATAGCAGAAACAAATTGGCCAGAGGACAAAAGGGCGGCCTTATATTATGAAGGCCTAAGAGACGAATTAAAAGATTTGATAGTCCGATAGACCCTCAACCGAGAACATGTGAAGACCTAATAGCTTTAAGTCTTCGGTTAGACCACAGAGTTTCGGATCGTAAAGGAGACAAGAAACGGTTGGAGTTCAGACCTTCCATTCAACCTAAAGAAAAACCACACTTTGTATCACAGGATACTAGTGACCCAATGGAGATCGGAGGTATACGAAAACCCTTAACCTCTGAAGAAAAGGAGTCTCGTCGGAAAAAAGGTCTATGTCTATATTGCGGCAAAAAAGGACATTTTGTCAAAGACTGCTTAGCAAAGCCAAATACAACTGCAACCAAAGTGGGAAACTAGAATACTCGGGGAACAGCCAGGAGACGTCCTCGAGTACTAAATCTTTGCCTCCTGATCAATCTGTTGCCAACACATTGCAAATCTCCATTCCCCATCTAGTATTAAACGTACAATTCACCATTTCTCAGCAAGAGCCTAAAACTGCGGTGGTCATGGTGGATTCTGGAGCCACCGGCAACTTTATCGATGCCGCTTTCGCAACAAAATTGATAATACCTACCTTGGTAAAAACAAAACCAGAAATGGTTCATGCGGTAGATGGCAAACAATTAACATCTGGACTGATTACTCATTCTACTATTAAAGTAACCATGACATGTTTTACTCAGGATCAAACGCATGTGGAGGAAATATCCTTTGATATCATTCATGCTCCCCAATTTGGTGTCATCCTCGGGATGCCTTGGTTGACCGACCACAATCCCACAATAGACTGGTCTAAGAGAAGTGTTACTTTTCAGTCAGAGTGGTGTCAACAGGAATGTTTACACCCACAAGAAAATATGCCCAAACTCTTAGTTCAAGATCATTCCAAGTCTACTGCTCATTATATCGCTACAGCTGCGGAGCAGGACATAGAATTACCTGCAGTGTATGAAGAGTTCCGAGATGTATTCTGTGAGAAAAGTGCTGAGATCCTTCCCCCTCACAGAACATACGACTGTGAAATAGACCTTGTACCTGGTGCCAAGATTCCCTGTAGCAGGATCTATGCACTTACTGAACAAGAGAACCAACATCTTAGAGACTACCTAGACACATTTTTGAAGAATGGTTTCATTCGCCCTTCCAAGTCTCCGGCCGTGTCCCCTCAGTTTTTTGTGTCCAAAAGTAATGGGGAATTACGCACGTGCATAGACTATCGCGCTTTAAACAACATCACGATTAAAAACCGATATCCTTTGCCACTTATCCCCATTCTCTTGGACCAGGTAAGATCAGCAACTATTTACACCAAGTTGGATCTGAGAGGGGCATACCATCTCGTACGTGTCCAAGCCGGAGACGAGTAGAAGACCGCTTTTCGAACTCGTTTTGGCTTGTTCGAATACTGCGTAATGCCCTTTGGCTTATGCAACGCCCCTGCGGCATTTCAATTTTTCATAAATGATGTCTTACGAGATTTTCTTGACAGGTTTGTCATCGCTTACATCGATGATTTGTTGATCTATTCACAGTCTGTCTCGGAACATGAGAAACATGTAAAACTGGTATTAAACACCCTGCACCAACATGGCCTGTTCTGTAAACTATCTAAGTGCGAATTCCACACCTACAAGGTGGAATTCTTAGGTTTCAGAATGTCACCTCAAGGAGTCACAATGGCACCCAGAAAAGTTCAGGCAATATTAGACTGGCCAGAACCAACCTGAGTGAAAGATATCCAGCGAATTCTAGGATTCGCAAATTTTTATCGTCGCTTCATCAAGCAGTTTTCCAGCAAAGCAAGTCCTTTAACGAAATTGCTAAGGAAACATGTTCCGTTCCAATGGACGCCAAAACCAAATCTGCCTTTCAAACCCTTAAAACTGCATTTACAACTGCCCCTGTTTTAAATCATCCAGACATCGATCAGCCTTTCATAATTGAAGCAGATGCTTCAGATACTGCAATTTGGGCAATTCTATCTCAAAAGGATGAACAAACTAACCAATTACATCCCATTGCATTCCTATCCAAAAAACTTTTACCGGCTGAGATGAACTATACAGTGGCAGAAAAAGAACTGTTGGCTATTCGTCTCGCCTTTAAAGAATGGCGCCATTATCTTCTAGGTGCAAAACATACGGTGACTGTCTATACGGACCATAGAAACCTCCAATTTTTACGATGTGCTCGAGCTTTGACACCTCAACAGTTACGTTGGACCTTATTCTTTGCAGAATTTAATTTTGTAATAACGTTCAGACCTGGCAAAATAAATAACAAAGCAGATGCTTTATCTCGATGCGAAACAGCAGAAGAAAAAACAAAAAAGGCAATTGCACCTCCATCCATAATTCAAAAGAACAAATTATCAGAGTTACCATGTCTGAACAATTTTTTCAAGACATAAGAAAAAGTATGCCGTTAAAACAGATCTTAATTTGGCAACAAAAAGACAAAGATAAAACCATTAATCAAGGATTACCGTTTCAAAAACACTCCTATACATTCCATCAAAATCATTACAAAAACAAGTCTTACAATGGTGTCACACAAAACCATTAGCTGGACATCCAGGAATAGCAAAAACCCAAGAGCTTGTCCAAAGACATTTCTGGTGGCCTACCTGGAGACAAGATGTTATCCAATATATAACTCAATGTGACGTTTGTGCTCAAGCTAAAGGAGATCATAGCACCAAAAAGGATTATTGCAGCCCCTTCCTACTCCAACGCGGCTCTGGGAAGATATATCCATGGACTTTATTACGGACTTACCCAAGGATCAAGGGAAAACCACCATTTTAGTGGTGGTCGACAGACTGTCAAAGATGGCTCACTTTATTGCTTGTGAGAAAATGCCAACAGCAACTCAGTTAGTAACCTTACTGGTTCAAAACATAGTAAGATTACATGGCTTGCCTCGCACTATTACTTCCGATCAATCGGATGGCCAAACAGAGCGAGTGAACCAGGTATTAAAACAATATCTACAATGCTATTTTTTTAAACAACAAGGCTCATGGGTGAATCTCCTCTGGGAAGCTGAATTCGCCTACAATAATTTAAAGCATGCTTCCACGAACATGTCACCATTCTTCGCGAATCATGGCTGTCATCCACATTATGCTCCATTGCTGTTAGCACAACCTCAAACTAATATACCATCTTTGGACTCTAGATTACAAGGAATGACTGCTATTATAAAACATTTGCAAAGAAACGTACAGAAAGCAAAAACAAACTATAAAAGATTTGCTGATAGAAAAAGAAAAATAGGACCAAAGTACAAGACTGGTGACTTCGTCTGGCTCTCTACAAGAAATTTTCTATTAAAAAAACAATATAAATTCCATCCACGATTTATTGGACCGTTTGAAATCAAAAAATGTGTAAATCCAGTAGCATTTAAATTAAAATTACCAAGCTCCATGAAAATCTATCCTGTGTTTCACACTTCGTTGTTAAAACCAGCAAAGACCAAACAACAAGCTGGTCCACCACCTCTCCTCATTGGAGATCATGAAGAATATGAAGTACACAGTATAAAGGGTAGTAAACGCATACAAGGAAAATTGTGGTATTTGGTTTCATGGAAAGGCTATGGTCCAGACGAAGACTCATGGGAACCAAGTGATGCTATTCATGCACCACGTTTGATACGTAAATTTCACAGACAGCATCCAGAGGCTCCCACATGACTGGCAGTGTGAGCACTTTTGATGGGGTGGACTGTCATGATTCTGCCACGTCAGTTTCCTGGTGCACCTTGTCTGGCACCTGTTTACTGTTTTCTATTATTTTTACCAATGCTTGTTGTGACTTTGCCATTTGTCTGTGCCAATGCTTGTTGCAGACTATGATGGTATCAATGCCTATTGTCCCTTCTCAGCTCCAGTAGTTTACCTGTGAGCTGGAATCTGGAAGCTTCTTCCTGAGCCCTTTAAATAGGGGCCACACCCTGTTCTCATTGCTGGTTATTGAGAACCCTGAGCTTGAGCAGCAGCTGTTCCTGTTCTCCGGTTGCTGAAAGAAGATTCCGGTTGCAGCAAGGAGACTTCTGTTTTCTTTTCCCAGGTTGTAGATCCTCTCTCTACTACAATCAGGTAGGATCGTTCCTTTCTTAACCAACAGCATCGTGAAAGGAACTACGTGCTGTTTTTGTTATTTGCTGTTTTTGTTATTTTGCATTTTGAAAGAAAGTTGCATATCGCGCTGAAGTGCTCTTTGAGCATTTACATGTTTGGTAATTTTGGCACTTTGTACATCGCGCTGAAGCGCTCTTTGGTCATTTACATGTTTGGTGATTTTGGCACTTTTTACATCGCGCTGAAGCGCTCTTTGGTCATTTACATGTTTGGTGATTTTGGCACTGTTGTACATCGCGCTGAAGCGCTCTTTGGTCATTTTCATGTTTGGTGATTTTGGCACTTTGTACATCGCGCTGAAGCGCTCTTTGGTCATTTACATGTTTGGTGATTTTGGCATTTTTGTATATCGGGCTAAAGTGCTCTTTGGTCATTTTCATGTTTGGTGATTTTGGCAACTTGGCACATCGCGCTGAAGCGCTCTTTGGGCATTTACATATTGATGACTGGCATTTTGGGCACATCGCGCTGAAGCGCTCTTGGGGGATTTGCATACCTGATGACTTTGGCATTGTGTCACATCGCTCTGAAGCACTCTTTGAACATTTGCATATTTGGACTCAGTGCATCGCGCTAATGCGCTTCCTGGACATTCGCATATTTGAACTCTGATACATAGCGCTGAAGCGCTCCCTTGGGCATTTGAATATTAATCTGCCTCATTAGCATATGTAATGTGTTGTGTATTGCAAAAAGGTTGTTGGAAGTACCACTATGATATTTAACAGTGTTTAAAGCACATCATTATGGAAACATTGTGTCTAAAGCCAAGTGGCTCTTTATATGAATGTGTGCTTCGTTTTGAAACATGGTTGTTTAGCCATAACATTGTATCCTTGAGAATTATAGGAACAGAAATTGCCAGTGAAGCCTGAGAAGACGTACACAACGACTGTTCTATGCATAACCTGCTTTTCTTTTACAGGTCTCCCTCCCCACAGTACCCTCCCTAATTCCCTTCCCCCCGTCTAGCCACTTTGATACAGTGCAGTTAAGCTTGAGTCAAGGCTGCTGGAAGGTGGGCTTCTTGAGGGTACTGCTCCTGAGGAACCCAACGGAATTTTACCAGTTCTGACAGAATAACCAGCCCATGAAATTGGTTCCTCCTGAGCAGTATCTTCGGGATGGCCACATTGGAAGATTTGTGTTCTATGTTGGGAAACATGCAGAAAGAACTGTCAGCTGCTAGGCAGGAAACTGCGGTGTTAGCTAATAGGGTCACTCAATTACAGACACAACTAGCGCCGTCTCGTCCTCCTGAGGTAGCTGCTGCCAGTAGCTCAAATCCAACTACAGTATCGGTAACGGTTCCAATGACTGTTCCTTTGGCACCTCCGGAAAGGTTTGCAGGTGAACCCCACAGATTTCAAACCTTTTTAACTCAGGTGCAGTTACACTTTATGGTTAAACCCACATCCTTCCCCGATGCTCAATCGCGAATCGCCTTCTTGATCTCTTATTTGAGTGGAGACGCTGCCATGTGGGCAGTCCCTCTGGTGCAATCGGATGACCCATTGCTTTATAGTTGGTCTCGCTTCAAAACGGAATTTGAAAAGGTCTTCGACCGAAGAACAATAACAGGATCAGCTGATCGAGAGTTATTAGAACTCAAACAGGGAAATAAAGACCTGGTCCATTATCTAACCCAATTCAGTCGCTTAATAGCAGAAACAAATTGGCCAGAGGACAAAAGGGCGGCCTTATATTATGAAGGCCTAAGAGACGAATTAAAAGATTTGATAGCTCCGATAGACCCTCAACCGAGAACATGTGAAGACCTAATAGCTTTAAGTCTTCGGTTAGACCACAGAGTTTCGGATCGTAAAGGAGACAAGAAACGGTTGGAGTTCAGACCTTCCATTCAACCTAAAGAAAAACCACACTTTGTATCACAGGATACTAGTGACCCAATGGAGATCGGAGGTATACGAAAACCCTTAACCTCTGAAGAAAAGGAGTCTCGTCGGAAAAAGGTCTATGTCTATATTGCGGCAAAAAGGACATTTTGTCAAAGACTGCTTAGCAAAGCCAAATACAACTGCAACCAAAGTGGGAAACTAGAATACTCGGTGAACAGCCAGGAGACGTCCTCGAGTACTAAATCTTTGCCTCCTGATCAATCTGTTGCCAACACATTGCAAATCTCCATTCCCCATCTAGTATTAAACGTACAATTCACCATTTCTCAGCAAGAGCCTAAAACTGCGGTGGTTATGGTGGATTCTGGAGCCACCGGCAACTTTATCGATGCCGCTTTCGCAACAAAATTGATAATACCTACCTTGGTAAAAACAAAACCAGAAATGGTTCATGAGGTAGATGGCAAACAATTAACATCTGGACTGATTACTCATTCTACTATTAAAGTAACAATGACATGTTTTACTCAGGATCAAACGCATGTGGAGGAAATATCCTTTGATATCATTGATGCTCCCCAATTTGGTGTCATCCTCGGGATGCCTTGGTTGACCGACCACAATCCCACAATAGACTGGTCTAAGAGAAGTGTTACTTTTCAGTCAGAGTGGTGTCAACAGGAATGTTTACACCCACAAGAAAATATGTCCAAACTCTTAGTTCAAGATCATTCCAAGTCTACTGCTCATTATATCGCTACAGCTGCGGAGCAGGACATAGAATTACCTGCAGTGTATGAAGAGTTCCGAGATGTATTCTGTGAGAAAAGTGCTGAGATCCTTCCCCCTCACAGAACATACGACTGTGAAATAGACCTTGTACCTGGTGCCAAGATTCCCTGTAGCAGGATCTATGCACTTACTGAACAAGAGAACCAACATCTTAGAGACTACCTAGACACATTTTTGAAGAATGGTTTCATTCGCCCTTCCAAGTCTCCGGCCGCGTCCCCTCAGTTTTTTGTGTCCAAAAGTAATGGGGAATTACGCACGTGCATAGACTATCGCGCTTTAAACAACATCACGATTAAAAAACGATATCCTTTGCCACTTATCCCCGTTCTCTTGGACCAGGTAAGATCAGCAACTATTTACACCAAGTTGGATCTGGGAGGGGCATACCATCTCGTACGTGTCCAAGCCGGAGACGAGTAGAAGACCGCTTTTCGAACTCGTTTTGGCTTGTTCGAATACTGCGTAATGCCCTTTGGCTTATGCAACGCCCCTGCGGCATTTCAATTTTTCATAAATGATGTCTTACGAGATTTTCTTGACAGGTTTGTCATCGCTTACATCGATGATTTGTTGATCTATTCACAGTCTGTCTCGGAACATGAGAAACATGTAAAACTGGTATTAAACACCCTGCACCAACATGGCCTGTTCTGTAAACTATCTAAGTGCGAATTCCACACCTACAAGGTGGAATTCTTAGGTTTCAGAATGTCACCTCAAGGAGTCACAATGGCACCCAGAAAAGTTCAGGCAATATTAGACTGGCCAGAACCAACCTGAGTGAAAGATATCCAGCAAATTCTAGGATTCGCACATTTTTATCGTCGCTTCATCAAGCAGTTTTCCAGCAAAGCAAGTCCTTTAACGAAATTGCTAAGGAAACATGTTCCGTTCCAATGGACGCCAGAAACCAAATCTGCCTTTCAAACCCTTAAAACTGCATTTACAACTGCCCCTGTTTTAAATCATCCAGACATCGATCAGCCTTTCATAATTGAAGCAGATGCTTCAGATACTGCAATTTGGGCAATTCTATCTCAAAAGGATGAACAAACTAACCAATTACATCCCATTGCATTCCTATCCCAAAAATTTTTACCGGCTGAGATGAACTATACAGTGGCAGAAAAAGAACTGTTGGCTATTCGTCTCGCCTTTAAAGAATGGCGCCATTATCTTCTAGGTGCAAAACATACGGTGACTGTCTATACGGACCATAGTAACCTCCAATTTTTACGATGTGGTCGAGCTTTGACACCTCAACAGTTACGTTGGACCTTAATCTTTGCAGAATTTAATTTTGTAATACCGTTCAGACCTGGCAAAATAAATAACAAAGCAGATGCTTTATCTCGATGCGAAACAGCAGAAGAAAAAACAAAAAAGGCAATTGCACCTCCATCCATAATTCCAAAAGAACAAATTATCAGAGTTACCATGTCTGAACAATTTTTTCAAGACATAAGAAAAAGTATGCCGTTAAAACAGATCTTAATTTGGCAACAAAAAGACAAAGATAAAACCATTATTCAAGGATTACCGTTTCAAAAAACACTCCTATACATTCCATCAAAATCATTACATAAACAAGTCTTACAATGGTGTCACACAAAACCATTAGCTGGACATCCAGGAATAGCAAAAACCCAAGAGCTTGTCCAAAGACATTTCTGGTGGCCTACCTGGAGACAAGATGTTATCCAATATATAACTCAATGTGACGTTTGTGCTCAAGCTAAAGGAGATCATAGCACCAAAAAAGGATTATTGCAGCCCCTTCCTACTCCAACGCGGCTCTGGGAAGATATATCCATGGACTTTATTACGGACTTACCCAAGGATCAAGGGAAAACCACCATTTTAGTGGGGGTCGACAGACTGTCAAAGATGGCTCACTTTATTGCTTGTGAGAAAATGCCAACAGCAACTCAGTTAGTAACCTTACTGGTTCAAAACATAGTAAGATTACATGGCTTGCCTCGCACTATTACTTCCGATCGAGGGGCACAATTTACGTCAAAAGTATGGAAAGCTTGGTGCGACACTTTACAGATAAAAAGAAACTTGTCCACAAGTTTCCATTCGGAATCGGATGGCCAAACAGAGCGAGTGAACCAGGTATTAAAACAATATCTACAATGCTATTTTTTTAAACAACAAGGCTCATGGGTGAATCTCCTCTGGGAAGCTGAATTCGCCTACAATAATTTAAAGCATGCTTCCACGAACATGTCACCATTCTTCGCGAATCATGGCTGTCATCCACATTATGCTCCATTGCTGTTAGCACAACCTCAAACTAAAATACCATCTTTGGACTCTAGATTACAAGGAATGACTGCTACTATAAAACATTTGCGAAGAAACGTACAGAAAGCAAAAACAAACTATAAAAGATTTGCTGATAGAAAAAGAAAAATAGGACCAAAGTACAAGACTGGTGACTTCGTCTGGCTCTCTACAAGAAATTTTCTATTAAAAAAACAATATAAATTCCATCCACGATTTATTGGACCGTTTGAAATCAAAAAATGTGTAAATCCAGTAGCATTTAAATTAAAATTACCAAGCTCCATGAAAATCTATCCTGTGTTTCACACTTCGTTGTTAAAACCAGCAAAGACCAAACAACAAGCTGGTAAACCACCTCTCCTCATTGGAGATCATGAAGAATATGAAGTACACAGTATAAAGGGTAGTAAACACATACAAGGAAAATTGTGGTATTTGGTTTCATGGAAAGGCTATGGTCCAGACGAAGACTCATGGGAACCAAGTGATGCTATTCATGCACCACGTTTGATACGTAAATTTCACAGACAGCATCCAGAGGCTCCCACATGACTGGCAGTGTGAGCACTTTTGATGGGGTGGACTGTCATGATTCTGCCACGTCAGTTTCCTGGTGCACCTTGTCTGGCACCTGTTTACTGTTTTCTATTATTTTTACCAATGCTTGTTGTGACTTTGCCATTTGTCTGTACCAATGCTTGTTGCAGACTATGATGGTATCAAGGCCTATTGTCCCTTCTCAGCTCCAGTAGTTTACCTGTGAGCTGGAATCTGGAAGCTTCTTCCTGAGCCCTTTAAATAGGGGCCACACCCTGTTCTCATTGCTGGTTATTGTGAACCCTGAGCTTGAGCAGCAGCTGTTCCTGTTCTCCGGTTGCTGAAAGAAGATTCCAGTTGCAGCAAGGAGACTTCTGTTTTCTTTTCCCAGGTTGTAGATCCTCTCTCTACTACAATCAGGTAGGATCGTTCCTTTCTTAACCAACAGCATCGTGAAAGGAACTACGTGCTGTTTTTGTTATTTGCTGTTTTTGTTATTTTGCATTTTGAAAGAAAGTTGCATATCGCGCTGAAGTGCTCTTTGAGCATTTACATGTTTGGTAATTTTGGCACTTTGTACATCGCGCTGAAGCGCTCTTTGGTCATTTACATGTTTGGTGATTTTGGCACTTTGTACATCGCGCTGAAGCGCTCTTTGGTCATTTACATGTTTGGTGATTTTGGCACTGTTGTACATCGCGCTGAAGCGCTCTTTGGTCATTTTCATGTTTGGTGATTTTGGCACTTTGTACATCGCGCTGAAGCGCTCTTTGGTCATTTACATGTTTGGTGATTTTGGCATTTTTGTATATCGGGCTGAAGTGCTCTTTGGTCATTTTCATGTTTGGTGATTTTGGCAACTTGGCACATCGCGCTGAAGCGCTCTTTGGGCATTTACATATTGATGACTGGCATTTTGGGCACATCGCGCTGAAGCGCTCTTGGGGGGATTTGCATACCTGATGACTTTGGCATTGTGTCACATCGCTCTGAAGCGCTCTTTGAACATTTGCATATTTGGACTCAGTGCATCGCGCTAATGCGCTTCCTGGACATTCGCATATTTGAACTCTGATACATAGTGCTGAAGCGCTCCCTTGGGCATTTGAATATTAATCTGCCTCATTAGCATATGTAATGTGTTGTGTATTGCAAAAAGGTTGTTGGAAGTACCACTGTGATATTTAACAGTGTTTAAAGCACATCATTATGGAAACATTGTGTCTAAAGCCAAGTGGCTCTTTATATGAATGTGTGCTTCGTTTTGAAACATGGTTGTTTAGCCATAACATTGTATCCTTGAGAATTATAGGAACAGAAATTGCCAGAGAAGCCTGAGAAGACGTACACAATGACTGTTCTATGCATATCCTGCTTTTCTTTTACAGGTCTCCCTCCCCGCAGTACCCTCCCTAATTCCCTTCCCCCCGTCTAGCCACTTTGATACTCAGTGCAGTTAAGCTTGAGTCAAGGCTGCTGGAAGGTGGGCTTCTTGAGGGTACTGCTCCTGAGGAACCCAACGGAAATTTACCAGTTCTGACAATAGGAATGTAGAGCTGAATAAACTATTCTCTTCGTGCATCTGGGTTCCGACCTTGGATGAGATATGGGAACTTTCTGAACAGCGGCTTCTGCTGAGGGTTACAGAGAGAGCAGGGGCACAGAGACCAGGGATTGCTCACAGCGTAATATGGTGACTACAAAAGGAAAATGGGGTCTCAGATGCTAACTTAGGCCTACACTACCCTACAGAAGCTGGGCACATACACAATCGAAATAATGATTAGCTACATGAATGCTAACATAACACACAGTATACATCATGAAAACACGATAGGAAAACGGTTCAATTCTAACATTGTGCCACCCACTTAAGTAGCCCTTTAAACATATCTCAGGCTACCATTGCAGCCTATGTGTGCGGGTTTATACTTCCAATTCAAATTCACAATATAACCCCCTCACCAAGCCTTAAACTTCTCTTTTATTGCATATAAGTCACCCCTAAGGTAGGCCCTAGATAGCCCAGTAGGGCAGGGTGCATTGTAATTAAAAGGATAGACATGTACTTTTACCTTTTACTTGTCCTGTAGAGAAACACTCTTATGTTCATTTTTCACTACTGTGAGGCCTACCTTTCCTATAGGATAATATTAGGTTATCTTATTACATTTAATAAATGCTAACTTTTGATTGGGAATAGGTCAACTTTTCATGTTTGGTGTCTGAGAAATTGGATTTTAAGTTACAATTTGGAAAATGCCACTTTTAGAAAGTTTGCATTTACCTGTCCTATTTGGGGCCTGCAGTCTGTTCTTGGGTCACATGACTGGGTGTAGTTGCCAGTTGGATTTTGTTTAATCCTCCCAGACAGCCACACAGTAGAGGGATTAGGTGTGCATGGATGGGCCATCAACTGACAGGATGTGGGGGGGGAGCTGGGCAAAGCCCTACTTGCAACTGAATAACTGAATAGGCTGTGCCCTGCCTTCACAAAAGGACTTGTTTTTATCATGCAGCCAGCTTAGAGCCAGGGTGGGGGGGGGGGGCAGTATACTTCAAGGACTTCAAAGGGAATTCTCTAGGAACTTCTCCTACTTCAAAGAAGGCACTAGGTTTAAGTAATGGACCCTCAGACCCAACTCTTCAGTACACTCCTAGACCTGTGCATGCTACAGAAGAAGGACTGCTGTTGTGCTTTGCTGCCAGAAGGACTGCCACTCTGCTGCCCTGCTACTCTGCTGTTCTGTGGCCTGCTGCCCTGCTTGCTGAGAAGGAAGACTGGTCTTGCGCCCTTCATCCCAGGCTGAAGTGACTTTAAGGGTCAGAAGACTGACCTCCTGTTTTGAGCTACAGGGACATAACAAGTTTCAGAGGCTTGCTACAACTGCCTAGCTGACCTGCTGCCTGGACCTGCAACTGGACCTGCCTGAGCCCTGCTGGCTTCTGCTGGAGTGAGTTCCTGACACCCAAGAGGTGCCCCTCAGGTCCTAGACCCTTGGTATGGCCTCACTTGAATTCCTCTCTAAATGAAAGGAGAAATCCTGAAGTTTTGGAGTCTTGACGGACGTGAACTGGCCCGTTGGCACCAAGATCTTGCTGCCCATGCTGCCTGCCAACGTGAACCTCCAGTTAACCTGACTCTTAGTGATACAGTGACCACCTATGAGGCTCGGCAGATCTGCACTTCATGCTACAGCATCGACAGCTCGCAGTGACCAGTAACGTGAATCTCCAGCAACGATTGTCCATGCCACCCATCCGTGCAATTCGTGAGGGATGACTGTCCATGATGCTCGGCGTGCTCTTCACGCTACATTGATGACCATCCACGACGCTCTCACTGCTCCTCGCGGCCCCTTCTGCCATTAACGGAACTCTTCACACTGGACTTTGAAGGTAATTTTTCAGCAGGACTAACCTGGACCCTATATTTGGCCCACATTCCATCATGGTCAGCCTGAACGTGTGACTTTCACCTGGTCTCGCACTACCAAATAACCGCGAGTGGAGCTTTGTGCTTTTAGGAGCTTTACTTACCTGAAATCTTTAAAATTGCCTAGCTCCGGTTCTACTGATTGGATTTTTGTTGTTTTGGTGCCAAATAATTTATCAGAGTTTACTCTTTTTTTTCTAAATTGACATGGGATTTCTTCTGCTGTGTTTTCACTTTGTTACTGTTTGAAGAGCTGCATAAATACTTTACACATTGCCTCTAAGTTAAGGCTGACTGCTTTTGTGCCAAGTCACCAAAGGGTTGAACACAGGTTAATTTGGGATTTGCTCATGTTTCACCCTGACAGAGATTTTGGTTGCTGCTTGAGTAGGGTTTCACACTCCTCAACCAGTAACCCAATTTCCAACAGTACATTATACCTATATTATAAGCAGTTCAATCATACTCTCTGTTGACAGATTTCAAATTTTAAATTAAAAAAATAATAAGATTATACGTGGTTGCAGATTTTTCCTGGTCAATGCCTGGTGTTCATTTCCAGTGCATGTTTCCTTATTGCATTCTGGAAGTTGTATTCTTCATTGTTACATTATAAAAGTAGACTTCAAGTTACAGATTGTACATTAAGAAACCTGTAATGAGTAAGGACATCACACATGGAGCAGAATAACGTAACATCTATGTATTTATGCTAAAGTGAGGTGACACATCAATAACATTATTATTGTTCATAATGGATAATGTGTGTAAATTGAGCATAAATGTACATATTGATACTAGAAGAAATATTTCATTAAATGGTTATTTTTTCAGACACATCCTCCAACCACCACAGATAAACCCTGGTAGAGTGGGGAGACGCCAGCTTAAAGTATTCCAGCCATTCCTGGCCTTGCCACAATGTGAGAAAGAGAAAGCATCAAGAAATATAGGCTGAACTGCCAAACCATATTGGATTCATGCTGTCAGCTGGAGCCTCATGTCTGCCTGTGATTCTGAATCCAACTGCTATTACACCGCTGGTGAAAAGTATGTCAGTAGCCCATTTTGCTGCCGCTGGATAATTTCATTACACAGTAGGAGAATGTAATGGCATGTCACAATCAACTTTCAGTGGTGATTTACAGGAATTCGAGACAGTGATGATGACCCACAGGCATAGCATAACTCAATTCCAAGAAATGCAGAAGTAATCAACAATGTGAAGGCTGACTGTTATGCTTTAGGTGGCATACCACATGTTCTTGCAATTGTTGGAACACACATTGCCTTGGTTCCACCACACAGCAGAGAACAAGTGTACCGCAACAGAAAAAACTTTCATCCTATAAATGTGCATGTTGTTTGCATTCCCGCTCTTTATATCACAAACCTCTGTGCACGCTTTCCTGTATCCACCTATGATTCATTTGTGCTACGCAATAGTAGCATAAAACAGTAAATGGCACAACTTGGAAATGTGAGGGCCTGGCTTGTTAGTAAATGCTATGTTTCAATCTATGTTAAAATGTATAAATGTTGTTCTCTCAAAATTTCAATCTCAAATGTTAATCTTACATGATGTGTACATTTTTAATCTTAGTAGACCCGGCTTATCTAAACTGACAGTGGTTGTAACCACCTCTCAGAAATCCAACAACAACAGGGGAATTCGGCTTCAATGAGGCACATGGTAGAACTAGGAGACCTGTGGAGCAGGGTTTTGGGCTACTGAAAGCAAGATTTCATTGTCTGGATAAATCTGGTGGAGTCGTCCTCTACTCACCTGATAAGGTGTGCAAAATACAATGCTATATCGTATGCTGCACCACATAGCCCTGTGCCGGAACATCCCTTTCATTCCAGATGATGACTACAATGAGGAGGGCCAGGGTGATGTTGATGAATTGTAAAATGAAGATGACAGTGGTGAGGAAGAAGGAATTATTTGAGGCAAGATATCGTTACCAACTTCTTCTCTTGAGGGTAAGTAGCAGTACAAGTAAATGAATTGAATTGCTAATCATATTTCCATACAGGTGAAAGTCTACTGTTTATTTTCATTAAGTAGTAAATTTAGATATATGTACACAGAAAATGGTTATACATGGCAATGTTTTTCAGTGTGTTACATGGATAGTGACTTACCTTGTATATGAAACATGTATCTTTGTTAAATGTTAGTTGAGAAGGTGTCCATTTTAACTGGCAATATTGATATCCTGTGCTCTTAATATTATGTTAGTAGGTTTGACCTTAAAATATTGACTTGGAACATGCACATTTATTTTATAGGTCACATCACACTGCCATCTTCATTAGTACAAATGAATCACTGGTGAATTTTGTATTAGCTAAGTTACCTAACTTGTGATGTACAGTTTCAGAATGTCCATTTTTTCCTGTTGTACTTGGTATTGTCCTAACCATCAAACATGTAGTGACTGTTGACAGAACTGCAATCTGTGTTTTCATGAATGGCTAGTAGGCTAGAGCAGATGTCTGTGTATGTACATATATACATATTATGTTCATGGTCTGTACCTAGCAGCATTATTCACAATGTGTTGAAAAAAGTGAACACAATGAAGAATTTGTTAAATGTAATAAATCTCTTTGTCAGCTCAGTGACATCAATGTTTGGTTGTTATTTTTGGCGAGCTAAACCCTCAACATGGAAGGAAATAAACATATTTTAATTACATTTAAATGATGGTGTAAGTGAAATTACTTTATAACATTTAACACAATTGATTTGTTTACTGGCAGGAGATATTAACAACCCAGCATATAGCAGAAAAAAACAATGGTTTAAATATATTAAAATGTACAACTTATTTGGAAAAATAAATGTTTTAACTAAGGTGTTAGAAAGTAATATGTAAGACAACCAAATATAAAGAAATAACAAATACAATTACAGACATAGAATTGACAATGATGATAGATGAGATTTATCAGGTAAAAGTCACCATTATTTGGAGCCCATGTCCAAAATAAATGTGCTCCTCAAATAACAAATGTGTAGAAAAAATTGTCCCAGGTGTGAATGGTGCTGTCTCACAGAAGGAAATTAGGACTTGCGTCTCTTGTTGGTGGTTTTGGTGGGATCCTCTCCTATTGGTCCAGCCAAATGACACGTCTTCAGGAGGACTGATGGCGCCACAGTTGCAGGGTACAAGGAGATGCCATGTAGCTCATGGGGTTGCAGGGCCTCCCTTTCTGGGGATGAGCCAGGTAGAGGGTTGTCAGATGTTTAAGATCCACAGAAAGGGGTAGATGGCTGACTTTATCCCATCCTGCCTCACCCCAGATAGGGAGCGCTTGACAGATATCTGCCTCTCCATAAGGTCATTGTGCTCCCTCTGCAACTGCTGGATGGACTCCATGAGCTGGTTGTTCTCTCTGAGTAGCTCTATGACCTGGCCCATCTGATCTTCATGCTGGGAGGCTTCTCGTATGATGTTCTGGCCCATAGTTTCCCTCAAACTATGGGCATCAGTGGCCTCACTCCATTGCTGAAATGCTGGTCCACCCCTACCTCTACTACCCTGTGGCCTTTGCACAGTTTGCACCAGCACCAGCCCACTGGGTCCTAGACTGCAAATGCTGTTGTTGTTGGCTATACAGGAGCCAGGACTGGGGTGCATACTACAGAGGTTGGTAGCGATGTTGGGCCACAGGGAGCTGTTACAAATACTGGTTCTTGGGAAGGGGCACACCCACATTGCTTGTATGAGTGATGGAAGGCAGAGTGAGGCTCACCTTAGCAGCCTACCGAGACATACCAGCAGGAGTTGTGTCTTCACTAAACGCTATCGCAGGAGTAGGACCAGTGGTTGGAGTATTTGGTGCTGTTTCTGGGACTTCAGCTCTGGCTGCTGGTCCTACAATATAAAATACAATATTGATTAGTAGGACATCTGTGTATAAATGTGTAATATATCATTTCTATATCTGCCTATAAAATGAAAATGCTCAATAAAAAGAAATTGAAATGTATTCTCATTGTTAATAAAATGTTCCTTTCTGTGTTCCTAAGTAAAAGATAACAGAAACATTAGTTTCGATTTTAAAATTACACTTCTTCAGTCATACTGAGAAGATGCTCAGAAACACAAATCTTTGCATTCCTTACATCAAGTCAGATGCTAAGTATTGATATAACATCACACTTGTAAGTCATGACACAAAGGTTACAGTCCTGTGTTTTATCATGTTAAGGTTTCTTACACATCCATCTTTCTCATTTCAATTTTGACTTTGAAGAGTACATCATGTTGATGTGCAATTTGTATGACATTAAGCATGACCTGTAAGGGGTAACAACCAAATGAAAATGATTCGGAATCAACCTCCAGACCCCATGGAGCATTGAGTACAAATAATTAATATGGTATGTGTGAATCAACAGTCTCAAGCAACCCAGCTTTCTATATGATGGCTTTGTAAAGTGCGTACTTGGCTTTTTAGATGACTATCACACTTGTCTAGATATTTTATCAGTGCAACATATGGCATGATGCAAGTGACACATCACATACATCAAAATTATCCATAATGATGCATTATGGGAAGGCTAGTCATTGACGGCTAATAGTGTTGAAGTAGTTGTGTACTGCACTTTAGAATGACTCCATCTATAACATAAAATGTCTTCGCAACAATTTACACATTACAATATATTAAAAATTGGTTTGTTGGTTGAAAAGGGGTGATCCCTATTCAAGCAACAGCCACAATTCCCATCTGGGTGAGCCACAAAAAGTCCTAAATTAACCTGTGCTTAACCCTCTGGTAGGTTGGCACAAATGCAGTCAGCCTTAACTTAGGGGCAATGTGTAAAGTAATGATGCAGTACACAAACAGTAATAAAGTGAAAACATAACACAATAAAAATCCCACACAAATTTAGAAAAGTAAAATACATGTTAATAAATTATTTGATACCAAAATAACAAAAATCCAATTAGTAAAACCGGAGTTATGAATTTTTTAAATTTAAGAAAAATCCAGTCCCTAAGATCAAAGCGCCAACCCCGGCCATCTAGTTGCACGAGACCGGGTGAAAGTCGAAAAATATGGCCAACCGCAAAAGAGCGTGGATCTGATGCAAAGAGTGGATTGGGTTCTGTCAGCGCTTACCTTCGGACTTAGATGAAATTCTGAGAACATTTTTCTGAGAAGGTAAAGGGGCAAGGCAGCAGGCGGTGTCTGAGGAGTGAGTGTTGTCGTAGGTGAGCCGCTGAATGAACTTAAAGTGAAGATTTCTACGTTCTGACTTAATCACCTTTTTGAAGTAAAAAATCTCCAGTGGGACGAAGCAGGAGGCTGTAGCTAATGAGCGTTCCACATGGCCGGATACCCCTTTAGCGAAGCACTGCTGAACAGAATTTGTTGCTGCCGAGAAGAACGTTGCAGTAGCTGCGGCGAAGTCAGGCCGACCGTCGATGCCCCTTGAGCGTATAGACGAGCAGGTTGGTCCCAGTCTCCTTTCAGTTCTCAGAGCAGTGTTTAGCCCAAAAATTTCTAAGTCCCAAGTTTTGGATTTTGGCTATCTGGGTACCTTTAGCACCACCACCATGGGTCCAGGACTGGAGGGGCATCATTTGGGGACTAAGACTCACTCAGGCTGGGTCCTGGTGCGGGTTCAAGGTGGAGGGATCCTTTTCTACCCCATAGGCTCTGAACAGGAGGCCAGCAAACTAGCTCTTGGAGTCAATCCGGTAGACCTGAGTTAAAGTGATGAAGCAGGGCTCAAGCAGCAGACATGCCTTTGAGGGTTCAGGGCAGGCTCCAGCAGCAAATAGTCCTTCTAGGTACAGCAAAGCAGTCTTGTGGAGTACACAGAGAGCCACAGCAGCAGACAGTCTTCTGAGAGTCCTTACACAGGTCCAGAAAGTGAACTGAAGATTGGGTCTGAGGATCCCCTTTTAATACAAGGTGTCTTCTTTGAAGTAGGAGAAGTTTCTATAGAATTTCCTTTGAAGTCCTCAAAGTTTCCTGACTCCCCTGCTTTGACTCCAAGCTAGCTGCATGAGCAATGCAGTGGTGACAGGTCCTTTGTATGAAGGCAGAGCACAGCCCATTCAGTTGCAAGTGGGACTGTGCCCAGCTCTGCCCCCACATCCTGCCAGTTGATGGCCTGTCCAGGCACTCCTAATCCCTCTATTGTGTGGTTGTTTAGGAGGAATAAACAAAGTTCAACTGCCAATTACACCCAGTCACATGACCCAGGGGAGGATGCAGGCACCAAATAGCTTAGGACCGGAAAATTGCACCTTTCTAAAAGTGGCATTTTCAAAATTATAACTTAAAACCTGACTTTACCATTAAAGAGGATTTTTAATTACAGTTTCTCAGAAACCAAACATGAAATGTTTACCTGTTCCCAATCAAACATTAGCACCTATTAAATGTAATAAGGCAACCCAATGTTATCGTTTGGAAGAGGTAGGCCTCGCAGATAGTGATAAATGATTCTAAGAGGTTTTTCACTACCAGGACATGTAAAACATGCCCACCCTTTTAATTAAAATGTACCCTGCTCAATGGGCTACCTAGGGCCTACCTTGGGCTTCCTTAAATGCAATAAAAGGCTTGGCAAGGGGGTTTTATTATTGTTGAATTGGCACTGCAAAACTGTATTCAGGCTGTAATAGCATACCTGAGACATGTTTTAAAGGGGCTTCTTAAGTGGGTGGCACAATAAGTGCTGCAGGCCCAGTAATAGCATTTAATTTACAGACCCTGGGTATATGATATACCACTCTACAAGTGTGTTATAAGTAAACTAAATATGCCAATCAGGTGTAAGTCAATTTTATCATGTTTAAAGGAGAGCCCACAAGCGCTTTAGCACTGATTAGCAGTGGTAAAGTGCATAGAGTCCTAAGGCCAACAAAAATGAATTCAGCAAAATTAGGAGGAGTGAAGGCAAAAGGTTTCGGGGTGACCCTGCAGAGAGAGTCAAGTCTGCAGAGAGAGCCAAGTCCAACATGACCTCCCACTAGCCTAAAGCCAGGGAAGACTAATCAATACCTTACTTGCTCAGGCAATAGAACGTGAACCTCTACTGCAGAGGCACTTGTAAGTTCTATGCCCTTTTGAATTCTATTGGCTCCCTCTACCTACACTCTCCTGAGCCTCTGAACTGACCTATGGGGACTCCTGGTCCTCACCTGTGGACCCCATCTGTGCAGCACTTACCTTTAACTTGCTCACATATGCATTCCAGCAGGCAGACAGTGCCACCATGGTCAACAAAGTGATGTGGCCAAATCCAACCCTTTCATCAGACTTCTGTCCCCAACTCAAGGAAAACTCTGTGCATAAGGACAGTAGTCAACAGAGGCCACTGACAGCTGTCAGTGTCAAGAGCCAGGCCCCAGGCCTTCTAGGGATCTCTGACCTCTGATGTTTTTCAGAGTGGGGGGAAATATCCCCATGTGTTAGGCACCCATTTTCCACTCTCCTTCCCACCAGTCGAGGGGTAGTTGCCTGAGACTGGCCACCCAGTCCAGGGTGTGTACCCTGAGGCTGAGCGAGCAGGGGTCAGGGGTGAGTCCTCCCCCCTCCATGTGGGCCTCTGTACTATCCATTTTGGGAGAGGTTCTGCCATAATTCTGACAATCCAGGGAACCCTGGGTGGCCGCCCTACCCAGCTCTCCTGACACCGGTTGCAACTCATTCCCCAGAATGCAATCTATGGGCATCTTGGGACTGACTATGACCCTTCTCTCGGTCAACTCGCCACCCCACTCCAGGGATACCAGGACTGTGGGGAAGAAAACGTCCTGCCCATGGGCCTGAGTTACCCTACAACCTTGGTCAGCGTACTACTCTGGGGAAACCAGCCTTTACACTACCATGGTCTGGCTGGCCCCAGTGTCCCTCAGAGCAGTGACTGGGACATCATTCACCTTGACCTGATGGAAGTGGTGACTCTCACCCTCAGGGATCACAAATCTGCTCTCTGAATCTATCTCCCAAACAAGGGAGACCAGGGCATGTTCTACCACCTGCCCAAAGTTAGAAATGGGGCTGCCTGGGCCACTGCCTACCAAGACCTCTCCTCCTATCCTTGGAAGGGTATGGGAAGCTTTTCCTCCCCACTAGTCTAGGGCCTGTTTGGGTCACTGTGGACCTCCCCTTCTCTCTGTTGGAGAAAACCCGAGCCTCCCCCTTCCGGATTATAACCAGGTACCTTCATGTGGTCCTCAGTGCTGAATCAGTGGTCTAACTCCTTAGCAACCTCCCTGAGGTTAAAGATATTACTATTCACAAGGTGCTGGTGCAGCTCTGTAAAACAAAGACTGAACAGGTGCTCTCTAGCAATCAAGTTATACAGCACTTTGTAATCACTCACTTCACTGCTCTTCAACCATCCAGTGCCTTGCACAAATAATTCACATAATCCACCGAGGTCTGTTGGAGCAACTTCTGACTGTCTCAAAACTCTTGCCTATACCCCTCTGGGGTTGGTCCATAAATCCTTGGTCAGGATCTCTTTCATGAGAGGATTCTTCATCCTGTCCCTTTTCCCTAGGGCTAACAAGGTATCCCTCCCTTAATCGGGAATATGCCTCCAGAGGCTGGTCCTTCCACTCTTCTTCTGGGACTCCATTCATCTCTAGGGCAACCTCATAAGCCTCAAACCAGTAGTCTATGTCATCCCCCACAACAAAGTTAGGAACCAGATCCTTTGGGATGGGGACCCTTCTTTCTCCTGTGGCACTGGGATAATGCTACCACCACTTCTGCTGGACTCTGAGGCTTGTTTTAGCATTAGGTCCAGCTCCTTTAGACTCAACCCCATATTTATCATGTGTTTGCATCACCCTTGCTCCACTTGGATGGCCCTGCGTTGCTTGGTAAATGTGGAGTAAAGCAAGGCAGTGCCTTGGCGGCAGGGAGGCATTACAAATGTGCCCCATTGCCCCAGGGAGGCATTACAAATGTGGAGCTTGGCTGTTCCCATGCATCCACCCATGTATTTTGGCACATTTCCGGTTTTATCATTGGTGGTAGACCTGGGAATGCGTGAAAATGTTGCACTTCCGCAGGAGAGGGGTAACGAGGAGAAATATGTTTATTTCTTAGTATTTTTTCCTCTGTCTACATGTGCTTGTGCTACATGCTGCAGCACACGTAGAAAGAGGAAAATGCCTCTGAGGACTGCTTTTGTGCTGGAAAGTGTCCTTTACTGCACAAAAGCAATCCTGCATGCAATGTAGGCACCCTTGCACCATGGTGCAGGGGTGCCTGCAATGGTGCTCAGCAGCACACTGTGTGCCAGGGCAGGCAGAGAGCAGGAATGCGCCATATAATGTTAAATATGAGGCATTCCTGTCCTGTTCCTTTCACGCAGTGCAGCTCAGCACAGCAAGGTGGCTTGCTACGTTGCGTTGCATGAACATTTGATTAAAATGCCCCTCAGTTCATGAGCCCACATCAGTTTCTTCTCCAGACCTAGCTGTTTCTCCTGCAGGTCTAGGGCTCTGTCTGCCTCCATCCCCGCTGCTTTTGCAGCCATTTCCAGCTGTAGCAGCTGCAGCTGACACTCCTCTTCAGCTCTCTTGTCCCCCAGGTCCTTAGAAGGCGGGGGACACACACTGCTTCCTGTGCTGGGTCCATTAGGAGATTTCACTCCTGTGGGTCAACCACTCTCCTCTGGTTCTGGGACCAAGGGGAAAGGAAGCTCTTCCCTCTCTGGAGCTGTTGCAAAGTAGTCCTCCTCAGCCTCTATTACCTCCTTCTCATCCAGTACATCCTCCTCATCATCATCCTCCTGTGCTGTATTTTTCATTCTGTGGACCTCCTCCCTGCCTCTAAGGGATGTCTGATACTCAAACTTTGGAGCATCCTTAGGTGATCTCAGCACATTCTCTCTGCACAACTTTCTCAGCTCAGCCATGCTTTAACTTTCATTGGCATCGATATCCAATTCCATCTTGGCAGGCAAGAGTCACAGGCACAGAAAAATCTGGGGCACGAATCAAATTTGGAAAAAGAAAACTAATATAGACAATCAAGGGAAACTGGAAAAAATTGAATCTGGCATCAAACTATTTATATGGGATGTTTGTGTTACTCAAATTACTGTATGGGACTGCACATGTCATGACCCTGGGCGTTCCAGGTGCCAGATGTGCCCTTTGCGCAGTGTAAGGGCTCATGTCCTCTTGCCCCCATGGCGCCTCTTACATATTTATCCTTGATGGCCTTATACTATTTGAAATCCCCCCGGGCCTGTGGCCGTGCCATGGTTATGTTTATGTTAATTCGCCGGGAAATGTGGCCGTGTCATGGTTGTATTTCTGTTTCGTGATTACAGGTGCCATTTTTCTTTTTTTGCAGATTTATATAGTGCGAACTCGACCCGAAGGTATTGGAGCACTTTACAAGAGCACCAGTTACGTTACACAAGGACACATTCATTTTTTGGTTGCCACCTGGAGATTAAGGGCCAGATGTACAACCCACCAATTTGAGAGTCGCAAATTGCGTTGCATTTGCGATTTGCAATTTGCGACTCGCAAATTGGGATGCACAACAGAGTCTGAGACACTGTTTGCGATTCCCAATGGGGTCGCAAATTGTATGCCCCATGCATATTAATGAGGCTGTCGCAATTTGCGACCCCATTGGGAATGGCTGGCACTCCCAGGGGTGGTAGCCTGCTGGGGTCAGCAGACCACCATGTCTTTGACTGTTTTAAATAAAGCAGTTTTTTAAAAATGCAGCCCGTGTTCCTTAAAGGAAAACGGGATACATTTAAAAAATAAAAATGAAACTTTTCAGTTTCATTTATTAAGGGCAGGCTGTGGTCCCTGGGACCACTGCCTGCCCTTAAAAAATATTTTGAGAGCCACTCACAAAGGGGAAGGGGTCCCCTTCACGTTTACGAGTGGTTTACCACCCTTCTGTGATGGGTGGTAAACTGCGACTGTTTTGCGACCGCAATTGCGGTTGCAAAACAGTCATACATAGCTTCAGGAGTCGCTATTAGGTAGGGATGCCCTTGGAATGCCCCTTCCTAATAGCGTGTCGCTAATCCTATTTTGTGAGTCGCAAATTGATTTGTGACTCGCAAAATAGGATTAGTACATGGGCCACACGTTTTTGCGGTGGCAAACGGGTCCCCATTTGCGCCCGCTCAAAACGTTAGTACATCTGGCCCAAAGTGATTTGCCGAGAATCACAGGAAGCTGAGCTGATGCCGAGGATCGAACCTGGTTCCCCAGCTCCAAAGTCGGCAGCTCTCGCCGTAAGGCCATTTCCTTTGTCTCCCCCAGGCCGGCTCCTGCGAACAATTTAATATCCCAGAGCCAGCTCCAGAGACTTCTGTGCATCGCCCTGTTCGCATTGGTGATGCACATGCTTTGCACTGGGGACCACTGCCACTGCCCACTTTTGTGTTCACCGAGTGCCGCCCGCAATTACAGCAACAGGTGCGCACGTGTGCCGGCAACTGTCAAGGGTTAGTAGACACGGTATTTAAACTGCGCCCCAACCACTGGCGCTCGCTTGGCCTCCTCCCTTGTGAGAGAAGAAATCTTGCCTCACGCTACCTACTGCCAATAAAGCGGCACCTTTTCGTGCAAAACAGACAATTGGACCGGACTGTGCATAGCGCCTGTGAAAGGAACAGCTAGTGATACGCGAGGAATGCGCATTACTGCAGAGAATTATTAGCGCTCAAAGACACTGTCAAGACTTTTACAGAACTGTCATACGTGTTTTTATGCACTTACCTGTGTGTTATGTACTGCCACTGAGATACAAATATCAGTATCTGACTAGAGAACATTGTGACGTCATTTTGTGCAAGTGTATCACTGAGACCAAGGGTGCAGAAACTCTATGGAGTGATTTTATAATGATTGATCATATCTTCTATGCAGCAATAGAGAGTCTTGCTTTGGAAGTGAACGGCCATATGTACCACTGTATTTGAAAGGTCAGAAGTGGTAATCAGGCCTGTAACGCCCTCTGCTTTTCTTGTAGTTCCCACACCACACTGCCCACCAGAGTCCACGTTCAGAGATCCAGGGGACTGGACACTCAGGGGCGATGTAGCAGAGCCACAGCTGACCAGAAGACGCAAGTCTTATTCTTTTCTACAATGCCCCCTTTCCTTCTGGGGCAGTGTCAGATTCATAGTTTCATTTCCCTGATCAGGCTCTACCCTAGTACAGATAGGAGGTCCAGCATTGTCTCCGCGAACAGGCCAGGTGTGTGGCATGGCAGTGCAAACTCATGTCCAGATCCACACCACTAACACCAATGTGAGAAATTGGGTTGTTGGTTGAAGAGGGGTGACCCCTATTTAAGCACCAGCCACAATTCCTATTAGATTGCTATATGATTTATCCCATTACTGACCTCTTTGTGGTTCTACAAGATTACATACATTTTCTTACAAGAGCAGAAGGCTATCATCAACATCCTAAATCTATGTGGGGTCATCTTTGAATTCCATTAGATGTCTTGGTCCTGAGGATGGTCTCAGGTACTACTGACATTGGAGACCTAAACGTCGACGCCAAGGCCACTTCTTTCCATAAAATCACTGGATTGCGATCCATTAATTGACTACTTTTCATGTTGAACTGATACTAATCAAAGAGTGGACTTTACATACATTGACCTATGGGTTTGCAATATTGACTCTTAATTGAATTTAGATGAACATGGTTAATGTACGTTGGGATTTTTTCTGCTGGGCACCCTTTTATTATATGTACAGAATATAGAGATCTTTTCATAACTTGATTATTGTGTACGCCTGTTTTCTTCAAATTTATCTGCATGATAATTCAATATAAATCTAAATTGTTTGTTTAGTTCTATCTGTCACCATTGGGACAGGTAATTTACTTGAGATTCAAGGAAACACATTTCTAAATGATTCCCTTGTTGGACGTTTACCCTTACTCTGTTTGATACCCAAGCTCAAAAGGGGTTACTGGGATGCCCTTTTCTTTATTTGTTGCTGTTAGATTCAGCATTTACTCATGAGACACTTTTCTCCCACATTTGCCTTTTCTGAGTAATAGTACTACTTTGGACAAGGGCTCTAAACAAGTGTGGCTCTACCCTAATAATCTCATCCACCATGACTGTCAATTCTATGTCTGAGAATCTTGGGTTTCCTCTGCCAGAAATGGTGTAAATAAGGATAAAAAATATAGAAAATAAATGAAACAGTAGGGGACAATGAAACACAAATAACAGAAAAAGAAAGTGGCAACAAAAAAAGCCTAGTTCTTGCTGGTTGCATGTGAGAAAGGCAAAGGATCATGGTATGGAATGAGGTGTGTTTTATAGTGTGCTGTGCAGGTGTGATTACTTTGCCCATTCATCTCAGGCGTGTGACGAACGCATCCATCTTTAAGACACATGGATATACCAAGCCAAAACGGGTCCGCAATGTATTTACTCCATCAGAATATTGTTGCGAGGTTGCCACTATGATGGAGATATATAAATTTGGTGGGCGGTACACAGCCACTCCAATGCCGATGGAGTAATGTCAGACTCTAGAAGATTGTGCACCGTCTACGGGGAGAACCGCTAGTTGGATGGTAAAACCTCCATCAAGGCTGACGGGGGTTCTTCTGCCCAATATATAAATCGAGTGGGAGATACTCCCCCAGCTCAACAGAAGGATTGAAACAGCCATCAGGGAGGATGGATGGACGGACCGCAAAGTTGGCAAGATATAAATCAGGCCCTTCATCTTTTTTTCAAAGTTGAAATCCACCAAAAGAGCAAAGTTGAAGTCTGGATCTCACAAAGTACTCGTTAAGCCGGTCTGGAACCATAGGCTGAGGTCCCTCTGAAGCTGTTGGTTTTGGTGGGGAAAGCTCAGAGAGGCAAAATTCAAATTTCTCGACTGCCGTTCGGGCATATACTTTTCATGCCTTTGCCCAGTCAAGATTTCTAACTTCAGGACTTTTACTAGTGGGGCAGTCTGGAGCTGTATCTGATGAAATCCTCTTGAAGTTAGACACCTTTGCTGCGATGTCTCACTGAAGCTCCATAGGTCTTTTAAGTTCAAACATTTTTTAAGACTCAACTTTTAAGACTTTCTCGAGCACTTCCTCTTCATCACTAATAAGTCTGCCATGACCTCAAGGACAGCACTTGGGGCCAGAACTCACTCGAGCAGAGACCACCAGCAAGGTCCTGACCAGTTTGAGGTTGAGGTGGTCACTTCAGAGAAAAGGCCTCCTTCAGCTTTTGATGTCCTGGTAGCCATACAGGCGGTCAGCTAACTGACCCTTGGAGTTCATTCCTTTGTGCTGGGTACAAGTGGGAGCAGGTCCAGCCTTTCAAGTCTCCGCACAAGTTACAGACAGCAGGCCCAGTCATTCCTCTTCTGTTCTGCCACAGGCCCAGAAAGTGTTCTGAGAAGCTGGAGTGAGGAGCTACTTTTGTTCAATTCAGTAGCCAGAGGATGGGGGTGACTCCTGGACATGCCTTGACCAATAGGCATAAGGTTCCCAAGGGCAAACGTTACTGCCTTAGGAGCACATCCTCTTTGCCTCACTACAAACTATCCTACAATACACCATTCTCAATAAAATCAAACATGGCAGAATCTTTCTACTGGAGGAAACTTGTGGCACACCTAGCAGTGTTTCTAAGATAGTGAGTTGTTTCTACTCCCACTGAACCACTTTAAACTGGTTCTGGGGGGTTCTTCACTGAGATTAAAGCCAGGAGGCTAAAGTGTTTTTGGGACTCAAAAGGCCTTTGAGATACTTCTATTATCACTAAACTATAAAGGTTCAGGCCTCCAGTGGTCCCTTTTATGTTAGTGAAGGTTATGGGCACTCCCAAACTGTTGTGTTTGGGTTAAACTGGGTCATATTCCTCACCCAAGAATTTTATGCTCCACTTGCGATTCTGCCAGGCCCAAGCCATTGTCTTTGCTCTGAGAACAGTATGTCCCCCCTCATCAAAGCAGCACTGACAGGCCAGTGCAGGCAAGCTGATGCTAATTAGTCGCAGTTGCTTCAGATATGGAATGTATAACTTTTAAAAAGTTACTTTTTCTGTATATTTATCAAACTCCAACTTCACCTTCGAATTGGAATTTTTAATAAATATTAAAAACAGTGGTTGAACAATCTCTGTAGCTTATTCCAAATCAAAGATCCGGAATTAGCATACAAATTCATAGCTTTTCATTCATAGGACCAGCTACTGCCCTAATATTGAAAATAGCTTTTGGGACTACCCACCATAGAAACACCAAACATTACATTCTTACATTTTCCACTTTTAAATATCAGGCACCCTAGATTTTGGTTTTATGGTCTACTTAGGGGTGACTTATGTAATTAAAAGCAGGGTTTCTTCCTATCAAAAATAGTTATTTTGACATGTGAACATGCTGATTTAAAATCTATTGCTGTCAGGCTACACAAGTAGGCCTGAAGTCATGTTTTCCTTGTCAGCCTAGTGAATGACACAATAGATGGTTCAGTCCACAGATGACATGTAAATTTCTATGCCATTGGTGTATTTTCTTACACCTTATACTATGGTCTTATTGGAAAGTTAAATATGAGAAATGAGGATTATCCAATTTACTATATTTTAGGGGTCAAAACACATACACTGAGACCTAGATAGTAGCACCCCAGTGCCCAAGGTTCAAACACCAGCAGCATCAAGTCACAAAAATGATGGGTGACCATGCAAAAGAAGCACTTTTTCACAATGAAGCAAGAATTTTTGTTAATCCTCAAAGCTGTACACTACTGCATGCCCTATCGGCTATAATAGAACATGTGCATGCTCTTTTTTTGCCGAAGGTCGACATGTTTCACTGTCGATGAAAGTTCTATTCAGATTCATCAGGATCTAATTTTAAATGATTCACAGACCATAACATGTAAACTTACTGCTACCAACTGAGCAATGGTGTTCCAAATTTGTCATAGGTATTCATCTCTCAAGTGACAAACTAGCATATGCCTGCATATAAGATAACAAATGCAAAATGAAGGCTGGTGTACAGAAATCTCCCTGCGTGGAGTGTCTCATATACCATTAACACACAAAATGAGTTCTGCCATATATATATATACAACAAACACAGTGTAAGGGTGAATCATCCACAATGCTTGTAAGTAAGTTGGTAGAGCAGTCTCAGTCCACATGGCTGATCAAAGATCGCTTGCACAAACACATGCCATGAGACTGCAGTTGCCGTCACAAACACGACTACTGGGTTGGGATACCAAATGATTTGCAGATGGGAATCTGTTCCTGTTGGACAGCATCCCCTCTGGAAATTAGGTCAGTGGTCTGCCACCCTGATGTCTTCCCAAGTGGAAATCACTTTTTAAAGCAGCATCGGTCCCTTTTATAGACATGGGCATCTTCCAATAAAAAAGGTCCCCATTTTAGAAATTAAATGCAGGGATCAATGTCTGCAGTCCTTCATCCCTGAATTTGCAGCCAACCACATGAATTCCGAAATGTGCTGTAATTAGTCAGGTCATTGTGTGAACCGCTACAAATGGGCAGTTTGTGATGTGACCTATTAGTACATAGGCTGCATTGCAAATTGCATTCCTTTTAATAATAGTACATCCGGCCCAACATGCCTCCAAATAATTAGAATCTGAATGTTGAATAACCGTTTATGTCATAATGCGAGTGATCCAGCGCGGTTAATATAAATTTCTCCTCAGGACACGAATCCAGGTAAATCATTCACTTCTATTAAACCATATGACGGTGGGGCCCATAACACCGCATATCATACATTCATTCACTCACTGGATTACACACCAAGGAGAAATGTGTTGCTGGAGGAACGGGATACCTTGTTAAATTAGACAGATTAAAGCCTCAGACATCATATACATTAGCTTTTGATCCTGTCGATTCCAAACATCAAGGTATTCCGCTCTTTGGTCGATGGACCAACTAGTAGAATAAGTTGATGGTGATTAAGACCAGCTCAATCACTATAAAACCTGTTAAACTTTAAACTTGTTATTGAACTAAAGAACCACAGACTCATCGTTAATTAGAATGAAGTTTTTATCTAATTTCTTGCTTGCACAGGTGAGATTCTTAGTTTATTAATCACTTTAATACATTCATAACATTTATATAAGAAATTCTAAAAAGAAATTAAACTTATGAATTACCCATTTAGGTGCAGATAAACCGTAGATCACAGAATAGACTCCCAAACTGGCTGACTGTCCCACTAAATGGCCTCCTCGACGGGACCTCCCGTACAGATTTTCCCGCAACGGTCTTGTTCCTTTCCCAGTCAAGTTCAAAGTTAATGGCAGCAATAGCATCAACGATCACAGCGGCAGCATAAAGGCAACCCAAAGAAGTAGCCTATAGAAATAGCAGCAGCAACAGCAACATAAGAGCAGTCCCTTTTATACCCTACTTCTAGCTTACTACACAAAATGTTGCAATCCATAGGGGCAGGAATTACGCTAATTGGTCCATTTGAGGGGTGGTGATGATCACCTCATCGCTTTCCTTGTTCAAACTGGTTTCGGGGATGGTTAAGAGTTCAATGATTCCCATGACCTTTGGGTAAAAGCAGTCCAATTTGTCCATTCATTTTGTTGCGAACCCGATGGTCACAATTTAGTTAGTTCATTTTTGCTCATGTACTTTTCTCGTTTATTCCCACGAATACACACTGAGTCTTTCTTGGCACCCTCCTTATGGCAGGTCAGCGTGACCTTGACATCTCTCACTCTGTGCACGGGCCGTACCCACGTGGTTCAGCTCATTTATTTCTTCTGCTTAGAGGCCATCTTTTGGCTTCGTCACGTGACCGCATCTGTCTCGGCAGCCATTTTCACAGCCTGGCCTAACAGGCCCGAACGAACTATCATAAGAACAAACACAATCAAAATTAAAACAAAGAAAATAAGCCTTTCTGTTTCCCACCCGTCATTCTAAAGACCCATGTTAGGTGTTACCTAGCAGTAGCGACATTTAAAGCCTTTTTACTTACCATCTGCATTCTTTGCCACAATACAAATCTACTACATAGCATAAATCATGCGATTTTACTCTAATTAGTACGCAAATCACAATATTAGGGTTAGTCAACTTTACAATTGTAAATAAATTAGATTTTGCACAAACTTGCAGGTTACCCTTTATGTAGTGTTTACTAACGGTGAAATGGTTGATTAATTCATGCTCCATTTAACAATTAGTATCGTTAATCCATTAAACTCATTAATTTTCAAAAGAGGGGGGTACAAATTATTTTTATTTACCCTGCTCCATCAATTCCCCCTTTGGTGATTTTTAATATCACCACTAAAAACCTATCCTACAATTTATCAGATAAATGTTTCTTGTCCACTTGCTTTTGTTAGTTCATACAACGGTGTTTTTCTCATTTTGTCTTTTAGACCTTTTGTATATGTTCTCTTTTAATTCTTCCAATTCTATTTCTCCCATTTCTCGTTCTCTTTCTTTATTTTTCTCATTTTCTCTTTTTATTCTATTTTCTCTTCTTCTCCTTTTAACACACACATATGTTAATCTCACTAATAATATTATCACTATTATCACTGTTACTGATATTAGTATCTTCCCAATAAGAGAACTACCTATTTCTGTGAACCATTTTTGCATTGAGGAAAACTCTTACCAAGTTTCTCCCAAACACCTTCAACCTCCAGTGGGACAATTTCTTTGTGCAAATCAGTAATATTCTTTATATACTTCTGTATATTCTCACTTTTGTCTGGAATGTAAGTGCAACAATGTTGGACTTTCAGCACTCCACAGACTCCACCCTCTTTTGCCAAAAGAATGTCAAGGGCAAGTCGATTTTGCATTACCATAGCTCTCATGGCAACCATTTCGGTATTTACCATCAAGAACCCTCCAGCAGTATTCGTTGATAAACGATCTACTACTGTAGACAATTTCCAAATCTTGTATGCATTCAAAGATATTCCCACTGCTGGTATCACTGCTCCAAAAATGTCACCTACTATTTCTGAAAAACTTTCCCTCCTTCTTACGTGATAATATTGTACCTATCTCGTGTATTCCTTTTGTTCCTCTCTCCACATGAAAAATCTTTGGAAAGACCAGGCCTAAATAGCACGTTCATGCCAATGGTCCGGCAACCTATAATAAGCTCTATTTCCGCAAATGTAATAGATCCCTGGAAATACTGGATCTTTTCCACCTTTAAATCCCCATCCTCCTAAAAGTTTATATGTATCTCGGCATTGACTGGAACCCACGAAATAGTTATCATATATTGTTTTACTTCTGCTAATACACAATTTTCACTGTTGGGGACAATCTAGAACCATAGCTGCATTAGTTTCTCCTTGTTCATTTTTCTCTTCAAACGCCCAAAGGGGTGTTTTTATCTTTTCTTCTGCTACCTTTCTCTGAAATTTAACTCTTCTGTTTTCTACCATATCCAAGAAAATCTTTTCTTCTTTCTTTAGTTCACGGGTAAGATTGTGTCTAACTATATACTCTAATGTTAGGTCTTTATTTTCTAAAAAAATTCTCCCAAATTTTTTGCAACTTTCACCTTATTTAATTCAGGAATTACTGGAATTTTAGCAAAAACAGTGTCTATATCGGTGTAATAATATTCTAATCTACCTGTTTTATAAAATAAACTAGCTAGAACACTACAAGTTATCCCATACGTTAGAGGAAGGTGCTGATAAGTCACACCTTCTGTGACAGACGCAGGTAACTGCATACAAACATAGCAATCCCTCACATCCATTGTCTCCACATATTCATACAGCAGTTTTGTGAAGACATTCTTGGCGAAATCAGTTATAGACTTATCCTTATGTAAATCAGTACTCTCTACTAATGCTGCAGTGTTTTTTGTGATAGCTTCTTTATCCTTTTTCGTGTTATTTCCTTTTACAGACGTTTCTTCTACAATTAACCTAAGTGGTATTACTATGGCTAAAATAAGCCAAATAAACATCAGCAATCCTGTACAAAAGAAACACATTTTACACCATCTACGTAAAAACTCACATTTAGATCTTCTATTCTCAGTGTCTACCATGTTGTACTATTATCTAGCTATATATTATATATATATATATATATATATATATATATATATATATATATATATATGTACAGAAAATGTGTCACCACACCTCAGAATGACTTTTCTGTCACTCTACCCTTTACTTTGTCTCATTTCGGTGCTTTCTTCAGCTCTTTCCAGAACTCCTTCTTGTCTTGTTCGGTTTTGTGTCCAGTCCGGTTTTCGTGCTTTGTCTTTTCAGGTTTGGTGCAATTCACTTTCACCCATTGGTTTATTGCTTTCGTCTGGGCTTTCGTGACTGTTATCTTCTTCTTTAATATCGGTCAATGCGATGTATAGCCACTCAGGTGACTTATATTTCAAGTTAGGTCTTTTCACTCTTTTTGTTTTTTGTAATTGTCCTTGTCCTTTTTGACTCGTTATTTCATTTACTTGTTCTGCATCAATTCTGTTCAAATTTATTATCTTATATCTCAGTCTTTTAACTTCGTGGGGCCAATTGTCTCCTTTTCTTGGCCTTTTTAGTTCATATTCCTCTTCCTCTCGTTCAGCTCTCCAAGTTCTCTTTCTTGGTCCTAGTCTTTGCTTTCTTTCTTCTTCACTTTCTTCTGTTTCCGTTTCAGACCTTACTTCACTTCCTCTAACCTTGAACCTTATGATCTTGATTTCTTTGTCTGAATCTGAACCTTCTTGTATCTCTTCTGTTGGGACATTTAATTCTATCCCTCCTCGATTGTCTTCCGCATTTGTTTTAATCTTTCTATCTGAATCTAAATTTCCCTGTGTTTCTTCTATTAGCTGGTCTGTCCCTACTACTCCTCGAGTTTCTTCCGGAATTTCTCCTATCTCTCTATCTGAATCTAAGTCTCCCTCAGTTAGCTCCACTATCTCTGGAGGAATTCTTCCATAACTTGTACTTGGTTGTTCGCTATCACTATCTCTTGGTTCAGTTTCTTCTTTTATAATGTCAGTTTTTGTTTTTCTCTTTTGTTTCTCATCAGATTCAGGTTGGTCTGTTTCAGATTCTGAACTGGTATCCGATATTTCCAGATGTCGACTTACAGGTCGAGCTTCAAGATCTGGAATTTTGATCGTTTCAGATTCTTCTTCAGTTGTTAAACTTGTACCTGTTTCTTCCAGATGTCGACTTTCAGGTCGAGCTTCAGGATCTGGAACTCCTGCTTGTCTCAGGTTCTGCTTCGGATGCTGAACTGGTATCAGATATCTCCAGATGTGGACTTACAGGTCGAGCTTCAGGATCTGGAACTCTGATGGTGTGACTGGCATGAACCCGATTTTTCACACCTGCACATTTTACAGCAGTTGTTGTCACCAGGATCACTTGACGTGGCTTATCCCAGCGAGGAACCAAACAGTTTCTTCTTCTGTGGACATTTTTTTTATTAAACTTTATTTTCAAGTTTTTGGTACATCTCAGAAACACAAATGATGTATAGTGGTACATTCACGAGCAGCAAATCTCATAACTTTCGTCTCATACATAAGTGATACGGCTACAGTCTAGGTACAGTTGCAGCAGTCATAATAATACAGTTGGTTCGTAACGGACCCATTGTGTCGCCTGTTCGTGGCCCCCAGGCCACCACGAGCATTCCCGCCCCGCCCCGTTCCACCACATGGAGGAGCGTGGGCAACAAAAGGAAGAGAGGCTCCAACACAGCACATTTTCCACGCGTATCCCCCATTGTACACATCAGGGGAAGGGCTAAAAAAAAAACAATGACACTACAATAACGCCCCCCAATCACCCCACCCCCTCTGGTGTTATACCATTTTCCGTTTGGGAGGCAGCCCTCTGGCGTCTGCGATCAAGGTATGCCTTATATGGCTCCCATATGTCCCTTTGGGCGGGACGAGCTGGGCAATAGAGAGGAATATAAATCACAATTAACATTGCAATATGACAAACTACATAGCCATTTCTGAAGGGTGGGGACAGTGCGTTGGCCCCAAAGCAGCGCAATTTCCGTTTCGCCAATAACAACTCAAGTGCTGCAAATCTCCTGACCTTCTTGGGGAACTGAACTGTATAGCCCAAAAGTGCGATTTCCGGAGTGGGAATAAGTGGTAGCTCTATCATGTCGCTCTAGTGTTTGATGTATTTGTTCCCAGAAAGCCTGTAGTCTGGGACATGTCCATGTCAGGTGTGCGAAATCCGCTTGCGGAGCGGCGCATTTCAAGCAGTGATGAGGCCTTGAGGGGTCTATCCTGTGTGCCTGGGCCGGTGTGTGGTACAATCGGCGGAGGAATTTGAATTGGATAAGTTTGTGCCTACTGTTTAAGGAGACCTCTCTCGTCGCCCTGCAGCAGTCCTCCCACTGATCGTCCGTGATGGGATGGCCTAGGTCTTTCTCCCATGCAGTACGTATTTTAACGTCGGTCACTGGACGCATACTGGAGCAGGATCTATACATTTTAGAAATGAGGTGAGTGCCCGCGTCGCTTTCAATAATCAGTGTTAAGGGGACCATTGGTGGAGGTGCAACCGGATAGGTAGGCAATGCTGCTTTCAACACCGAGCGCATACGTTGTAATACAAAGGTGTCCATGACAGATCTATCTTGGAAGCGAACGTCTTCTGATACTGTAACCATATGTTCGTTGGGATAAAAATCCCCTACCGTCATGATATTAAATTTGGTTAATGTGTGCTGCACCAATGTTTCATCTGTAATGGGTAGCCACCGGGGGTTCGGAAGTGGCAGAGCAGGAGAGTATGCTATGTTAAGTCCCAGCAGTCTCCGCAGTCTGTCCCAGGCCCAACTAGTGGTGGAGACAGTTTGTATATCGCGCGGATCTCTAGGAAAGCCCGTCGGAAGTACCATGGATAGTTTCAGAGGTAATACGAAATCGGCCTCCGGTCTCAAAAACGGGATACGAGCATCTGGGTGGTACCAGGCATGTGCGTAACTACACTGAGCTACCAAGTAATATAAATAGGGGTCGGGTACTCCGTAGCCCCCTCTGTCACTCAGAAGAGTAAGTATCTGCCAACGGACATGGGGTCTCTTCCCTCCCCAGACCAGCCTTATCAAATGCGTACGTAAATGTAAAAAAAAAGTTTTAGTGAGAGGGATGGGAATGTTATTAAATAGATACAAAAATTTGGGAAGTACAACCATTTTGATTATGGCGACCCTACCCGCCATTGATAACGGGAGGCGAAGCCAGTGTTCTACCTGCGTCTCCAGCTTATGTATCGCTCGTCCGTAATTTAAACTAATAACACTGGCCGAGTCCAGGTGTATGTGGATGCCCAGGTATTTGACAGACTCGCGACACCACTCCAGAGGAAATCCACAGTCCCAAGGGACGGCGCTCTCTGTCAAAGGGAAAATTACAGATTTATGCCAGTTGATACCTAGCCCCGAATAGCGGCCAAACCGGAGAATTTCCCGTATTATTGGTTCAAGATTTTCCTGCGGGTGGCGCACATACAAAATTGTGTCGTCTGCATAGAGTGAGACTAACAACGGTCCAGTATGGAACTGTAGACCCCGGTGGAGGTGTCGCTCTTGAAAATGTCTGATTAGTGGATCCATCGCTAATATAAATAACAGGGGGAAAGGGGACATCCCTGTCGTGTGCCACGTGCTAGCGAAAAGGGGAGTGAAAGCGTGCCATTAATACGGAGTCTAGCCATCGGGTTGGTATACAACAGAGCAGTGGTGGCCACGAAGCCCAGAGGCATCCCCATTCGGCGCATTACAGATAGGGAAGAAAGGCCATTCTAAAGAATCAAAAGCCTTCTCGGCGTCCAGCAGCACCGCCGCAGCAGGCACCCCAGGATCGATTCTGTGAATGACAGTGAAGAGGGTCCGGAGATTAAGAGAAGTGGAGCGGTGTGGGATAAATCCGGACTGTGCCGGGGATATAATATATTCCATTAATTGGGAGAGCCTGTTGGCAATCACCTTAGCCAGTATTTTATAGTCCAAATTTAGCAGCGATAGAGGTCTATAAGAACTACACAGTGTGGGGTCCTTGTCGGGCTTGGGAAGAAGAATAATAACCGCCTCCTTAAGCGTGGGGGGGAGTACTTGCCTCTCAAGCGCCTCGGCATAGACCTCGATCAACCGTGGTGCAAGGATGTCTTTATAGGCCTTGTAAAAGTCACCCGTGAATCCGTCTAATCCGGGGGCCGAAGACACATGGAGTGTCTCTATCGCTCCCATCACATCTGCCACTGATATAGGCTCAGCCAGGAAATCCTGCATGTGCTTTTCAAGGTATACCAGTGCGATTTGAGACAAGTATTTTTCTTGGTCATCGAGGTCTGGCCCAATCTTAGAGCTGTATAACGACTTAAAATAGGCTACAAAAGTGTTGCGGATTCCCGACGTAGAGGTGATTGGCTGATCTGGGGGGGTACACACTTCTGTTATGCATGCTCTACTGTACGGGGCGGAGCAGTTGTGCCAATACCCTTCCGGGTCTCTCGCCCTCGCCATATATCCTGGCGGTTTGATATTTGCCCAAGTATAGCATTTCCTGTCTGCGGCTTCCCGGAAGTCTACCACAGTGCCAAGCGCCGGGTTTCGGCCTCCGCCGTAGCGTGTAGGAGTAATTCGGAGTCTATGGTGAAGATCTCTCGTTCAATGCGGGCCAGCGTGGCGCGCAAATCTTTGAGCACTCCAGCGCTTTTGGCGATGCAGACTCCCCTTATATATGCTTTAAAACCCTCCCATAGGACCGCCCAAGTATCCACAGAACCAGTATTAATAGTAAAATAATCTTCAATGGCTTCTCGCACCTCCATATTAAAAACCTCATCCTGTAATGCTCTGCCCGGGAACCGCCACTGCCGCTCAAAGCCCTCGGGGAACATCTAAGTGGAGTATGACCGGGGCATGATCCGAGTACGTCCGCGGTAGAATTTCTAGACCACGAAATCAGCCAGCGATTCCCGGAGAGACCAGCCAATAATCTATCCTGGTCCAGGTGTTATGGTAGCCAGAATAGTGAGTATACGACGTGTTGGTGGGGTTATGTTTCCGCCATATGTCTATCAATGAAAGTTGGCGACTTAACTCCAGCAGGGCACGGCGGGAGCGCGGTTTGGAGTCAGGGGACAAGGAGGTGCCATCCAATCTGGGGTCTAACAATAAATTGAAGTATCTGCCCATAATAATCAGGTTAGGTTCTAAATGCATCAAGTGTAAATGTAGGGAGGAAAAAAACTCCGGAGCGTCCACATTTGGGCCATAGACGCCCACCAAGGCTGTGAAATGTCCCATAAGCATACCTGTGACAATGAGAAACCGGCCCTCTCTGTCCATAACTACTTTCCCAGGACTAAAGGGGAGCCTCTTGTGAATAAGGAGAGCCACGCCCCTGGCATAGCTGCTATAGTTGGCGAAATATCTATGTGCTCCCCAGCTCGCTGCCATGTGTGTGTCCCTGGCCCTGGGTAAGTGTGTTTCCTGTAAACAGGCGATGTCAATCTTATGTCGTGCTAAATAATTAAGTACCTGTCGTCGCTTGCGGGTGTTATTGAGACCTCGTACGTTCCAGGTCATAAGGGATAATCCCGATGGGCCCGTATTGTTACCTAACTGCGCCATACTGTGAGCGGTGTGTAGAACCATGAGACGTTGCGTATGCTTGAAAAACAACAGATGCAGATGCGCTCTTCGTGCCATCAATGTAGAAATGTGAACAAAGCCAAGCTCCCCCGCCACCCCCTCCCAGCCTCACCCACCCCCAAGTAAGGCCATACCATACCCCAATGTTTAACCGGAAGTGCCCATTTGTCTTGAACCTGAATGGACCAACATTGAAAAACCACTTCCGCCTATAATGAATCAATAGGCAGAATAACGCGTACACCTTAAGGGGTGGTGTCTTGTGGTTTGTTGCCTGCCTTGTTATGTTGGCCTAGGCCTAGCTGCCATGCTGCCTTTTCTTTGCGCACGTTACACTGAGCCAGGGCTCCCTCGCCCTTTGCTCTTGCCAAGTTCTTTTGCGCTGTCTGCACTTTCTGTCTTTCACCTTTTCTCTTGTTCGATTTGGGCTCAGACTACACAACATGTACAAGGTCGCATAACAATGTATTTCGGCTCTTCCTGATATGGCCAGTCTTGCGCACCCAGACATAACATTAGGCGCAAATGCCATGAAACTTTGTGTGCCTTTAATACTGCAGTTTTACTGGCGCTTCACACACTTGGAGGAATCCTTTCCAGTGAGAAGAGCTGTGATTGTCTGCTGATGTAGTTCTGCATCTAGAGACCGAGGTATGAGGGTTCGCTAGTCAAAGCCCAGAGGTCTTCTATTTTTATAATAAACTATCTTACTGCAAGGGAGGGTGGTAATGTTATTTATACATTTATCCACTGAATTATGAGATGCTTTCCCCGTTTGTATTCTATGGAATTGTAACCATGCTGCTTATATTATTCATATGCATTATGCTATTAGTACTGACACGTGTACTGTACATTAGAGCACGTAAGTTGGAATAAACATTTTAACCTATCCAGTGTCTCTTCCTACGCACCTTGTGGACAAGTACGAGTGAGTGACGAAAGAGTGTTCTTGCTTCTGCGAGTCCTGAGATAAAGATACCGTGTTCTGGGTTGTCCAATCATTGGTACTTGGGTGCTAATGGGATGCTAAGCTAGTTGGGTTGGGGTTTTTGGGTGCTACGGTATATGGTAGGCAAACCACTGTATTCCGGGGTCCCATTATCCTGTGCATAGCTCTGTGTATGTGCAGAAACCTTATGACATGGCGCGACCACCGTGGGGCTGCTTATCTGCGAGACGCTTGAGTAGTACTTGTGCTTGTCCACAAAACCCTCACGTACGCTTCCGGAGGCGTAAGTGACGGTGACACCTCCTATATTGAACGTTTTATAGGTTCTTTCAAGCTTGAAGTTATTAAAAAAGGTTACATAAAAAACCCATTTTTGTGCTCCCTGTTAGGTTGTCGGATATAATTGTTTAGTTATGGCTGGTGTGGCGATAGCTGCACATAGCCGAGGACCACTCCGAGAACACCTAGGTGTATACGGAGTGCCCGATGCTGGGGTCGAGTTGGTCTTTGTGGTTCAAGCCGATCCGGCTTATCACTTTGAAGTGTTTTACACTTGGATCACTTTTGAGGCGGTGGATGCAGGTGATAAACTGTTTCATGAATATAAACTCACCGCTATTCCTGCTGCCTATCGACCCTATACCAATCTTGAAGTGCCTCTCACGGCTTGGCAGCACCGTGTTTGGTTTAATGGCGCCTCCCACAACCAAATACCGCAGTTCGTTTAGGCCCCTTATCCATTGAGGGGGCCACTTGGCCTGTATTGGCCGGGTATACCCCGCATCCAAATTATCTGGCATTACCGATTGCGGAACTGCGCACTATGCATACCGAACTGGTGCGAGTGCATCGAGCCTTAGTGACATACGTTACAGGTAGCCTCCATGGAGCTGCTCCTGTAGTCGCTGGCCAACCAGCTGTTGCAGCTGGAGTGACCATAAGTCCTGTCATGGTAAATTCTGTGATGGGCAACGTCCACAAAGTAAGGACGATTATCCTTACTGGCTTGCCGAAAAGTTCGATCAGATAGAAGCGGTGTTTCCACATACGTCCCCAGTGGATAAACACCGCATCCTTACGATAAGTTTGCCAAAAGACTTAATCCCCGATTTGACATCATGTGAAAACTGGGGTAAGGTATTCGCAGCAGTTTATTCAAAATGTTTTGGTACTCCTTCCATGACGGTTCTACCCTCTGTAATTAAAAAAGTACAGGACGAACATGGCCCTGAAGCGGCTGTGGAATTAGGGATGAGACTAGTGGGAGTGTTTGATGTAGTAGCTGAACTGATCCTTGGAAATGTCAAGGGCGATGCTATGAACTTTCAAGTAGCGAATGCTTTGGCTTTGGTCCCAGAGTTGGACAGGCCCCGCGAATTACCGAAAATTATTGCCCGGGCTTATAAAACAATTGGAAGAAACAGCCTAGGCAACAAGCCTTTTGTAAAATTGCAAACTCAATCGCAAACACAAGTTACACAAACAAAAAGTACATCTGAGAAAGATGATAGACCAGTCTTCACTAAAAAGAGTTGGAGACAGAAAAAACAGGGTAAGCAACAAAAGAAGCCGGGGTCGAGAGGCGCTTCCCAGTTTCGGTTTCTTCTGAACGTACATATGATTTACGTGATAGGTCGAGAATTAAATCACCAGAAAGGTTTCAGAGCTCTGATACGCGTTCTCCTCATTCTTCACAGGCCCAGACGTCGTCACAGGCTGGTGGAGGAGGACGGCAAGATAGAGGAAGGGGCCGAGAGGCTCCCCAGGAGCGAGACCAACCTCGACAACAAGTCAGAGGGAAAGCAGAAGACTTTCACCTTCCTCGACCGCAATTTCAAAAGAAAAGTTGCCGCTGTAACAGCGAAATATGCCACAGACCGTGAGAACGAGACTCCAGAATTGGACGTGGGCAGTGACCCTCCTAGACAGCGCAGCGGAAGTTACCATAGTGCGGGAGGCGCTACGTCCTCATATGGAGGCGACAGCAACTGAAACATTCGTTACTGTAGAGACAGCTGACACGAGAGTGGCACCCCCTGACAGACTTTACAACATAGTCATCCAAATTGAAGGTGACATACCGCGTGAAATAAAAGGGATTTTTGGGAAAATCTAACCTCTTCATATGACATTTTGTTAGCAGAGGTGGATTGGCCACCCCCATTCGTTTTAGCTGCACATAAAGGAGAGGAGGTAATCCTTCCAAGCTTTTCACGGCATGTCCCAAAAGACAAAGCTGAAGCACTTGCAGCTGAGTGGGCTGTGTACCTGGCACCAGCGTTATACCGCAACCATGTGGGATGGGATGAAGAATCACCTCCTCATGCAATACCTTTGCGGTCACTACCGCAGCCACAACCCCAATATCCCATCAAACGGCAGGCAAAAGGCCCCGTCTCCGAAATTCTGACACAGTTGGAATATCAGGGAGTAATCGAACCATGCGTATCACCTATGAACAATCCCCTTTCGTGGTTTCTAAACCCGATGGATCGTACCGCTTAGTTTTGGATTACCGGCATTTAAATTCCCATTGTCGGAACTTTGCGGTACAGAATACACATAGTTCTGCGCTTGTAGACAGTCTTGTTCGTAAAAAATATAAAACGACACTTGACCTTTCAAACGGTTTCTACACGCACAACCTAGCCCCGGAGAGTGGTCAATGGACCGCATTCACTTCCGGTGGTAAATTATTCCAGTTCCGGCGTTTACCCATGGGCTACAAAAATAGTCCGGGTATATTCGCCGCCCGTGTTGTTTCTTTGTTAAATGACATTGATCAAGACGCATGTTCGTACGTAGACGACATCTATCTGACGGACGACGAATTATTTCAGCATCTGTCCCGAGTGGACCGCATTATTCTTGAATTTGCGGAGCAGGGTTACAAATTTAACTTTGCTAAGTCACACATTGCTGAATTTACCGTTCTGTTCTTGGGCTATGAGCTCAATAACGAAGGTAAGGGCTTAGCCCCCCATTTCTTGGAAAAATGTGCACATTTGTGCCCCCCAAATACTCTGAAGAAACTTCAGTCTTTGCTGGGTTTCCTGAATTTCGGGCGTACTTACATTCCCGAATATGCCCAGCGTATCAAGCCTTTGTATGCTTTGATACAACCTACTTATTCAAGGTCTTGCTGGCTGCCTGAGCATACCTCAATTCTGCAGTTTTTGCAGACAGACCTTTTGGAGTCTAAATATCTTTTGACTCGTGATAACCACACAAACCTGGTGATTAGAATAATTCCGGGGCGGTGGGATTCACGTACTTAACCTTTAATGAAGGTGATACAGTGCCCATCGCATACAAGTCACATCTGTACACTTCAGCTGAATTGCGCTTTACATCTGTCGAAAAGTTCTAACTGCAGTGCAAATGGCGATTCTAAAAGAACGCGCACTGGCACAGGGAAAGCGAATTCTGGTGGTAACACCCTGTCCTGCCCTAGAGGCAGTAACAAAGGCAAGTGTACCGAACTCAAAAGCAATGCATCCCCGTTGGATACAATGGGCTACATCCTTGACGTCTTCGGACGTCACTTTTATTTTCGATTCTTCTCTTCAGACTCAGGAGTTCTTACAGTATGAATTCGTTCATCCTCCTCCTCTGTTTTTATTGCCGCTTGAGGATTACAAATGTGTGATCTACACCGATGGTTCGGCGCAACCGGCCACTGGGTCCAAGCACGCTTATTCAGCTGCCTGTGCTATTGTTGCGGGTTCCTTTGTAGATGGAAAGTTCAAATCCTCTGTAGTGCATACTCGCACACTTGGAGATAGTACCGCACAATTGGCCGAGCTGCATGCATTGCTACTTGCGCTTGAGTTCGCTTCTCAGGATGAGACCACTCTTATTGTATGTGATTCCTTTTACTGTGTACAATCTTACAATGACAATCTGTTTTTCTGGTCGAAAAATGACTACAAGGACGCAAAAGGGAGCACAATTAAGCATAAAATGCTTTGGGTTCGAGTGGCAGAATTGCAACAACGTCTGCCCTCACACAGGTGGTTCACACCTTAGGCCATCAGCGGGTGGGCGCACACGCTATTGGTAACGATATGGCAGATGAAGCTGCCCGTTCAGCAGTAGTCACGTGTTCAGTAGCAGCGGTTACCAGGTCCATGTCTAAAATTGACTCTGTTATTCTGGCAGCTATTGCTGCAACCAAGGAAGGTGATAATTACCCTATAGGTTTTCCTTCCAAGTATTCTTACAAGTTAAGTCCCGAACAGGTTCCTTATGTAACAATACCTGACGTTGGAGATCGGCTGATCCCCAACGCGGACCGCAGGAGTGCCTTGATATCAGCTGCACACGAAGGCATGGCTTCTGCTCATGCAGGTGTGTCAGCTACGGTTTCCATCTTGCAGCAGCGTTATTGGTGGCGTGGGTTATACAAAGACACCCGTGCTTTTGTGCTTTCTTGCGACGTTTGTCAACAGATTAAGCCTTCCACGGTAACACGTCCACCACAGACCCCGCTCTGCATTGCTAACAGACCCTTTGGGTGTGTTTACTTGGATCACTGCGGTCCATTCTCATCAGACACTGCCTATAAATACATCTTAGTTGCAGTGGACTCGTGCACACGGTTCCTCTGGGTCTGGCCACAACGTAGTGCTGACGCTCGAAATGTAATCAGGGATTTGCGTGTCTTTGTGGGAATTTTCGCATGCGGCACCTTCCATTCGGACCAAGGTCCGGCGTTTGCCTCTAGGGCTTACAAGGATGCAATGGCTTCGCTTGGGGTGCGGGTGAAATTTTCGCTCCGTATAGGCCTGAGGGCAACTCTATCGTTGAACGAATGAACCGTGACTTAAAGCAATCCTTAACAGCTAGAGTTATAGGTACTGGCAGGAACTGGCTGGCCCACTTGTATACCGCTCAGCGTGCACTTAATAATCTCCCTAGAAGACCTCTGGGTGGGCGGACCCCATACGAAATGCTCTTTGGCATAAGAATGTTTGTGCCTGACCTTGAGGGTCCAGACATCGCGGCGCAATCCGCCAAGTTTGATGTAGATAACCATTCTGCTATGTTACAGGACTTACAAGAAGCCCGAGACAAACTTGCAACTACACATTTGCCTTCAGCCACAGACCCTGCGTTGCAGATTCCGGTAGCCGGCTGGCTTCCAAAGGTTGGAGAACTGGTTCGAGAGAAGGTTGAAAACAAAAAAGAATTCGGCCCCTCTTTTCGAGCACCGGTTCCAGTTCTGGGCTTGAAGGGAACACGTACAGTCATTTTACCACCGCTTCCTGGTCGCAAGGTGAACAGATACATCTCAGTGGAAAATGTCAAGCTACAGCGTCTGGCCGATCCTGAATAGTGTCACACCAGCGGTCTCTTGTCCTGCCATTTATCGGACATATGTTCGTGGCCCATCTACACGAACGGTCGCTGATGCTGTAATTGAGATGGTTGATTTGCCTGAAACAACAATTGATCCCCAACTCTCCACCAATATCGACGAGGACGAGTATACTTATCCTGCATCTGAATCGGTGGCACATCAACCAATAACGCCACTGAGCCCGACTCGTTATTCCTTTGATTCGGATTCCACATCTTCAAAAGTCCCATCCAAGTTCAGTATTTTTGTATCCTGGTTTAGAGACAATTTTCTGATTCCACCCTGGACATACATCTGGTTGGTACTTTTCTTGATTTTTTTGTTCATGTCCATTGGCTTTGTCACAGTGTTTTTTCTACTAATCAATGGTCACTATTTACCTGAACGCTCTGCTGTAGACTATGTTTCTGGAACTTTGGCTCCTCATTCCTCGTCTCACATCATGAAGCGTGACCACACATTTGTGAACATTTCAGCTTTTCCAGTTGCTGATGGCATCGTATGGGATGCAGTGAACTATCAAATCCATGGTCCGACAGAAATTATTAATGTACCTAATGTCCTTCGTGTTTCAATGGGTGATGTAGTACAAAATAACATTCATTCTGATGATTGGGATGTGCATGCCGTTGAAGCATTGTTTGCCGATTTAAAATATTATGCACCTTTTAATGCTGAAGATTTATATATGAATTCTGCGAATTATGCCGATTTGTATTGTTACCAACATTGGGGTAATCATTTTCTCCATAAGCCAAGTGCCCTGCGTAGTTCTGTTAACTACACCCAATGGGAACATTGTCCAAACCCCTTGCCAGGTAGCTCACAAACTCTTCGAAATAAGTTTACCTATTTTACTGATTATAATCGGTCAAACCCCGCATCCTATTATTTTAGACTTAATACCACCTCAACTCAGAAAATTATGTTAACACACACCAAATTGCTTTATTCGGGTTCCTTTTTAAGTGCCCTAGCAGTGGGTGGTTATGAGTACTGGGAGGATACAATAGATTTGAAATCTATTTGGGGCTCCAAGCCATGGCAGGTACAAGGAACCGAGGCATTGCACCGTGCTTGCCTCATCCCTACCCAAATTATGTTCCTAAATGCTTCTATCTATCAGACTACGTGTTGGGGCTTAGCTACCACTAAACAATTAAACTCGCCCTCAATTCCATCCCTGTCGAGTTTTCCCAATGATAGCTCACGTTTTAATCTGTCCCTGACGACCCTACAGGCTCTGTTACAGAATAATTCATTTAATGTTTCCGAACTGGATCAGTCACCCTGGTTGGTATGGCCTATATCATCTAATGCATGCCAAATGCGTTTTCATGACTCAGGTACTGGCTACACACAGGATAGGCCTGATCCGAGATTTACTGCTTCCCGTACTGTCACTACATATTCTGTTGGTAAATTATGCAAACAATGGCTACAACATTCGTCCCTTGATGCTGTTAAACAACATTTGTCCCTCCTTTCAGGCAATATTGATCTGTCCGACTTTGTTCTGGGACCTCGTGGTCCCCGACCTAAGAGATTCATTTATGAAACGTATAATGAACTCTGGAAGCTGTCACAAATGGAAGCTGCTTCCCGTCTTCGGGAAATAGATCAAGCAAATTTGGAAAAGGTGCTTGCTGTTGTTGACAATAGTATTAATACCCTGTCTTCTCGCATTTACACTTTAGAGAATATTGTGTCCTCTGTTGTTGATATTGTACAAGATGATGTTTCTGTGTTATATCATGGTCAGAATCAATTGCGTTCAGTTATGCAGTTTGCATGGACTTTACAAACGCTCAAGTTAGGTAAAGTTCCTTGGCATTTTTTGAACACCTCTGCCTTGTTTCTACCTTTTAATTTAACTGACAAACAGCAATTTATGTCCATGAAAGATGCAACTTACACTCTATTACATATCGAAAAGATGGATCCTTTGCCGTTCTCTGTTGCGGAACTCGATTCTGCTGTGTGGCTAGTTCATGGGGTTATCGCTTTACCTTTTTCCTTGTTTGAATTTGACTCATGCATGAAACATTATCCTGTGGGCCGTTACCAGCCCTTGGGCAGTGCTTTCCTGCATGAACTTTGGTCCTTGCCTTTCATGTATAAATGCCTTCGGGACGGCAAGGAAGTCTTTCTCACGGGGAGTCCTGCGACTCGACTATGGGTCATTCGCTTATTTGTAAACACATTAAATTGCATGGCTCATGTAGCGTTTCCGCTCCTAATCTTGCTTGTGTGCTGAAAGGTATTCCTGCTCCTGTTATTTCTCCTACTTTCACACTCCTTTCCAATGGTAGTTATTTACTTTTAAATAACGAAAACTGTTGTGGCCTGCAGGCTGGCATTCCTTACATTGTAACAGTTTCGCACAGGGTTGTCTGCTGCAAAAATTTGCTTTTTCCTCCCCCTCATGGCAAGGTTGATATCTCTATTTGGCCTTCCATCCCTACCATGGAGGCAGATTTCAATAGACTGAGCAGAATAAAGGCACTATTATTGAACGAGGAAGTTATGCTCACGTCCGCCCGGGAGACATTCATTCTCCAGGTGGCGAGTACCCACAGTGAAATACAGGCCCTTTTGAACACTAATCTCCCCCAACATTTTGGGGAGTTAATTCATCGTATTTTTAACGCATCTAACACAGAGGGTTTGGTACACTTTTTTAAAGTCGTGGGGTCTGGTTTGGTGTCCTCCTTCCAAACTATTTTTGGTGTCATCCCGGCGTTTATTCATTCTATTTTTTCCAGCGTCTTTGGCGGTTTCCCGTTGGTCATCGCTTTGGCGGCTGGTGTCCTGCTATTAATTTGTTTTATGCGCAATGGCTGCTCCCCGATGGGACCTGCTCGATCCAGAACGCCTCCAGCTGCTCCGTGAGCGCCTTTTGGCTGGTTTTGGTGTCTTGCCATTGGCGACAATGAGTGTGTCATATACTCTTTCTTTTCGCTTTGCGTATTTCACTTGCGTGCAACCTGTAATGACTTGCATCCGCTGTCCTTTCACCTGGACCTTGGATTATTGCCTCTCCAATTCGTCATTGTCTGTTCCGGATTTTGTTCAGTTGATGGGTCCCTTAGAGGCCCATGAACAGGACTGTTCCGTTGCCGGCTGTATGGCGCCGTGCGGCTGCACTGGGGATTTTGGCGCAATGGGATATCTGGGCGGCTGCCCAGGATCTCCTACAACAAAGCTGTTTCGTTTATCACGCAAGTTGTCCCGCATTGCTTTTGGATGCTCCATCTGCTGAGGAGCATTCCTGCTCTTTGATCTCATGGATTGGATGGCATCTATGTTTTTTGACGATTCCAATGATGCCCTTTGGAGGGTATGGCTTTTTTCTGCACTTACACTTTCATGGATTGACTTGTTTTCCGCCGTTTGGGCGCTCCCTGTGCTGCACCGGATTTCTCTATTGGACCTCTGTCTTGGCCGCCGGTCTGACCAGGGGAGGGTGTCTTGTGGTTTGTTGCCTGCCTTGTTATGTTGGCCTAGGCCTAGCTGCCATGCTGCCTTTTCTTTGCGCACGTTACACTGAGCCAGGGCTCCCTCGCCCTTTGCTCTTGCCAAGTTCTTTTGCGCTGTCTGCACTTTCTGTCTTTCACCTTTTCTCTTGTTCGATTTGGGCTCAGACTACACAACATGTACAAGGTCGCATAACAATGTATTTCGGCTCTTCCTGATATGGCCAGTCTTGCGCACCCAGACATAACATTAGGCGCAAATGCCATGAAACTTTGTGTGCCTTTAATACTGCAGTTTTACTGGCGCTTCACACACTTGGAGGAATCCTTTCCAGTGAGAAGAGCTGTGATTGTCTGCTGATGTAGTTCTGCATCTAGAGACCGAGGTATGAGGGTTCGCTAGTCAAAGCCCAGAGGTCTTCTATTTTTATAATAAACTATCTTACTGCAAGGGGAGGGTGGTAATGTTATTTATACATTTATCCACTGAATTATGAGATGCTTTCCCGTTTGTATTCTATGGAATTGTAACCATGCTGCTTATATTATTCATATGCATTATGCTATTAGTACTGACACGTGTACTGTACATTAGAGCACGTAAGTTGGAATAAACATTTTAACCTATCCAGTGTCTCTTCCTACGCACCTTGTGGACAAGTACGAGTGAGTGACGAAAGAGTGTTCTTGCTTCTGCGAGTCCTGAGATAAAGATACCGTGTTCTGGGTTGTCCAATCATTGGTACTTGGGTGCTAATGGGATGCTAAGCTAGTTGGGTTGGGGTTTTTGGGTGCTACGGTATATGGTAGGCAAACCACTGTATTCCGGGGTCCCATTATCCTGTGCATAGCTCTGTGTATGTGCAGAAACCTTATGACAGTGGCAATGCCACGTCGGCCGAGCAACCAGTGCAGAACAGTAATTTTGAGTACTAAACATTCCCCCCTGTCACCCCCCTGCCAAGAAGCATAAATGAAAACCACATCAACTGGGCCCAGTGTTCGAAAAGAGCTCCATGCTAGCGTCTGATCTGCTATGTGGAGGGGAAGGGCGACCTCCCTCCGCCCCGGTCCCGCCGCTGTTGTTTTTCTTGAATGTATGACAGAACTCTTGTGCCTCTGTCGGAGTGTCGAATATACGAGAGCGGCCACCCACGTCCACCTTAAGCCTGGCAGGATAGAGCATTCCGTATTTGAGCCCCAAGTTCCTGAGGGTTGCTTTCACCCCGTTAAACGTACGGCGGGCATCTTGAACCATTACAGTGAAGTCTGGAAAGAAAGAAAGTTTTGAGCCCTGCCAGGTGACATCTCCACGTTCTCGGGCCAGGCGCAAGACGGAGTCCCGATCCCTGAAGTTCATGATCCTCGCTATGATGGGCCGCGGTGGCAGGCCTGGATTGGGCCTTGGACCAAGGGATCTGTGCGCCCGTTCTACTACGAACCCTGGGGTGAAGGCCTCTCTACCAAACAAAGCAGATAGTAATTGCTCTCCAAATACATCCATTCTCCCAGTTGTGGCAGTTTCTGGTACACCCAAAATGCGCACATTGTTCCGTCGACTTCGCGCTTCCAAGTCCTCATTTTTAATGGCGACCTCCTTCAAGATTCGTTCCACCCTTTCCAGGCGATTTCGCGACTGTGTTGAACCATCTTCGATATCAGAAACGCGGGACTCCACCACATCGAGGCGTCGGTCGTGCGCCTGGACCTTAACCCCTACGTCTGCCAAGTTTTTGCCCAGCGTGTCAAACCTGCTGTCAAGTGCCCTGAATCCCACCCTCATCTCCTGTAGAATCGACGTGGATAGTGTGGAGGACTCTGCCATGTTGTCGGTGTCTTGAGCGTTGTCCGCCACTGCGGGGGGCTCCTCCGAGGTGTTGTCGGCTACTTTTTCAAAGGGTAATGTCCTTTGCTTAGGGTCTTTGCGGCCCATGCCGCGGCGCAGGAGTGCAATCCGACAGCAGAGTAACAGCAAGCTTCTGAGCACGTGGGGCTAGGCTGGGCAGCCACCAAGTACTGGGCACGAGGAGCTGGGAAGGCTGGAGCAGTCCGCTGTGGGTCACCCCGACACCGCAGCGCAGACTTGCGTATGTGGGCTGTGCACGTTGACTATTATGGAGGAGGATTACCAATCCCAGGAGGTCGCAGACATGCGTGGTAAAGAAAGCGAAGGCAGCCCGGGTGCATCCGATTTGATAGCACCCCTGTCGTCTCGTGTAGTGTCCTGGAGCAATAGAGGATGCCACTGACTCCTGCGCCTTGCGTCACGGCGCCCCAGCCCGGACCGGAGGGTCCTTCGCTCCCCACCCCCGGAGGAGCGCTGCCGCAGGCCCACAGCGTAGGCGGCCCCACAGGGCGGCAATCAGGCAGTTCGCAGGATGTCCGCGATGATGGCTCCAAGAGCGCAACGAGGGGGCCAAAGCGCCACGCAACCGCAGGGAGGCATCAGCAGGAGACGGCAGCAGGCAGGCCTCAGCAAATGGCACAGACAGGAGCCGGGAGGCAGCGCGGCCGGCCGAGGTACGCCCCGGGGTGTGCGAAGCCAGGCTACCCGCCCCCCGTCACAATCGCACCTGTGCACCGTCGCGTCAGCCCAGACCGATGGGCCCTGTCCCCAGTGCGGTCTCGCGGGAGCGACGATGGTCAAAGGGCAGGGCCGGCGCGGCCCACGTGACACTGTCCAACACCGCAGGGGGGGGAACACCGGCCCGCACACTCGCTCTCAGCCGGGCCCACACTACCATCCGTCCCCGCCTACCTCCAAGCCAGTCGGGCCCGCCACTCCTCAGCCGCGTCTATCGGGCCCCAGCCGAGGGATGCTGCCGTCGGTTGCCAGGATCGGGAGGCGCCGCCGCACCTCAAAGTCGGATCAGCGGGTGCAGGATCGCCTCATGTGTTCAGCACTGCCGCGTTTCAGGCTGCGTCATCGGGGCAAAGAGGGGAAACGCTGCATCGGCCGGCGGAGCTACATCAGCAAGCAGCCATCTCTTCTGTGGACTTTTATGCGGACCTAGTCTCCTGGACTCAAATCATGAGCTGGTTTTCTTTCAAGAGTGGTCGCATCCGGTCCAACCTGATGAAACACAGAATGCACCACATCAGCCAATCCTTTGCAATAGTCCAATACGAGATCATCAGTTATAGTCAGCAGTTTGTTGACAGGTACATGTGCTTGTCTCATTGCTCGTCCCATGATTATTTCATGAGGACTCAGACCTGTTTTTCTGTCAGGTATGCTTCTGATAGTCATCAGCACCAATGGCAGGGCATCTGGCCATTTGAGTACTGTGGCTTGACACATTTTCCCTAGCCTATTCTTTATTGTTCCATTTACTTGCTCTACCACTCCAGAAGCTTCTGGTCTGTAGGCACAGTGTAATTTCTGTTGTATGTCAAGTGCTTCACATATCAATTGAATTAGTTCATTTTGGAAATGTGTTCCTCTATCTGTTTCGATCGTTACTGGAAAACCATATCTCGGAATGAATTCTCTCAGTAGGAGCTTAGCCACAGTAACTCCATCATTCCTTCTTGTCGGATAGGCTTCCACCCAACGAGAAAACAAACAAACGACCACAAGAACATATTTCAATCTATTGCTCGGGGGCATTTCAATAAAATCTAGTTGCATTCTGGTAAAAGGACCTCCTTCACGTCCTATTGTCCCTAAACTCACTACTGTTTTCCTTCCTGGATTTATCTGTTGGCATGTAAGACATCTTTGACAAAGACTTTCAGCTATAGCTCTGAATTTTGGGTTGTACCAAGTCTGTCTGAAAAGTCTGATCATGTCATCCCTACCAATATGAGCTTGTCCATGGTACATCCGTGCCATATTAGAAATCATGCTATCAGGCATAACTGGTCTTTCATCTCTATAAACCCAAACGTCATCTTCCTCTCTTTGTCTGCAACCTGCTTTTATCCAACCATCTTTCTCCTCTTCATTGGCCTCTTCCTGTAATTGCCTTACCTCATCCCAGGTTTCGACCACGTTAGTAAATAGCAAGGGACATGAAACATTCTCTTTTTCTCTCCTCCGATTTAGTGAGACCATATTTCTGGCACAATATTGGGCTTTTTCATCGACATATTTATTTCCCACTGTAATATAGTCTGCTCCATTTTTGTGTGCAGCGCATTTCACCACTGCAATCTGTTTAGGCAGCTGTATCGCCTCAAGCAATTTCTTCACAAACTCACCGTTTCTGATAGGAGTTCCTGCAGACATCAAGAAACCTCTCTGAGACCAGATCTGTCCAAAATCGTGAACCACTCCGAAGCCATATTGGCTATCTGTGATCACCGTAATTCGGACATTCTTTCCCAGTTTGCACGCCTGAATCAGAGCAATCAGCTCAGCCACTTGGGCTGAACGTATCCCTATCAAACAAGATGCTTCCATTATAGCTGCTACTGTACATACAGCATACACAGCACTTAAAACTCCTTCACTCGTTCTCAGACATGACCCGTCCACAAACATTACGTAATCTGATTCTTTTAAGGGCTCATCTTTAATATCTGGGCGAGGCTTGGTGCAAAATTCAAGCACATCCAAACACTTGTGATCAACTTCATCTTTGACTCCTACATTTTCTTCATCTGTCAGTGAAGTTGAAGGATTCACACTTGTGCATCTATCAATGGTTACATTGTCTGCACTCAAAATCACCTTTTCATATCTAGTCAGCCGACTATGTGTCATGAATTGGGTTTTGGTTCTAGTCAGAAGAATTTCAACAGAGTGTGGAATATATATTCTCAGTGGATATCCCATCACAATGCCTTCACTCTGTTCCAGACTCACACAAGTAGCAGCTACTGCTTTCAGACATCCAGGCAATGCCTTTGCTACTGGGTCTAAAACAGCTGAAAAATAAGCAATTGGTCTTTTCATTTTTCCATGCCTTTGCACTAACACCGAAAATGCACATCCATCTCTTTCACTACAATACAGCTCAAATTATTTTTCATAATCAGGCATTCCCAATGCGGGTGCCTCACACAACTTTGTTTTCAGTTCTTTGAAAGCCTTCATTTCCTCCTCATTCAATTCAATCGGATCTCTGACATCTCTTTTTGTCAGTCGCTGTAAAGGTTTTGCAATTAATGAAAATCCACTTATCCACTGTCGGCAATTTCCAACCATTCCAAGGAACATTCTCACCTCTCTCTGTGTCATCGGAGCTCTCATTCCTCGGATAATCCTTATTCTTTCTGTCGTCACTTTTCGCATCCCTTTTTCAATCTTATGACCTAGATACTGTACTTCCTGCTGACAGAATTGCAGTTTTGACGGGGACACTTTGTGTCCTCCTTCTGCTAAATGATTCAGTAAAGCAATTGTGTCCGTAACACATGCTTCTTTAGTCTTTGATGCCACCAATAGGTCATCAATGTACTGAACCATCACAGATTTTTCGGGCATTTTTAAATCTTCCAATGATTTCTTTAGGATCTGATTAAAGATTGAGGGACTTTCTGTATACCCTTGAGGAATTCGGCACCATGCCAAAATACGCTCTCCGAACCGGAACGCAAATAATGGCTGGCTGTCTGGGTGTAACGGAATGGAAAAGAATGCATGGCACAAATCAATAACTGTGTACCATTCTGCATCATGTGGAATCTGATATAGTATTACAGCGGGGTTTGGCACAATTGGACAACAGGGGACAACGATTTTATTTACCTTCCTCAAGTCCTGTACTATCCTATATGTCCCATTTGGCTTTTTCAACCCCATTTTTGGTGAATTACATGGACTACTCATTAACTCTTTCAAAATTCCCTGTTCAATCATCTTATTAACTACAGGGGTTATTCCTTCAATAATTTCTGGCGTTAATTTATATTGTGGAGTATTTGGGTAATTTATTCCTTCTCTTATAGTAATCTTTACAGGGTCTGCTCCTCTCATTAACCCAATGTCTTCACTGGTGAGATCCCATACATCAGATCTGACTGTTTCTTTCAATTCAATTGGGATTTTCTCTGCGTCAAACACAGGAAACATGTCATTTACTCCTGGTTCTAGTTCTGCCATTGTCATTTTATACAGGACATCTTCATCTGGTGTCTGAAAAGCAATACCATCCGGGGTACAATAGATGGTACAATTCATTTTACAAAGCAGATCACGTCCTAGCAAATTTACAGGACTGCAATCACATACCACAAACTGATGCATTTCTTTGAATAGTCCAACTTTCACCTCTACTGGTTTGGTAAGAGGCGCTTTAATCTGTTGGTTTGAAACACCTACAACTTGGATATATTCTCCTGAGAGAGGAAGATTTGGAATTTCCACTGATCTAACAGTAGAACGGGTAGCTCCAGTGTCCACAAGGAATGTAACATTTACACCATTCACTTCTCCATCCACAAATGGACCTGACTGATCTACCTCTAGAGTTGCGCCAAGCACGCACTCTTCTTCCTCTCCTAGGCACCGTCATAAACTTTCATCCGATTCATTTCCATCCTGTCGTAACCAATCCTGCGACACTGCAGCTGCGCGCGGCAATTTTGTTACCTGCTCTCCTCTGTAGAATCCTGTCTCTGCACTGGATCTCTGGGGGTTTACACTCTTAGGAAGAGGTGGTTGTGGCACCTGACTCTGTTGAGTAACTACCTGCGGTTGTTGCAGCTGTTGGTAACTCACCTCATTCTGCACCTGTGGATTTAATGGTTGATTTTCCGTATTAGCTTTGGGAGGAAATTTACACTCGTTTCTCCAATGCCCTAACTTTCCGCAATTATGGCATGGCCATTTCTTTTTAGCCTCTTCTATACTCATTTGACCTTTTCCCTTACCTATATTCGGTTTGGATTTAGTTTGTCCTGCATCACTAGACTGATTATTCATTTGAGCCTCTTGCTTTTCTGCAACCTTTACTTGTGCCCACATCGCTTTTTCCTTTAGTTTACGCTGTCTACACTCGATGTCATCACTACAATATTTGGCATACCTTAATACCTCGTCTACAGTGCTATTTTGCCAACACAACATATGCTGTTTAATCATTTCACTTATTTCTGGTTTCAATCCATATACAAATCTGTATACAAAATGACTCATGTCCTTTTCACTCAACGTTTCATAACCACTATACTGTTTGAAAACCAAAAGCAACCTCTCGTAGTAGGCATGCACAGATTCCTTACTTTCTTGAGTTGTTCTATCAATCTTTACCCAATCTGTTTCTTTCGGTGGAATCTTATTTTTCAAAAACGTGATGGCTTGTTCATACTTTCTCATTACCTCTGGACCTGGGGCTCCAGTTTTTGCATCTCTAGGATATTCTTCCTTCGGCCAATCAATTGTAATCTTACACTCTGCCCATAAGTCTGCTGGTACTACAATCTCAAACAATCCATCCAGATCTTCCCACAAAACCTTTGAAACTTTTACAAATCTTTCTACCTGTCTATACCATTCTACGGGTTTCTCTCTCAATCTTGGGAAGTCATTTGTAAATGACAATATATCCTGTCTGGACCATGGAACATGTACATAGCTTCCTCCTGGAGTTTCCCTCATTGGGTATTCCAGTGCTATTGGTTCCTTTTCCTTTACTGGAAAAGCCAACGAAGCTTTATCGGTTGTTCCCTCCTTTCTTCTTATCCATCTGCTCCTCCATCTGTCCACATCTCCCCATTTTCTCAATAACACAATCAATTCTTTTATCTGAGTTAATCGTCCTGATGTGTTCAGATTTTCTATATCCTTTTCACTAAAATCTACCCTATACGGTTTCTGCAGTCCTCTGATCTTTCCAAATTCTACTTCCAGTTAATTCGCTGTTTCTTCCAATTTCTCATGCAAATTCCTAGCTCTCCAAGTAACACTCTTGCACATGAACATGAGTTCATCATCTTGATATGTTTTCAATCTATCTGTACCAATAGTCCCTAAAATCAACTCTTCCATGTCTATCTTTAATCTAATTACATCCAACGGTTGTGGTTCTGCATCTTTCTTCTGTAAATTCCTCATCCACTCATTTAATTCTTCTGGAGTCGGACCTACAGGGGTACTATTTATTTCTATCCAATTTGTACTTCTTTCTGGGGTCCCAGTTGCTGACTCAGTTCCCATAGGAATCCTATTTATCTGACTCTCATTAACCGTCAAATTTGTAGGTGGACTCGATCTATATGAGCCAACCAGATCTCTTGTCTCTCTAGTTTCTGGGATTATCCCTTCTCTCATTCTTTGCATATTCGAGTTCATTGGAATTGTCAAGGAATGCTCATCTATTCTTTGGTTTTCAAATACTGGTATTACTGGTCCTATTGTCACTGGTACAGTCACGGCTTCCATGTTCATAGTTAATTCTCTTATTTTCTCAGTCAGTTCTCTTGTGGTTCTTGCTAACTCAGCTGTATTACCACTATCAGGCTTTGCACTCTGGGGAGTTTCTGATTTTTCATAAGACCTATTTATTTCATAATTTCGTTCAGGGCTTTTATTCATCACAGTTTCCATAGGTGGTGCATTTGGTATCACCACCACAGAATTCTGTTGATATGGAGGTGGTTTTCTGTTTAAAATGTCTTCCAGCAACTCATCCTCTGTGTCGCTACCTCCATACCCATACCTTTCCGTTACTGCATGTTTCTTTTTCTCTGTACACTTTCTTCCTGTTACTTCTTCAACCGTTCTGACAGGAAACAAACCATCCATCATATTAGCATACCTCCATCGTCTCATTCTGTCTTCATGATTCATTCCAGATACTCTTCCATGGACTAAACTATAATTCTTTGCACCTCTGTGTCTTTCTCTTTCATACATCTCATCTTCCCATTCACCTAACGCTTCAAACTGTGTTGGTCTAGGTCTCGGTTCAAGTTTCATCATTTTCTCTCTCAAATTTCGAAGTATAGCCGTGCTAAACGAACCATTTTCTGGGAACGCTAATACTCCATCGTTCTGAGTATATTTTGTCCAATTTTCCAACCAAATACAAGTATGATAGCCATATTTCAACATCATATGAGAAGCTGGCGTCTTCGGCGGAGGAAGTACTTCTCCTTCCCTAGTCACTACCTTTTTGTCTTTCTTGAAAAAGTTTTTAATCTTCGTCATCCATGACTGTTTCTCTCTACCATACTCATAATAAGCCATAATGCTCAATTCTTTCTCTCCAATAAACTCACGAAATTCTTCACTACGCTATTCTTTCTACTGTTTGGCTATTCGGACCTATCCCAGTGCGTCTCACACCAACGCACCAATCCGAAAACTCTACGTCACTCCTAACTGACCAATACCAGCGCGTCTTCACAAAAACGCACCTATCAGGATGCTCTTTGTTCTCCCACAACTGGCCAATACCAGCGCGGTCTTTGTTGACGTCAGTACTACTCCTGTCTTTTCTGACCCCTCCTTTACAATATTTATCGGCAGTTTTCTTACCTTCTTTTCTCAACTGAATTTTATTAGTTACAACATAAAACACATTACCATTGTCTGTTTTCGCTTAACAAAAGGAATAGTTTGCTCTATCTTACAAGAATACTGTTTTGTTCGATAAGCGTAGCACTTCTCTCTACCTTACCCTTCTCTCAAGCAAGGGGTAAACCCGTTTCTCTGGGGATAAAACACATGTGGAGACTACACTGCTCCTGAGAATTAAGGCCAGAGTTTCACAAGAAAACATGTTGCTATTTCACTCATACGCGTTTTATACATGAAATGTCCCTATCATAACACAATCCTGTGTTATCACCAATTTTGAAAAATCAGACAATGCACAATTCCATGTGACTTCTCTTTGCCACACGTGTCCACTTCCTACTTCCCGGAAGCTTCAAGATTTCGACTTACACATAACATAATACAATTCGACACGAAGTGTTAGACATCAATAATCAATAATCAATAATCACCAAACTAATCTATAGTAACCATAACTCTGCTACCAAGAAATCTGATCCAGCGCGGTTAATATAAATTTCTCCTCAGGACACGAATCCAGGTAAATCATTCACTTCTATTAAACCATATGACGGTGGGGCCCATAACACCGCATATCATACATTCATTCACTCACTGGATTACACACCAAGGAGAAATGTGTTGCTGGAGGAACGGGATACCTTGTTAAATTAGACAGATTAAAGCCTCAGACATCATATACATTAGCTTTTGATCCTGTCGATTCCAAACATCAAGGTATTCCGCTCTTTGGTCGATGGACCAACTAGTAGAATAAGTTGATGGTGATTAAGACCAGCTCAATCACTATAAAACCTGTTAAACTTTAAACTTGTTATTGAACTAAAGAACCACAGACTCATCGTTAATTAGAATGAAGTTTTTATCTAATTTCTTGCTTGCACAGGTGAGATTCTTAGTTTATTAATCACTTTAATACATTCATAACATTTATATAAGAAATTCTAAAAAGAAATTAAACTTATGCATTACCCATTTAGGTGCAGATAGGAATGGTTCACCAAAAAGGAGATAAACCGTAGATCACAGAATAGACTCCCAAACTGGCTGACTGTCCCACTAAATGGCCTCCTCGACGGGACCTCCCGTACAGATTTTCCCGCAACGGTCTTGTTCCTTTCCCAGTCAAGTTCAAAGTTAATGGCAGCAATAGCATCAATATCAACGATCACAGCGGCAGCATAAAGGCAACCCAAAGAAGTAGCCTATAGAAATAGCAGCAGCAACATAAGAGCAGTCCCTTTTATACCCTACTTCTAGCTTACTACACAAAATGTTGCAATCCATAGGGGCAGGAATTACGCTAATTGGTCCATTTGAGGGGTGGTGATGATCACCTCATCGCTTTCCTTGTTCAAACTGGTTTCGGGGATGGTTAAGAGTTCAATGATTCCCATGACCTTTGGGTAAAAGCAGTCCAATTTGTCCATTCATTTTGTTGCGAACCCGATGGTCACAATTTAGTTAGTTCATTTTTGCTCATGTACTTTTCTCGTTTATTCCCACGAATACACACTGAGGGGCTTATTTATGAAAAGTGACGCATCGCTGCGTGAAAACAGCGATGCGTCACTTTTCACTGCGCTCTCCCTGCGACACCAATGATGCGTCATATTTACAGTATGACGCATTATGTCGCAAGGAGTTACAGATACGTCAGTATTTCTGACGTATCTGTAGGCGCAAAAGTGACGCATTGCTGGAGTGTGTCACAAAAGTGACGCAACTCCAGCAATGTGTACTTTCACATGGGCAAGTCCCATGTAGTTAGAGCCTGCGTCAGTCTTACGCCTGCCATGAGGCAGGCGTAAGATTTTGACGCATTAGCGTCCAAGTAATGGCGCAGTGAAATCTTATAGATTTCACTGCGTCACTTCTACGACTCTTTGTTGCGTCAAAACGCCCCCCTTGCATACATTATACCTGGCGCAGGTATAATGTTGCGCAGGGGGTTTACAAAGTGACGCATCTACCTAGATGCGTCACTTTGTAAATATGACGCAACCAGGTGCATTTTTTACGCCACTGGTGCGTCACAAAAAGTGACGCACCGGCGGCGCAAAAGTGACGCAAGGGCTCATAAATAAGCCCCTGAGTCTTTCTTGGCACCCTCCTTATGGCAGGTCAGCGTGACCTTGACATCTCTCACTCTGTGCACGGGCTGTACCCACGTGGTTCAGCTCCTTTATTTCTTCCGCTTAGAGGCCATCTTTTGGCTTCGTCACGTGACCGCATCTGTCTCGGCAGCCATTTTCACAGCCTGGCCTAACAGGCCCGAACGAACTATCATAAGAACAAACACAATCAAAATTAAAACAAAGAAAATAAGCCTTTCTGTTTCCCACCCGTCATTCTAAAGACCCATGTTAGGTGTTACCTAGCAGTAGCGACATTTAAAGCCTTTTTACTTACCATCTGCATTCTTTGCCACAATACAAATCTACTACATAGCATAAATCATGCGATTTTACTCTAATTAGTACGCAAATCACAATATTAGGGTTAGTCAACTTTACAATTGTAAATAAATTAGATTTTGCACAAACTTGCAGGTTACCCTTTATGTAGTGTTTACTAACGGTGCAATGGTTGATTAATTCATGCTCCATTTAACAATTAGTATCGTTAATCCATTAAACTCATTAATTTTCAAAAGAGGGGGGGTACAAATTATTTTTATTTACCCTGCTCCATCACGAGCAAGACAAGAATTTTGCTTGCGGGTCTTTAGGAGCCCTTACTTGGCTTCAACTGGCCTTCTGAACTAGGTGCAGTACTAACACCATCTCCGACTACCAAGAATTTACTTAAGCTATCGCAACTTGCATCTCTGCTGTCAAGCACTCTAGCTAGCAAGTACTGGTGGTAGGGTAGATAAAGTAACAGAATACTGGGGACAGAGCTGCCCATGATCACACAGAGAGAAACCGGATCCAAAGGGAAAGCTCTGCACAAGGGAACAAGAAAGTCAAAACTCTGAAAGAACAGGCTTTCAAGAGATAATTTGGTATTCAGACTAACACCCACAATGGAGGTTTAAGACATACTTATAACAACATTACCAAAAAAGGAAATGGATGGTAAAGTACTCGGGATCTCCAGACAATAAGAACAATGCTCAGTAAGTTCCTCACCCACAATTACTGTTACAGATACTGACTGCAAATACCTACATATAGGATATTGTTGTGCCTCATGCATGTGCTTCCTTGTGCGCATGCATTGGCCTCGCATATTGGTATTATTAGTATTGTGTTCGGCATGCTAGAATCCTGGGGCGATTCTCTACTAGTCAGTTTCCAACTGGCATTTGTACCGAGAGGATCATGTTACCCTAGCTGCACACTTTAGGCTAATAAAGAAGCTTGGAAAACTACACTGGAGTCCTTCATCTCTACAATTGACGAGGACCTATATTCGTAAACTTTAAAGTGCAATCTGACCCACCGCCTTTTCCGGGATTTCGCGTTTCAAGTTAGTATCGCTTTGTCATACTCTGGCCGCTGTGCTGTGCGTTGTCCAGTGGTTCATCAAGATTGCATCTTCGTGGAGTGGTCTGGTGTGACACGTTCCTATTCCAGTAGGTGCTGTATTTTGGATTTCCTGCTTGCAGCTGTGCCTGGCACTCTGCACGTCTCGTGAACTGCTTGCATGCATGCCTGCATTTTTCAACTTGAGTTACTTATTTCAACATCCAGCACCTTTGGAATTTCCTTGCTGACTGTGTTTTATTGAGGGTTGCATCTGATATTCATGTTAGATGGTGAAGATTGGACAGTGGCAGATGCTATAGAAAAAGAGAATACAACTGAACTAGTCCATTCAAAAGTGAGTCATCAAACTTTTACAATCAGTCCTCCTCAACCCTTTTGGTCTACAGGTGCTGAACCACAATTAAAATGGACAGAATGGAAAGAATATTTTACTAACTACATTGATGACGCAAAAGAAATGTCTCCTGCTCAAGAGAAACACATTTTGCTACATTCCTTAGGTCCTGTTGATTTACAGATGTATTCACGCATGACTAAAACACCTGTTGTGGGGGACGTAATTGTATTTTTAGCAGCTTTAAATGACTTAGACACGCATTTTGCACCCAAAGTACGTGTGGGAATTAGCAGGTAGAAATGATTTAATCGCAAACATACCAGAGCAGAAACAGTAGATGAGTACATTGCTGATTTGCAGAAGCTAGCTGTCGACTGTAAATTTAGGGCATTATTGGATGACCTTATAAGGGACCAAGGGGTAATGCATGCTAGCAACCCTGCCAATACAAGCCATTAAGAATGCCCCTAATCCCAGCTCAAAAGAGGATGTGCGTTCCTTTCTTGGGTTGTCGGAGTATTGCGCTAAATTCATTCCCAGATTTGCAGAGAAATGGTACCATATTAGACAACTTTTGAAACAAGGGTGCAAATTCGTGTGGTCACAGCAATGTGAGCGTGATTTTATGAATATAAAAAATGCTATCTCCAATGCCACTAAATTGTACAGTTTTGATCCCACTGTGGATTGTATCATTTCTACTGATGCAGGCCACAAGGGGTTGGGTGCAGTGCTGTCTCAAGTGGATAAAAAAGGTACTAAAATTGTGATAGCATTTGCATCATGGTCACTGTCAGCTACTGAGGGAAAATATCTGATGATAGAGAAAGGAGCATTGACGTGTGCCTGGGCTCTGGATCATTTTTGAGTATTTGTGTGGGGCACACCTGTTATTATACATTGTGACCATAAACCATTAGTAACAGTATTGACCATGGAAGGAACAGCAACTGCTCCCACCAGGATTGCTCGTATTTCTAAGTGTATGCAGGATTTTATTTATTATATTTATTTATAAAATTGTTTACATGCCTGGAAAAGATAACATTGAGGCTGACTGCTTATCCTGTATGCCAACACAACTAGGAATGTGAAGGTGAGAAGTGGAATGATGGTCGTGTTGCCTTGATACATGATGATGGATGTCCTGCTGTCAGGAAGGAGGATTGGGAGAAAGAATGTAAAAATGACGCACTATTATAAGAAGATGCTAAGTTTATAGGTAGTCAATGGCCTAACAAAAGGACATTGTAAGATAAGGTTAAACCTTTTTGGGAAGTGCAGTCAAAGCTATCAACCGATCAAGGCATGATTTTGAGAGGGGAAAGAATAGTTCCTCCTGTAAGCTTACGTGATCGCATTCTGCAGCTATGTCACGAGAGACATTCTGGCATCGGACACACTAAATCTGTGGTAAAGAAGTTGTTTTGGTGGCTAGCAGTGTATTCCCACATTGAACGCATACTCAGGGAATGTATAGATTGTTCTAAAGCTGGCAAGTCTTTGTAAATGCCCAGGCCTCCCTTGGGTGAGGGTCATTGTCCTAAGAACCCTTGGGAATCTATTAACATAATGGGCCCTGTTGGGCCATCACAAGAGTACATCATAGTTATTATGGACCTCTTCTCAAGATTGCCAGTTGTCAAAGTTGTGCATACAGCTGAAACCGAGTCTATTTTGTTGTTCTTGGATCATGTATTTAGTTTAGAGGGGATTCCTGCCACCATTTTGAGTGATAATGTGTACAGTTTCAGTCTAACGCTTTCAAACAATACTGTGACAGGGTTGGAACTAAGTTGAAAACCATATCACTTTACAATCCAAGTGGAAATGGCACTGTTGAGAGATTCAACTGTGTCATCAAGGGGGTAATCCAACCTGTGTGAGCCAGTTGTAAGGATTGGGTGGTTCAATTGCTGAAAGCTGTGTGGACTTAGAGGAGTGAGGGTACAGGGTTATCTCCATTCGTAATTATGAGAGGGAGGAATCCCACGACAAAGCACAACCCGGGTTGGTTGTTCAGCAAATGTCTATAGGTCTGTTAAAACAGTTAGGGACACTGTCGCTAAAGGACACCTAAAGAGCAAAGCGTATTATGATAACAAGATTGGTGCCAACCAGGTAAACATCAGAGTTGGAGATTGGGTTTGCATAAAGAAACCTCAATTTGTAACGAAAGGTGATAGTACATTTTATGAACCAGAGGAAGTGGTGGAAGTTTTGCACAATGCAGTTTTCCTCAGTAATGGCAAAGTGTGGAATCTCAAGCATGTGGCTTTGTGCAATAAGGATGGATAGAGGGATGGTGTGACCAACAAAGAAGATTTGAGTTTGTGCGACATGTATGACATTGTGAAAGATTTTGAGGTGCAGGATAAAGCAAGGGAAGGAGTTAGTTACTCTGATTCAGATGAATCTGATGTTTTCTTGTCAAATAGCTCTAAAAATCCAGGAACAGATGTTTCTGGTTCTACCTCCTTGAGTGATTCCACGGAAGCATGTACCTCCCTTCCATTAGATAACCTGGATGAATGGCAGTGTGAATCTGGTGATGTTTAAGAGAGAGGGAAATCTTGTTCTTGTGTTGAAGAGGGTACAGAGGATAAAAGAGTCAGATGGCTGCCTAAATGGTTAAAAGACTATATTGTTGAAGGGTGTAAATAATATATCTTTTTTGTGCTATCAGGGGGTGGTGATGTTTTGTTTAAGTCTTCCTATTTAAGTGGGGCATGTGTTGTGGCTCGTGCTTGCGCTTCCATGTGTGCATGCATTGGCCTCGCGTATTGTTATTATTTGTAATGTGTTCAGCATACTAGAATGCCAAGGCGATTCTCTACGAGTCCGTTTCCGACTAGCATTTGTACCGAGAGGATCGTGTTACCCTAGCTGCGCACTTTAGGCTAATTAAGAAGCTTTGGAAACTACTTACTCTAGTAAGTTAAAGACAATACTCACAGTGGATAAGAAACACCACCTAGTTTGTCAGCTGTGCCCACAAAACCTGCTGATCAAACAGGAACATGCAAGGCGGTAACAGCAAGAGTGCAACTAAAATGCACAGCCACGATAGACAAGGAGCTAGCAAGGAGAAGTGCTTAACAGGAAGAAGGAAAAACAAAGGGCACACTTGGCAGAAAGCAAGTAACAAACCACACAATGGAACTGCAAGCAACGACAGCATGAACAGGAAGGTAGCAAAGTAGAAGTGGGCTATGGAAAATGGAAACAAAGGCAGGGACTAGGAAAAAAGTTAACTAAAGAGGAAATCTGCAAAAATCAAGGATACACTAAATAGTCATAGCTCAGGAATCGGGAAGCAAGGTAGCACTGCAGGCAGTGCTGGTCAAGGAACAAGAAATTAGCTGCAGCTCGGGAATCAGGATTCTTCAGAAAACAAGAATTAAATAAAGTTCAGAAACTCAGAAAAAAGGGGTTAGTCAAACAGGACCACAGCTACAAATGACATTTTGCTCATTGGGTCTCAAACATCTCTATACCGGATACTGACTAAGGGCCCGATTATGAGTCTGGCGGTCAACGGACCGCCAGACTTGTGGGGCTCGGCAGTGGAGGTCGCCCGACAGCCCTATTACAACAAGGGTGGTTACACCACCATAGCCCCACCACAGCCGCCAGGGAACATCCGTTCCCTGTCGGTGGTGCGGTGGTCAGGAGGCCGCAATATGCAACGATCCCGTCAAGCATATTACGAGGTTTCCTCTGCACTGGCGGTATCATGGATGTTCCTCCTCCATGAACACCATGCGGAGAGGAAACAAAGGGGGCCCTGCAGCGTGCACTCCAGTTACTGCACAGCATGGACTTTTCAGTCCATGCCGTGCAAGAACTGTTTTTGGCGTTCCCATTGTGGTGCCCATTTTTTTAGGCATCGCCATGGGAACGCCAAAAACCAGCCCACCAGACAGGAGGAAACTCCTAATCTGAGCATGGCGACGCACCACCAAAGTCCTAATCGGGCCCTTAATCTGCTGCTCTGATCCAGAGTCAATGACTGTGTCAGCATTGCAAAAAGAGAAAGATACCTTACTCAGTTTGCCGGACATGAGTTCTGATTTTCACATGTCTGTTGGAAGTGGTTATAAAGTAGAATATTCAACTACACAACACATAAAGAAAGAGCAGATGCATTACATAACCTCTGTTTTCCATTCAAATGATACAGCCAAGTCTTGCAACCCAGTAAAGATCACAGTTCCTAATACTAAAGAGATTATGTTTAATACTACACTCAAGGCAAACAATGATCAGTTTAGCAAAAGAGAGAAAAGTAGCCAGTTTAGTATTCTTGCCTTTGGTGAAGTTGCCAAGTCTACACTCTATCCTTGCAGAAAAAGATGGTCAGCCGCCAAAGGATATACTTAAACCTAAAATTCCGAGTTACAGCAAAAGAATAATGTTTTTCAGAACCTATTAAAATATTTTACCACAGAATTCTAATGGCAATCTATAACCCCTGTCCAAGACTACGTTGTGCAACTATGCTAATGGCTTTAGAACAGGAGAATAAAACCTTCTGCTCTGGGGTCGCCTCAAAGTTGGTCTGCTATTTGTGTGAATAATACTGTGAATCAGCGCCCAAATTCCACTGAGAACAATCATGGTACCTTGTCTAAAAGTGCTGTTATACAAAAGTCTTGGAATTAAATTCTGAATTTTCTACCGCCTCTGATATTGTGTTTCTAGTGCTGAAGTAGAGCAAGGCACTACATCTGAAATGTGCCCCTCCATTTTTCAGCAACCCCAAATGTCAGGAAAAACACAAAACATCTTTTTGCTTTCTCTTCCTGATGGCAAGGTCAGTTCTACCTCAGAGGTAACACATACACAGGCCATTAGTCTTCAGATAAAATCCGAAGCAGTGCCCCACATAATCACTGATGTGAAAACATCCTGTGACTCAGACCACACTCTTGATCTAACTGCTGCGACTGAAGCAAATCTTGTGACTGAGAAGGAAGAAAATCCTGACTCCTTGTTTGCTCTCTCGCCTTCAAGCATGCCACATTTTGAAAAGTCCGGAAATATAAGTACTCTATGCTCTGATGAATCTGTACTACCTTGTGATGCAGAGGAACATGAAAAGATCTCCCATGGCCAAGTAATCTTTGAGCCAGTGGTGCAGGAACAATTTTCAAATTGAGGGTGCTGCCATCAATGTTAAATCACTGAAGTCATAGGGATTGTGAAAAATCCAAGGGTCACACAAAGCGCAAGTGTAGCAAATGAGGCACGCCCATTCAGGAGAGTGGCAAGGGTGTAATATTTAACCAGTGACGCATTTTGGAGCACATTATCACAAATATATTACTACGGCATGGTGTGGTAGTGCACTGTTATTTACAGACAGCATGCTTTCCATTGAAATGGCTGCTAAGTTTTCACAAACTACAGTTTTACTGATAAAACTATAGAGCACATTAACGATGATGTGTGGAAATCGGGTTTCAGTGAATATCATTTGCATGTCAACAAGTAAAGTGTCTTGACTTGTTCTGGTCCTAATCAAATCTGTGTTTCACTCACACTTAAGAGTTACAAAAAAATGTGCTTTGTTTGTGCTTTTCTCACTACTGATATATTCTGAAATATTTGTACAGTTCATTCACAGGTATTTAAATTTTGTTGTGGGTTATAAACAAATGTCATCCTACAGCTTTCGTTTCCCACTTCCTGTATCTCAGCAAGACTGTAACATAGTTCACTTGACAAAATCCTCTCATTTTGCAGTCAGAGAAAGTAAATACTAATCTCCATGTTAAAAGAATAAACACCAATTTATCAGAAGACAGACTGACTCTGTCTTTGAAGCACAGTAAATGTGACAAGATAAAAACAAACTTTAAATGCATTTTTATTGTTCATTCACCTTCTGAACTCCAGCATGTTCTTGGGGTGATGCAGCACCCCCGCACCCCTACTACCACCACATATTCTCAGATCTATTTCCTCTGACTAGGAGCAACAAACTGACAAATGGTAAGGAAGATCTGGCCATTAGAGACACTAAGATAAATACTATTCTTAGCCATCATGAAGAAGGAGCTTCAGTGTGTTTTATTTTGCCAAGGAACTGTGAAGATTATCATTGAACAAGCCGTACACTGTTTTGTTTATTGGCCGTAGGAGATAAGCCGCTGTTATCGGAAAAACTGCCACCAGAACGTATCAGCAGAGGCCAAAACGTGCAGGAGGATTATATTCCCTGACGCGTGGTTGAAATAGGGACGGAGTGTGGCAGATTATTCACCGTCTACAGCGACCACATCATTGTCTAGGTGCGAAATACTTTAATGACTATAATGTAAACTATCTATGAGAGATAGCATGTTTTATTGATGAAGCTTTCTTCTTTTAGATAGCTATTTGGACCGATCATGGGCCTCAAGAAATTGCATACATCAATTAAGAAGTTGGCTGGTAAATTTTAACAAGCCTACATGGACTGCGAGAAGGGAGTCTAACCACGCCCCTAGGTAAGTTAGCCACGGATCAAGAGAAGATCTGTCCCATGGTTTGATGGGGTAATATGGTAAGACTTTTAGGCTTCTAAGAGATATCATTATTAAATATGGGCACTCTTCATTTCTAGAGAGCCCCTTAAGTTGCTTATGGGCCTCCATCTGATCCCAGCACTAATGTGAAACCCAAATGGGGGACTTTAATACTTGAACATAGTCATTGGTAGGAATTTCGAACTTCACACCATGAAGAGTGATTGCGTGATATTTCCTTTTAAGGGTAAATCTGTTTGCTCATAAAACACATGAGCAATGGAATGGGGTACGGTGGAATACGTGATCTTTGAGAAGAAAGAATAAAAAGCAGAAAACTGCCAGTGTGACGGATGAAGGTACGAATGAAGGATAGTTCTGAGACCAGTACCACTGCAGTATTGGGCACTCAACAATTTGATATTATGTTACAATGAAATTAAAAGGTTTTACTGGTATGCCTATAATTAGGTTACATGAACTTTCTTAATGTCCATACTATTTTATTCTACAGGTTTTTGGTATTTTATGACAATTGAGTGAGAAAATATACATTCTGTCCTGAAGAAGGTAGCTAAAATTGTGGATGCCCACTGAAACGTGTCAATGCATTAGAATTACCCAACCTGTTGCAGTATCTTGATATGATAGATGGTGATCTTTACAATACATCATGTATCGGGCATAGTGTTCTGAGCAGATTGGTATTACTCGAATAGACAATTGTAGCTGTCTTATGTGTCTCCCCTTTTTCCTCTTCTTTTTATATTTGTACATTTTATTTATACCTTTTGGTTATTTTGCGCCATATTGAAGAAGTTTTATTGTATAATAATGTTTTTAAATTGGATGATGGTGATTTGATCACTATACTATTATCTACATTGAGATTGAAACTATCTATAACTATATATGTGCATACAAAAGTTATTGTTAAACATCTGGAGGTTCTGCATATTGTTGTGGTACTAGTTTGATTGAAGGTTCCTTCAGTATATGAGTGATCTAGAAAAGAGTGTTGAGTTTGTGGATTGAGTGTACTTGTGGAATAAGATGTTTTCCCAAGGGGAGATTTTATTTTATTGATTTCACTTCTAACAACAGGGAATCTACTGTACAAGATCTATCATTCCCTGAGTTAAATGTCTATCAACCTTGTGCCTCTCGGACTTCAGCATATCTCCTTGCAGAGTCTCCAGAGTCTTCAGCCAGCCTTCTGTGGTCAGAGCCTGGAACAACATTCCCATATCCATCAGGACCACCCAACCTAGCTTCCACTCCTGTTACTCGTTGACTTTTTGCTTGTTTTTTAACATGTACAGCATTCTACTACCTTTTTTATGGGTTTGTCCTACAGAAATACCATATACATACATGCCTACATATTGTGTGTCATATTTGATGATTCATTATATTTTGACACTCAAACTGGACTCATTGTAAAATCGACATTTCTATTTGTGCAACATATCCAAAGAGGCACTGCTTCTTAAGATGACAAGTTATATCACTTTGATCCAAGTCATTTTTACAGGTTAATAGACTGTTCATCAGTCTGCGTAAACAAGCCTCAGTGTAGATAGGCAAACTCTAGGCAATTCAAAACTGGGCAAATCTGTATAATAATTGGACTCTGAAGGTTTGAGAAATTAATAACTCGCCCTGAAGACCTGGGCTGGCTTACAAGCATGAACTTAGTTCTCTTCCCAACATTATGCATCACCCGGAGAGCACTGCTTAAAAAATGGGTGGCAGTACCAAAAAACCTGCAAAAATTTTACTCTCACTTATGATCCATAATTGAATTCTTCCAATAGAAAGGCGTGTAGCAGGCAGGAGTTGAGGCCTAGGGGGTAAAGTTGCTCTTTTTGATCCATGGGGAGCCAGGTTCTAAACCTGTCTCGACTCAACATCCTGTGTATTGGAGCACATCACTTAATTGCCCGGTGTCTAAAAAGCATATGTAATAAAGCTTCATTTTGTTGCAAAGCGCTCTAATCACCATGGGCCAGGTCCGCACAATAAAAACTGCAAAAAAAGCTTTGTGCAAGAATATTAAAGCTAGTTGGCTCCCAACATTGAACTGCTCTTCCTTCAATCATTTGGCACATTACTTCTTTCCACTGCTTTAAACAATAGCTGAAATTTCCTTCTGAGGACAAGTCAGACTGTTATTTTAAAATTCTAAGCTTATATGTTCAATGCTAGTTTTATGACAATTTATTGCCATGCTTTTGAAATTTATAGGTTGCAGCCTACCAGACATTGCAGCTGTCTGTTATGCAAAAGACATCTTGTGGAGTTTCAGAAAGTTGACCTGGGAATGCATTTTGCCCGTCGCTTGCCATTGGCTTTGTGGTTTGTAACTCACGTTTTCTTGCTTTCAATTTGTTGGCTCTATTTGCTTTTGACTATCCAGCTTGAGTTTGTACCTCCCCATGCGAAAGCCATGTTTACAGTATTCTTCCATGAACTCGTTTTCTGTAATTAACAGGCCTGTAAATCTTGTTCTTATCTCATCACATTTGCTGGGCATTCAAAGAAAAGGTCAAATGTAAGGTGCGGTCTTCTGAGGGTGCTTGTTTTTATTGTTACTGAAATCTACCCTATTCTTCTTGTTGCTAATGTACCTCCGAGTCTGTCAGAAAGCCTATGATTTTTTGGTACATTGTACATCTATTTATGGTTTCATTTTGCCACAGAAGCATGGGAAATTTGGCAGTTTGTGTTCATGCTATGTTCGCTTCATTGCATGTTTTAAAAACTTTTTTGTCATAGTTTAATTTAAATCATGCATTCATATTGGAATGTATGCCAAGATTGCGGTATTTTTTAAATTATGTTTTCTCCATTTGGTTGTTGGTGGGAGCAGAAAATACAGATATAATTATATGTGGTACATTCAAAGAGATGGTAGCACAATGGCAAACTAGTCAGTTTATCAACCGGGATGGTGCCTCTGAAAGGCCGATAGGTGTCCTGTATCAGACTCATTACATATGACTGACTCACTCCAGCCCGTTTAGCCTTTCCACCAATCACAGATCAGTTTATGTGCCAGTGTGGCCGCTAGCACATCTATGCAGACTGCTGCTCAGCTGCTGGGTTTACAGCATGATGACAGAGCATACCACAGAAAGCTGTCTTAAAGTAGCACATCAGTGTCTCCACGAAAGGTTTTTCTCGCCATAAAGGAGTTAGTCGCAAGACAGTGATTTGTTTAAGGGCTGTCCACAAAGAAGCCTTAATTCACCCATTTGTTTCTAGCCTCCTTGCAGTGACGAAGCTACATCGCTCCTGGCAACCGCCATCACACATGCCATAGAGCTCTCACATTTCAGCAAAGGGGTGGAGGGTGGGGGACTCATACAGATTAACAGATTCTTTTTGAGATCAATGCTGATGTGCAGGAACCCCAAAAGTAATCCTATAGAGTTGTGCGCAGTATGCCATGATTAAAAGACATCTCCTGGAAAATGTAAAATATATACCTTTTTTATTTATCTGGAACAGGGCTTTGCATTCTGAATGTAAGTGTCTCCCCGCCTATACATACCACATAAAACCTCACCAGTGCCTGCATATCTAAGATCCTCTTCGTTTACATATTGATAGCCTGTTCAATGGTGTAGATGTGCTCGCTCAATGAAAACAAGCAATGGCAAAGTCAATAGGTCTCGCCTATGCATGCAGGATCTTTTGGCTTTGTCAATGTATTTTTAGCCATATTGTACAGCAGTGCAGTATGGCTGAACAAACATTTTTTTTTTTTTAAATCGCTATGACGCAGTCAACGCTGGCTGTCATACAGCTTTTTTTCTTTCACTCATGTTGCAACATAGCTAAGAAACATTGCCAAAGCCAATAGATCTCACATAGGTGGGACCTATTTGCTTTGCCAATGCTAGTTGGTTTTGTGATGATACATGTGCGCCTAGAAGCTGAATACTGTCCACTGCTACTACGTTCTAAATGTTGTGATGTATGACTTTTGTGAAGACTGAGACTAAGTGCTCACTTGTGGAGTAAACTATTGTTAGTACTAAATACTGGTCCAAAATATTATATTTTCAACACTTATCAAAGATGTTATTTTTAACATGTGATGAGAAATGCATTGAGGTTGAGGAATAGTTTTAATTTCTTTACTTGCTTATTGGGAGGCTCAACACAGCTCTGCATCCCCTTTGGTTACTTGAGAGCACCAGGGGTCTTATCATGAAGGGTCTGCTGGTTCAGTGCAGAGCTGAGTTCCTGTTTTTTTGGGTGCAGGGTCAAAACTGATTTGCATATGGCTGGGTCCAAACAGGAATGGCATGGTGAGCAAAAAAACGATGGATTTAGGCACAGATCTCTGTACTGGGGTGAATGTACGACATTGTTCTGCATTCTGTCCATCAATTGTTGTTTTTGCATTTGTCACCCCGAGTGGGACGGGTATGCCCAGACGTGGGTCCCGTGCTCTCCATGCCACTGAAGTCAAGCTATCCTGGCTGATGAGGGCTGAAAGCCCGAAACCGGTCCTAGGATGCTTGTTTCCAGTCCAGGGAGGACCTGGCCTGGCAGTTCGGGCTGGACTGTTCCCATAGGGTGCAGGGTCAAGACTGATTTGCATATGGCTGGGTCCAAACTGGAATGGCATGGTGAGCAAAAAAACGATGGATTTAGGCCCAGATCTCTGTACTGGGGTGAATGTACGACATTGTTCTGCATTCTGTCCATCAATTGTTGTTTTTGCACCTGTTTTTATGCACATACATTGCGTAAAGTCAATTTATTTAACCTGCTATCTCTCAGAATTACAGCTTCATTTTCAGACACTACAGCTCGGAAAGAGTTATCAAGGTTTGCCTTTTTATGGTCTGGCTTGACAGCGCAGCTGTCACCAGACAATTATGTGAGAATCACCAGGAGAGAAAGCCTTGGCTCCGCCCTCATGTCAGGAGCCAGGTGAACATGTTTTGATTGGGCAGAAGTTGTATGCTTCCACAAAAAAAGTGCTTGCCCGCCACACAGCCGTTATCATTTTGTTTATTAATGCAGCTGCCTGAGCTTGACCTTTCAGGGGCACACACATGGCATTGGAATGCTTTTAAAGTGTCTTAGAAAACTTGATAATCTATGTTTTTTTCTCTGGCAGCAGCTTAGACAGGAGGAAGGCAGTAATTAACCTACATGGATTTTTAGGTCTAGCTTGACAGTGCAACTATCACCTGACCTTTTAATCTACACCAGAATTAGTCTACATTACTTTTCTTCAGCATAATTCATATCCATTCCCATGCTATCTAATTGAAATGCTTCACATAACCATACAACATTCCTTTAAAGCCAGACCTATTGGCATTGCCAATGCTTGTTTTGTTTATTTCTGAGCTGTGGTGTCTGAAAATAAAGCACTAACTTGGAGAAATATCGGTCTGCTAATCTGCCCAAGTCTCACTATTCATCAGCAAGTCCAGCTGCTAATATTTTAGTGACGAGGCCATCACCACTGTATTAAGAGATTAGATTCATTTTGGTTTGTCGCTTTTTTTTAACGATGCTGCTAGACCTATGTACAATAAATATGTAGTCTTCACGGATCTTTTAACTCTAGCGGACGGCTCTCACTGAATAACCTGTGCTGAAACTATGTACCTGACTGTGCAAAGACTTCAGTTTCTGTGCTAAAAATATTCTTGGTGTGATCATCTGTTTGTCAAATCTGACAAAAACGAGCTGCGGCTGATTAATTCCATACAAATGTAGAGCGGTTTACCCGCGTGGACGGGCTCAGCAGGGTGCCTTTTAGCCGGGATCTGGAGCCATTGGTGTCCTGCTGCGCCATAATGTGCGTAGGGGGGCGCGCTTGTTCTCCTGAGGCATTTCGTGTATGCATCTTGTTACTCTTCTTGTGGGTGGAATAACTGTGCGGTTTCACTGCTTGACCTATTTTATTATATCAATGCTCTGATGCGCGTCATGCGCGCGCTGCCGTTGAAGCGCATCTACCGTACTACACATCGCACACTACACTATGAAAAAATATTGCATGAGGATCTTTCTGAGGCACTGAATAATAAATTCAGCAAGCAGCTTGGATTTATCTTGCCAATATTTAGCAGGAGATTTCGGGCTTCATTCACCCAGATATTTTCCATGAGTATGTATTTCTGTGTTATCCAGGACTTTGAGTGGGCCGGGTCCTGCCGGTACTCAGCTACGGCAGTTCTTAAAAGCAGGTGCTGAAACGGGTCCCTATCGGGCTCTCCATTTTTACCCTACCCCCGGTGAAGAAAAAAAAATCTTAACTGCAGCATTATCACCCTTCTCTGCCTTTGATGTAACTTCAAAGCCACTGGTTGTAGGTCTTTCACAGACTCATCATTTCAGAAATTAAGCATTTTCAAAATTATACCACGCCATTGTTGTTACTTATTTATCTTATGCAACTAACAACCATTGACAAAGCCAATAGTCCTGGCTTGTTGAAGGTGTAATATTGTTGTATTATATATCTGGATACAATGACAGTAGCAGTAAAATACCAATCGGGGCAGCACACTATGCGAAGCACAGATTATTAATCTGCGTGTTTTTAAGCCACGCCCTTAATTGCATCGGCCACGTCCCTTTGAGAGCCCCCCAGCTTTTTCATCCCACTTAAAGCCCTGGTGTTATCCCTATGTTAGATGTGAGTTCCACTTGAATACCCAGAACTCATTCCCATAGCATTTTCTGTGAGTAGTGTCTAGGAGTAAGCCACGCCTAATCACAAAAATCTCGAGTAAGCAAGTCTTAGAGAATGTAGGAGTCTGTCACACCTAAGCCTGAAATAAAACACACCTACTCCTGGAAAATCATGGAAAGATGTCAATGAACCAGGCCCTGTCGGTCAAAAGCGAAAGGGTAAATCCCTTTCCAGGTTGGGAATCTGAATGGAATGCCTCCAAAATTACCGAGGGCAGAGAGGACGATTTTTTCCACACAGGGAAACATATTTTCTGTTACATAGTACTTTTATGGGGCGCAGCTGCCACTTGCATAACATCATAACACTGTTGGTGTTGTCAGAGAGACATTGCAGGCATGGGCGTCCGCAGAATTTCTTTCGGGGGTCGGGGGAGGGGGGGGGGCATAATTTTAACGTCATCCATCCTCCGGCCCTTTTTGACAATGTCAAAGGGCAGGGGTATAGTCATTAAAGAGCAAGTGAAAAATCCAGGCGGGGGGCAACAAGCACCCCCCCCTTTTGCCCACCCCCACCATGGACGCCCATGTTTGCAGGCCATGGTGTGCATAAGTAGTCAAGAGTAGTGGTTGCAATGTGTAGCTTGTAAGCTACATGATGCTAATGGGACTATAAAATATTGCTCACCGGATGACCAACACCTCTAGTATTTTCTGTCACTGGTACACTGGTCATGCATTTTATTTCTTTTGAAGGGGTGTGTGAGAAGGCATTCCTCATAGGGTATCCCCAGTGCTGCTATTTTCCTGATACTTGAGCCTCAGGTCTGAGGCATTAAGGCTGGATCCTCTTTAATGGTGAGTTGATTCTCTGAAGGGAGCCCCCAACCACCTCTATGGAGAAAGTGCTCTTTCAATCCTGCCAAGGTTTGACCAATGTTGGTGGCAGAATATGCCATTTCTCAGTAACTTTCTTTACAGTTTGCTGAGGCAGTACCCCAAACCTCCTTGTAAAATGGTATTGGAATCTAATCAAGACAATGCATATGCCCCTACAATAATGCTTTCCAACTTCCATTATTTGTCACTAATTTCACCAAATCCTTTGCAGAATACTATTTTGTAATTCTTTCCATTTTTTCAAGACTTTACTCAGAAAAAACGTCTTTCAAGTCCCAAATATAAACGCAATTAATGAACACGTCTAGCTGCCAGTTGTATCTCAACCCAATTTCCATCAATAACAAAGAGCACTGTGGGGTTTCATGAAGGGTAAAATGTTGTTTCCTAAAACAGCAACACTTGTGACCCTGATTTTGGCAAGTTCGGTGGCAATTATAATGGCCAGTTTTTATAGCCCAATGTCCTGTAAAGTTCACAATTTGCCATTATTTTAAAATAATTCCTTGATAAGGGCTCACGTGTACTGTACCTTGGTCTATAAATTTGATCACCTTTTGGTCATGTAATTCAATGGCATATATTGGGCTTTGAAATGCACAGTTTGTCTCTACTCCAAATAACTTCCCAAGTATTGTTAATCACTGCTAATTTATCTGTATTAATTATGTATATGATGGTCATTAGAGGATCGGTTCATGTATTAATTGTTTTATCACACATTTGTGCTCAAATGTTCTGTTATTTTTCAGATGTTGTTCATCATCTCAGTTGGTACACAAGTGTTGCTTGTTGCTTACAAAAGGTTGGACACTCCTGAGTTAGAGAGATGTGTGTGGACAGTGTCCTGTTTGGGAAGAGGTGAATGTGGTGCCTAGGTGCCATGTCAGAGCTGACATGTAGCAGTGACATAATGCACTAGTGTAGCAGAGAATTTGCTGGATCCGTTTAGAGTGTATTGTTTTAAAAGGGACCGGAGAGCTGGCTAGAGAGTTGTGTGGGCATGTTGTTCTTATGCCAGTAAGTGGAGTGTGATGAGTCAAAGTCAAAATATGTGTTGTGATCGGTTTGTGATGTAACTAAGCGTGACAGTGTTGAAGAAAGATTTTGATGAGCTAGAAAATACTTCCTGCATACGCCCAAGTCATGAGTGTGCTTCCAAGCATCACCTGGCCAGGTTTGCCAAACCACTTTATGGACCACAGCTCCTCTGTGCCACTGGCCCCAAGCAGAGGGGAATTCAGTAGCAATGCTTGGGAAATAGCAACTCCTGGCTAGTATGGAGGTCTTTGAGGATTTGGAGGATGCAGGGAGTCCATCAAAATGATGGGTGCCATGTTCGCCAATCTCATGGTTTCCCTGACCCATTTAGAGGCAGGGGAATCACAAAGTTCTCAATGGCAAAGCTTCAGTTGGCTGTGTCATCCGAAATTTCTGATCTGACACCCTATCCCCCGCTCGGTGCCAAGGTCATAATGACAGTCGTCACTTATGGCAGGTGGAAGTCTCTGGACTACTCAGTCTGGGAGAATTGTGTGACTCTGAGCAGGGAAATTGATTAATTGACTCAAAGTGCAAAGAGAAAACTCTCTGTGTGTCAGGATAACTGGAGATTTGTTTGAGAGTTTGTTTTTGAAATACATAAACTCTTTGCAGAGCAGGTGCAAAAAACATGGCACCCATTTTGCAAAGTTCTCTACCTTCAGTGCAACCGCTGCATAAGCTTCAAGCTGCATATATTTGCATGGGACTGACCTAAAACTGATTTTATTATTAGCAATATATCAGGAACCACTATTGCATGAGCTTCACCTCTCATCTTCGAATCCAGACCACTCCTTGACAATTAGCCAGCCTTTTCAAGTGCCTTTGAAGAAATGTTTGGCAGACAAGACAGAAGATATAGGGCACAAGAAGCTGTACTGGAAATTCAGTTAGTCTACGGATTTGCAGACCTACATAACTGAGTTTAAGGCTTTCGCAAGAGAAACAGAGGGCAGTCTTAACTTTATTTACCTTATTTTGGAAAGGTTTAATGGAGGAGATCATAGATGAATTAGGCCGCAAATCAGGACCAGACTGCTTGTAGGATTTAAGTATGACAGTAGTTGAAATAGAAGGCTGGATTCAAGAGCAAAGTTTGAGAAATCAGAAAAAACAAGTCTTGTTAAGACCAAACACTTGTGGTCCTAACAAATATCCTCCTACCATTCTGAGATCAAATTCAAACGAATTCAAATGAAGTAGAATGGCCTGAGGAGTTGATGCAGTTAGAATTTACTCAAGATCCTTTACACGAACAGGAGAAAGAACGACAATAGATGGGACTTTGTCTATATTGAGGTATTAAACATAATCTTATTGGGAAATGCCCGACCAGACCCCAATGAATTCAGGAAAAGTATGACACAGAATGGAAGTCTTTTGTTGAGAAGTGGTTAAAGAACGAACTCAGTCAATGCATTTAACAATATATAGAATTTGATTAAATTGTGACTTCTTGATATCCAGTTGCTTTTTTTTTAAAAAAACGTTATTAATCCATGATGGTTACAATACGTTACAATACATTAATACACTGGTTTAAAATTCGCACAAGCAATAAAAAATCCTTAAAACATTTTCACAAAGTTACAAATAAATGACAGGAGTAAATACATAACGTTCATTAAAGTGCAGGTGCATGGAACCATTATAAAAAAAAAAAGAAAAGAAAAGAGAGGTCGCCTCAAACTAGAACCTCATTCATCCATAAAAGACACCACCAGCCCCCATATCTCCATGCCTAATTTCTTTTTTCGTATACCTTTAAATTCATATAAGCTATATTCAATATTAAACATAGAGAGAAATCGGGCCCTCCATAATTCAAAAGTTGGCGCCTCTTTCTGAAGCCACATTGAAGCAATGCATAGCCTAGCCACAGCTGTAGCGAGAAAATCAGGTACCTATATTTATGGGCCAGTTGATCCAATCCCTCTCTCTCAGCTACCCCCAGCAGTACCTGCGTAGATGACAAATTAATTGGACCACCCAAAATTTCCGCTAAGAATTTCTCTATATGCCCAAACAAGTTCATTAGATACCTACATGTAAAAAATATATGTACAATGTCTGCCTCTTCTGTTCCACAGCGAAAACATTTCCCATCGTTTGAGCCGCCCCATTTAGACAGTTTAGCTGGGGTATAATAAAGATTAAACACAGTCTTATAATGTTGCGCACGGAGATTGGCAGATATTAACAATCTCCCCGCCAACTCAATGGAGGTTTCTACCCATGTGCCAACACAACCCAGCCTATTATCCCATTTTATATTATGGTTCTCTAAATCGTCACCCTTGGTATCTAACAATAAATTGTACAATATCCCAATGCGTGCGTTCTTCCTCACAGCTTCGATTACAGGATTTCCGGCCATATTCCACCGATGTTTTCCTAGATAGTCACGCACCTGTAGATATTTAAAAAATTTGAACCTATTAAGATGAAATTTGTCTGTTAACATTTCAAAGGACATTAATCCCCCATTGACAAATAGATCTCCAATAAAATTAATCCCTTTAGTCCGCCATCTATCTATAATCCTATCCCAAAATATCGGTGGGAGGAGTGTCAGAGCTGTGAGAGGGGTGTACTGAGATATCCTCTCTACTCCATAATATTTTCGCACCGCTTTCCACACTTTATAGGCGGTATATAAAACCTTAAACCTGGTTTTCTTGTAATAGCTTGGCTCCACATTAATAAACAATCGACTTTTAGCATCACTGCCCAGTAACATTTGATAAATCGAGGGGGCTTCGGCAGCGCTGGCGGGTTCTGCCCCTGTTAATAAAATATTCATATGTTGCAATATACATACATAATGATATAAAATAAAATCAGGGACGGCCCAACCGCCTTTCTCCCGAGGGAGGGTCATATAGCGCATAGCTCTAAGGGGTTTTCCCTGGGCCCATAAAAACCTAGCGCAAATTGATTGTAATACAGCCAGTTGGGGGTGAGGGATTTCTATTGGTACAGATCTAAAAAAATATAAAATTTTCGGTAATATCAGCATTTTAAGGACATTACAACGTCCCACAAGTGAAAGATGTAAACACTCACACCGATCCAATTGCTTTCGCACATCATTTAAAATGTTACACCAATTAACCTCAACCAATGTTTTTAAACATGTCCTCAGCTTGATCCCTAGATATGTTACCTCGTTCAAAACTCGCTGGTCATCAAATGTAGAAATGTTCGAACATAAGATTTGTGTCTTTGCCACATTGAGTTTATATCCTGATACAGCCCCAAACTCTACCGCCAGCTGTTCTATTTCTGGCATGGCAGTGATAGGATTTGGTGTTACCACTGCCACATCATCTGCATACGCAAGCACACGAAAGTGCTCCTGCCTCCATATTACCGACTCTATCCCTGCACTCTGTTCTAACATCTTTAAAAACGGATCTATATACAATGAGAACAACAAGGGGAGCAGGGACATCCTTGCCTTGTTCCCCGCGAGATGTATACTGGGCTTGATTCCAGGCCCATAATACAGACTTTAGCTGATGGACGCCGATATAAAACTTGTATAGCAGTGATAAAGTCTGTTTAAAACCAATACCGCGCAATAGAGCCCATAAGAAGTCCCAGGCAACCCGGTCAAATGCCTTTTCGGCATCTAATAGTATCAAGCTAAATTCACTCCCCGTGGTGTTAGCTATATCAAGCAAGGTTACAACCCTGTTAATATGATTGGTTGTTCCCCTTTCGGGGATAAACCCATGTTGCCGCAAGGACACCAACGGGGTTATTACTTCAGCCAACCGGGTCGCTAAAATTTTGGCAAAAATTTTGCCATCTGAGTTTAAGAGCGATATAGGCCGATATGAGCCAGGTTGATCAGCCGGTTTATCTTTTTTTTTAAAAACAATAATACTAGCCTCATCCCAACTTAGGGGGGCCGCTCCTGCTTGAGCCTGTTGAAAAGTAGTTAACATATCGGTCTTTAATATTCCCCAAAAAGTTTTATAAACTTCCAATGGGAGTTTATCGGGCCCTGTCGCTTTGCCCAAGGCTAAGCTATTGACAGCTCTTTCTAGTTCCTCCATAGTAATAGGAGCTTCTAGTAGTTCTGCATCCTGCGTGTCCAGTTTATTACAACAGTTCTGTAGCAAAGATTCCCCAGCACGTGGATCATAAGCCTCCCCGGTATAGAGTGCCTCATAAAAGTCATGGAACACCTTTAAAATCCCAACATCAGATTCTACTATATTGCCACTAGAATCAACCATTGAGCTGATCCTTTGAGCTGCTTCTTTAGATCTCAGTCTTTGTGCCAAGCAGCGTCCAGTTGCCTCCCCATATTCATAATTTAGATTCCTATTAATAGATTGTTTCTTAGCTATCTCTCTGCTCCAATACTGATTAATTTTAGCTTTACCCCGAGCTACTTCCGTTTGCAGGGCTGTAATCTCCTGGCCCAGATGTATACCCTGCATGAGTTTTTCTTCCGCTACCATAAGACAAGCATATAATTCCTGAAGTATCACTCGCATTTGTTTTTGCTTATATATGCCGAAGCTAAGAGTCTCCCCCCTAAAACCCGCTTTAAAAGTATCCCATACACACCCCGTCCCTGTTGAATTGCGGTTTATGGCGAAAAATTGCTCAATCCAGATCTGCATATGTGCAACATAGCTTTCATCCAATAATAACTTCCTGTCGAATGAAAATGATCGCAGTTTTATTCCCATCCTATCCATTTGAAGGTTCAACACTAAGGGTCCATGATCAGAGGACACCCGTGGATATACTTGTATTTTAGCTCCTGATAACAAAAGACCTGATGCAAAAAAATAATCAAGTCTTACTAATTTCTTGTGCGGATGGGAATAAAAGTGTACCCTGCTTCCATGCCTCGCTGTGTAGCCCATGCGTCCACCAATCCGTGATCAGCCAATAAAGATTGTAGAGCCTTGAATACCCTTGGTTTCCTTCCTTTATAAGGCTTACTGTCATCTTGTAGCGCTTCAGGCTCGAGATGTATGTTTAGATCACCACATATAATTAATGGTGTGGGCCAAAGCGCCAATTCCACATTTAGCCTTTCAATTATAAGGGCCTCATCAAAATTAGAACCATATATAGAGCATATCGTATAAATTCGGCCACCCATCCGGCATTCCACTATGGCCCATCGCCCTTGTTTATCTGCCAATGCCCTTCCTGTCCCTTGTATATGATTCTTCGCTAGAATTGCAACCCCCCGTATAGTGGTGGATTGCTCAGTACAGACTAATACTGTCAGGCCTAATTCCGCCAATAGTTTCCTTTTGGCCCATGGTATATGGGTCTCCTGTATACATATCAGATCAGACTGTAATACCCGTAGCTCATTAGCGACACGTTGCCTTTTATTATAATTGTTCAGACCACTTACATTCAGTGAGCAAATCCGAATACCACCCGTTATGCCACTATCCCCCATCTATCTTCCCTGTAACTTCCTGCTCATGTGCTATGTGCTTAAAACCATTGAATTTCAAATTTCTCTTCATCAAACCCGCATGGATTATTTTTACTGTTACCCCCCCCACCCTCCAACCTCCACCCCTCCCCCATCAGCAGCCCCCCCCTCCTCACCCAACCACGGTTCCAGCCGGCGCCGTGTCCCCCCCCCACCCATCCCAAAACTAGAGGCTTGGAGACACAAGGTCTCCGAAATGGATCGAGCTTACCAAACCCCGGACCCCCCTGCCCCAACCCGGATTTGATTACAAAAAAGAAAAAATTTCACCACCCATCACCATTTCACATTCCTTACTGCCATCCCAGCTAGAAAAACGACATAATACTATCAATGCCTAAATAGCAAAAGGGGTACAAAATAATATCAAGTAAAATCAGTTAATTTCAGAAGATATCTTTAGCCCTTCCTTTTTTTTTTTTTTTTTTACCCCCTACGTTCATAGTGATTGTAAATACTCTTTAGCAGCTGATTCCACTGTAAAAAACCGCACATGCTCATTGTGTATGATTTTGAGTTTAGCTGGATTCAGCAAGAAGGCTTGTGCCCTTTATCTCGGAATGGCGTAATGAGTTGGCGAAGTTGATTTGGGTGGAATAATACGGAGGCAAGATGGCGGCCGTGATTACGGTCGTGCGGGCTTGAGCTCCCGGAGGTTTCCCCCCTGCTCCACTCACCATGAACTGTGGGTAGTCTTTTGACCGGGTCAGGCTACCTTGTAAACCCCGAGGTGAAGCGCTGGCGGAGCAGGTATGCTGTGGATCGCCTGCGGTATTCCTCGTGTGGTTTTCCTCCGACTCCTGTCGTTGACGAGACGTGCTTCCTGGTGTGCGCGCGCCGCCCGGACTACGGAGTGGATGGTACCGGCGAAAAGACAGTCTAACGCGGAAGTGATTGCAAAGCACTACGGCGGTGTAATGCCTCCAAAGGCTGGGCGTGGAAGAGCGCGCAACACCGTCGAAATGCCTGACAGCACGGACAGCAAGAAATTGACTACAACCACGGGGAAGAAGGATGCTGCACGTATAGAGGGTGGTAAGAAGGCTGTCCCTGTATTTTTTCAGGCTGTGAAACCCAAAAAAAGCATTTCTGCAATATCGGCTACTCCCGAGCCTGAATCTAATATAGAGGTGCGGGCAGAGGATTCCCCAGCAGACTTGGTGGTCAGTGAGGATGGGGCTATGAGTGGTATCCCCCAAGGCTTTGCTGGAAATGGGGAGGAAGTGGATAAAGACATTGGAAAAGACGCAGAAAAGGTCGCAATAGGGGGCACTTCTCACGGGTCAGTTAAGAAGGCGCAGACGGGGAAATTTAATGCAACGTCTGGCCCTGGTAGCTCTGATATGGCAACAAGGAAGATAAGGGACAAACAGGATTTGAGGAAAGAAAATGACTCTGGAGACCCCCCCTTTTATTCAATGTCAGATCCTTCGGATACTTCTGGGGAAGAATCTGACTTGGACACACATAAGGGAATCGGTAGCCCCAAAACAGTATGCAAGCAGGGGGACCTCGGGCTGTGCACAGGCTATTACTCGGCCGTGAGTGTTGATTCTTTTCAATGGGACTACTCATATATGAATGAGACTGAGACGGCCAGCGTGACGCAGGCCAATTTTGAATCTGCCGAGAAACCTGAAGATATCTCCCTGGCTGTTATTTACCAGAGCATTATGGCTCATAGGGCGGAGACGCGGGCAGAGAGTCAGCGTTTGCAAGGGGCTTGTCGCAAACTCCAGAATGCTGTACGAAGAATGGCTAAGTCTTGTTCCGAGTTTTCTGACAGGTTCAATGAGGCTGAGACCCGTATATCCAATTTGGAGGATGAACTGGCTGTACAGAAAGCAACTACAGAGACTTTACGCTCCGCAAAGGATGATACTATCTGGAAAGTCACTGATTTAGAAAATCGTCTACGACGGAACAATCTTCGAGTACTGGATATTCCTGAGGGGGCCGAGGGGCAAGACCCCCGAAAGTTTATCATTGAACTCTTCTCTGAAGCCTTTCCTGGCCTAACGCAATGGGACTGGAGTCGGGAGATCCAGAGGGCACACAGATTTCCTTTTGTGCAGCTCAGCAGGCCGGGCCAGAGCTCTCCTAGACCAAGGGCGATTTTAATTTCAGTTAATAATTATGTAGCGAGAGAAGCAGTGTACGACCTGGCACGTCCAGATAGAAAGAAAACTGGGAAGGGGGCTGAGTTCTTTGTACGCCCTGATTATTGCCCTCTCACAGTTGATATCCAGTTGCTTTGGAAATTTCCTGGTTGTCCAATCATAATCCCTTTATTAACTGATCAGCCAATACCTTGTTTCTGGATTCAGACTTTTGTATACAAAAGTTACATTGGAAAATGTCTCTAATAACACCTCAGTTCAGAAACATCAGTCAGCAATAAAAACTGCAGGATAATTATCATCAGTTTCTTCCAGGTATCTTGAAATTTCTGATGTTTTTTAAGGGAAGAGATAATGTTTTACCACACCATGGAGGTTTTGATTGCTCTATCAATTTGTTACCCAGGGCAGTAGTTCTAATTGGTTTGGATGTATTCTCTGGCTCCAATTGAGCATGAAGCTCTTCAGGAATATCTTCAGAAGTTCTGAAAAATTGGTTATTTACGTCTTCTAAATCTCTAGCAGGTGCTTCTCTTTGATACCACAGAATTGTATCCTTAAATTGACTTCAGTGGGCCTCAATCAAGTAACAGTTATGGAAAGATATCCACTTGCAATCATTTCTGACATTTTAGGGGCAGGACAAAGCAAAGATATTTATAAATCTTGATCTAAGACAACTTATCATCTCTTCAAAGCATTAGATGAGTGAATTACTGCTTTCAGAATACCCATTGGGCATTTCTTAATACAAAATTATGCCATTCAGACTTTGTATAGCCCCAACAGCTTTCACTGCTTTATGGACTCGATCTTTTCTAATTTACTACTTTACATCATGATTAGTTACCTTGATCATATTTTACATTTTTCCAAAAATCATCATAAAGGAAGTTTTGTATTGGTTGCATAAGCATCACTTGGTGGCTAAACCTGAAAAGCGTTTGTTTGACCAGTCTTCAATTAATTCCTTTGGCTTTGTTATTTCCACAGAAGGTCTACCTATTGACACTCAGAAGGTTCAGTCATTCTGAACTGGAAGAAACCTACATCACTAAAGGAAGCTCAATATTTTTTAGGTTTTGAAAATTACAGTTGAAAATATGTCAAAAACTTTGCTGGCATATTAACACCAATCACAGACCCTCTGAATGAAGGAAAATAATTCATCAAAACTCCTGTGGCAACAAAGGTATTAAAAGACAATTTAACAGTTCACCTATTCTTCTTGAGTCCGACACTATTGGACCCTTTATTTTTTTAAAGTAATGCCACTTATCAGCATTAGAAGCAGTTCTTATTCGTGAAATTGAAGGAGAAGAACATCTCCTTTCCTACTCCCAGAAATGAAGCAAGCCAGAGATAAATTACTCATTTTTAGAAAATGAACTTTTAGCAGTGAAAAAGGCCTTTAAAGAATGGTGGCATCTATTAGGGATCCAACATCAAGTCCCTGTCCGAACATATCATTGTAAGGTTTAAGTACTTCAACAAGCAGAATGCAGAAATAGTCAACAGGCAAGATGGGCTTTCTTTTTTCAGCAATTTGATTTCCAAATAATATTCATTTTTGGAACACGGGATATTGTAGCGGATCGTCTATCCAGATAATATCCGGACACTTGCGCCCATCAATCAACGAAAAGATTCTTCCATCTCCTGTTTTTCTGAAAACTGCAGAAACTCCTCAGAACAATAAAGGAAATTACCTTGAAACCAAGCCAGTATCCTTGGTATAAGAATAAGAAGAAACACATTTGAGTTCAACGTAGTCCGTTTTTTCTTGACAAATAATTTTTGTTGCTAATAAAATACTTAAACTAATTGTCCTAAGGTGGTGCCACAATTTTATCACAGCTGGCCATCAGGTTTAAAGGTAACGGACGATCTGGTTTGTCAATTTTGTCGATTTTGGTGCCCCAAGCTACAAAAAGATATAAAGGATTGCATAAGATCTTGTGAAGTCTGTGAACAAGTTAAGGTAGATTAACAAGCGTATCTATGTTCTCTGAAAATACCTACTCAGCCTTGGAAATATATTTCCACTGATTTCATAGTGGATCTTCTACCACCTGAATGTTGTACAGCAATCATGGTCTCAATGGAATATTTTAGGAAGTTAGCATCTTTCTACCCTTTGACCAAACCTTCTTTTGCAGTAAAAGTGGCACAAATATTTCTTTCTGTAATCTTTAGATGTCACACACTTCCATTCAAGATCATTTCACCCCATCATCCTCAGTTCATCTGTAAATTTTGGTCTCAACTATGCAAGGAGCTAGAGACACACAATGCTCTTTCAGCTTGTTTTTATCCGCAGACTAATAGTCAAACAGAAAGATGGAACCAAACTCTTAAGACTTACCTTCACAGTTTGATCAATGCCACCCAATCACATTGGAAATCTTTTCTGCCTACAGTAAAGTTAATTAAAAACAATGCTGTTCATTCTTCTTTGGGATTCAGTCCTTTTTTGTTTCCTAGTGATTCTATCCAAAGGTCTTTCCAGCACCTTTTTCTGTTCAAAAAAATGTTCCAACAGTGCAGGAAATTATGAACACTGTCAGGAGACCAGAAAACAACTCTTGATACATTTGGAGAAGGCTCAAGAATGGCAGAACAGGCAGACTAATAAGACTGTCCAGATTATAAGACTGGAGATAAGGTTTGGCATTCTTGAAATGCTCTTTCATTGAATATCCATAGACCAAAACTAAGTCTGAGAAATAATGGCACGACTTCCATCTCCCATACTATCAGTCAAGTCACCGTCAGACTAAAATGATCTTTTTCCTGAAATTAACACCCTTCTTTTCATGTATAATTTTTTTAACCAGATACTCCTACTTAAACATTTAGAAAAAAAGAGTTCTTCTACACCTTGGTTAATTAATCAACAAGAGGAGTATGAAGTAAATAAAACATGTGGCTTGAAAATTCATAGAGGAACTATTCTGTTTATGATAGATTGGAAGAAATACCCTTCCTCTGAGAGATCTTGGGAGCTGGCATCTCAGGTTCATGCCCTTTGCATGGTACATCAATGTCTTTCCCAAGAAACGGGGAAAATCCGTTCATTCTGGGGGAAGCTAGAGTGTTAAGAATCTTGTTTCTGATAAGAGGGTTGAGTCTACGCATAGACTGAAGGATGTAGTTAACTCTTATAGTGTTTCTAAGGGTGAAGCTCTTCTATGTGTTTTCATACAATTGAAGAAGTTGTTTGTTCTGTAACTTGTGCTAGCATCATGCATGCTTATAGGCTTGGAGGCATTGAAGCAGGGCATTCCAACTGCCTTATGCACTGCATGTCTGGCAGTGGTCGGTTGTACTGCCTCACCATGAGTCTTCTTGGCGTTGCTCCTGGTTACGGGTCAGAGGGTTATGCCCAGAATGCTGAGCCGGGTTGAAGCAGACTCTTTTTGGTATTGGTAAGATACTCTGTAGTTTAGTTCAGACTCTGTGAATTTTCAATCCGGATTTTAGATTAGTTATGTTCCAGGCCAGATATTTCCTTGGGAAGTGTTCCTACTTCATCATCTGTTTCTAATGTGACCTTCGCAATCAATTATGGAAAATTACTACTTACTGTTCTTTCCATGTTTCATGTTCCAGGGCTATTTTGAGATTATAAAATGGAATTGGTGAGTCTTCATTGTGAATTGCAACTGCACTCTTGACATATTGCGTGTTTCTGTAGAATTTCAGTTTCCTTCCCACTGCTGTGACAAGAATTCCGACTGCTGCTGCTGATCCGCCCGTGTTCTTAGAGGTTTTTTGCTATACTTTTTTCCTGTAAGAGCTGACGTTTTCTTCAGTCTTCCACCATTTTCACTTTTCATCCAGTTACCATTCTGGACGCAGAAGTGTAAATAGGAAGCAGGCCTTATTTTTAAACTAAAAGGCGTCAAGAAAAATGTCTTCGAAGACCTTTTCTTGAAAATGACAGGATGGTAGGCTGGAAGGTCCCATCACTTCCCCTATTCTTAGATCCAATTCATATTTGCTGTTAAAGGGCAGAGGAAGAGCCAAAAGGCAGGAAATACAGAAGATAAACTTAGCTGTTATGAGAGCCTTTCTACTTTCTAATCTTGGCAATGCCTGGGGAAATCTAAGTCAAATGTCTCAAGAAGAATACCTGGGGTAGTAAAGGGCAATCCAGGGGTAGCAGCTGTATAAGCCATGGTTAGCAGTACCCTTACTGACATTAAATTGTATTATATTTACCTAAAATCTAGATTCACAATTGAACTGCATTTTGATAAATATTAAAAATAAACTTTGAATGAGTATCCTAGCTGTTTCCTAACCAGAATTATGTAAAATTACCTTCATTCCCAACTAGGCTCCTACAATGCAAAAAAAAGGTTTATTTTCTTATAGATTGAAGAAAATGTTTTGCAGCTGGTCACTGTAGGGACATACATGTTTTACTATTTAGCATAACTCTCATTTATATATGAATCATCAAGCTGTGTGAGCTACAAGGTACACTTAGGGGTAAATTAGCTAAATATAAAAGTAGGTTCTCTTACAAGCCAAAGCACTTTCTTTTTTCATTTGTTACTGCAGGCATTAGGCTGCAGCCATTCAAGCCACAATAATGAAGCCATGTTTTTTTTCTAGTCACATGTGGGTGGTGCAAATATACACGGCAGTCCGCGTAGCATTTAAATTTTATGACACTAATAGACTTCCTGCACTAATTTATTAAAACCTCATATAAAAGTTAAATAAGCCCAGTGGGTATAGGCAGTTTTACTTAATCTTTTAGGGTCAGAGCAATTTCTTAAAATTTCCAGTTGGTCAATTATTCCTTCTTTTTAAACAATGAGCTAGACTTGTGGCCAGCCTCCCACTTTTATGGCCTCATTCAGACTCTGACTATGGACATAAAATATATTTACTTCTACATGGGCTCTAAGCTCAGACTTTCTCCTCAGATCAATGCTATCACTACCACTTGCTTCTTCCACATCTACACACTCAAGAAAATCATCTGGTATATATATCCAATGGATTGGTACGTGTCAACGCCCTTATATCATCCAGACTTATTGTACAGCAACCAACCCAACCTTGGATTCCTGCAACACCTGAAAGACGGACTGTAGTAGGTCCTGAACACTGCAACCTACCTCCTAATTCAGTTTCAGAAAAATGGTCAAACCATGCCAGTTCTGACCAATAACCTTTGGTCTACCTTGATTAAGCACATCCAACTCAAGCCTTTTTTATCATTCAAAGAGCATTCCAAAGGCATGCGTGCATTTTCTTCATCTTCATCCCAAAATTATACTGCTAGATATTCTGAAATGCAGCCAACAACCTAGACACTGACACTAACAACCCATTAGCTTCCTGAATGCCCAGTAGGGTACATTCCACAACCTTTCTTTCAAGATCCAAGTTGTAAATCCTATGTCTCCTCTGACATATCTCTGCCATACTATGTTATGGTAATTCTGACAGAGTATTCATCATTGGCAGAGCATCTTCTAGCTTAGACCGGCCCAGCCTACCTCAACAGACGACTCTCCTTCAATGTTCCCAAACGCCAGCTCCGCTCCGCCGACCTCTTCCTGGCCACCGTCCCGCGCATCCGAAGAACTACCACCGGCGGCAGATCCTTCTCCCACCTCGCCGCCAAGACCTGGAACACCCTTCCACTCAGCCTACGACAGACCCAAGACCTGCTGACCTTCAGGAGGCTACTCAAGACCTGGCTGTTCGACCAGTAGCGGCAACCCCCCCCCTTCTTCTTCCCCAGCGCCTTGAGACCCTCGCGGGTAAGTAGTGCGCTTTACAAATTCTGTGATTGATTGATTTAGTATTTGCCAGTTCCTACACAAATAATGGATTTTCCATCACCGCCTAACTCTAGTCCGATTTGGTTTAAAGCTGTAAAGCTTTTAAATGGAGATTTTATCTGCAGTGTGGCACCAAACCAGTTTTAGCTGTTTTTTTTCAAAGACAATTCTAGTCTATCAGTTTGGTGTACCTTTTGAACTCTGCTGACATTTCCTATACCTTTTATTACCAACCCTTTCTTTCAATTCTGGCCATCCCAATCAAGGCAACTTACTTCTCCATTTGTATAAGTATGTGCACCTTCTGAATTACCTTTTGTTCGCATTTTTTTAAAGACTGTCTTGCAGACATTTTACTTTTAACTGTATTGAATTGTATTATATTTATCACTGATCTCTTCGCTCTTTTTCAGGGAAGGTTTTGTACTTCAAAAAAGAAGCAGAAAGAGAAATGTTTGTGATTTTAAAAAGGTCCTCTTCGGCCAAGCAGTGATCAGTCTGGACCTGACTTTGAGACCTTGACACCTGGACAGGTGACTGAGTAAATGCTTATTTGACAGAATATAATGAAAAATATTGACTGACATAAATATCGTGGCGTATGTGTCATTTAAAAAAAATCACTCCATTGGGTGTAGATTTTCTATTATTGCCATTTAGAACACAGTATTTTAGTCAGATGACACTTTGACAACAATATTCTGGTACCATACCGAGTAAGCAGAGTTCTCGGTGTGGGACTACCGGAACCACACACGGGTTCAGCTCTCCTTATACCTCTACATGATGTAGTGCAAATAGAGTAAAATGGGACATTGTGACATCTAAGGATTGGCTACAGGAGCCTACATGACTGATCATCAAAACAAATGATGGACAGTGATGTAAATAATAGGATCGAGTGACCCACTTCTCTTCCACCCCTGATTGGTCAGCTGGTTCAGACACTAATCAGCCGTCCTGGGGCTTATAAGAGAGCCTTGTGCCATGTGGCAAAAAAAAGTACAGATTTAGGGACTCACAGATTTGCCCTGTCGTGTTGTGATGCTACTGCACTGGAAGTTGTGTGGGGGGGGGGGTTATCTCTTCCTCATGCTAAGATCAGCCCAATGCTGAATGTCAGTGCATTTCAGGTGTATGATTGTAATATTCATGACAATCTCTGGTGACTCTTTGGAGAGAACCAGTGACATCATATTGAAATGTGTGCACAACCAATTGAGACAGCACATTGATCAATTCAACTGCTTCGAAAAATTTCAATCACGATTTAGACCAGGGCACAGCACAGAATCGGCCATGGTTCACATAACAGATGACACCCTTAAGATACTAGACTACAACGACTCCTGCTTACTCATCCTACTAGACCTCTCTTCGGCATTTGACACAGTCAATCCCAACAACCTACTAAAATTGCTAGAAAACAGAATGGGGGTGTCCGGGAAAGTGCTCTCCTGGTTTGCATCCTTCCTGCAGAACCACTCACAACAAATCAAACTAGGCAACTCTTTCTCAGGTGCCGCACCAGTGAGATGCAGAGTCCCACAAGGGTCGACCATTCCCTCTACACTCTTTAACCTAAATATGGAGCCACTCATGGAAATCTTCAAATAATTGAACATAGCATACCATATGTATGCAGACAACACACAATTATACTTAAAGATATCCTCCCCAGAGGATGTTATACAACTAAATAAAACTCTAGCCAAAACTCACGCCTGGCTAGCACAAAGCAACCTCAAGCTTAACTCTCTGAAAACAGAATTCCTACTTTTCTCCCCTCATAACAGATCCACACGCATCCAAGATTGACTAAATCACCTTGACGCCCTCAACTTCAAACCATCCATTATTGATTCTACTAAATCCCTTGAATAACACTTGACAAGAATCTAAACATGCTAGCAAATATCAATGCAACCATACAGAGTGCGTCATTCCAACTCAATGTACTGAAGGAAGTGAAACCATTCCTGCCACCTCCAGACTTCAAACAAGCAGCACAATCGATAGTGGTCTCAAGACTAGAATATGGATCTGCAACTCTTTCAGGTCTTCCCAAATCGAGAACGGCCCCACTCAAAGCGACCCTCCATGCAGCAGCTAGACTGGTAACAGGCACTAGATGCTTTGACCACATTACCCCATCACTTGGATCTCTCAACTGGCTCCCTTACGAGGCCAGAAAATTGCCTGCCTCAAGCATAAAGCCTTACATTGTAATGAACCAATGTACCCAGCAGAAAAGATTCGAATCTCAGGATGCAGTCGCTCCCTCAGAAGTGCAAACTCTCTCAAACTAGAGCCCTCCCAGATTCAGAAAACAAAAAACCTACACACGCACCTTTTCAGGATCAGCTCCAAGGATTTGGAACTCCCTACCACCCAAGGTTCGGTCTAACCCATCGACCCACATCTTCAAGAAAGAGGTGAAAAAGGTCCCTGTGAACAGGTTCCTCTCATAAAGTCACGGTGAGCCTGTACCCTGGATGCATCGGCCGGTACAATGACAATAACACCAGCACAGGGCAGAAACACATCAATTTCAGCAGAAGCCACACAAACATTGACCCATCACGAAGCAGACTCTTGAAACACCATCCCGGAGAAGCAATCCCAGGGACTCATAAACAAATGACAGTTGTTTTATTATAACTCGGTTACAACATACCTTATCTTACTGGAGGTTTTCTTCTTAATGTTCTTCTATGTTTTGTTAGGTGTTTTCTTTTTTATGTTTGCAGCTCCATGTGTATCTTCATCAATCATATGTACAGCGCTCTGATACCCTTGGGTCATGTCCACGCTTTATAAAACACCAAAAATAAAATAAATAAATAAAGTGAGTATAGCAGATTTATCTATGCAAACGTGGCACCCATTAGCTTTTCTGTAATGTGCTGCGAAACACAGCAAGGCATAGCTTGTTCTTCATTATGTCTTTGATCAGTTAAACTCCTGACAGAGACGATTTAAGGCATTGGCAAAGTGGGTAATTGCCCAGGGACCCCACCATCCAAGGGTCCCCCTGAGAGCGTGAACCTTCTCTCTATGTCACATATCTATTTCTTCATCTCAACCTTTAATGCTATATTCAATATTGTTTGGCATCATTGGGCTTGAATTAGCAGGAAATAAGTAATAAAATGCAAAGCTGCTCTAGACAGTGGCCCCTAATGTGTGTCTTGTCCAGGGCCCCCAAAATCCTTTAGATCACACTGCTTACATACAATTTTGATTGGTGTAATCATGGGATGTTCTTTGTAGAAACCGAGAGTGCAGTCACAATCTGCCTTTATAAGGGGCATTCTGAAATAGGTGCTTTGTTTTAGGTGTGTACAGGTGCCTTGATTTACGTGATTACTTCTTTACAATTTTTATTTCTTCCTTGTATTGATTATCTATGTATTATTTTCTGAATAAAATGTTTCTGTGCATGTACTCCCTTTGTTGATCTTGTTTTCAGTATTTGTTCTTTGTTTGGTGTGTTTTAAAGTATGCTTTAAAATGGGATTTTGATTTATTAAGTGTGTTAGACCTAGCATCTTTTGGCATGGTTTCCCCAGACTTTTTGCCTTCTGACCTCCTGTCATTACTCTGCGATATCGATGCATTGCCAGTGCTTGCATCGAAGCCGTGGACAGCACTTGCCAACTGCTTGATGCAACAAACTCGACTTACAATGCAGCCCCGACTTTGCCGACGCAGCACCTTCGAATCACCGCTGCTGCATGAATCTCGGACACCGCATCACCAACTTCTGTGACTCACCGTCCAGACACAATCCTGGCCCTGCATGGATTTGTGCCAAAGCTTCGCCTACATCCAAGTGGTTCAAAATTGATGCCTTGGCCCGACGCACGGCACTCTTTACATTGATGCATCATCAACGTTGCTCGACTTTGTAAACAACACATCGCCTTCAACAACGAAGCATCCCCTCCTTTGTTCAACGCATTGTCCCAAGCTTCGACGCATCCATGGCACTGTCAGTGGGTCTGCGTGACTTCTGTATCTGGCCCGCGCTCCATCGCGGTCATACTCAACTTTTGGATTTGCCCTGGTCAAGCGCGACCAGAGAGCCCCAGTTGGAGCTACGGACTTCTAAGCACTGCGTTTTGATTTAATCCTGTAAAATTCATATCTTGACTTGTGTATGTTGGATTTTTGTGGTTTTGGTATTGTTTTACTCAAATAAATATTGGCTAAGTTTCTAACCTGGTGTGGAGTACTTTTGTGGTGTTTGCACTGTGTTACTGGTTGTGCGTGCACAAATACTTTACACATTGCCTCTTTAGTTTAGCCTGACTATTCTGTGCCAAGCTACCAGAGGGTAAGTACAGGTAAACCTTTAGGGTGTACTACACTTACATTGACTAGGATTGTGGTTCCTGCTTGGACAGGGTGGATATCTCTGCCAACCAGAAACACAATTTCTAACAAAGTGCTATTAGTGTGGCTATGCAAAACATGTATTAGTGTAGTTTGTAGTTTGGCTTCTGTTTTTTTATTTGCTCTGTTGCGGTCTATCCTTAGTAGGTTTGTTAGGGCTAATGTGTTCATCTTGGCTGGATCCAGCTTTCCATTTGATTGGAAAAACAGTGTAATCATCACCACAACCCTAAGTTTACTTTTATGCTTTTTCTTGAACATTTTTCCTTCTGTGACCATTTTCTGGACACATTTCTTCACGAAAAATATAACAAATTTGTTATTGGAAAAATGGGTGGAAAGAGGCAAAACATGCAGCAATTGACTGTGCAAACTCCAATAGTGCCTAGAATGCCTCATTTTAACATGTGGAATGGGTAATAATACCACCACTATTGAATACTGCACACCATTCTGTATTTATCTGGGGCATTTTTAGCACCAATTATAGCAGAACTCTTGCTGCTACCCATTTACCAACCTCCAAAGAATAGAAGGGTGAGCTGGCCTTACCAGATTCGAACTTGTGACCTGTATGTCAAAGCAATTACAGGCAGGTAGTGTTACCCCACTGCACAACCTTTCCACTACAAGTTGCACTGGTGTCTCTGCTCCTCCCAAACACTTCTCCCTCACTATGAGCAGGTAGGTAGGGCTCGACTTTTAGGCGTCAGCATTACACAGATTGTTCTATCTTTCATTAATGAGAGAGTGGGACTAGAATGTGCGGTACAATATCAAGGTTTAAATATTGAGCTACAATAATTTCAGCTGCAGAACTTCAGCTGCCACTATATCGTTGATGTAAGAAAACATGGCAAATTTAGATTTACTATTCATGCCTCCACATCTACTTACCTTGATGAGATATATTGTCAAAGTAAGTTGATGCATATATCATCAAAGTAACTAGGGAGCATATTTATCAATGTTGTGATTCGCCCTTGTGCCACGCAAAGGGGCGCAAGGGAGATACAAAACATAGATGAGATTTACCAAGCCACGCAAGGTCACCTTGCGTGGCCCTGTGTGGCTTGGTGAATCTGGAGAAATGTATGACAGCACTAGTCAATGCCTTGCGTTACTGTGCCCCAGAGAGGCATTCCATGGGTGGAGCGTGTGTGCTCCCATGCATCACCCATGGATTCTGAAGCATTCCCAAATTTACCATTACTGGTAGACCCGGGAATGCGTCAGAATGCTACGCCTTCCCAAGGGTGGCGTAACGAGGAGAAATATCTTTATTTCTCATAGTTTTTTCCTCTTTCTATATGTGCTGCATTCTGCAGTATGCGCACAAAGAGGAAAGAGCCTCAGAGGATTGTTTTTGTGCGGGAAGGTGTCCCTTGCGTTGTGTGTTGGGTTGCTTGAAATGAAAAATATGGCCCTAGATGTCTATTTAAAAATATTAAATCTATAGTTTTTTATATACCTTGATGATATAGTGGTAGTTGATATTTTGCAGCCAAAAATGTTGCAGTTCAAAACCTTTCACAGCCATATTCTGTCATAAAACTGTACAGATGAGTGGATGGATGAATGTAACCACAGTGAAACCACAAGGACTTTTCTTGGTGCTGCAAATCATCAGGGACACATTATAATCAGCATTCTTGGACGAGGGACTTTAAGTTCAACATTGTACACATTTTAGGTCTGACAATAGGTAATTTTACTAAAATTATATGTATAATTTACTTATGTAAAGGGGTTTACAGCCTGCCCTCTATAACCTTTGATCTGTTGTTACACCACTCTCTTTTTTAATCGCCCACTACACTACAGCATACATCAGGGGGCAATAGATCAGCCATATGTTGCCATTGGCTACCTTTCCTGGGAGTGATGGTATTTTGCTCTTTCACAAGGAACACATCTGCACACGAAGTACTTCCCTTCAGTTCCACAGACTGCTCTAGCAATGTTTGCTTTTTGAGACCAAAAAGATAATTTAGCTTTTTTCCAATATTTTTTCTAACATTGTCCCGGGCCCTGCAATGAGATTTCATAAAAACCATAGCAGAGCAAGCATTTACAAAACCTAAAGGCAGGCAGCCAACTGCCGAGCCGTTGGCTTTTCCAATGCTTGTTTTATTAGCGAACACCCAAGAAGCAGACATCTGGCCAACGTAACATGGCGCCTCAGTGAATTCTTGTGTCACTTTACAGTGTTTCCGCTCAGCATCCTTATGTGTCTCAGGCATGTTCCTCAGAGCTGAAGCTGCCAGCAGGCTCCCTTCAAAATTAACGCCATGATTCTCCCCATCCTCAGCTGTTAGGCATGTCTGCTAGAGAGCCCGATGAGAGCAACAGCATTGCCGAGCACGAGACCAGCATTAGATTTGTGCCTGGATGGGCTGCTTGCAGCTCCGGGAAGGAGGAGGGTCACATTTATTTTTATTCCAGTTAACCAACTTGTCGTATTTAATGACACATGCACTTAATAACTAGCCCTGTGGTGTTTCTCGTGCTCTCACACTAATCTAAACTGAAAACAACGAAATGCAGTGGATATTATATGACATGCTATTTGCATTTTGTCTTTTGGAAACCCTGAGGAATATTAATTCATGAACTTCAAAATTTAAACAAGCGTTTACATTAAATTTTCCTTAGCTGGGTTGCTTTGGCGTCGAGCTGTGCACCTGTTTTTAAGTCTCAACAGTGCATGCGCTGTCTCTTCAACACATGCTGTTTACAGTTAGTGGGCTACAGCCTACCACAGACTTACCATTTGCTCACTGCAATGTCGCTCTCATATCCTTCGCTGCAGTTTGCCATGGCATGAATGATGCCTCCTCTTGTGTTTGACCCTCCCCTAGAGCATGGACCAAGTACTTCTATCCATCCACCACTCCCGTTTTTTGGAGCTACTTTTTTAATTGTGTTTACACACTCCATATGAGAGCTTGTGTTTTCACTTGCTCCTTTCCCCATTTATGTCTTTTCTGTCTTACCCCATGCCCATCTGCCCTTTAATTGTGTTTACGCAATCCAAACAAGTACTTTCCCCATTTGCGTTGCTTCCCTCTGCTCCCGTCTGCCTTTTCTTTACCTCCACCACACCTGCTGCCCTTCAATTGTGTTTAAGCACTCCATACCAGTGTTTGCTACTTAGGTTCCATTCCTATTTCTTTTACAGTAACAAACAAGCAAATACCACTGACTCTGTATTCCATGTTCTTTCCCCCAAACCCCACACCCTCCTTCTTAATAGCTGTTGTTTCTTCCCTTCACACATGGAAGCAGGAGAAGCTGCAATCTTTTGCAGGCAGAGTGTGATCTACAGCACAATCGCACAGAAGAGTATTTAAAGCCCTATTCTGAAAAGATTTTAAAGTGAGAGTGATGGGGCGTGGCCGGGATGGCGAGCGGGTAAGACGTGTCCTGTTCGTCTCCCCGCTCCCGTCGGCTTCCCATGGTCGCCCCGGCTGCCTAAAGCGGAGAAAGCCCCCTGAGCCGCCGCTTGATAGTGGCGGGAGCGTGAGGGCCAGTCCTGGGGTGTGAATAGTGCCCCCCCCCGCAGCTCACGCCGGCTATGAAACCAGACGAGGGGCGGACTGTCGGAGCACCTAAGATGGCGGAAGCGGCGCCATACAGGGAGTGATGGAGAGGCCGTGCGCACAGGAGACGCGCTCCCGTGATCGCTGGAGAGGCGGACTCATCGAGCTGCTGTGGGTAGCATTGGTGACGGCGGAATCCCCGACTGCGGAGGGCTGCGGTGACCGGTGCACTCACGACAAAGGGGGGTCCGGGCAGAGAAGCGGCCTGGCCTGGGCCTCGTCGCTGCTGCCTTGACCCGGCCTGGCGAGCGCTACTGGTGAGAGCGAGGAGGACCGGGGGTCACATAGGGCTTGTGGAGCACCGGTGACTACGCCTGGAGGCGAGACGACCTGCCTGTAACCCGCAGGGGCGGCGAGCTGGGAGTCGAGAGGATCCTGGAGGAGCTGCGAGGCGCTGTAGGGAGAGAGGCGGCCTGGAGCTGATTGCCGTTGCTTGAGTCGGCTGGAGGCGAGGTGAGGCCCCGGGGAGCTTTGGCGGAGGGGCCCGTCGCACAGGAAGAGCGGGCAGTGACACTGGAGGGGGACTAGAGGCAGGATACTGACTCTGGGGACACTGTGCAAGGAGAGTCAGCGGTGTTTCCTGGCCTGAGTGGCGGCAGATGGCAGAAGATCTCCGAGGCCCAGGGAAGGCGAGCGGTGCCTGAGGGAGATCTTCCTACGCTGCAGCGGACCCAGGGGGGTGCTCGGGTTCTAGGGCGGCAGTTGGTACAGGAGCCAGGGAAAGCGCCGGATTGTGGGGGCCTGGGCGCGGCCCGGTTGATGCCCGGAGGCGGCCAGATCTGAGGGAGCAGGTCGAGTGATTGGAGGGGGCCTGGGGAGCGAAGAGGCCCATCCGGTCAGATCCCGTGGAGGACATTGCGCGGGCCCGGAGTCCGCAAGTACGTGAGGGAGCACAAGGAGGGCTGGAACTGGACTGCCTTGCAGCTGGCGGCCCCTGGATAGGGCCGGACTGGGCCCGGGGTTGCGGAGGCGAGGCCCATCGACTCAGCAGAAGGGCGCTGGTGGAGTGGTGGAGGTGACAGGAGCCAATCGCGACGACCCTGGCGGGGGTGCTGGGCTCGGCTTGAGAGCGTCCATCATGTCTTCCACTAGAGGCAAGAAAGACAGGACAGTGAAGGACATGTTCGCTAAGGTGGGGGGACAGGCCGGAGGAGACAGCAGGGCCCCGTCCCCGACGTCAGGGGGGGCAGATGCTGAGGCCGTGGAGGAGCCGGTGACCCGGACATTCCTCACCCAGCTGTTTTCCACTTTAAGAGACGACATCCAGAATCTCCGCCAGGAGGTAGCCACTGAGGTCAAGGAGGTGCGTAGAGACATGGATGCCATTGGCGAACGGGTGGCCTCGATTGAAGAGAAGGAGGACTCCAGGGAGGAAGAAATTGAACACCTGAAGCAGGAGGCACTGCGGCTGCAGGACCAACAGGTGGACCTCCAGGCCCATGCGGAGGACCTGGAGAATTGTTCCCGGAGGAACAACATTCGGGTGAAGGGCATTCCATGGCAAGAGGAGGGCCCGGACATTACGCTGTTTCTCCAGGGGCTCTTCCACGGTATCCTGCAAGAGACCACGGACTTCCCCATCAAAATCGATCGGGCCCACAGGGTGGGTTTGCCGAGGAGGGCTCCTGCTCCGCCACCGGATATCCTGGCTTACCTGCCGGACTTCCAATTGAAAGAGCGTATTATGAGAAAGGCCAGGGAGACACAGCTGTTGCAGCATGGAGGCCACGACATTGCACTTTACCAAGACTTGGCTGCGATCACGCTTCAAAAGAGAAGGGCCTTCCGGCCCGTCACCTCGCACCTGCGCAGCCAAGGGGTTAGCTATTCCTGGGGGCACCCATTTCGCCTTCTTTTCAAAATAGAGGACAAGCTCTGCCAGGTCCGATCGGCGACGGAGGCTTGTCGGATCTTGAACATTGACTTGCCTACGAAGGAGGCGGAGCCCGAGGGAACAATTGGCAGAGACACTGGTGACGGATGGCAGAGGGTGAGCCGACAACGACGGAGGCGAGGGACCCCGGCCAAGCCTGACCCTGAGACGATGGCGCAGGAACGGCGAGGAGTACTGGAGACGCTGGCTTTGGGACTGCCCTCTTGATAAGAGGGATGATGATGCTTCACAGGGGCAGATAAGTGACTCACAGCATGCTGGGGGCGGCCGGGGGGAGGCGGGGGCGGGGGGTATCCAGTGGCCACCGAATGCACCCCACTGACTTTCTCACCAGGGAGCTGCGGAGGCCACCCGCACCTCCCGGACAATGTCCTAAGGTTTTACTAGTTGGGTTTTGTGTTTTTGTTTTGGGGAGTTGGGAGGGGGGGAAGGGTGGGGTGCCGGCACTTCATGGTCCATCGGTGGTGGAGAATCCGAGGGAGGGGAGGCCCGTGAGTGAAAGGGGGCAATTAATCCTTGAGGGCAGAGATGCTGGGGGCTATCTCCGGGGTGTCCTTCAGGGGATTGACACAGCTCAGTGGGGACGACAGTGGTATGGTTAGGGGGGATGTGTCCATTCTAACCTTAAATGTCAAGGGCCTCAATAACCCGGTTAAACGTAGAGCAGTGCTTTCCTTCTTAGAGCGGGTGGAGGCGGACATCTGCCTCCTGCAGGAGACGCATTTATTGACTAAGGACTGCCGTCGCTTGCGATCCAGGGCATTCCCGCAACAATACTTTTCCTGTGCTGGGGACAAGAGAGCTGGAGTGGCCCTCTTGATTTCGCAAAGATGTAAGGGGGTGGTGAAGAAAAAGGTCGCTGAAATAAGGGGTAGATTGCTGGCCTATACGATTCAATTTGGGTCACAGACGATGGTAGTGGGATCCCTGTACGCACCTAACTCGGGGCAGTAGGAGTTTTTAAAAGTAGCTTTGTCGGACGCTGTGGCACCCCAGAATAATATGATTCTTATTGGGGGCGACCTGAACTTGGTTATGGAGGCACATAGGGACAGGTCACATACATCATACTGGCACAAGGGGGAACTTTCTGGGGAGGGTAAGCAGTGGCTCGCGGAACTGGGGTTTTTAGATCTCTGGAGGGAAGCGCACCCACACGCAACTCAGTATACGTTTTTCTCTAATGCTCATAAGTCATATGCTCGCCTCGACCACTTGCTGGGCACCAGAGATATCCAGGGGAGGGTGGTCGGGATAGAGATTGAACCGATGGCTCTTTCAGATCATGATGCAGTGGTCGCCCAACTTGCGTTGCCGACAGGCCCTCGGCGACAGGGGTGCTGGAGACTTAGGGAGGCGTTGCTTTATAAGGACCAGGTGATACAGCAGCTCACTAGGTGTGCTCAAGACTACCTCGCACACAATGATACGCCCGATACCCACATCACTACACTTTGGGAAGCAATGAAGGTGGTGCTCCGGGGGGAGATTATAGCGATCGCGGCGGCGGAAAACAGGGAGCGCAGGGAGACGCGGAAGGCCCTGGCCGATCGGGTGCAGGAGCTGGAGAGAGTCCATGGTAGGACGGGAGCGCCGAGGGTCTGGCGCCAACTTAAGGCAGCTAGGGCACAGCTCGCCGGCATTGATTTGATAGGGCAGAATATGCTGCAGTACGCTTAAAACATGCTTACTATGTGGGGGGCGACCGCACGGGGTGCCTGTTGGCTAATAGACTTCGAGCCCGTAAGCAACGGTCGAGGGTTTCCTCCCTGGCAGTGATGCTCAGCGAGAAGTCACGGATGACCAGGGTATTGCGGACACGTTCGTACAGTTTTATGAGGAGTTGTACGCGGCTGAGCCGGTCCCAGAGGCAGATATACTGGATTATCTCCAGTCGGTCTCTATGTCGGCTTTAACTCCCGATCAAGCGGCAACGCTAGAGGCCCCCATTGGTGTGGAGGAGGTCATTGTGGCGATCTCGTGCCTCAAGCTGCTTAAATCCCAGGACCAGACGGGTTTCCAGCCCTCTTTTATAAGAAATTTTGTCATATAATTGCCCCTCTCCTGACTAAACTCTTCAATTCCTTTGGGGGGGAGACACCTATTCCCGCCTCGATGCTGGCTGCAGCTATAGTGGTGCTCCCCAAGCCTGGTAAGGATGGCCAGAGATGCGGATCGTACCGCCCCATATCTTTATTAAATGTCGACTTCAAATTGTTCACCGGAATTTTGGCCACCCGCCTCGGCCCTAATATGCTGTCCTTGATCGAACCGGACCAGGCAGGCTTCATCCAGACGTGTCAGTGTGCGGACAACACGAAAAGAGTACTTCATTTGATTGACAAAGCCCACTGTACGGGGATGGATGCCCTGCTCCTGACGGTGGATGCCGAAAAGGCGTTCGATCGTGTCAATTGGGGGTTCTTAGGCCATACACTACGTACGGTTGGCATGGGAGAGCGCTTCAGAGGATGGGTGAGTTGCTGCTATAGGGCTCCCACTGCAACCATTCGGGTGAATGGAGTTACATCCAGGGCTTTTCCAATACAGAGGGGCACCAGGCAGGGGTGTCCTCTGTCCCCCTTGCTCTTTGCCTTATACATCGAGCCCTTGGTGCAGCGAGTGAGGGAAAACCCGCGGATTACAGGGATTCCGTTTGGAGGGGAGTCACACCCAATTAGCCTGTACGCGGACGTTGTGATAGCGGCGCTGAAAGACCCTGATGACTCATTACCCGCTTTTTTGGATGAATTGCTGGAGTTCGGGCGCGTGTCGGGCTATCGAGTGAATGTGGATAAGTCACTGATATTACACTTAAATCCCGGCCTGGATCCCCGGGGAAGGGGGGTTTCGGCCCTACAGGGAATTCAATTGAAGGATTCCATCCCCTACCTGGGACTGGAACTAGCTGCTTCGGTGCAGCGCACGGCTCAATTGAACTACGGGAGGTTGGCATGCCAGGCAAAACGGGATTTGGGAGCGTGGAGTAAACTCCGGCTCTCATTACTGGGACGGGTGGCGGCGGTCAATATGTCCCTATTGCAGAAAGCTCTATACTTATTCCAGACCCTACCGGTGCTGCCACCCGCGGGATCCCTGGTAGCGTTACAGAGGGATTTCAACCACTTTGTGTGGGCAGGGGCGCGCCCCCGGATGAGTAAAGCATTGGGCTACATGAGGCCAGATGAGGGTGGACTGGGGATTCCTGACTTACTTAGTTACCACCGGGCGGCGCAGCTGCGGTACCTGGTGGAATGGGCACGGCCTGAGTCAGAAAAGAGGTGGCTCTTTCAGGACAGGGCGATCGCGCAGATACCACTCTGGAAGGTTCCCTTCCTGAAAAAAGCTCAACGCCCACAGGGATTGATGAGATCACCAGTCACCAAGTCGGTATTGACTGCATGGGATGCGGTGGTGACGAAGAGGAAGTTGTCCACCTTCCCTTCCCCACTCACTCTGCTATTTGGAAACAGTGAGTTCACCCCTGGGATGCCCGAGGCGGCCTTTGCGGCGTGGAAGGCTACCCCTTGCCGCTCTGTGGGTCACCTCTTCGATCTAGAGGGTATTATCCAGTTTCCCCAACTGAAATCGGATTATGGGATTCCTGAGGTCGAACGTATGAGATACCTACAGTTGCGTCACTGGGTGCTCCAAGATGAGGTCCGGATGCAGGGGGGCCGGAAATTGACGGCATACGAAAAATGGCTTATCACTAAAACCTCAGACAAAAGCCTCATAACAGATATGTATAATATGATTAGACAGGGTCCCACGGTGCAAGCAACACCTAGTCAGAGGAGATGGGAGAAAGAAATAGGGGGGGCACTCACACGTAAGGACTGGGAGGGGATCTATTACAGGGCAAAACACATAGCTCGAAATGTCGCCAGTGTGGAATCCGCTATGAAGATAGCAACGTACTGGTATCTTACGCAGGCGAGGTTGAATAGGGGTAATCCACAGAGGAGTCCTACTTGCTGGAGGGGGTGCGATCAAGAGGGCACCCTGCTGCATACACTATGGGAATGTCGGCTCCTAGGAGACTACTGGACTAAGATACTGGACACGGTGGACGCACTTTTTAGCACACAGATACCGAGGCTTCCGGTGTACGTGGTTCTAGGGTTACCTAATCCTATTACGTATCCTCTTAAAAGCCTGCGCGGACGCCAGATGGGGATAGCAATAGGGGTGGCATTACAAAATATACTGTCGCATTGGGGTACAACCACACAACCTAACTATACGGGATGGCTGCATAGAATGTGGTTTGTTCTAGGGATGGAAAGAATCTCAGCCACCCTCCATGGTACGTCTGATTCGTTTGCAACAATATGGCAGCCATTTATATCGCTACTTTCCTCCGAGTTTAATGAGCTCACACAGCCTAAATATCTGCGAGTGCTTCGTCTCCCTAGTTTGTGGCCCGAACAAACCCAAAGGCCCGATACGTAGACCCTGCGATAGAAAGGAGTGAGCGGATATGGAGTGGTAGGATCAGGGAGAGTGCCGGCACGGGGTGGGGGGAGAGAGGGACGTTAGTCATGTGTTTTTGGTTTTGTAATTATTTTGCACTCCAGCAAAGCGACAAGGATAAGAGTGGCCGTATGGGCCCAGGACTTTGATGGACACCCAGACCAATGCGAACGCTTTGATGTACAACTGGGGGTACCCACGATGTTGTTGGAATAGGTAGCCTACTTATGGAATGGGGTCCAGGGTTTTGTGTCCTGTTGTATGTTGGGGCTTTGTTTGCAAACATCAAAATTAATAAAAACCTTTTAAATAAAGTGAGAGTGATTTTTAAAACTAGGGCCCACTACCCATGCACTCTGCACTGTCTACTGGCAACTTTCAAACATATCACTGGTGCGGCTAAAACACACTTAAAGAGGAGGAAGCAGCTAAAATCATCAATTCGAGCCCATGGCATTATGGGCATGCAAATGAACCCCGGAACGGCTTTCTCGACATTGCAGTTACGGACTAGTAAGAAATGAAGCTGTTATGTAGTGAAACAGAATTACTCACCTGAAGCAACACACATTTTGTGCAGAGACAAAAAATTACACAAAATTAAAATGTTTAATTAACAAAATACCTACATTTAAAACAGCTCCCAAGTATGAAACAATTTCTAGCATTTTCGATAAGAATTTTCATTTCCATTAAGGACACTGAGGTGAGGATTATGCTCCTCTTTCTTTACTTTACTTTTTTGACAGCAGTCAATCAGAAACGTTAAATTGAAAAGACTACGCTTCTCACGAACATATCATAGTCACATGAACCAATCATAGAGTACTCAGCCGTATATATAACATCAAACCGCTATTTTATGTCCTCTTTCTTTGCCCAAAAACTGGGAATTAACTGTTCATAACTCAGGAATCCTTAAACCATAGGATATCAGTCATCTCAAAGAAACCACAGGACTCAACTGGAGTCCAACTCAGAGATCCTTGTCTCAGGGCATCAAAGACTTTGTTGTAAGGTGAAAACATCCGCAGAAGCCATTCACCGTTGAAGTAGAACTTCCAACACATCCAGAATTCATCTTCTTCTGATTGGTTCCAATGAGGAAAGAAACATCTGAAGCCGTAATCACTGGCCATCATAAAGGAAAAACTCCATAACATAGTACAGGGTGGGAACTCATAACATCATCAGTTATTATATCTAAATAGTATAAATACATATACATATTTTTAAAATATAATCTTAATTTCAGAGCCCCCCTGGTAACAAACATTTTTAGAGCGAGAGTTAAGGAGGGACCCATAGAGACTTGGAGGGATTCTATAATAGTCCCTATTTTCAAGAAAGGAGACAGAAACTCCCTCTCAAATTATAGACCCATTTGACTGTTAGACGCCTCAGCAAAAATATTTGGCAGGGTAATCCTAGCTAAATTAGAGGACTGGGCGCCAGAGCTTCTTCACCAAAGTCCAATATGGGTTACGCCCGGGCTTGGGCATGACCGAGCAGGCCCTATACCTATCTGTGATCCTAGGTAAATTTGTCAAACATATGGCTTTTATGGACCTGTCCTGTGCCTCTGACTTAGTGGATAGAGACATTCTTTGAGACATCATGAGCCAGGCAGGGGTTGACCCCGCATTATTGTACACTATAAAAAGTTTACATCAAGATACCCACATGGGGGTCCGTTATACCCAACAAGGTGGTTACACGCCTCCCCATCCAAGTTAATTGAGGCGTAAGACAAGGCTGTACAAGGCTGTAATTTAGCCCCTTTTTAGGTCTCGCCTACGCAGCGCGCATGCGCTGCTTAGGAAAAAAGACCTTTTGCAATCGATTCGGCTTTTCAGCCAAAAACGTGCACGCGTTCCATTGCCTTCAATGGCAACGCGTGCACGTTTGGCGATTCACTTGCGGGAGCGAGCAGCTGGCGCCATATGGTAGCAATTATCGCTCCTGGCGCTGCTCGCTCCCGCAAGGGAATCGCGCAGGCCCCCTCCTCTCCCCCATCCCCCTGCTGCCGTGAGAGGCGCGCGCGCTTGTTTTTTACTTTCAGCGCGAGGCGCCCGCGCTTGTTTGAGGTGGCCTGAAGAGCTGTACGAGGATCAAACTCTGCAAAGTGTATGAGAGTGGGAATATTGTAGCCACAGAATATACTTTCAGGCTAGAGTTCAGCTCTAGCAGCATGCTTATGTCTTCGGGTGCTGTTCTGAAAGAAGAGGCGGTCTCGTGCACAGTGTGGCGAGACACCGCAACGAAGAGATGTTATCGAGGGCATCACGTTCGCAAAGCATTGCTTCCCCAACCTTGTTTACTTAAACAGAAAACATGTTGATACGTTGCGGCCTCATTAAGTGAGATTAATCTTTTCAATGCAACAGGGAGGCCGCTCATAGGACCAGTTGCGTGCATCTCCTGCTGTATTGTATTTGCATTAATATAGCGCTTCATATCTGTGAGGAAATGCCTAGGAGCATTAGTGCACGCGTAGGGAGTGTTTGGTGGCTTGAGTGTGGCATGCAGCTTTGCGCGCTCTGCAACATCCATCTTGGCAGTGACCAGTGACACAGAGCCAGAGGGGGCAGTGGGGGCGCATTCCAGCAGCACCATAATGGTGCCCGTTTATCAGCGCTGTATGCCGGACTGCGGGAAGAAGACCAAAAATAACTGCAGAGCCGGCGCACAGCCCTTCATTTATGCCTTGTCATTCAGCACGCCAGTCCACGACAGGCCCCCGCTGCAGCTGTACTTGCCTGGCGCGTCAGCCGGCAGTGAGACTGCCAGGTGCCTCGACTCCGCTGTCACTGCGCAGGCGCTTCATCCAGCCGCACTTCATAATCTCCTGGGTGCAGTTGATGGGGCTTCCTGTGGCTGGTGTGCGCACAGCACTGCCCTGGGCGCGCGAACCTCCACCCTGAGTAACGCCCATTCTGAATACTGGAACACTGAGCCTAACTTCCATCCTCTAAACCTGACCGTCTCCCTAAAATGTTACACTAGCCTTTACTCACACTATCAGGCTGACCATGAACCCTGCTCTCTAATCCTAGCAGTGACCCCGTTGCTTGCCCCGTGCTGTGGAGTGCCCGATCCCTGAGACTAACCCATGTACTGCCGTCATCTCATTCCTTTACACTAATCCTTTACATTCCCCTAACACACACCCTTCTACTTATTGTGAACTCTGTGTTTTGCCCTTTAGATTTGATCTAAACTCCCTTCTTTTTTTCTCTGTTTTAAACTAATTGCTTTAATTCTTTGGGATTTTTCAAACTTTACACCACAGAGGGGGTTCTTGTAGATACTCGGCATATGTACAGTGGCAGGTGGGTCGGAAGATAAGATAACATGGGAACCTTGTCCATTTCTTAGGCATCCCAGAAACTGCTTTTATAAAGCAGGATAGAATATTGCTCAAGATTAACCCAAATAAAATGTAGGAGGTTGTCTATCTCATGCCACAGCAGTTACCAAATTTATCAAAAGGGCTGCGTGTTGACTTGGGCTGGCATGGGGGCGTTGCAGCCCAAATTAGTGTGAATGGAGGTACGAGAGACAAACCCTGTAGTTTGGTGTTGCAAAGCTATTTTGCCATGAACCGTCTCAGTGTGGGTCAGTACTGTGTTTGAGCTTGTGAAATATTTAGACTTTGCTCAGAATATAGTCTTTTTGGGGAAACAGAGGAAAGAGAGACACTTTCTCGCAGTCATGGTGTGAGGTAGCACCACCCCGCACCAAGTTTTAGGAAGGGCAGATGGCTTAGAGAATCTCTAGGACAACCTTAGTAAGAGGCTTTAGTGGCCTCTGCTAGGGAAGGCAGGTACTGGAGAATCTCTCACAGCTGCGGTGCAGAGCCAGTGATTGTCTCATCATTAGGGTAAAGGGAAGACCAGAAATCTTACTTGCTGCACTGGTAGAAACACACTTCTTAGGGCCTTTCTTGACACACTGGGACACTGTACGAGCAATGGAACACGTAGCAGACAGACACCAGAAATTAGTGGAGAATTGCTTTGTGCCCTGCACAAGATGTAGTGAGTAAATTAGTTTTTCTCCCCTGATTCTTTTATTAAAAAATGAAGCCATGAGGCTCCTGGGGCCGGATCAGGCAAATCCACATGCAAGCCCACCAGCGTGAGACAACTTTACACTAGTACATGACAATTCCGCAAGTCTTGAAGAGATATTTGTACCGACCAATCAGTGCAAAACGTCACCTTTGCACTGGTTGTCAAGCCAACGTCACAGCAGAATATACCAGCACTGTTGCAAAATTGCCTGTAACCACAATAAATTGAACAGCCAGTGTAATTTATGTGATCTAGATGAAAGGCTGTGTGCTTGATAACGTTCTTTATCGTGTATCTGTTTAGCCTCTAACTTACCCTGATTAACCTGAGAATACAGGACGACGAAGTGGAAATTCCAAGTATGGTGCGATGAAGGATCAATAGGGAGGAAATATTACTAAATGGGCACGTTGCAGTGGTATATAACTGCTAAAGCCCGCTGCAAAACATCGTGATAGCAGAACACAAAAAACTCAAGAATGAAGTAAAAAGTGATCCCTGTTCCAATATGCTGTACGGCCATAACAAATGGTAGAATGGGACTATACAAATGCTCATCACAACACGTGCCATGTGTAAGGACTGTTATTGTGTTGCTTTGCCTTGTAATTCAGTGGGAGAAAAATAACCTTGCTAGACCCAGCAGGCATCGCTTCCTGCAATTTACACAAATGCATGCAGGTGTAAAGCACACTTTAAGCCCTTGGGTAACTTCTGATGCTAAACAGCAGATGCTTATTGTTACCAAACACAGTGGTACTCATTTTATCAACATCAGAAGAATAAAAGGCTGAGTGCTCCCGCTGGCATTCGAAGCAGTGACCATAAAGTCAAACACAGGTTCATGGAGTGGACAAATTAGTTCACTGAGCCACCAGACCTGGTCTGACACACTAGCTCGGGTCTTGGGATCTAGCCAGCGAGCATCTTCACGGAAAGCAGCGACTCCAAAACCTAGGACTTGCATCGTCTTGCAAAGCACTTTACTGTGGACTCGCTCAAAGCACGCTAGATTCTGCAGGATGAATGAGTAAGGTAGACTTGTGAAGTGAAAAGCTGCAAACTGAATTGCTTCTGGGGGCAACAGAATGGTTCAGTTGTTTTGCCTATTGCATTTAATACTGACCTATAGCTTGGCCGAAAATTCATCTCAGCTACGATATGATAGGCCCAGAGGTGCACAATTCTACTCGAGGTGCCACGATTGGAACCTAGGGCCAGATGTATTATTACACTGGTCACAGACACTGGTGACAATTAGCAGTCTAAGCGCCACTAGGCCTGTTCATAATATTCCAAATCACAGCAGGTTGAAATTTGACCTACCACATTAATATTCAAGATGCATGTTTGCAAATTGTGATTCATTCTGATTAGACGCAATCACAGGGGTGGTGGCCTGTAAGAGTCTGCAGACCACCATTTAAATAAGGAAGGGGTTTAAAGAGGACCCCTTCCCTTTGGAAATTAGTTTTTACTCCAACTTCTGGGTCGATAACATTTCAGTGGTTTGCTCCTGGAATTACGGTTGAAAACAATTGATTCACTGCATACGGATTCAGAATTTGGAATCTTTGTCCACAACATACCCCTTCCAAATTTCAAATCCGTATCCATTCCCAGTCTTATTTTAGGAGCCCAGTGACATTTTACAGACTCCTAAAATTGGATTTGTAGATTGCAAAACCATTTTTTGCATTCGCAAGCTCCAATTTGGAGTCTTTTCAACTGAAAAAATGGTTGATACATCTGTCGCCTAGTTCTCCTGGTTGTAAGGTCAGCCACAGATAGGATAAACCTCACCGTATAGAATGTCTTCTTGCAGATTTTTACACTGTATATACAAGTAACAATGAACCACAGAGCTTTACAAAGACTATTACTGCTGTTTATTTTTCAAAGTACGTTGAAGCTTCAGAAGAACAACGAATTGTACCACAAGTTATGCAAAACTCATATGGACACAAACTCTGCAACCAACTCTCAAAGAAGCCTGCTGTTATCAACTGACCTTCCACTTGTTAGACGCATGTGACCGTCATCTTTTTATCCTACTGTTTAAGTTTACAACCTGGCAAGGACAACTCAGCCTTCTATCCTTACAAGGCTGGTAATTTGAGTACCATTAAACTGGGTAATAGCAACACGTTCTGTGTACAGTGCTTTGAGATGACAAAAATTGATGTGTGAAGCACTATATAAAAAAGTTAATTCCTGATTGTGGTGACGTCATAACCATTGAAGAACATTGCAATGAGACAGTTCACAAAGCCGACCAGAACACAATAAAGATAATGCTTCCGCTGTTGACCACGAAGTAATATCACTGTACGAGCATCATCCTGCCAAGAAGGCCACAACTGATAGTTTAGTGTAGTGTCCATAGCTTAGGCAGGAACGGAGTTCTCGTCTCAGAACTTCCCATGGTGCTTGCTCTCTACAATAGACATTTTAGTTGATGGGTCCATGCAATTGGGGACACCATATTCTATTCCTGTGTTTCTTCTACAAATCACTGTAATATACAGGTTTAATCCCAATTGGTGTTAGATCTCCCGCAGCAGCCTGTGTGTGGGGATGTACTCAACAGTCCGGGATGCGTGCGCCTCTTCCGTGTTCAGGACACAGGACCCATTCACACAGGAGGCCCTCTCTCCCTTTTATTTCAATGCAGCCGGCTGTCCGGCCTGCTCAGTACCGTGGGCGTTGGCCCCAGTCTGAATCCAGTTCAAGTCTTAACTTCAGACATCCTACCTTGTCCAGGACATAACTGCTTCTGGATTAATTTAGTACACTGGTGCCTCCGGGCGAGGGGACCCAGATGGGGTCGGTATCCTAGAGCGTATTTGCCCTGGCCCCCGTTTGGACGCCCACCCCGCAACTGTGGAATCGCTGCCATTGCTGAGTGGCAACACAGGAAACAAAAATCCAACTCCCTCCACACCCCCAACACTCATTTCTTAAGACACTACGGAACACCTCTCTAAATGTCGGAAAGCTGGACTGACTACATTCCAGGCCTGCACGGTGCGCTTGGAATCCGTCAGTACGTGGGGTGCTTTCGCAACGAATATAGGGGGACATTAGCAACAACTTGCGATAATTATCGCAAACCGCGCGTAGCGTGTTTTTTTTTATCGCCGCGTATCGCTGGATTTTATCGCGGAGATAACATGCTATTAGCAACGTTTATCTCCAATGCGATAAAATATCCAGCGATAGCGGCGAAATGCGTGAATATCGCTGGAAATCCAGAGATATTCACGCATTAACGCCATGGGGGACTTAGCCTGACAATCCACCTCCCATACAACAAACAGGTAAGTCATGTTTTTAGCAGGTGTTAAATTCTAGCGATATTCGCGCTTAGCGCAAATTTTTTTATCGCTTCGCCTGCGTTGCTAATAGGGGGAATTTGTGTTAGCGACTGTTTTCAGTCGCTTTTAGTTGGGAACGCCTACCTTGCATGTCATTAGCAATAATTATCGCTGGCATGCAAGGCGATGTGAAAACGGGCCGCTATCGCAAGAAAACTGTCGCTAACGCCTGTTAGCGACAGCTTGCTAATAGGGCGATAAAAAAATCGCCGCTTTTGCGGCAAAAAGTGCAGCTAAAGCGGCGATAAAGCCCTTGCTAATATGCCCCATACTTCTTTTGGTAACTCCCGTGAGAGCCGGAGTTCCCCTGGTCGGAAAAGCCGCATTGGTGTTATTCTCCCCTTCTGGCTACATACAATATGCCCTGGGGTGAAGAAAGACACGGCTTTGTCTTTAGATTCATTACGGCAGCGCCAACCTGACGATCGAAACAACAGATGTTGTGTGCATACCGAGGCAGTGTTTGCTGTTCATTACGATTGTAATCTGGGACTTCTCTTGCACCACATGTCTATCGTCATGTGATCTCGTTGTGTCTTTCTGACACACATTCTACACCTCACAGAACATCACCAACAGTGCCCACTTTGAAGAACAAGCATTGGCATAGCCAATAGGTCTCGCCTTTGGGACCTTATAAGTGTTTAGTTATGCAGCACAATATCCTTGGTGCAACAACATCAACTGTTGCATGGCTAAACACTTATAAGGTTCTAAAGGCGAGACCTATTGGCTATGCCAATGCTTGTTTATTTTTAGCCTATATAATTGCTTTGGAGACCTTTTTAACATTTTACATCTTGCACCTGTGACGTCCCTAGAATAGGTTCCGACCTTGTCCCTGTATTATTGTATTGTGGATGACGTGTTTTTTTTTTGTGCGGACAGCAAACGGGCTACAATCACTTATAAGCGGTTTTAACTATTTTATGCAAAAGCTGAAGCTCAAGGTAAACCATAAGAAATCCTGTGTCATCCCTTGAGGCCCCAAGAATACCTGATCGAAGAAATTCTTTATTGGGGGACTCAAAATTTTAAAGACAAAAGATTCTAATTACTTAGGCTTCATGTTTAACGAAAATATGCACTGGGAAAGATTATTAGTCCGGACAGGGGATGGAGGCTTCTTGCGAATCAATCGTCAGATTCGCCAGGAAGTTAGGACATAAGCCAGTAGTGGAAATGATTACGCTGTATAATAGTAAGGCTCTTAGAGTGGGCATATATGGAGCGGGAATTTGGGGGCATATAACAGCCAAGGCAATACAGGGGGCAGGAAATACATTCTTAAATAGGTTACTAGGGACTCCAAAAGCCACCCCAAGCTTTATTACTCATAATGAACTCGGGGTAGGTTTCTTGGAAGACAAGGTAGGGCTGGCCCCATCCAACTTTGGATCAAAATCTGGAAAGCCCAAGAATTGGGCTTTACCCGAAGTAGAGTTATAAATCGTCTCATGCAGAGCAATATGTTAGCCATTCCCTGGCTCAAGTACATTAAAAATACCTTGTGCAACTTGGGATTGACTGACTATTTTGATGACCCGGCTAAGATACCTCCCCCCCCTTTCTAAGAACCTGGTAAAGGATAAGTTTATTGCATATAAAGAGGAAGCCAGGTTTGTGAAAGTATTGGATTCAGTAATGGTCCAATTATATGTGCCCCTGTCCACCACTAAAGGTATGGAGCCTTAACTGACATGGGCAAAGGCCCCGGAGCTTAGATTTTATCTCACACGGCTGTGAGGGAATAAAATTCTAGTGCTAACATTTTAGTGGCATTTTCTGTCTCAGGGACTTGGTTCCCACTGTTACCATGTTGCCCTTGTGATGGGAGGTCGCATCAGTCAACTAAGTACTTTATGCTTTTTTGCACTTTATCTGCTTCTTTTAGACCATGGTTTCTTTGTTCTATCCTCAATGTAGAACCCTTTCATAATAACCAGGAGGGTGTGCTTTTTCTCCAGCATCTTGATTCTCCTCTGATTTGTTGCTCAGTTCTGAATTTTAAAACACAAGCACTGAAACTGAGAGTTTTAAAGCTCAATTTTAAAATGGACTTTTTTCTCCGACTGTGTATGATATTTTACTTGTGCATATTTTTTTTAACAAGGCGGTATCGTTTTTACAGTATTCATTGCTTGATTGCCTCATGGAGGTACTGTAATAAGATGTTTTTAATCTATTTTACCGTGATTTTATTGTGCTTTTATGGTTGGTTGACCGAATAAAGTTGTTGAATGGTCAAGCATATACATACTGATTCAAGGGTGGGATAATCCTTGCCTCCGTGTCCTTAATAGAATTGAAAATTCTTATTGTGAATGCTAGAAATGTTTTATTCTATGCCAAGACCGGAGGCTCCAATTACACTTGTTCAAAGCTATGCCACCACCACCGAAGCAACATCCACAATATGTTTATAATAAAAAAAGACTTGAAAGTGGATTCGGATGACCAGTCCGCTGCTTTTAGTATATTGTCAAGCTGTGTCCCCAATATAAAAGATTTCGAGGCCATGGCACCCCTAGCCGAATGGGCACCAAAAATGGAAGTATCAATCCTTGCCTCTGATAAAGCCAACACTTCCACCTGGCTAAGGTGGCAGCCGCTACAGGTTTAAAGGGTTTCTGTAACCCAATTAATTGTACTATGCATAATTTACTATTACCAGGGAACGCTGGGTAAGGAACCAACCTGGAATTGGACTTCGACCTCCTGGTGATAGTGAATGACACTCCCTCCGGAGAGAATACTGTACCTGAGAGATCCAAGGCTCGTACATCAGAGACCTTTTTGCAGGATATTAAACGCAAAAGCATTGTCAATTTGGCTCACAATTGTTTGTGTGATAAATATTTATTATCCTGATGATTCTCCAAGAACTTAAGGACAATATTAATGGCCCATGTTAATGTCCCACAAAACTGAATATCTCAGTTGAAAGGGGTTGGACATCCAAATACCCCGCATGAGCTTACACACCACCGGATACTCACCAATGGGCTTACCTTCCACCTGAAGATGCCCTGCTGAAATCGCAGATCTAAAATTTTTAACTGACCTGTAAGCCATACCTGCAGATGCCAGAAAAGATAGGAAGTTTATAATTAAACATGAGTGAGCTCCAATGGGATCTGCACTCCGTTCATGGCACAAACCTCAACATCGCCTCCAGTCTGAGGCTCGGTGTTTATGTGTTCTAGTGGACCATGCTTGTCTGATGAAGGGCGCAGCATCCTGCGAAACACCTGGCAAACTCAATCTCTTCTAGAAACCCCCATGCCAATAGTGAGAGTTGTCCTGAGAGGATCAGAGATTGAGGATGTCCCGCTGGATCCTGAAACAGGTTCCATCAGAACGGGATTAGCACTGGACAAGCATAAATTACCTTGAGGAGTTTTGGAAACCATGCTTGCACTTTCCAAAATGGAGTTACTAGAACTATCTCCACCTTCTGATGCCTCACCTGGAAAAGAACACTGGGAATCACCATAAATTGAGGAAATGCATAGCTCAGGAAGGGAGAACAATCCTGGAGGAAAGATTCCATCGCTTGAGCCTCCGGGTCCTGACGCCAGCTGAAAAACGTTGGGATCTGTCGGTTGAGGGGAGAGATGAACAGATCCACCGTGCAGGGACCGCACAGGCCATGAACTGCATTGAATATCTTCGGTTGACGCCTTCAATCACTGTAATCCCAGAGGTGGCGGGAATGCCAATCCGCAATGGTATTGCATTGATCCGGAAGATTCTCTGCCACCACCGAAATCCGATGCAGAAGGCAAAAGTGCCAAAAGTCGCTGGCTATCTCCTCGAGGAGGTGTGACTTGGTTTCGCACAACTTTTTGACAAACTGAACTGCAGATTCGTTGTACATCCGAAGAAGGATGCAACAGTCTGTCTTCCCCTGGGGAAAGACTCCTTAGTGCAAAGAACCCACTTGGAGTTACAGATATTGGATGTGTAGCGAGAGTTCCGACTCCAACCACCGGCCTCCCGTTGAGATCTGACCGCACCTCGCACCTAGCTCCACAGGCTGGCATCTGATTTGAAAATCATCTCCAGAGCAGAGGCAAAGATCACTCTGCCATTCCAGGCTTCCATGTGATCTAACAACAAAAACATTTCCGTCATGGTCTCCTTGACATGCTGACCTGGTCTGAATATTTTAGGCCTTCTGGAGGTGTTGGATTTTGAGCCATTGAGCTCTACAATGAAGAGGTCCTGGGAAAATGGCCAGAATTGAAGAGGAAAGAAGCCCCACGATCCAGGCGAATAATCTCAATGATATTGCCTGTCTGCACAAGGCAGACCGCAACTTCTTCTAGATATTCTGAACCTTCTGGGGGAAGGACGGACTGAGCTAAGACTGAGTCTATCTGAAACCTCAGGAACTGTAAGCATTGTACTGGGAGAAGAACAGACTTCTGGGCATTGATAATAAAACCTAGTTCTTGAAGAAGACGGATTGTCTATTCTAGGTGTGTTAGGACAGTCTGAGGTCTCTGCGCCATAAGAATAATGTTCTCTATGTAGACAATCAAGCGCACTCCCTTCGCCCAAAGGATTTCCATCACCGGCCTCATTATCATTGTGAAGCACCAAGGTGCAGAGGAGTGGCCAAAAGGGAGAACTCATAACATTGTCCTAGCCACAGAAACTACAGAAGATTGTAATTGTAATTGTAAATCGAATTTATAAAGCGCAGCTACTGCCCGAAGGCGTCTTGGCTCTATCGAGACTGAAGACAGAAGGGACACTAGTACTGGGACCAGGCAAAAGAATAAATTATTTATTTCATGCAGTCTGTGTAAATAGCCACGTTTTTAAGCTTTTCCTGAATCTCAGCAGGGATGAAGCTGTTTTTAAGGTAATAGGTAATTCGTTCCAAAGCAGCACTGTTGACCTGAAGAGGCTCCTGCCTCCCCAGGTAGCCTTCTTGAAAGGAGTAACTAACATATTCTTGGCCAATCCTGACCGTAGGGTTCTGTTAGGGACATACCACTTTAGTTTGTTCCTAAACTGTACTGGTCCCTGACCGTGCAGAGATTTAAAAGCCAGACAGAGGGCTTTAAACTTACATCTCTGTCTAACCGGCAGCCAGTGCAGCTTTTTTATAGCTTCTCTTGCTGAAACATTTTTTGGGATTTTAAAGATGAGACGAGCTGCCGCATTTTGTACGATCTGGAGCCTGTTGACCAGACCTGAGTTGAGGGTAAGATAAAGGCTATTGCAATCGTCTATACGTGAGAGGACCATTGCCAGGGTTACCGTTTTCAGGAGTTCCCCTGGTATGTATTTCTTAATTTTATTGATTAGTTTTATGGAACAAAAGGAAACAGAAGTGATTTTGCTAATTTGTTCTTTGAATTTAAGTTCCTTGTCTATGGTGATGCCCAGATCCTTTATTTTGGTAGAAGGTGTGGACAATGCATCCAGTACTGGTGGATGGATGGATGGGAGTATATGGGAATGGTCAAATAATCCTTCATTTAAGCCCAAACACACTATCCAGTCCCCTTCTTGAAGGATGTACCCTAGAAGATGAATGCCTTCCATCTTGAAATGCCGGTATAATATTCCTGGCATTGAAATCTTTCAGATTTAGAACTAGCTGCGACCTCCCCCTTTCTTCTCCACAAGGAAGATGGAGCTGAGAAAACCATGAGGGTGAGGAGTTGTCAAACCCATAGCCCCCTTCTTTAGGAAAAGACATCTCTTTGGGCGGAGAGCTCTGAATAAGGGTGTTGTACAACTGCACCCGGTACCCTTGTATTGACTCTATGTCCCAGGAGGCAACCTTTGCCAGTTGTGCAGAAAAAGACTGGTTGTGCCTCCTAAAGAAACCTCTGAGAGAGGACTAAGTCTCACCTGTAGCTCCAGATTCTGGGGAGGATCCTTGTGCCCCTCTGTACCGCCCTCTCCTGAAGCGGTTCCGCTACAGGCACGTGATGGGTAGAAGGTGGAGTTGTAGGTGGCTTCTTGCCCACCACCCCTGCCTTGTGGGTAGTAATGATGATGTGGGCCTTGGTATTAACCTCGGCTGGATGCAAACACTCTGAAACATCTGGCCCTGCCAAAAAGGAATTGGTGAAAAATGTTCTTGAGGGACCCCTGGGATTTGTCGAGTGTACTATATGTCGCTACGCATTCGGTCATTTCCTTAAGAAAAGGTGCCCTAAATAGGAGATCCTGGGCTATCCGAACCGTAACAGATGATGCCAGCTCATTTAATTTGGGGTCAATTCTCATGAGGATAGATCGTCTGCACTCTGCGCGAGTTGCCTAGCTGACACATGGCCCTTTGAGCCCATCCCACTAAGATATCAAGGTCGATGGGTTTCACTGAATCTTTGGCCTGGAAAACCAGCTCTATAATCTTGGTGAGGGGGCCAGTGACGTCTAATAATTTGTCCTGGCAATTGCACCAGGCTCTATTCAGTCCCTTCTTGGAATACTTTTTAAGGAATGTGATCATAGTTGGATCCAACTCCGGGGTTTCGTCACTTTGCTAGGGGGAAATCATACCTGGGACATTTAGAGCATAGTTTAGCCCTGACCTCCTTGTCAAATCCTTGGTGTATGTGGGGCTGTACATAATCAGCCACTTCTTGCAGAGGGAGCCAGCTGGTGGAGCCAGGGTGGATGTCACCTGGCTCAAAATCAAGCACCTTGGGGTGCTTCTGGGACTCACTGCGATGAGTTTTGCGCTTTCTTTCGCTGGGACCTGGCTCTTCTTCATGGTCAGAGCTACTGGAACTCGAAGAGTCTGCATCCCTAAATTCTTTGAGAGGAAGAAGTGGTGTTGACACGAGGAACTCTATAATTATGATCCCGCGCAAGGGAGTCCGCCAGCTTTTACTGATTTGGCTTTGATTTTGCCTTGTCTGTGGGACAGACAACCACCATCGCCATCCTTGCCATCCTGCATAACCTCACAGGTGCTGTGTAATGGGGCCCTAACTAAGGCCTTGTTCACAGACTGTTGAGCGCTAGAGTCCAGCGCTTCGGCCAAGTCCTGCTTCAGTGATCCTTCAGGGTCATCATAATATTGGTCCATCTCCACTTCAAATGGGTCATACAAGGCCATAATGCTGCAGAGCAGTCACCGGTTGCACCTCAGGAGAGAATGACCAACTACTGAAAAGTAGCTTCAAGGGGGAGTGCACAAGAATAGAACCCCAGGCAGGTACCAGATAATATATATGAAAAGTGGAGGGGGCAGCCTGCTGCACTCTTGGCGTGAGCCTACTGAAATTATTTGAAACCTTGGTTATTTGTATAATCAGGGTGTTTCCGGGGGAGAATCACAGGGCCAGAGGTACAGGCAGGAGTAAGCGCGCCGCTGGCGCGTTTGATCAAGCCGTGTCAATGAGCCGGCAAATATGGGGAGAAAAAAGCACCCATGCGCGCTAAGGCCGGTGAGAAAAATAAAAATAGAAATAAGGATTACGCGGCCAAGTTAGGCTCTCACGGCGTCGCTGCTGAGCCGGGAGGCCGGAGCGCTCTTAAAGTGCCAACAAGATCAGGCAAGCACTGAATAAGGCTAAGCAACACAGTTTGTTCAAAGCAATATTACGGTTGCGTGCACAGTCAAGAATTAGCCTTGCGCGGTGCCATGACATCAAAGAGGACATTCCTGTGTGCAGTAACCTGAGCAAAACACATTAATAAATGTTATAACTCAATAAAATAAGGAATCAGACACTTAACTGGCTGTACAGCAGCAAAGAAATAGGACATAAAATGGCGGTTTGATGTTATATAGGGCTGAGGGATCCATGATTGGTGCATGTGACTATGATATGTTCATGGGAAGTGTAGTCTTTTCAATGTAACGTTTCTTATTGGCTACTGTCAAAAAATAAAGTAAAGAAAGAGAAGCATAATCAGAGCCTCTGGTCCTGACATAGAATCTGAAACTGGATAGTTGGGTTGGAAAAGTCTTTTTTTCACTTTCCAAAACAAATTGCCAACACAGCTATTAATAATAGAGAGAAACCTGCACTTCATCGTAATAAAGCTCCCACTTTCTCATGGCACCGCTGCCCATCCCTCTTCATCTCATTATTGCTCCTCCATCTTCATGCACTGGTTCTCCCCTTTCCTCCACGTGCTACTGCTCACCTTCTTCATTGCATTGCACTACACCGCACTCCAATCTACCCTACTTCATGCCACTTCAATCTACCCCAAACTACACCATTCCAGTCTACCCCACCCATCCTACCCCAATCTACTCTACTCCAATCTACCTTTCCCAATCTACCCCACTCCAGTCTACACCCATCTACCCCACTCCTATCTACCCCACCCAACCTACCTCAGACTACCCCAATCCAATCTACCCCACTCCAGTATACCACAATCAACCCCACTTCAATGTACCCCACCCATCCTACTCGTCTTACCCAATTTGCCCCAAATACACCCCCCAGTCTATCCCACCCCAACCCACCTCAATCTGCCCACCCCAATCTACCCCACACCAATCTGCCCACCCCAATCTACTCTACCCCAATCTGCCCCAACCTACCACACCCAATCGACCCCACCCCAATATACCACACTCCAATCTACCCAACCCCAATCTACCCCAACCTACCTAATCCCAATCTACCCCAACATACCCCACTTCAGTGTACCGCAATCTACCGCGCCCCAATCCACCCCAATCTACCTCAGCCCAATCTACACCACTCCAATCTACCCCTATCTACCCCATTCCAAGCTACCCCACCCCATTCTACCCCACTCTAATCTACCCCACTTCAATCTACCCAACTCCAATCTACCCCAATCTACTCCACTCAAATCTACCTCACTCCAATTTATCCAAATCTACCCCACTCTAATCTACCTCAAACTACTCCATTCCAATCTGCCCCAATCTACCCCAATCTGCTCCAATCTATCCAATCTGCCCCAATCTACCCCACTCCAATCTACCACAATCGACCCCACTCCAATGTACCCCACCCATCCTACTCCAATCTATTCCAACACAATGTACCCCAATTTGCCCCAAATACATCACCCCAATCAATCCCTTCCCAATCTACCTCAATCCGCCCACCCCAATCTACCCCACATCAATCTGCCCACCCCAATCTACCCAATCCCAATCTGCCCCAATCTACCACACCCAATCTACCCCAGACTACCACACTCCAATATACCCAACCCCAATCTACCCCAACCTACCCCATTCCAATCTACTACAACCTACCCCACTCCAATCTACCTCAGCCGAATCTACACCACCCAAATCTACCACGCCAACCCTACCTCAATCTCCCCCACTCCAGTCTACCCCATATACCCTATTTCAATCTACCCCACTCCATTCTACCCCACTATAATCTACCCCACTTCAGTCTATCACAATCTACCCAAATCTACTCCACTGCAATCTACCCCACTCAAATTTAACCCAATCTGCCCACTCCAATCTACTCCACTTCAATCTACTTTACACAACCTACCCCAATCTACCCCACTCCAATTTACCCCACCCAATCTACCCCAATCTACACACTCCAATTTACCCCAACCTACCACACACCAATCCACCACACTCCAATCTACCTCAATATACCACACCCTACCCCACTACAATCTACCCCACTACAATCTACCCCAATATATCCCACTGCAAGCTGCCCCTACCTACCACCAATCCAACATCTCCAGTCTATCCAATCTACCTCATTCCAATCTACCTCAACCTACCCCACTCCAATCGACCCCACTCCAATCTACCTCACTCCTATCTACCCCACTCCAATCTACCCCACCCAACCTACCCCATTCTACCCCACTCCAATCTACCCCACCCTACCTACCCCATTCTATCTCACTCCAATCTAACCACCCCAATATACCCCAAGCCACTGTACCCCACCCCAATCTAGCACAACCTGCCCCAATGTACCCCACCCAATCTACCCCGAACAGTCCCAATCTACCCCTCCCCAATCTGCCCAACCCAATCTCCCCACCCAATCTACCCCACCCCAATCTACCCTAATCTACCTCACCCATATCTTCCCCATCACAATCTACCACAACCTACCCCACCACAATCTGCCCCAATCTACCCTCCCCAATGTCCCCAATCTAACCACCACAGTCTACCACACTCCAATCTACCCTACACCAATCTACCCCATCTCACCCCACCCCACTCCACTCACTTTTAGCCATGCGGAACAGTGAACACACTGGTGTTCAACATGGCTACAACACATTGCCAAAGCCAATAGCTCTTGCATAGGTGAGACCTATTTGCCCTGCCAATGCTAGTTATGACAGTGCAATGTCAAAAGCGCACACACTTACCTCGAAATTCTCGAAGTTAGGTGCTCATTACAAGTAAGTGCATCTGAGAATGCTGCAGGGCTATGGGCTGTTGAGGCATTCAGGGGCCTAGGTTGCCAGCAATAGGTGAGGGAGAGGGGGCGTTGCTGAGGAGTAGGGGAGGGGGGGGGTAGGCTGTGCAGATACCAGCTGCACCAGCAGCTCCACATTCAGTGTTTCTGGACCCAGAATTACTGGTTCTGGTGTCAGGGGTATAAAGCATCCCAATAGCCCCCCAACCCCTCAGGGGGGTCCCATTCTCCCCAAGGCCAATGAATACCTGTGAGATATGGGAAACACAGGGGCCCCTTTTCACATCTGCAGGCGGGCCCGTCATTTTACACTATGCCAAGGTCTGGTATTTGTGTATCAGGTAATTCCAGGCCCATAAACACTGTGCTAATCAGGATGTCCCTTTGGAGATGCAGCTTCTTGTCATTTTTAATGAGGGATTTAGTACTTTACCTGCAAACAGCATCCCATTGAAACAGTGGGTGCCTTTCCCTGTTTCTGAATTTCTAGGGAAGCATATTTACTTCAGATAGTGCACTGTCTTAAAAACAAAAGCCAGCTGGCTATTGGCCAGTTCACCAACTCAGGGTTTAGTCCTTGAGATTTTCAATTCAGAGGGTCTGCAAATCGAAGCATGGGTGTAAAGCTCGCCATCTCTTTAAGTTTGCCGCGTGATTTTCAAGCCTATTGTTCATTAAGTGCTTTGTCCCTATTTGTCACTGCACATTTTATGCAGTTCTTAATTTGTAAATGCGTAATTACCAGGACCCAAGATATTTCTCAGAAGGCCACTGCAGCTTTCATGGCCCACTGTCCTAAGACCAACTATATCTACTTACCATAACACTCCTACAAAGGTGCCAGATTGGATTTTTCCGGCCACCCACAGCTGCCAGGATTGCCTGGACGTGCCGGAATTCAAGTTTATTTTATTTTGTTCGGCTAATTAAAGCCATTGCGAATTGATAAAATGTATAAAACAGCACAATTAAGTGTAGTTCCAAAACATGACAAAAAGGAGGAGGGGGCATTAATTCACACAGGCATGTTGTATCGGCGCTAAACCAAATAGCGTGATCAGTATTGAGTTTGAACAAAATATATGCGGTGCGAAAGGTGGGGGAAATATCCCTATAAACCCCCAAAACAGGACCCAAAGATCCAAGACAGAACAAAATAACAAATCCTATGCACACGCAAAAATAAGAGGTATATAACACCGTTCCTGGAATTTACAAAGTCGAGACAAATCCTTGATCCTTTATGGTTCGATTTTAATATGAGTTTTCTTGCGCAAACCAGCCAACGCGTGTTTCGTCAATGGGTAATATCCCCATGACTTCTTCAGGGCTGGGGAGCAATACAGAAAGTAAAACATGTCACCTTTCGCACAAGATGACTACAAGTGAAAGGCAAATCATATTATCACACACCTGTGTTCTAATTACATTAACAGGTGTGCAATATACCCCTAGGGTATCAGAGAAGACAGAAAGAAAACCAGAAAGAAACACCCCAAAGCAAACCATCACATTATTCATTAAAAACATTTAAAAACATTATACTCCTGTTTGGTCACGTGTTAATCAGAATTTACAGTATCATCACCTGCTATGCCAATAGACAGAGTAAAGCAAGAAAAGACAGAGGAAATTCTGCAAACATATTGCAGATGTAGAACAGAACATAAGACTACTTGTCTTATCGTGTCGCAAACGTTAAAAACTAAACGCTAAACCCAAAATTACACAAACCTAAGAGTCAATATGTGAGAGAATTAAAACCCTAGAAAACCACAAATGTAAAACATACATCACCCAAGTGTCAAGAATGAGCATAATGCTACAATTTCCCCCAAAACGGTAGATGATTAGTACATAATTGCTAAATAACTTCTCAACCTTAAAGAACCCAATGCCTAAAAAACCCCGGGTGTCAGCGGCAATCAAAGGGGCTCACAAACAAAAAGGCAGCTAAACATGCCAGCACCTATACAACCACGTACCTTCCTGCACAATTGATTGCAGCTCCCAATCTATATATTAAGGCATAAAAACATTCCAGTCAGAAAGAGAATTTTCTTATCCAACACCAAAAAGCCTATTACGCCCAAAATATTACTCCAATCGAATTAGATAGCTCACCTCTCCACCGGTGATAATTCCAACCCAGTTGGGCATCTATCAGTTTTTCACCTCGTATAAAATTAATTCCAATGCTTTAATCTGAAAAAGAGGGACAGCCACGCCCTATCATGAATCCGTTGGTATAGGGTTCTCATATAGAAATACACCTAATCATCCAAGCATCCAAAACAACAATAAAACCGTCACATTCGACCACACAGTCATATATTCCACATGTGACCTTCTATATATTTGGTAAGCCAGATCTTACCTTCAATCCATATAATATCTGATCCGAGCCTCTTATTCCATTATTCTTGTACCTTCGTGCGGCACTCTCATTCTGAATACCCACTCAATAGAAACAGGCGGCGGAGAGAGCCGACTAGACCCAGACTGAAAAGATATTTAAACAGAAGGGATAGAGCCACTTAATAACTCGAATCGCAAGCGCCAACGGTGTAACAATCTTACAGTAAAACTCCGGATTCAGTCCAACCACCCATCAGGGAAACAAACACTCACCCGTGGCGAGTAAGCCAACACGACCAGTGTAATCTCGGGAACTCTATCAACCGGATATGGTTGTACGAGAACCCGGAAGTTAATTTATATTAGAACCCGCGTAAAGCGCTAGACCGTAAATTATAGTAAAAAGAAATAGGACACCACCATCTTGGGAGTAAACAAATACCCTTTAACGAGGGTTATAATTAAAATAAACTACTACATCCCGTTAAGATCGAATAAAAAGGGGGAAAAGATGAAAAGATGAAAAGTAGTAAAGAAGGTAGAAATAAAATCACTAGATTATCTCCAGCACGTAAATTAGAACATAGATCACATAACGATATAAGGCTTGTTTGCGTGTATGCGTGTGCATAGGATTTGTTATTTAGTTCCAAAACATGACATAAAAATGTAATTTGCTGAAATTTTAAAAGTGTTGTTATAAGTTCATATCACATGTAAAAGAGACTTACTTCTGATAAAAAGTGTTGAATGGTGGCTTTGGACATCAATAACAAAGACTGACAATATCTTGTGAGTAAATTAATAGTAATACATTATTGATTAAAACCACAATCACTGTTATTGTGCCCATTATAATGAAACTTAAAGTGTCAGTGCATAGAAAAATATGGGTACATTCAGTAAGGGCAGGATTTTTGCTCAAGCTCTGTGTAAGTTTAACATCAATCTTATATATTTGTTTGCATGGAACTGTACTTTAAGCAAATAAATCATTGAGGATACAGTTTATATTCCACAAGTTTCTGGCAAAGTAGCAGTTCTTAGCACCTTGTCTGTTTTATTTAAAAATTTGATCAGTCCGCAAATAGCTTGAGGATGAGCGTCGTTGAACAGGAAATCTACTGCTGCTTGAACTGTTCGGGAGCCTTGTGTGATCCATATTTGACAGAGGAGTTTCCTACGGTCATTGATTAGGGCAAATACAGAGAAGGTGAGATATATTTTCCTGAGATTGACCACATAGCCGACATTCGGTTGATACTGTTGATACTGGACGCATCGACCATGGTGGTAAAAGATCGAGTGATGTGAAGGTTCCCATTCTTATAAGACAGTACTTAATTTTGTAGTGCACAGCAAAAGTTGCTATAAGATATTTTTCAACCTTTCTTTCATTATAACTTTTTTGTATGAGATAAGCATGCTTTTGGGCCTTAAGAGTCCGGCGATCTTGTTCGAATGATGCTATTTGAGTTAGTCGATTTAGAAGTTTTTAAAGTTCTGATGTGGGAGATTTTGATTCCACAAAGTTGCAGCTTTTTTAAGGTTCAATGCTTCATGCAAAGCGACAGTCCATGAATTTTGGGTAATTGTGTAGTTCGTTGAGGATACTTCCTTCCAGATTAAATTTTTCAGCCTGGACGTGCTAGTATAAATATGCTTGAATTAATCTCAGCCACTGGTAATTACTCTGGCCGCATCCCAAACAATAGATTGGAATGAGGCCCGAGCGATTGCCAGTGGCTGAGATTAATTCAAGCATTTCATCCATCACCTTGTTGTTTTTACAGATGTTTAAAGCTAGACAGCCCCACTATATGGCGGACAGTCATAAATATATGCCGGTGTTAGCAAATAAATGTTGGTGTCGATCACCAGCAAACCCTGGCACAAATTAAGCACTGATTTCATGTGCATATCCTAAAAGGCTTTCCTTTACTCCTTGGTCCTCATTACTAGTTAAGAGCTGAATTCTACTTCCTGTGCAAACACATTTTGTGCAGGTATCGGAATTATGAATAGTGTGCTAATTATCACACACTCACAGTTTTCCCCTGATAAATTCCGGCAGGTCAAACCTGACAGAGTTTATTAGTGGAAAAGGCCAGTCAAGAAGGTAAACATGCAGAATTTGGTGTGTCAAAATCTGATTTCCCAAGTTATGCACCATTTTCCTTTTAAAAACTCAGAATAGCAGGTGTTTACCAAACGTGATAAATACATCACCCTGGGTAATGTGGTTTATACCACATGTGGTAAATACCCCTCCCTATTCTGACAAACTGGTAGCGAGGGCTGCAGAGAAAGAACACAGGCCTAGATTTATTAAACGTGGGACAGCACAGCACTGCATTAAAATCTGCAGCACTGCATTACATGAATGGTGAAATTTTGTGCAGTGCTAAGGTCACAAAGGGTCGCGCACTTATGATGTCATCCACTGCGCTAGTGCGAAAATGTTTTTGCTATGGTGCAAGTGTGAATTTATATATTTATATATAGTATATATTTTTTTTACTTTCTTATCTTTTTTTTTTAATATGTCTTTATTAATTTTCAGAGAGAACTTGCAAGTCTTCAGACAAGATGGAAGCACATATTAATGCACAACAACATAGCAGCATGATTAAAAAAACATACTATAAGAGCGTCATGAACATCAATTCGATTTCAAAGCGGCATCCATTATGGTACCATGATACCCATAGCTCAGTTAAATTAACACAAATTACACGTTACCTTTGTGAATATCATGCAATATTCCACCTTCCCATTGTTTTCGTCTGGTTTTATTTGGCACTAAAATGTAATACAAAGCCAGAGTGTGCCTCTTCAGTAGATCTGGCTGTGCTTGAAATCACCGGAGTGCCTGTGCTGGTCGCATCCAGTTAAACCACCTTCCATTCTTAATCAGCGATTTGGCACTACGAACACCAAGGCATTTTGTTTTGCACTTACATTAACTTCTGCCTCAAAATAAATGTTGCACGGGAAAACAGATCCACGCCGCTATTGGCGCTGCTTTCCACCGCAGAGCGCCTCTTTGTATATTTCGAGCACTCACGCAAGAACAAAGTGAATCTGGGCCACAGTGTGACACGAATTATCTTCCCCCATTGGAGGAATTAACATATGTGTCAGTAGGCCATATGGTTGTGACACCAGAGAGTAAGTGGGTGGACACAGAAACAGTTACATGACGAGTTAAGCTGACTGTGTTTGTTGACGTCTGACTACATTGGGGCCCTTATTTATGAAGGGCTTGCGCCACCGTTGCATCACTATTATGTGACGCTGCGGTGGCGTAAACAATGCGTCACACTCCCCTTTATTTACAAAGTGGTGCATTTAGGCAGATGCGTCACTTTGTAAAGTCCTGCGCTGCATTATACCTGCATCAGGTATAACTATGCAGGGTGGGCGTTCCCCCGTGAGAAAGCCTCGTAGAAGTGGAGCAGTGAAATTTATGAGATTTCTCTACGCTACTTCTACGACTTGACTGCGTCACAATCCTTATGTCTGCTTCAAGCAGGCGTAAGGAGTGACGCAGGGCTTTACACACAGGACTCGCCCATGTGCAATGGCACATTCCTGGAGATCTGTCAGTTATCCGACACACTCCAGCAAAGCATCATTTTGGCACCACCAGATACGTCAGGATTCCAGAAACATCAGGATTCCTGACGTATCTGTAAATCCTTGCGCCATGGAGCACCGCATTGTAAATACAGCGCAACCATGGTGTCATAGGGATGGCGCTATGAAAAGTGATGCATCGCTGTTTTTGCCCAGCGATGCACCACTTTTCATAAACGAGACCCTGGGTACACACGAAGCATGTAAATAGGAGTTCCTGTCCCAACATAGCTGCTAAATTGTCACTGTCACCTATGAACATGGACATACACAGAAAAATGGGAATTTACACATATGTTACATTATCTGTATGCAGATACACACAAGTGGAAGCTCACACACATGTGTACACACACACACACACACACACACACCCACACACCCCCCCTCAAAGAGTTTCCCTAGTTTGAGGGCTGTAGGTGCCTTTCCCTCGACGGTTAAATGGGAAATGTCCCACCGTTGCTAACATGCTGGTAATATTATACAATATTATATTATAACATACAAAGAAATATAGCTGTGTTTGTACCAGGGTCTTGGTGACCTGATCCCGAAACTCAAAGAGGCTGCTGTAGCGTCGCTGAATTTAGAAATGAGACTGATCAGTATAAACAGGAAGTCTCTGATTCAACATAGCTGTCACTCTGCAATAAACAAATACGTCAGTTTAAAGATAAATTTATATAACCAAAGATAAAAAAAATGATATTCTCACATACAACACCATTTGCTGCTAGCACACATGACTATCTCCGAGAACAGCTCTTTTCTCAGTGCATACTGCATGCTTAGGAGTCCGGACACAAATTTAACAATATTATTACAATGCCAAATTGGCAGACCTCCTTTCGTCTTCCATTTCCCCCTTGTTATCCAATAACCAACATGCTTATTATTTTAGGTGCCAGAAAAGGGGATGGTGATAAAGGATAGAAAATGGGAGATTGTGGGGATCATTTAAGGTTTACCGGCGCTAGAGGCCCAGTGGGAATTTGTGGCTCTACCTCACTGTCAAACCTGCTATAGAAGTGCCAGGTTAACACCAGTGGAGCTTCAGTAGGCTTTGCTGGAACAAACCTTTGACCCTCCTCTTCCTGCTACTTAGGATCACCGTTCAAAGCTTGGCTTTCCCAGACACAAAAAACAATCAATGGCCCTAATGTGTAGGAAGAAAACGCTCGGCACACAAGAGTCGTTAGTGTTTTGTTTTGTTGCAAGTTTTTGCTTTTTAGGTCTTGCCTACGCAGCGCGCATGCGCTGCATAGGAGGAGACCTTTAGCCATCGGTTCCCTTTTTTCCTCAAAAACGTGCACGCGTTCCATTGCCTTCAATGGCAACGCGTGCACGTGTGGCGATTGCCTTGCGGGAGCGAGCGGCAGCGCCATATGGTATCAATTATCGCAGCTGTCTCCCGCAAGGGAATCGGCAGGCCCCCCTCCTGCCGCGCGAGGCGCACTTTTGCTTGTTGTGATTGGGAGAGAAACGTGGACACTGGCTTTACTTAAAATAATTGTCGTTATTAAAAAAAAAAAAAATAAGTGCTAGTATCAATGTTGTTTAGGCTGCTCAGACCTTTTCTGTCATTCACTATGTATTCCGTTGTGTGCTTGTTTCATGTGTCTTCATTCAGAGGTCAGTAGGGCTTTACATTAAGTAATTGGTAACTTTTTCTTCACTAGCAGGCACGCCTTGAGAGTTACTAAAACGTGTCCTACTTTTGGTTATGGGACTAGAGATCGGTTTCCGTAGCCACGCTACCCCTCTTTCTGGCTGCTGCTCAGTGACTTGTATTTACTTTGGACTGCAACCCTGGCTTCCTCCCACACCATTATTCGACTTTGCCCTTCCCAAGAATAAATACACAGTATTTTCTGAAGAGCTTTTCTCTCACTCGCGATGTCCGTGGGTCTTTCAGACTGCTAGATTTACTAATTGATGCACTGCGTGATAATTTGTTACAAGCAGTGACGTAACGTAAAATGGCGGGCCCTCCCACAGAATGTGAAGAGGGCCCTCTGAGTCTGCCGTATTGCTAAGATATTCATTGACCCTTGGTGGAATGTCCCCCACCACCCTCTTTGAAGTGTTGGCAGTGGGTGCAACTGAAGGGTTGGGGACTCCCTTCACTGCAGGGCCCTATGTCACCCTCTGGATACATAGCTGCCAAGGTTTCAGATTGCTTCTGTGACATTTTCATATTTTCACTGTACTTATTAGTGACATTCAACGACTATGTGTGACACTTAGAGTGACACTTTAACACAAGCAAAATCAAGCAATGAAGTTCAGGGAAACAAATGAATATCAGAAATTACACCCATTTGAGCATCAGGAAACCCTAAGAAGATCTTCAAACTGCTGCAAAGCACTAGAAATGGAAGGGCACTAACCTAGTGCCCTTCTAACTTGACAAAAGAGATATTTCTTTGAGAGGTTTGTAGTAGGTGCACTGACTGGTGGAACTATCTCACCATCTTCCAAACCCGTAAAGTTGATGGTACAAATAACAGACAACGTAGATCGCCATAATCTATAGGCTATCCGGCAGCAGCTGCCCCAAGTCTTCTCAAAGACCAACAATCACTCATGCATACGCATGGGGCCGCAGACGATGCGCGCAGTTCAGAAGTTGCTTGATAATAGAGTTCTCTTTCACTCACAATCTCCAAACAGAGGGGCCCGAAAACAGTGTGTGGAACAGGGGAGCCTGCATCCTCTGCCGCAAAGGTGAACGAAGGAATGCGGTACACGAGCGCAGAGGGGGCCAATGCTGCAGCCGCAGCCCTCCTATCTCAAAGCCGTTTCTGTGGGAACAGAATGCAACAGCCACGGTGCAACGACGTTCGTTAAACCGTTAAGCGCGGAAGAGGTTGACAAAGCTGCCACGATTATCTGCTGCGACCTGGGATTGGTTACTTCTCCCTGGCTGTCTCTATCTTGCACTCTTATTTGTGTAGCGTTTGGACCCTTGGTTATCCAGGTGCAAGTGGGGGCGCAGCCAGTGCTTCCAATGTTTAAGTAGTGCACCACACCCGTGCCAATTTAAACGCGTTCCCCTCAGAATGTAAACTCGAATTTACTATGTCACGGGCTATCACAGAGACAGAATCACATGGTCCTCAAAACTGCAAAGGTCAACCTAGCGCCATCTCCGGTCCAGCTATTTAATTTTTTTTTTATATAAAATGATTGTTTTGCGTATCATATTACTTGCATCATTTGACAGTTATGTGTAGCACTTATTAGCCGTGATGAGGCGCAGTGGGGCTTTTGGTCGAGAGGCAAGACGGTACTCTGTTAATTTTGGACTGCGAATAAAAGGTCAGTAGTGAATATGGTCTATTTTCTGTACCAGTTGGGTAACAGAAATACCACTGCAGGAAGCTCCTTCCTCGATAACGTGCCCCAATTTATGAGTGCATACGATGGACTGTGAGTGTGCAGCAGTGCAGTCACACACACTGCCAGAGCAGCTAGCTCGCCGCAATGCTTGCTCAATTATGAATGGTTGAGCGGCCCTCCTGTCCCATTTGTTTGGGTCTGCCTCAGCGCCGGTGGTGTCAAGGAGGCGCTATAAATGTGTGACTAAGCATTTTAGTGCAGTGATGCAGACCACCACACTAAAATGCGTTAGTCTGACCCATGATTTCTGGTACTTGGCAGGGCTGTGGATACAAGGTGTGATTGGATCATGCTCTAGTCTTATCTCTTTGGGAGACAGTGTGCATTCTGACTTGAGCTGCTTCAGGCACCTCTTTCTTTGGCATCATTCCGGAGGCCTTGGTATTTAGGAAGGTTCTGCTGCTCTCAGTAAATACCCAATCTGCAGGTGTCTTTATTTACAGGCTGTTTTACTCCATCCTCATTTCGGGTTGCTTCTCCAGGATATTGCCAAGCTTGGTAGCACTGCGTGTTTCCCCCATTTCTGAGCTGCAAAACACAAACTTTTAGGACAGCGTATTCCCACACATATTCAACCAGGTTTACTTAGCAAAATTTGTGTAGGGAAAAAGTGCAGTCCTCTCTCTACTGCAGTGATGCCATTACTGGCCATTTGGGGTTGGTCGTGCTGGCACCACGCGGGCTCTTTCTAGTGCATAGTTTCTGAACGATTATTTCTGTCAGAGGTTCTCAGCTCTGTGCTCTTGAAACATTGTGCTCGGAGTTCTGTCACTGGTTTCTGTAGTTCTTCAGTGGTCTGAGTCAATTCTGTTTTGCTGTCTTAGTTTTGTTGATGTGTTCCGCACTTTACCTCTGTTTGTCCCGCAACAGCTCCAAGTTTATGGCCACAGTGTATAATCTTCAGTATGGCTGTCTGGGATGCGGTTGCTGATAGAATAGCATCTAGTTTATACATCTTCTCGGTCTCCATTGATTTTGTTGGAAGATCTGCTTTAGTTTTCACATTAGTCGCGTTCATCCCTACTTTTCTGGTCCATTGCTGCTAATTATTTTCAAATGCTCCCCACTCCCATTGATTTGTGGCTCTGGATTCCTTCTGCATTCCGGGGTTGTTCTCCAGTAACTTGTGGGTGTGCCCTGCTGTTACTGTGATTTTCTTTCTGGGAATAGGTTATTGGGCTCTGTTAATAGTTAACTCATTATTCTGTCTGCAGTAGATCTGTAACCAATGCTTTAGCAGATCTCCACTGGCTTCCAGTCAGGAAAAGGATTATGTTTGGCACATGGAGCGCTCCATGGATCAGGACCAGAGGACCTTAAAAGTAAATTTAAGTTGTACTCTCCAAAAAGGTCATTACGATCAGCCTCCCTTAGCGCAGTGACTATTCCGAGAATCAAAAAAACTGTTTGGGGTGGTCGGAGTTTTGTTTTTTCAACCTGTAATATATGGAATAGGTTACCTGCACATCTTAAAAGCCAAACCAATTTCCTCTGTTTTCGTAAGCAATTGAAAACCTGGCTGTTTTCTCTTCGATTATAACCTTTCCATTCTGCTTCCAGGGGGCAAGTCTACGCAAGCGCCAAGACCCCCATGGGCAATCATGCGATCTAGAAATTTTAAGTCAAATCAAGCAGCACAAGTCACTCTACCAACGCTTCTGGACATCTTCAGCCTGGTGTTTGGGTCTCCACTTACCCATGCCTCCACCCTGCCTCATGGTCTGTGCAGGCATGAGTTGTCCTTCTCTGGTCACAATGTCCCTGCTTTTGCTAGTGTTCTGGGGTGGCCATCTTGTTTCCCTTGTCACTTACAACATGGAAGCTCTCTGTTTCCAGCAGCTTTCCGTAGCAGCAGTGGCTGCAGTGACACCCATTCTCCTTTTAGGTCGAGCCTAGCGCAGCGTGCATGCGCTGCTCTGCGAGGCTTCTTGTAACTACTCAAAACTACTCCGTGTGGGTCTGACTCCCCCCACGCATAGGATTGGCTTTTGCGTGTGTCTTTCAAGAATGAAAGCACGCAAATGGGTCAAGGCGGCTGCATGTCCCACCTCTTTTTGTAACGTCGACTCCCACGGCGTTTTGCTCTCGGGAGCGAGCAGCGGCGCGCAGGGCGTCAGCTGCTTTCCTGTGCCCGCCCCCACCACTCCTCTTGAGCTGCTTGTTTTCATTTGCAGCCTGCGCTCCATGTTTGCACCCCCTCCCACTCTTCCTTGTTTGTTATTATCTGTAGTGCAGTCCGCTTTTACTTTGGGGACCGCGCTTATTTATTTAATTAATTTTCCGCGCGATTTGCTTTCACTTTTGTGGCTGTTCTTGTTCCTTCTGTTTTTTTACAGCGCATTACAAGCGCCACAACTTTCTGGATTGAAAGTTAACTACATAACTTCTAGTTAATTAGATATCCCAGCAGCGCACACCTTAACAGTTCCTTATCATATTCATACTTTTTCAAAACTAATCAGTGAAATGGCATAGCTGGCATGTCACGGGCTACACGAAGCTTTCAAATTTATATAATTAGCAGACTTCCTAGATTAACACAAAAACATACATCTTTTGCTCGGCTTTACCTCGCCACTGCTTACCGCTACTTTGTGCGACCACTGTGCTTACTCACAAAAAATGCCTGTTTTTGAGAAACCCATGTTAATCATTGGGCAGTTTTGCGAAATTTCTCCCAGCACACGCTGTTAGGCTGCCTTTCAGTTAATTAGATATCCCAGCAGCGAACACACATTCACAGTTCCTTATCATATTCATACTTTTTCAAAACTAATCCGTGAAACGGCATAGCTGGCATGTAAAGTGCTCCAAAACCTTCGGGTCGAATTTGCGCTATATAAATTTGCAGAAAAAAAAGAGAAATGACCTGCCCCTGTTCCAATGCAGGGAGAGCCATACTGTAAACAAAATTTACAGTATTAAACACAGCAGCTACATTGCTCTACAACATGCCTTAAAAACATTGCCAATATCTCTGGCTAAACACTTATAAGGTCCCAAAGGCGAGACCTATTGGCTATGCCAATGCTTGTTGGGATTGTCATTGATAGAGTAGCCGCAGCCCGTGCAGGTGAGAGCGGCGGGGCGGTTTGGCCGGGTTGGGGGATTCGAAAGACGACAACGAGGGAAAAATACATAAATAATTAATTTTCCCTCGTCGTCTGTCGAAATCCCCCCCACACACCGGCCCCACCGCTCTTACCTGCATGGGCCGCAGCTGTGATAAAGTTATTAATTTAGGAGTGGGGCACCCCTGCTAACTTCATAAACCCAGTCTGGCTAGGTCAAAACCCAGTTCTGAGGGACTCTCTGCTCAGTCCCTGGTAGCTATGGCACAAGCAGCAGGCAATCCCCGGAGAAGTGTGTGCGAAGTAAAAGCAGTACCAACAATTTTAAAGCAGCGACAGCACAACACAATAAATCTCACAAACCAGTTTAGAAAATAGAGGAAAATGTAATGAGCAAATAGACACCAAAATAATCTAAATAGGCTAAGGGGAACCAGAGTGATGATTTTTTAATGCTTTACGGCAAAAACTCATAGAAAAAGTCAAGCACTATGGAAAAACAACAGTTCTTGGTGCCGGGACCTAGGCGCAATTTCAAGTTGACTGCAATGGAGAGCAAGTCTGATACACCAAACAGGCTGACAGGTAAAAGGTTTCACCTTCAGACATTGGCCCTGATTCACAAAGAGCCTCAGCACTCGGAGTAGAGGCTCCGCAGTTATAGTGGGATCTCTGCACTCATGGCGGGATCTCCGCACTGCAGTTTCCCACTGTAGAGATCCCACCACGAGTGCAGAGATCCCGCTATGACTGCGGAGCCTCAGCCCCAAGTGCGGAGGCTCTTTGTGAATCAGGGCCACTGTCTGCAACTGCTGGGGAAGCTTCTTCTGGTCGGTCCTGCAGCCCATAGTTCCTCAGGGAAGGCTTCTGGGTACCAGGTCTTTCTCCAGCCAGGTCACATGTAGGGTCTAGTACTTTTTTGTCAACTGGGTCCTGTTATAGTCAGGAGTCCTGCTTTTCGTGCCCCTGCAGGCCAACCACTTGGAGAGCAGTTCCAGTCCCTGGCTGCAACAGGATTCAGAGTTCCTTGACTACTTGAGACTTTGTGTGAGTCCTCCTTACAGCAAGAGCCAGGAGTCAGAAGCCGGGATTGTTCTTCCAGCAAGCCTTTATCTTCAGATGGAGACTTCCCAGTTCCAGGAATGTTCTAAGGGGTGGTGGTGGAGGTGCGACATTTATCCTGTGCAGTTGCCAGTGATTATGGTAATTCTGCCACCAAATACTGATGATTTGTTTGCACCCCCTGCCTCCTTTTGTAGCATGTCCTCTTTATTTACTTTACAATCACCCTGAAGCCCATGTTTCAAGATGGCATGATCCATGTGCCACCAGGCAGGTCTGTCTTCAGATATTTATCCACTTCCCTACCTGACAGGGTCAAAACTGGTTTTCCCTCCTACTGTGGCTGTAATGTGACTGTCTAGTGGGTTCCTGGGGATGGATTGGAGAATTCCTGTCTGACATCGCCAAATCAAAAGAAGTAGTGCTAAGGATGGTCGGTTTTCTACCAACTGTTCCTGTCCACTCCCAGATAGCTAATCTCTGCTAAGTATGCAGCAGTTAATATCCTTTGGCCTTTTCTGGGTCTGGAGGCAAATCATTGTCATCTGAGCCAGAGTTGTTGACTCTCAAAGCCAAAGATATATATTCCAGCTCCTAAAGTGTGATGAATGGCAAAACTGTTTTCCCCCCTACCGTGACGCAGACCTCTGAGCGTCCTAATAATGAATAGCAGAAACTATCCCAGGCATCTTCAAGTCAAAAGAAGTAGTGCTAAAGCTGCCTTTGTTCTGCCAACAGTGCCTGCCGGCTTCCAGATGGCTAATCTTGGTGGTCAGCAATGCATTGTCCACAGAGCCAGAGTCGTTAACTCTCTCAGCCAAAGATATGTATTCCAGTTCTGGAGAAGTGATGATTCACAGAACTGGTTTTAAGCCAGTTCTGGCTCAGGCAACCTAAAGTACATTTTTAGAAAGTTACTTTTATGCTTCAATGAACAAAGATAATTTAAACCATTAAGTCAGATTTAAAAATAAGGAGGAAATAACGTTGAAACATGTTTCTAGCCTTTTACCAAGAGGTGGTGGAAAATTAAAATGTCAATCCTACCTAGGTTTGGTAGGGAAAGGTCTAGCTAGGCCTACATAGTGAAATAACCTTTGGCTTTTTTTCACTTTGAAGATGCACAAACCCCAATATGTAGTGTGCCCTATTTTTATAGATAAGAACCCTGCCCTGTGGGCTTGCAAGGCATACTTTAGGGGTGACTTATGAATATATAAAAATAGGCTTTTTCTCCATGCCAAAAGCAGTTTCTCCAGCTTTGTGTCACTGCAGTGAATTTAAAGTGCAGCTTAGCCAGAGCACAGTGTGCTCTTGACAGAAATATGTTCTTGTCAATATATGGGTAGTGTAAATATACACTACAGTCCGCATATGACTTTTAACTTTCCATGCTCTAGGTGCACCTTAGGTACAATTCACAATGGACGTATGGGGAAGTTAAATTGGCCAAATAGAGAATAGCAATGTAAAGCACATAATTTAGAGGGGAAACACAGACACCTTAGTACTGTTTAGCAGTGGGAAAGCGCACAGAGTCCGAAAGCCAACAAAAAGAGGGTCCAAAAAAAGGTGAAAATCTGAGGTGACCATGTAGAAAAAGAAGATTTACTACATGAGTATATTTCTGGAAAGCAAAACACAGACAGGAAGGAATGAAGGCTTTTGAGACCAATACCAAGAAAGTGGGAATCTCTATAGCCAATGATCCTCCCCCGGAACAGTGGAGGCCAAAGCGTCTGAGATCTGGCAGGCTGACGGGCCACTCGCCAGGGTCTAAATAGCCCTCTATGTCTTCACAAGAAAGAAAACGGCTTTAGTTTCACTTGTAAAGATCCTAATACAAAGTCACCACTTCACAGCACTGTTTATGTCTGAAATCAGATAGGTTGCTGAATTTGTTTTTGAGTAATAGTATGTTAACTCCTAGACAGCTGCATTGAGTGCACATTTTTGTACTGCTGCACGTTTATTTACAGTTACAAAAAAATCAATCCTTGCTTTTGTTCATCTTCAAAGACCATAGCTGTTGTACCAATCTGATGCTCTGGAACTCAGAACTCTGGTTTGGACAGAATCACTTTATATTATTCAGTTGTATAGAGAGCTTTTAAAACACATGACCACATTTTTTTGCTACACCATTTAAAATACACTATTGTGTGAAACTGTCCCCATCCACAAACGGGCACGCTTCAATCTCCTCATGTACACATACAAAGCCTTACACAACATCAGTCCCACCTACCACAATTGCATTAATTTCCACCTATGAACCCGACACCTCTGCTTAGACTCCACTTGCACACATCAATCAATCAATCAATCAAGGATTTGTAAAGCGTGGCAAATCACCGGTGAGGGTTTCAAGGCGCTGGAGTTGCTCGCTGCTAGGTGGTGATCTGCTCATTCGAACAGCCAGGTCTTGAGTTCCCTGTAAATACAGTACTTGATCCGTTGGCCGTGCAATATCCTACCTCGCTCCCAAAGCCTAGAATGACCTACTCCCACACATTAGAGCCGCCTCCTCAGTTCTTGAATTTTGCAAGAAACTGAAGCCTGGCCCTACACCTAGTCTTGGACCTGACTCGGCTCATGCTTCGCCATTTTTCAGCGCCAGGATACCCTATCATGTGAGTCATGCACTCTACAAATACCCATGACAAGAAGTGACATTATGTGACATGACATAAATTAACATAACATAACATAAATTAACATAACATACATTAACATAACATAACATAAATTAACATAACATAAACATAAATTAACATAACAACATAAATTAAGATAGGCCCAGTTGAAGGCAAGCGCCGAAACGTGTTGGCTATTCTTTTCTACTCACTGTTTTTTGGTGATGAAATAAAACACAAGATGGAACTTAAGTGATTGCAGTGCCGTTTTTTGGCTTTTGATGTGGGAAGTTAGGAATCTAGTTTGGATATATTAAGATAACTTAACATAATTTATGGTATGTTAGTTTATGTTATGCTATGTTAATTTATGTTATGCTTATTTATATCATTTTAGGTTAAGTTATGCTAAGTTATGTTAACATAACGTAATGTAACATAACATAAATTAACATAACATAGCATAACATAACATAACATATCATATGACATAACATGAATTAACATAACATAAATTAATTGCCCCCCTTAATTCTTCCTCTCTCAGTGGTGAATGCTGTTGTTACCATGAAGCACTCCCTTCTGGTGAATACTCAGATGAGTGGTTTTCCAAGTGCAAGAAGCTCAAAGAGGAGTTTGACCCAATCTTATAGACAAAGGGCAGAGAGAGGTAATACACTTATAGACAATGTCCCTAGAGCCATAAGTAAACACTAAAGGTGTGTGGGTTTCTCAACAGAGAGTTAATTGTTTGTCTACTGGCACATCAAAGGCATCTGAAAATATCAGGATAGTAAAAACACCATTCACGATTCATTGTGGTAAGCTTCATCACAGGTGTTGTCTCCCCTGTAGGTAGGTAAATAGCACCCGATTGACTCAACCAATGATGGAAGTTGAAAGATAGACTAGTCATGGATATAAGCCAGGATCCCTGAACAAAGCTACATGGGACAACATAGTGGTAGAAAATATTTTTATTTTTTACCTACATTCATAGCCAGGCAATGTGTTTCACCTTAAAATAAAATGTTTTGCAAATACATTTAAACAAAGTCCTTTCTAAATTTAATATATTCATAAATGCCTCACCAATATTATAAGAAAGCAATATGACATCATTACCCGAAAAGCTTCCACAAGCTTCTGAAGAAAATACATTTGTCAGCAATGTAGTTATGGCATGTAAATATTTGCCTTCTTCAGTGCATACATTTTCAATTCCGTCTACATTATGTATCTTTCAATTTCAAGTTTTGTTAAAAACAGAATTAGGGGTGAAATATATTTTAATGCAATAGTTTGTAGAAGAGTAACACAGACCTCACTCCCAGTTTTACTCCAAGATGATGAGTCACTGTTCACTAGCCCCAAGCAACTATCCCAGGATGCTTTATGTCTAGGCTTTCCTGTTTTCAGTTTCTATTTTTGGTAAATTCTGGTGGTGTTTTTTCAGTGTTTTCCAGTGATTTCAATACCTCAAAAAAACAGTGCTTTTCAGTGGTTACTCATTTTCGCGCCATAAAAAACAACTGAAACGGTGTTTTACCGGTGTTTATGGAACGCTTTGCTTTTATTATTGCTTGCTTTCTTCATTGATGCATGGTATATAGACAGTGTATGTACAGTGTATATGAGGTCCAAATACATTTTTACAAGTCAAATTTATTGTAGTACACCATACAATATTTCTTTAGTGATTCTTTGGTCATTCGCGCTCTCTCTTTCCTTCCCATGTACACTTTTATTTGTGAAAAGGCCCTCTCGACATTGGCACTTGAGACTGGCAACGCCAAAACAGCCAGTACACAATTTGCCAACTCTGGCCACTGACGTAGCTTTCCATGCCAATACTGGTGCACCTCAAGGTTGACATTCTCTGGGCCAGGCTCTGCAACATATGCGTTAAACTGGGTGCATATGCCCTCAGAGGTATTAAAGCGTTCAAAAATGAAGCTGTACTTTTCGAAGTCTGGAGAAAATTCCCCTTTACGGAAGGGATCTCACACCTGTGCAGAGTACCAAAGTGAGGCTTCATTGACTTCAAACGCCATGGTTGGTGAAGGGACATTTCTATGCATCATAGCTAGCCATTTCTCATGCATTGTAAAATAAAATTTCCTGAATTGGTCCTCAACACTTCTCTGCTTACCAAGTGGCAAGCATTCTAACAGGGAACATGTTGCAGTGCCAAAGTCACTAAAAGTGTCGCCTAGCCTACTCTCGAGGAGATGTTTGACATCTACACCAATTATGCTGAACACTTGGTAGACAAGGGTGTTTTCTGACTCTAGTTTTTTGATTATGTCCACTACAGCAGTCATGTTCTCCTGTAAAAATCTAAGAATGCAGTACAGTGTACTTTTTTTGACATCACTATCAATATGCACCTTAAGATCCTCACATTTCTTGCCTTTTGCATCATCACTAAGCAAAAATTCAGTAAGCGGTCGCCACATAGATAATATTGCATTCACGGCCTCTAGGACTGAGAACCACCGACTAAATGACACAGTTGGGATGACTCTTTCTTTGCTGCCACACAAAACACAAAATGAGAAATATTTGCGTTTTAGTTCCCGCGCATAACGGAACAGTGCACCTGAATGGACTACAAAATCAATAGCATTCTTCATTAGCTCAGAAGATTGTAAAGATGCTTTCAGCATACCATCTAGCAAGTGGCAAGGATCTCTTACAGGGAAACACTTCAGCTCAGGTATTGCTTTTGACAGGTCATCACATAACTTTTTCATATACGTAGCTGAATCGCTGCAAATACAAACAATATCACTCCAATCTTTGTTGAACTTGGTAAGAACTCTCTGCAGCAGCATTCCAAGTGACACTGCGTTGCATGTTTCCAGTACATCTAGATCTGCCATGATGGTACGTCTGTACCATCCATTTTTTGCATCACAAAATGTGATTAGCACTGCCACTGCTGGGTCGCCACGCATCTCTGGGGTTTCATCAATGGTAACAGAGATCTTTACATCACCTTGGAGTAACTCTGAAATATGTTCAATATCTGCAAGGAACACCTCTGGTAGGTATTTCTCATACATTTGTGTTGCTTTTGGTAATGTTTTGCATGCTGGTGCACGCTTGCGGAACAGATTCCCAATCGGTCCATCGGCTTGGTGTAAACTGGTTCCAGATTGCACTAGGGCACGTACAAATTCATGTGCCACATCCTTTTCTTCCTCACGTTTTCTTTTGAAGCATGTCATTGTCTCAGCAAGAGACATCTGGCATAGGCTGTCGCTATTAGGTGGCTCTTTCAATTTCAAGTGGGTCTTGGTGACAAGATGTTCAGCAATTCGGCTTGCAGTCTTCCCAGTTACTATTGGGACAGTCACTCTGCAAAACCTGCAAATTAACATCTTTTGCCCACGCACTTCTTCAACCATGAAATCTTTGTTTTTCAGCACATAATCTTCTGCCGTCTTTATTCTGCGGGGCATGTTGTTCTGCGCAAACTAGATTAATACAAAAAAACAACTTAGAAACCGGTTGCGTACTGTTGAGAAAATAATGAGAAAGACAACATTTTCATGGTCAGGTGACTGCTGTGCAAACAGAGAAGAGCGCACTTGTGTTGCAATGAGTAACAGAAACAACAAGTTCTGGTCACAGGAGCTAATTGGCTAAAAGCACCCCAGGGCAGGGGCGCGAGGCCTTGAACTGCGGGGTACAGAGAGAGGTTTTTGGAATCACACGTTTTGTGACTCTCCAGGTATGGGTAAATTATGTGGGAGATTTCTGGGGGTGTTGGGTGTTGTATTCAAGGCAGGCAGTTCTCATAGTTCATTTAGAATCCATGTGGTGTCATTTGAAGAAAGTTAGAGCTGGGTGACATGTTCATTGTTTTGGGCACTCCTCACAAATCACGTAGCATGATGGCACCGCTGTGAGTAAAGCTAGGCTGGTTTTCACTGCTGTTGCTTTTCCCCTCAGAGATTTATATAGTGCTAACTCGACCTGATGTGTTACACAAGGGCACATTCATTTTTGTTAGGGACGGGTAGATTACGTGATTTGCCCAGAATCACAGGATATTCAGCGTCATTGCCGAGACTCGAACCCCGTTCCCCAGATTTGAGGTCGACCGCACTAACCATTAGACTACATCCTCTCCTGCTGTTATTTTCAAGGTTTATGGAAGAGTCTATGCTTTAAGTGTTTGAGTTTGTGAAGTTGAAATCTTGCCACTGCAGTATCACAATGATTACTAAAACATGTTTTGTAAAAGAAGGATAACTGGTTTGCTATTTCAGCAATCACATTTTCTAACCTAGTTTACTGGGGTCATTTCTTGTGCGCTTCGCATTTTCATATAAGCAGATTCAGATCCATGCACGAAAATGATGAGAATTAAATAGTAAATTGTTCCAATGCGCTTAAATGTCAACAGAGGCATTACAAAGAAGCAAATTACACTGAGTATACTGACCAAAGGATTTCCCGACTGAGCCAGCATCGGAAGATGACGAGAGAGACAAAGAGAAGATTGAAAGTATGAAAACGGGCGCTGGGCGTCGAACTTCATAGACACACGAGAGTGAAAACAACAATTTTTCAAGCACAGAGAAATGGCTTTCAAATAAAAGCACAGGAGGTCAAAACACTTAAATTTGATAGCGCTGCATCCCGCCTGGATACACTCTTTGGGAACAACCAACTGCCCAAGTCTGAATACCCGAAATATCAAGGCTGCCTTCAAGAAAAGGCCAGTCAAACTGACTGGATAACCTCGTTTAAAGTACAGATTAGACCGTGGTTCAGCCCTGACGATAATCCCTAAAGTTACATGGGGATTGGAAACGCGTCGGCATTTTCCCCTTTTTTTCTATGAGGGATTGTAATTAAATAGGACTCTTGAGAGGGTTGTTAGTACAAATATATCCCCAGAGAGATTCCTAAATTCGTCTTTTTTCCCCATAGATAGCTCGTCTCTAATTAGCAGCAAAGTACAAGGACTTTTGTTTGAGAGAGCTCATGTACAACTAACAATGACTGGTGTAATTGTTTGTAATGTTATGTATACAATTTTCTATATTGTCTGTTTCATTTTCACATTATTGTTCACATGTCCTTTTCACTTTTATCTGTAAAATGAAGAATGTATCTTTTGAATGCTCCATTGAAAAATGAAATGGTTCTATAAAATGTTTAATATAACTCAAAGTAGTGAAGTAAGGTACAGTGACTGAATGCATTGCACCGCAGTCTGCTGAAATAAACAGCAGCCCTGAAAACTGGTGGCCAGGTTTCTATTTTTTATAAACTTTATCACGTCCTACCAGGCCCCCGAGATGGACGTAACCCCTTTTTGTTCAAATAAATGTCAACAGAGGCATTACAAAGAAGCAAATTACACTGAGTATAATTTGTGCAATAGGTCTCTCAAAGATGTGGTTTTCGACGAGTGCAAATATATTAAGCAACTTTTTTAGAGTGGGTTGCGAGAGAAATGCAGACCAACATTAAAATAAAGTTTTTTTTGCTAAAGATCTCCTGTATATAGTTTATGTTCAGATGGTGCTTTACAACTATGCTTTCTATCTTTCAAAAGGTTAGACCATCAGGCGTCAAAGCGAATCACAGTGGAAAATGGCTGTTTCTGAATTAGATGTATCATTGGAATTGCTCTTTCTTCTAAAGGTTGTGCACTGCATATTACAGTATTTACTATGATGGTATTGCTCCAAGTAAAACTTGCAAGAAAACTATGAAACTGTGAGATTCAAAGTGCATTATAACATCTGAAACGAAATGAGAAAGACAGCTGCTGGAACTTAATCTGTTGTAAAATACAAACATTAAACAACATCGTATGGTGGTGCTTGAATGCCCTTTGCAGGGGCTCTACGAAGGGGTGCAAGAACAAAGACTTGTTAAGTAAATGGTCTTTTTAAAGACCTGTGAATTCATCGGGTGCGGCCGCATGCAGACAAATGGCAGACCAGAACAGCTCCTCTCCCCCACGTTAACCAGGCAGGGGGCCTGGTGTTGCTCTGGCCCTTCCTTGCTCATGGGCCGCATTATGCAGAGTTAAAAATATTTAAACACACACAACAAACTTGCGCGTGCCGCCTCTCTCCCCAGTGCCCACCCTCACATTAGCCAGGCAGGGTGCCTGGTGTTGCTCTGGCCCTTCCTTGCTCACGGGCCGCATTATGCAGATGTAAAAATATTTAAACACACACACAACAAACTTGCGCGTGCCGCCTCTCTCCCCGGTGCCCACCCTCACGTTAACCAGGCAGGGGGCCTGGTGTTGCTCTGGCCCTTCCTTGCTCACGGGCCGCATTATGCAGATGTACAAATATTTAAACACACACACAACAAACTTGCGCGTGCCGCCTCTCTCCCCGGTGCCACCCTCACGTTAGCCAGGCAGGGGGCCTGGTGTTGCTCTGGCCCTTCCTTGCTCACGGGCCGCATTACGCAGAGCTACATATATTTATACACACACACAACAAACTTGCGTATGCCGCCTCTCTCCCCGGTGCCCACCCTCACGTTAGCCAGGCAGGGGGCCTGGTGTTTCTCTGGCCCGCACAATCCTTTATTAATTTCCTGCCTACTTATCTTGGGTGAGCTGGACGTAACATCGTATGCAGAGGCTCTACGAAGGGGTGCAAGAACAACAAAGCCTCGTTAAGCCTGCAATGACTTGACTCACCGGAACCCGTGAAATTCATCTTCATTGAGAACATTGTCCCAGCAGGGTAAGTGGCAGGCCCTGCGAGTTGGAAAACCACAACAGAAACAGCAGCACACAGCACCCTAATCACCACAACATACATTACAGATGGTGTTGCTCTGGCCCTTCCTTGCTCACGGGCCGCATTACGCAGAGTTAAAAATATTTAAACACACACGCAACAAACTTGCGCGTGCCGCCTCTCTCCCCGGTGCCCACCCTCACGTTAGCCAGGCTCCCAACATTTACCTTGGATGGTTCAAACTAGGCCTTGGAACACCGGCGGTCGTCGTCTGGTCGTAGTCTCGTCGTCATGGTTGCCTGAAGTGTGGCGAGGTGTGTGGGGCCAGATAAACTCGGCCAGTATTTTAAATGGGACCTGGCCACACCCGCCAACCAATGTGTGCCCCCGAATTTAATGGGGGTGATGCACGTTCCGAGTTGCTTTCCTTCTCGGGCTTAAATGGCAGTTCGGTCTGCAATGCTGTGGCTCCATCCAGTGGCCAAGTGGTGCAACAGCAATGAAAATCAGTGACACTCGGTTTAAACCGGGTCAGTTGATTTTCATTCGGTAGGGTACTGTCGGGCAGAGTCAGTTTTAACCGAATTCCAGACAGCCTATTTATGTCCTAAAATCTTAGATGACCCAGGAAAGTTCTGTAGTTTAGGTGCTGTTTATCCTAATCTCAACTCCACCCACTAACATCCAGTCCGGCCTTTGGGGCTTATTACAAGTCTGGCGATCCACGGGGGCACAGCGGTGGGGCCACTGCAACCGCCAGGGATCAGAGATCCCTGGAAGTGGTGCAGCGGTCTTGAGCCCGCAATATGCTTGGCGGGGCTGCTGCGGCCCAGCCAAGCATATTTCAAGTTTCCTCACCGCCACACTTTTCATGGCGTTGCGACCCCTACAGGGCCCCCTGGTGCCTCATTCCATGTGGATGCACACAAGGGGGCACAATATGTACCCTCCCTGTGTGCATGCACACCAGTACCTGCATAGCATGGACTGCAGCAGTCCATGCCGTGCAGGTACTGCCTTTGGCATTCCCATTGCAGTGCCTATTTCGTTGGCACCGCCCTGGGAATGCCAAAGAACCGCCTGCCAGACCAGGAGAAAACCCCTGATCTGGCAAGCAGTTTCTACACAGGTTTGGTGGTGTGGGAGCAGGGCGGTCCAGCACAGCCAAACTAATAATAAGGCCCAAAGACAATTCAAAGCCAATTTTAGCACCTGCTGTCAGGACCATCCTAGGATATCCTACTGGAAAGTGTAGTTTTTGGGGTCAGGCACAAACTTTTTCATGAAATTAACCAGGCATGTAGATGTTCCTGTACTGCACTGAAGTTAGTTCGCCTCCAATGTCTGGCCAGATTACATTCGAGATATGATTTTGATGTTGTTTGCATTTTCCAGACCACAGATCCAAATACATATTAAATAACACTTTTAATTTAAAGTGACATTGGTCTGAGGCAATAGCTGTCAGTGAGGCACAAGCTGCCTGACAAGGGAGAAACTAAAGGAGTGAGCGATCCTGCGCACCTGTTTCCAAATACCAATTGCTTACACGGAGTGTGGTATTGACATTTTGATATACCACCATGACTGCCTTAGCTTGAAGTAGTGGAAACTACACAGAGGGAAACATACTACCATTTTTTTTTAGAGCATATGGGCCTGGGTCCAAGTTTTGAATTGCTCAGGCCAAAGCACAGGCCAAAAATCATATTTTGAAATAGAAGTCCAACATTTCTCACTTTTGTAATTTTAATTCGCTTAAGAGAAGTGTACTTCTCAAAAAAGTAGCTCCTTTTTACAGTAGTGCATATAGACTGGAAATTTTGGGCTGAGATATGCATCAACCATGGTGCAAAAATAACATTTTCACTGACCAACAGTTTTTGTATTGGTTGATCCATGCAAACTTCATTTTGCACTAGTCAGTCAGTGCAAATGTTGTTTTTGAACTAACTGGCCAGTTTGCGTAACTCAGTTCAACATTTTCCTGTACTGGTGCTGGTTGCGTAATTTCGGCCTAGGATTTTTGCAGTGTTGGTATCTCTTCTTTTGCACTCAATCAATGTGAAATGCACCTTCAATTGTTAAACAACAATGCTCACATTCCCAAGCAAAACATTGAGGGGCTAATTTACAAGTCACTTGTACCACCTGTGCGTCACTTTTAATATGGGGAAAAGTGACGCACCGGCGGCGCAAGGGGCTTGTAAATAAAGCCCTAAATTTGTGGTGATTTTCCTGTGGCAGATGGAATTTTTAAATTATCAGACAGGTCCCTATTGTGAGAAATTGGGTTGTTGGTTGACTGGGGTGTGTGCCCTGGTCAAGCAATAGCCACAATACCTTGCAGGGTGAAACACAAAAAGTCACCAAATTAACCTGTGCTTAACCTGTGCTTAACCCTGGGATGCTTGGCACAAAAAGCAGTCAGGCTTAACTTAGAGGCAATGTGTAAAGTATTTATGCAGCACACAAACAACAATACAGTGAAAACACAGCACAAGAAAAATCCCAAACCAATTTAGAAAAATAGAGTAAATTTGAATAAAGTATTTGACAGTAGAACCAGAGTTATGAATTTGTAAAGTTTTAAGTGAAATCTCGCACCTAAAAGATCATAGTGCCACCCACGGACATCTAGTTGTGCAACACCGGGTCAAAGTTGAAAGTTAAGGCCAACCACAATGGAGCGCGGTGATGGAAGACGAAAATCTCCAGCTGGATAAAGCAGAGGGCTGCCGCCGAAGACAGTTCCACGAGGTCGGATACCCCTTTGGCGAAGTACCACTGAAACAGATTTGCTGCGGCAGAGAAGAATGTAGCAGGAGAAACTGCAAAGTCAATCAGACCGGCGATGCATCGAGGGCAGATAGGCAAGCAGGTTGGTCCCGGTCTCCTCCTGGTTCTCAGAGCACTTTTTGGCCAGATTTTTTCCAAATCCTCAGTTTTGGAAATTGGCCATTGGGTCACCTTTAGCTCAACAACCAAGTGTTCAGGAGTGGGTGGAGACATCTTGGTGGTTCAGGACTCACTCAGGCTGGGTCCAGTTGCGGGTTCAAAATGGTTGGAGCCTGTTATGTCCCTAAACAGGACACCTTTGTAAAATGACAAGGAACCCTGAAGGTATGAGGGATCTAGTTCCTGTACGTTGATAATTAATTTTAACATTGCCTTACTTGTATGGCATGGGCTACTTTACTTTATTTCACCAATTGTGATTCTATTCATGACTGTTTTGTGTCCCCATACATGGAGCGTCACAGTCAATTCGGCACATGGAATTCCTTGCAATGTAGCAAATACATGCACGTCAGGGCACACTCCATTGGTATAATAGATTAAGATCTGCTGGCATTCCCTTGATCTTCCTTTCTTTTCCTCATACCCTGCCTCCTTTTTTCCCTTTCTTGTGTGATCTATTGTTCTCTTCTCTCCTCCCCAGGAATAATTCTCAGGCATAAATTATGTGTCCTGATGATGATCCCCTTATTGTAAATGGGGATCGACATGTTGTCGACCACAGTGTCTTGACTTGATTCTCTTATGTGTACTAAGCAAAGATACTTTTTCATGTATTGTGACTTATAAGTGTATTGTATTACAAGTCACAGAAATGAACAATGCCTGAGATTTGGAAATCTTATGATTTCCACGTTGTGTTACCCACTAACACTTTCATGTCTAAATTTTTCGAAAAATGATTGTAAACAAATGATTCAAGTCTCCACTTGGAGTAAGCAGACATAGTTTTTTATTGTAATTTCTATGTTATTATAACCAATTCACTTTTGGAAGGGACCTTTGTTCTACAATATATCTAAAAAGGAGGCCAGCAAACTAGATCTTGCAGTCACTTCTGGCAATCCTGGGTGCAGGTGAAGATGCAGGGTTTAACCGCAGGGCTGGCCTCTGAGGGTTCAAGGCAGGTTCCAGGCTGCAAAACGCTCCTTCCAGGTACAGTAGTAGTTTGGCAGAATGCACAGCAGGTCACAGCAGCGGGAATTCCTCAGAGTCCTTTGGCAGGTCCAGTAGTGTACTGAAGAGTGGGTCTGAAGGTCCTATTTTTTATACCCTGGTGCCCTTCTCCTAGAAAGGTTCTTTGAAGTGCATGGAATTCCTTGACTCCCCTGCCCTGGCTCCAAGCTGGCTGCAGTGACAATTCAGGGTTGTTAGGCCTATTGTGAGGAGACAGGACATTTGATCTGGAAGAAGAATTCATCATCAAATTTGAAATAATTCCTTTTCTTTTTTTAAATTTTTTTTTTTCCAAAGCAGTAAATACAAAGGTATATCAGTTCGACTCCCACCCCTCCACCCCCCACCCCAAACAACCACGAGATGACAATGTTTTCAAGGACACAAATAATAATTAGAAAAAAAAAAATATATATATATAAACCACGAAATTGGGTTATGGGTCGGAGAAAAAGAAAAAGAAAAAAATAAAAGAATAGAAATAAGAAATAAAACTGAACAGACGAGCAGTAGAAAAAAAAAAGAAAAGACGAGGAAAATACCACAAAAGAAAGAAAAAAAAAAAAAAAGAAAGTACGTAAACATGGAAGGAAGAAAGAAGAGGGAGCACAGTCAGGACTGCAGCCAGCCATGAGCTGCCCTCCTCAGAACTAAGTATTTAGCCATTTGGGCCAGGCTGTGCCAGCCAGGAGGTGAGAAACCCCCAGATCTCCAACCCCTTCTTTCGCCCTTTACGACCTTTTTTAGCATATACAGCCTTTTCAAGGTGGTAGGTCGCCATTAGCCTGGCCAACCATTGGGAAAAAGGAGGGGGTCAATCTCTATCCATGCTGAAGCAACACAGATCCTCCACACTGTCATAGCGACAAAGATAAACGCTCCACCCCTTACCCTGTTGGCCTCCTCTTGTGTCCCCAACAGGATGGTTATGGGGGTCAACACTAGAGCCTGAGAGATAACCCTCCCCAGAAAATCCTGTACTTTAAGAAGGACTGAAGTAAGTTTCGGGCAAGTGGCGAACATGTGTATTGCGTCAGCTCCAAACTCCGAACATCGAGGGCACAGCGTTCCCTTGCCTACTCCCCATTTAGCAATTTTACTAGGAGTAATATATAAGAAAAAGATGGTTTTGAAATGTTGCACCTGCAGTTTAGCTGACAGCAAGTCGCTTTGAGAAAGTTCCAGTGATTTATAAAACGTACTATGTGGGGCCGCCAGTTTTACAAGCCATTTATCTGCAATTCTAGGTAGGTCATCAGGGGTTTGACTATTTAGTGCAGAGTATATGTGACCTATCCGGGGAGTCACTGGGGCCCGTAGCCTTTTGATGAATTCGATTTCTGAAAATCCTGCTGGTCCCCCAGCCTTTCGAGAAAGAAAGTCATGTATAGTAAAATATTTAAAGGCATCTTGGTTTTTCAATCCATATTTGTTTTGTAAATCTGCAAAGGATTTAACTCCTTCGCTGGAAATTAGGTCCCCTAACTTTATGATACCAGCTTTATACCAGTCTAGTAGATAAGACCTGCCAAAGATAGCAGGCAGGTTGCCGTTTGCATTGATAGGGGAGTAATAATTAAGTCTGCCCAGCCCGTATATTCTGCGGATGTTGCGGAAAACCTTAAACGAATTCATCAGTGTCTTAAATCTGACATGCTTGTAGTATCCGAAAGATACCTGTCTAAGAAGACAGCCGCGGGTCTCCTCTCCCAGTAGGAGCTGAAATGGTGAAGGAAGCCCGGTTGAAAGAGAGAAAGAGTATTCCTTCACCAGTTCAGTACTATACTGCAGAACGGAAGCCCAGTAATAAAGCACTATATTAGGAAGAGCCCAGCCACCCCGATCCCTGGGGAGGGACAGTTGCTTTAGAGCCCACCTAGGCTGTGAGTAAGCCCAAATAAATTGCGAGAAGATTTGCTGAAATTTCTGCAAGTTAGTTTTGCTGAATTCCAGTGGAATGGCCCGAAAAAGTATAGCAATTTCGGAAAGTAAGTCATTTTAATTACATTGCTTCTACCCACAATAGTCAGGTGTAAATTGTCAATTTGTTTAAGGGCTCGCTTTGTTTCAGTGACCAGAGGGGATAGGTTCTCAGTTACAATTTGGTCTATATTAGCAGTTAATGTTACCCCTAAATATTTGGCCTTCGGGACAATCCGACTATCAATCCAGTTAATTTCTTTATTGACTATTATTTGGGTTTTCTTTTGATTCAGTGCGTACCCCGAGATTTTCCCAAATTTCTGTGCCTCCAATTCCAATGCCAAAATAGCACTCTCAGGTTCAGGGGTGGTTATGGCCAGGTCATCAGCGTAGGCCATAATTTTGGTGTCGCTTCCCTGCATGCTTACTGCCAGGATTGCTGGATTCTTTTCAATTTTCTTGATTAAGGGATCTATATAAAGGGCAAAGAGTAAGGGGGAGCAGGGGCAACCCTGCCTAGTGCCCCGAGAGATGTTAAATAGCTCAGTTAGCCCCCCATTAATCAACACACAGGCCGTCGGGCTCTGATACAGAGCTTGTACAGCCTGCGTAAGTTTTGGCCCGAAGCCCATCCTCCTCATGACACACCACAGGAACCGCCAGGAGACCCGATCAAAGGCTTTTTCAGCGTCTAATAATATCAGTGACATCGGGTCTCCCGCAACCTGTGCTGCGTCAAACAGTGTGATAGCACGCCTAATGTGTTCGGTAGTACGTTTCTTTGGAATGAATCCATGTTGCCATTCTGATACCAGGGACTCAACTACTGAAGACATTCTTATTGCGAGGATCTTGGAAAAGACTTTGGAGTCACAATTTATAAGTGTGATAGGCCTGTATGAGCCCATCTCTAAGGGTGATTTGTCTTTTTAAGAAATATAGATATTTTAGCATTGGACCAAGAGGCAGGAGGGAGGCCCCATTAAATATAGCGGTAACGACAGCCAGAAAAATAGATTTTATTTGAGGAGCGAAAATTTTATAAAATTCCACAGGAATGCCATCCATTCCTGCAGCTTTCCCATCAGGCAGACTGACTAAGGCTTCTGTGATGTCATCCCAGGTCGGAGTAACATCCAATAGCTCGCAATTATCCTGGCTAAGCTGCCTTAGGTCGACCGCTTTTATATAGTTGATAATCTCAGTTTCTCCTAAGTCGGTTGACATACTATTCTCTTCTGTATATAGCTCGGCGTAGAATTCTCGAAAACCCTCTTGTATTTTAGTAGGATCACTGGTCTCTATCCCTGTTGACAATTGGATTGCCGATATTTCATTGCTTGTAGCCTGCTGCCTGGTGTTAATAGCAAGATGATGACCAATGCAGTCGCTACACTCATAGTTTTTTCCCGTATTGCCGCCCACTTGGCTGCGGTTTTCTCTGAAAATACTGCCCCTATTTCCGCCTTAATGAGTATTACTTCTTGTTGAGTGTTCTCAGTGTCCATTCCAGTTTGAGCCATTTGGACTAATTTTATTTCTGCTTTTTTAGTTTATCCTGGAGATCACACATTATTAGTTTTTCTTTCTTGTTTTTCCTGATTGAGAATCTTAGAGTCTCTCCCCGAATACCTGCTTTCAGTGTGTCCCAAACTATCATAGTCGAGGCCGTACCTATGTTTATTTCCAGAAACTCCTGGATCCATACCTGAATATGAGACCGATAGCCTTCATCATACAATAGCGCTTTCTCGAAACTCCATCTTGGTGTTTCTTTCCAGTTCCCCAATCCCCCAATGTTTAAGATGAGTGGATTGTGGTCCGACATGAAGCGTGGAGCAATGTCTATGGTACATTTGCTTAATAGAGAAGATGAGATTAAAAAATAATCTAGTCTAGCAAATGTCCGGTGTGGGGCAGAAAAGTAGGTATAGCCGGGTTGAGTAGAGTTTATATTAGACCAAACATCACTTAAACCATGAATTTGGGCTAGATTAATAAGTGCTTGGTATACTAGGGGTTTTCTACCTTTATACCTCCACTTATTGTCCATTTTCCAATGACAAGGCAAGTTAATATTAAGGTCGCCACAAATAATTATTGGAGTAGGCCAGTGAGCTAGCTCCCCAGAAATCAAATTTATGATCCCTGGGTCGTCTACATTACTTCCATAGATTGAGCACAAGGTAAAAGGGGGATTAGGGGAAAGATGGCATTCAGAGATTACCCATCTACCTAGTGAGTCAGATTTGACGCGGGGATTTTTAAAAGAAGTCTCTTTTCAACCAAAATGCCTACCCCTTTAATTTTGGCACCCTGTGTAGTAGCCCCCACAACCTTAAACCCTAACGAGTTTAGTAAATGTTTTTGTGATCCCTCTATGTGAGTCTCCTGGAGGCAAATGATATCGCCCCCAGAAAGCGCAGACCTTGCGCTACTTTTTGCCTTTTTAAAGCATCATTCAGCCCACAGATGTTAGCAGAGATAAACCTGAGTGAATTTATTTTAGCCATTTGGATGTTTTAAAAAAATTAAGCCGGAATTTTCTTGATCCTTTGAGTGCACTTCATTTGGTGAATTTTTTAGCCTTACCCAACGTCTAAGTGAGTGATTATGTGTGAAAAGGTGTCCTTGATTCCTCTGTGTCATTCTAGATACCCTTCCTCCCCCCCAACCCACCCCCCCTATCTTTGAGCAATCAGGAGTAACCTGAGTGATGGTAGTCAGTAGTGAGTCTCAGCCGCAGACCACGCCTAGGATATGTTAGTTATGAGTTCGGCTAGATCCCCCTCAGCTAGATAGAACATACAACTAGCCTGTTGAGAGAAGAAAAACCCAGGGAGGGAGTGAGGAGGAACGAGAGAAAGCCATGATGGAGAAATAACAAAATATATTCCTCCTTAGTCCTCCCCTGCCCTGCCCTGCTCATGCCCGAGTGGTAGTCTCTTTATTTTGGACCCTTCTTAGATTTAATCTCGTCCAGGTACTCCCCTGCCTTAATTTCAGACAAGAAGATTTTTGTACCCCCATTAAAAATTACTTTAAGTCTGGCAGGGTTCATTAGGTATACTTGTGCTCCCAGTTGCTGGAATGGGGAGATTAGTTGTCTAAGATGCCATCTTCGCTCTACTGTCTGATGGCAAAAGTCGGGCTTTGCAAAAAATGTTATTCCATTAGCCCCCTTCTTAGAGTTTGGGCGAGCCTGATCGTATATTAATTGCCTCAAAAGAAAGTTCCCAAAGTACACCAGGAACACCCTTGGTTGTCCACCCGCTGCACTGCTGCCATCGCGCAGTCGCCTAATGTTAAAGGGAAAACGGTGTGCCCTCTGAACCTCGCGATCCCAATCCCAGCCTGGATGTTCGGGGAAGGATTCTTGCAAAAGTTTTACAATGAAACGCCTGGGATCTTCGCCTTCCTTTCCCTCCGGGATTCCAAGCAAGCGAAGGTTGTTTCTGCGTTGGCGGTTTTCCTGTTCCTCTAGTTTGGACATTATATCCACTAGGCAGGCAGCGTTGGTCTTGCTCTGCTTTTTGACAGCCGTGGACTCAATTTCCAGACAATCGGTACGCCCCTCAATCATAGAAACACGGTCGCTTATATCAGTACATGTTTTATTCAGTCGTCTTAGGCCTCCTTGCAACTTTTTAGCAGCCCCTTTGGCTGCGCGGTTGTCTGCCCGAACCTCTTCCTGAAATTCTTTGATTGAGGCTAAGATTGAAGCTAGTGAGGGCTCCGAAGTATCTGCCGGCAAGCTCTTTGCCTTTTCCCACTTTGTCATGTGGGAGTCGTCGTCGTCAGCCAAGGGGTAGGACATCTGTGAGCCTGAGTAGTCCCACTTAAGTTGGCTACGTCTTTTGCCCTTACTCCTTGCTTTCTTGGATCGTTGCACCGTTCCAGTGTTTTGGATTGACTCCTCGCTGTCATCTTCACTTGTGTCAAGGCCCCCCTCGTCGGAAGTGGTCCCTGTGCCATCAGACACCGAGTAAAAGTTCTCAGGCCCGGTTTCTGGAGTCCACGGTGCTTGTGCACCAGCGGCAGCGGCAGCTTCCAGGCCCAGGATGTAGTTAGTAATACCAGCCTCAGAGTTCATGGAGGGATCACCAGGACCATTCGTAGAACCACTCATGTAGGGGCAGCCGTCCGTGTTCTGAACTGTAACAGCTAAAGATAGCTGATTTTGCTGCTCGGTTAGCCCCTTACAGATGACCACAGCAGGGAGACATGGAGAACTGTTTAAGTTTTCAGTCGAGCCTTGTGGGCCCGCAATGATTCCTGCGTCAGCTTGCAGAACTTCCACTGGGGTTGCTTCTATTAAACAAGTCTCTTGCTGCTGGCTTGGCACGGGTATTTGGGATGTTAACCGATCTGGGGGGGCACACTCAAGGGGAGGAGTATGTATAGAAGTCTTGGTGTTTATCACAGGAGGCTGTCCTTTAGCACCCAAAAATATTTTAGCTATCGGTGGCTGAGTGCCCACTGAGTCCTTAGGCAACCCCCCTCCCCCAGACCTCCCCAGCGGCTTTTTACTCCCACTAACCTCATGTCTAGATCGGGTGGTGCTTTCCGTAGGAGCGGCGTCTCTAGACTCAGTGCTGGCAATGGTCGCTTTCAGCTTGCTGCCCTTCTTGACCCCCCTGCAGCTCATAATCCCAGGGCTGCCCTGATGCTGTTGCCGCCGATTCTTCTCGTGTCCTGATAGGACTGAGGCAGTGAATGCAGCCAAGTCCGGGGCCAGAATTTTAATAATCCAGAAAATCCAGGTAGAGAATAGAGTCCTCCAGCGCAAGGCAGGCAGCACACGGGAATCCGCGGGGGAAATGTGATAGATTACCGCGGCAGCAACTGTATACCGCTGTGAGCGAAAACCGGACGTCTGTGATCCTCCCGCCAGTTGTCTCCGCGTCTGTCCGTACATCGCAGGGCGCCTAGCCGATCGGTTACGCAACTAGCGTGAGCGGCCGATCAGCGCGAGTGCTCACTCTGACTCCATCTTGCCGGCTCCCTCCGAAATAATTCCTTTTCAATGCCAGGTCAAGAATAAATCTGGTGGAAACTCAATGTGGTCTGTGTCGTGTTTCCAAATATATTTCTATGGCTCCCAGGCCTGCATCCTGTGGAATTTGGGTGCATAAAGAGACGACGTTGAAGGATACCAACCTTTGTGTATGGGAATCAAACCTCAAGCCTTCGATTTTATTGATGAAATCAGTGGTGTCTCGCAAGTATGATGGCATTTCATTTATGAAAGGTTGGAGAAAAGCATCAACATATTGTGAAATGGGGTTCCAACAAAGAATCACAATTCAAGACGATTGGTTGCCCCTGGGGGTGTTAATGCATCTTTATCAATCTTCAGAAGGTATTACTTCACTTGGATGCCTGGATTTGATTTTTTCAGAAATTCAAATTCGTTAGGGCCAATAAACCCATTGTTGAAGCCTTCTTGAAGAATTCCCAAAAATTCTCCTTGAATAGTTTTTGTGGGATCAAGTAAGTTGTCTCTCGATTTCCCAAATAATGGACAGTAACTGCAATCTAAATGACAAACCCATGTTTAGACTGGAATCGAATTAAATGGTACTGTCCTCTTTCCGTTTTTTCTAAACAGGTCATTAAACGGTCCAAAAACTGAAAAACTGAAAAAATGGACACAATATAAAATTAAGTTAAAAATAAATGAGAGGGGACTAATTTAAATCAAATATCCCACAAAATTAATGTGAGATTAGTAGTTTTGGTTCAATTTTTAATTTATGTTATGTTATGTTATGTTAGCTGGGTATTTGTAAAGCGCACAGCTACTCAGTTGAGTGTCCCGGCGCTGACGACAAATAGGCGGGGCTGACGGAAGACGCTGCTCCAAAGGAAACCTATTGCTGAAATAGCCAGGTTTTCAGAGCCTTTCTAAAAGTAAAAAGATCCTGCATCTGTCTGAGGCCCAAAGGTAGGCTGTTCCACAGTTTGGCTGCATGCACCTGGAAGGAGCGGCCTCCTGTTCGAGCGCGGGTGAACTTGGGGATGATAGCCTGCCGCAAAGAGGATGACCTCAGAGTACGGCTAGGATAGTAGAATTGTACTCTTTTCCTGATATAAGAGGCACCTGTACCGTGAAGAGCTTTAAAGGCTAGAACGCCCGTTTTAAAACTGATTCGCTTACGGATCGGCAGCCAGTGCAGGGCTTTCAGATGGGGCGACATCCGTGTTCTGGGGCCGAGCATAAGGATCGCCCTGGCCGCAGCATTCTGAGCCACCTGAAGACGAGAGAGTAAATATTCAGGTAGTCCCGTGTACAAAACGTTCACATAGTCCAGCCTAGATACTATCAAAGCCTGGACTGGTAGGTCGCTCCCCCACCACACAGCTCCGTCTGTGTGCCCTGCTGCTGCCCCTGATTGTGCTCGTTTTTCCTTTCTGTGCCCCCTTGCTGCCCCTGATTGTGCTCGTTTTTTCCTTTCTGTGCCCCCCTTGCTGCCCCTGATTGTGCTCGTTTTTTCCTTTCTGTGCCCCCCTTGCTGCCCCTGATTGTGCTCGTTTTTTCCTTTCTGTGCCCCCTTGCTGCCCCTGATTGTGCTCGTTTTTCCTTTCTGTGCCCCCTTGCTGCCCCTGATTGTGCTCGTTTTTTCCTTTCTGTGCCCCCCTTGCTGCCCCTCATTGTGCTCGTTTTTCCTTTCTGTGCCCCCTTGCTGCCCCTCATTGTGCTAGTTTTTTCCTTTCTGTGCCCCCTTGCTGCCCCTGATTGTGCTCGTTTTTTTTCCCTTTCTGTGCCCCCTTGCTGCCCGATTGTGCTCGTTTTTTCCTTTCTGTGCCCCCTTGCTGCCCCTCATTGTGCTCGTTTTTTTCCTTTCTGTGCCCCCTTGATGCCCTGATTGCGCTCGTTTTCCCTTCTGTGCCTGTTTCCCGCCGCTGCGCCCTGCGGCCCCGCCCCCTCACTGCCCATTCGCTGCCCCATTCCCCTGCTCCTCCCTCCCACCTCCCCATTTATGGCGGCCGCTGCGTGGTGAAGAGAGCGACCCCTGACCTTGACTGGTAGGTCGCTCCCCACCACACAGCTCCGTCTGTGTGCCCTGCTGCTGCCCCTGATTGTGCTCGTTTTTCCTTTCTGTGCCCCCTTGCTGCCCCTGATTGTGCTCGTTTTTCCTTTCTGTGCCCCCTTGCTGCCCCTGATTGTGCTAGTTTTTCCTTTCTGTGCCCCCTTGCTGCCCCTGATTGTGCTCGTTTTTCCTTTCTGTGCCCCCTTGCTGCCCCTCATTGTGCTAGTTTTTTCCTTTCTGTGCCCCCTTGCTGCCCCTCATTGTGCTCGTTTTTTTTTTCCTTTCTGTGCCCCCTTGCTGCCCCTGATTGTGCTCGTTTTTTTTCTCCTTTCTGTGCCCCCTTGATGCCCTGATTGTGCTCGTTTCCCTTCTGTGCCTGTTTGCCGCCGCTGCGCCCTGCGGCCCCGCCCCTCACTGGCCATTCGCTGCCCCATTCCCTGCTCCTCCCTCCCACCTCCCCATTTATGGCGGCCGCTGTGCGGCCGCGCCGCTGGCGCGCCGAAGGCGCGCCTAAGGCAAGCCCATCTGCGCCCGTCCGCGCCGTGACCGCGCCCAGCGCCAGACCCCCTGGTCCGGGCATCCCCCGCGCCCGCCACATCAACAGACGCCGATACGACGCCAGCACCCTCCACGCACTCAACCCCGGAAAAGATCACGCCTGCTACCAGGCCACCCCGAAGCGCACCCAAGGGCCCTTCACCTGCCGGAACTGCAGCTTCGCCAGCACCCGCCCCGCCAAACCACCGCCCAGGAAAGAACCCAACTACCTCAGATGCATCCTCCTCAACACCCGCTCCGCCCGCAAACACGCCATCGAACTCTGGGACCTTCTCGACTCAACCTCCCCAGACGTCGCATTCCTGACGGAGACCTGGCTGAATCCCGCTTCAGCCCCCGACATCGCCATTGCCATCCCGGACGGATACAAGATCACCCGCAGGGACCGCACCAACGGAGTCGGAGGAGGCATCGCCATCGTCCACAGGAACACACTCAGAGTCTCAACCAACACCGACGACACCCTCAGCACCGCCGAACACATGCACTTCCAGATCCACACCGATCCCAACACCACCCTCAGAGGAACCCTCATCTACAGACCCCCGGACCCCGACCACAGTTCAGCGATTCCATCGCTGACTTCATCAGCACACACGCCATCGCCTCCACGGACTACATCCTCCTCGGGGACCTGAACTTCCACCTCGAGAACAACAAGGACACCAACTCCACCACCCTGATCGACAACCTCGCCACCCTCGGACTCAGACAGCTCGTGACTACACCCACCCACGCCGCCGGCCACACGCTCGACTCCATCTTTTCCGCAAGCCCACACGTCTCCTTCAACCACACCTCCGAACCCCACTGGACTGACCACCACTGCATCCACTTCACCTACAGGAAGCCCACCACGCACCACCGCACCGAACAAATGCCTCGCCGCTGCTGGAGCAGAGTCACGGAAGACCAGCTAACCACAACCCTCGCCCTGAGCCCACCCGCCGAACCCTCCGACCCCGACACCGCCGCCCGCAACCTCAGACAGTGGATCGATGACTGCGCCAACACCTCGCCCCGCACAAGAATCCGCCCAACAGCCACACCAGCAAGAAAGCCACCTGGTTCACCGAAGACCTCCAGGCCTCCAAACGAACATGCCGAAAACTGGAGAAGATCTGGCTCCACGAACGGACAGCGGACAGCTACGCCGCCCACAAGAGCGCCACCCGCAGTCACCATCACCTCATCAGATCCGCCAAAAGGGCCTCACTCAAAGACCGCCTAGACAACAACGCACACAACAGCAAAGAGCTCTTCAACATCGTGAAGGAACTCTCCAACCCCAGCTCCAACACCAACGACATCCAGCCGTCGCGAGACCTGTGCGACTCACTGGCCACCTTCTTCCCACCGCAAAATCGCCGACATCCACGACAGCTTCAACACCACGACCGCCCCGGCAACCACCGAGACCACTGCCCCCACAACCACCAACCGCCTGCTCTCCTGGACCAACATCAACGACGAGGACACCAGCGAGATCATGAACACCATCCACTCCGGTTCACCGCTAGACCCGTGCCCTCACCACATCTTCAACAAAGCCAGTACAGCCATCGCGCCCCATCTCCGGAAAATAATCAACATCTCCTTCGAGACAGCAACCTTCCCGGAAAGCTGGAAGCACGCCGAGATCACCGCCTTACTCAAGAAACCCAAGGCAGACCCCAAGGACCTCAAGAACTTCCGACCCATCTCTCTGCTCCCGTTCCCCGCGAAGGTCACCGAGAAAATCGTCAACAAACAACTGACCCGCTACCTCGAGGAGAACAACATCCTGGACCCTTCCCAGTCCGGCTTCCGCAGCAACCACAGCACCGAAACTGCCCTCATCGCCGCCACCGATGACATCAGGACCCTGCTAGACAACGGAGAAACAGCAGCCCTCATCCTCCTGGACCTATCAGCCGCCTTCGACACGGTCTGCCACCACACACTACGAACACGCCTTCACGACGCCGGGATCCAAGAGAAGGCCCTGGACTGGACCACATCCTTCCTTTCCGGCAGAACACAAAGCGTCCGCCTCGCCCCTTCCGATCCAAGGCCACCAAGATCATCTGCGGCGTACCCCAAGGCTCCTCCCTCAGCCCAACGCTGTTCAACATCTACATGGCACCCTCGCCCACGTCGCCCGACAGCACAACCTCAACATCATCTCCTACGCCGACGACACCCAGCTGATCCTCTCCCTCACCAAAGACCCTCACACCGCCAAAGCCCACCTCCACGAAGGAATGAAGGCCATCGCCGAATGGATGAGGACCAGCCGCCTGAAGCTGAACTCGGACAAGACGGAGGTCCTCATCCTTGGTTCCAACCCTTCAGCCTGGGACGACTCCTGGTGGCCAACATCACTGGGAACAGCCCCGCCACCCACCGACCACGTACGCAACCTAGGGGTCATCCTCGACCCCACCCTCTCCATGACTAAGCAGGTCAATGCCGTTTCCTCATCCTGCTTCAACATCCTCCGAATGCTCCGCAGGATCTTCAAGTGGATCCCCACCGAAACAAGAAAAACAGTCACCCAGGCCCTCGTCACCAGCAGGCTGGACTACGGAAACGCCCTCTACGCAGGAACGACGGCTAAGCTCCTGAGACGGCTGCAACGCATCCAGAACGCCTCTGCACGTCTTATCCTCGACATCCCCGACGCAGCCACATCACACCCCACCTGAGAGACCTGCACTGGCTCCCTGTCAACAAGAGGATAACCTTCAAGCTCCTCACCCACGCACACAAAGCACTCCACAACTCCGGACCAGCCTACCTCAACAGACGACTCAGCTTCTACACCCCCACCCGCCAGCTCCGCTCGACCAGCCTCGCCCTCGCCACAGTCCCCCGCATCCGGAAACGACCGCCGGTGGCAGATCCTTCTCCCACCTCGCCGCCAAGACCTGGAACACCCTCCCCACCAACCTCCGACAGACCCAAGACCTACTGGCCTTCAGAAGACTCCTCAAGACCTGGCTCTTCGATCAGTAGCAGCACCACCCCCCTCTTCCCCCAGCGCCTTGAGACCCTCGCGGGTATGTAGTGCGCTTTATAAGTGACATGATTGATTGATTGATTGACTACAGTTTTCCTGTGACTGACTGGGAGAAGGGGCAGAAACTGCTTGAGCATTTTGAGCATGCCGAAGCATGCCCCTGCTACAGTTTGAACCTGATTTTTCATGGACAGGTTGTCATCCATTTTGACCCCTAGATTTTTGACTATCTTGACCGGGGATGTAGGAGGGGACATATCGGCCGGCCACCAGTCACGCCACACCTCGCAAGGGGAGGAACCAAAAAAATGATCTCTGATTTCTCAGTGTTACACTTCAGTTGGTTCCTTTGTAGCCAGGAAAACACCTCCGATAGACAGGTGTTAATCAAGTCCCCTCTAAAGACATCATCTTTGTCGCAGGTAAAGAGCAACTGAGTGTCGTCCGCCTATGACACTATTTTTGCTCCGTGGGTCTCTGCCAAAAAAGCTAAGGGCGTCATATAAAGATTAAAAAGTGTCGGAAATGAGATCGAGCCCTGTGGGACCCCCACCTGCATATGGGGGATGGGTGCAACAAAAGGTGGAGACCAAACCGCTTGCTGACGGTTTTGTAAGAAAGAGGTGAACCATTGGAGTACCGTGCCCCCGAAGCCGCACTCCTGGAGTCTCTGCAGGAGTCGGTCGTGGGGCACTGTATCAATGCCGCCGATAGATCCAATAGTATCAATACGGCCTTACCGCCTTTGTCCGAGGTTTCTTTAATAACATCGGAAACTTCCAGAAGTGCCGTTTCCGTGCTCAAACCGGCCCTAAAGCCAGACTGACTTTGTGGAGCACGGAATTAGTTTCGACATAGGCGGAAGTGACAAAATGCACATATTTTTCCAAGGTCTTAGTGAAAAAAGGAAGGAGGGATATTGGTCTATAGTTAGAGGCAGTCTCAGGATCAGAAAGGGCTTTTTCAGTAGGGGAAGAATCTTTGCCTTCTTCCACCTGTCAGGGACTTGCCCCGACTGAAGTGAAGCATTCAAGATTCTATTCACCGCCGGATTAATTATCTCCGCTATAGATGCCAGAACTTTTGCCGGGCACGGATCAGAAGGTGAACCGGATTTTAGAGATTTCATCAATTCTAAAGATTTATCCAAAGAGATAGGCGGAAACTGTGAAAAGGACAGATCTCTGCCATGGATACGAGGGAGGAGACATTCCAGGCAGTCACCCTGAGCCGGGGACTGCCCGGGGAAAGAGTCCTGAATATTTTTAATCTTTTCGTAAAAGTAAGAAGCCATAAGATTCGTCCATGCTTCAGTAGGGGTAAAAGGTCTCTCCACTGTACTTGGCGAAGAGAACTCCTTTACGATCTTAAATATTTCTTTACTTTTGTTGGTAGCCGACTCAATTTTGGCGGAGAAAAATTTCTTTTTCTCCTCAAGTACTCTGTTAAAATGAGACTTCAACGCCAGTTTGTAGTTTATTTTATCCTTATTGTCAAAATTCTTGCGCCACGCCCTCTCCAAGCGTTTGCAACATCTCTTACTGTCCCTAAGGGCTTCAGTAAACCACGGGGCTGATGCCCTGGCCCCCTTAGCTGAGCGCAATGTAGGGGGAGCAAGCTCGCAGACGCGGAGCTGGAGCCAATCTTCCAAATAATCTACGTCATTTTCAAGATTCCCGCTAAAAGGAATTGGGTTGTTGCGGAGGGCTAAGCTCAATGCCTCAGGCGTGATTAAATGAAAGGGTCTAAAGCTGCTCGGGCGAGACTTCCCCTGAGATTTTGGGTGGTTACATTCTTTCTTGATTGAAAAACCAAGCAGAAAGTGATCAGACCATACCAGGGGAAGAGGAAGGGCAGTTTCTATTGGTACGTTAGAGAAGATCTGGTCCAGAGTATGGCCCTTTTCGTGGGTAGGGTGATGGACATAAGGGGACAGCTTAAAAATATCCAGAGATTCCTTAGCCTAATGGACTCCTGCTCCGTAGGTATGTCCATATGAATGTTGAAATCACCTATCACCAGGCAATGTTTAAAATTGGTGGCCAAAGGGGCAATCGCATTGCTGATTCACTCTAAGAATCTACCGGCGGGGCCAGGTGGTCTATAGACAACAATGCCAGCGACTGATTGATGCGCGGATACCATCACGTGGAAGCCGAAGCTTTCTGCCTCAGCTACCTCAACTGTGGGTACTATAGTGCATGAGAATTCCTTTTTAAAAATTAATGCAATGCCACCACCCGTCCCCCCCTGCAGGCCTTCCCAGTTCTTGGTTCTGAGGAGACCACAAACCCAAGGGGTTTGAAACGCATTGACACTGTCCTTTAGGGAGTTGAATGAACTAATCTTCATTTGGAGATAACCCACAAACATTGGGGTCTCTTCTTGGTTTAATTAAGGATTTGCAACAACCCCTGTTAATGCTTGATTTTTTAGGAGTATGGACAACTGAAAATATTTCTTACTTCTTAGTGATGAGAACTAGTGAATTTTAATATATCACAAGTACTGTTGATTTGTTTTGAATTCTTTGTTTTGCACATATATAATTTGAATTTTGGTAGAAGATCAAAATGTGATGAGGGATTAATAAGTATATCAGACACTAATTGAAGTGAATGCTATTCGTGTGTATGATATGATATGTAAAATATCCTAAGAAAATGATGAAGATGAATTGTGAAAAAACAATGTGATCATGCTAATTAAAATTCTCGATAATGTAATAAGTTTTTGTGCTTGAAATTGTTTCAGACAAGGTACATTTTTTCAGTGTTTATTTTTATGTGGTCTATCCTTGCTGAGTAGAGATACCCAACCCCTTGGTATACATAAACTTTCTAAAAGTGGCATTTTCAAAATCGTAATGGAAAATCATACTTTACCTTTAAAGAGCGTTTATCATTAAATTTCTATAGGAACTAAGCTTGACATATCTACTTTCTTTCAATTAGAATTACAGCTTATTAAATGCAATAAAGAATCCCCAATATTATCCTATGGGAGGTATAGGCCTGTAGTAGCGAAAAACGAATGTGGGAGTTTTTCACTATCAGTATATGTAATACTTAAAAGTACATGTCCTACCTTTTAATTACACAGCACAGCTCCCTAAAGGCTACCTAGGGCCAACCTTAGAGGTGACTCTTATGTAATAAAAGGGGAGTTTAAGGCTTGGCAAGGGTGTTTAAATGCCAAGTCGCCATGGCAGTGTGACACTACATTCAGGATGCATGACAGGCCTGGGACAAGTTTTGGAGTGCTACTTAGGTGGGTGGCACAATAAGTGCTGCAGACCTACTGGTAGCATTTAATTTACAGGCGCTGGGTACATGGTATACCACTCTACAAGGGATTTACAGGTAAATGAAATATGCTAATTATGTATATGCCAATCAGACCATGCTTAAGGGAGTGAGCACAAGCACGTTAGCCCTGGTTAGCAGTGGTAAAGTACACTGAGTCCTAAGGTCAACAGAAGCATAAGTCCTGCAAAAATTGAAGGCAAGGAAGCAGAAAGGCTGGGGGACGACCACCGAAAGGCTGACAGGTCTAAAACCTATACTTTGGAGGCTTTCCTTGATTATTTTGCACTGGCAACCTTCTTTACGTACATAGAACAGTGTGGTAAATACATACTAGAGCAATACGTACAACTTGCAAGTTATAGGTTCAGATTCTGGGCTGCATTACAGAGTATTGTATTGCATTGAATTGTATTGCATTGCAAAGTTTATATTTTCTTTTGAAAATATTTTTATTGTCTTTTTCAATATAAACAACATTAGCATGTGAAAACTTACAGTGAGCGGCAATAATGCTGATAAGGAAATTCAGACTGATCCTGCCTGAGTGTTTGGCAAACAACATCGACATAGGGCGCATAAAGGTTCAGAGGTTCGTAGTGTGTCCTTGTTATACATTGGACTTAAACAACTGTATATCGTCATGATGATGGAACTGTGGACGAGCATAGAGGTTGTGGCAGGAGGTGGGGGGCGGGCTTGGTGATGGTGGCAGAGTGTAAAGAGCAAGGCAGGCATAGTGGTGAGAGTGGGCGGATTGGTATAGGCAGCTGTGATAACCGCGTGAGGGGGGTAAGGGAGGACTGTTGATGAGTGGTGGTGTGGGAACCCCCAAGTGGGGTAGCAGTTGTGGTGTATGTAGGGATCATGTGGTGTGTTCATAGGGGTAGATCGTCATTTCCCATCTTCTGCTGGAAATGCGTGAGTAGGATGACCCACTGGGGGGAGACAGGTTGTTTGCGCAGTCGGAGTACCTCCTCATAGCAGAAAGCGTCTTCCTCTGCTGTGCCCCATTTGTGTACCGCTCCATGCTATGCGGCTGTATTGTAGAGTTTATATAGCGCTTACGATCCCTAAATGGGACCCTGAAGAGCTTGCCTACATGGGCAGGGTGTGTGGCTGAAAGGTTGTTGTTTTTGATTATTTTGATCCTATGTAGGAAATGTTTCCATGTTGTACACTATTGGAGAACAATTATGCAGTGTGCCAGTACAATGTTACAAAATAGCCTACACCAAACGACTGATACCAAAGCAACACTTGCACCGACAGACCATACAAAAACTACAGGTTGCAGCTGTTGGTTTGGTTTAAATGTGATTCTGCGTTAGGTGGTCTAAAACAATGTATAAAAGTGGACAGGCACCAGTGCAATCTGCCCAACACCAGTGCACTCTTTTTAAACCAGGCAGTGATGGGTAGTCACTAATTTTCATCCTTGCAAGGTATGTAAAATAAACCAATTATTGATTTGGAGTACTGCAAATACCTATTACACCTAGTAAACACTACATCACATCGCATTACATCATAGGAACTATAATTAAACTATGTAGGAATTGGGACGAGTATGGACTAAATGCTGTCAAAGCACGGGTCATATTTTTATGTTTTGTTTTGAATCTTAAAAACCTCAATACATAAAATTCTTCTGAGAAGTAATTATGAACAACCTTTTTCAAAAATAGTTCTTAAGTGTAGTTTTTTTGCCGGTCAGTTGAGGTTTTGTAACCTCTATGCAAATATATTCAAAAGGAAAGGGAAAGCTGAGAAAACGTTAGTTTAAAAAAAAAAAAAACGATCACTTCAGAATGAAAACCAGGTCACAGCTTAGCTGCTTGCGAAGTCAGCATTGAACGTGGAACTGTGTTGCCTGTATCAAAATAAAAACCGGGTCACACTCATCCCTCTCATCCCTAAATCCATTGCTTGGCTTGTGTTTGCGTGTGCTGTTGTGTAATAGATAAGAAGACATTAACCCTTTCATTTGCGATGGCAGCTAATGCTAACACAGGATTCCAATGTGGCAAGTGGAGCAGCCATTTTCAAAGAGTACCGCAGTGGTTTTTAAGCAGGGGCCATTCACATCCACTCAGACGGGCCGCAACTGTTTAGAAAATGAAATAATGTAAGCAGATATACATAAAAAAGCTAAATGTAACATTGAAAATGTTCAAACCTTTGTAAATGTTAAGGATTTGAAATTGAAGGCTAAAAATTAAGTTGGTATCCTTAGCATAATTCGTGGGAGCAGTGCCAGTATGTCTAATAGAATCTAGAAGGGACGATTGGTGGCCTCAATGAAAGGACTGGTATTCGGCAACAAAAAGACAGCAGGCTTATTTACAAGCCCATTGCACCGCCGGTGCGTCACTTTTTTTGACGCTCCGGCGGCGCAATGGGCTTGCCTATATTTACAAGGCTACTTAAAGTCACCCTGCGTGACTTTTCATGGCCATTACTCTGCGTGAAAGGGCGTTCCATGGTTGTTGCTGTGGGTGTTCCCACGCAACATCCATGGAACTTGACACATTCCCAGATTTACAACATTTTGTAAAGCTGGAAATGCGTCGGAATCCTACGCCTCCCCAGGGATGGCGGAGGAATGGCGCAACGAGGAGAAATACTTTTATTTCTCCTCGTTTTTTCCTCTTCCTATGCATGCTGCATTCTGCAGCACGCATAGAAAGAGGAAAATGCCATTAATGATTGTTTTTGTGCAAAATGACACATGGGTGCCAGCGCAGGGGAAAGCACAGGGATGCATCGTATTGTTGTTAATATGACGCATCCATGTGCTTTAAAAAAGACGCAGCACGGCTTAGCTAAATGGCTTGCGGCGCTGTGCTGCATCATTTTCTTTTAGATGAAGTCCAACAAGCTTTAGGAGCAAAAGAAGAGAAAGTGATTTGCTAGCGTCTTCAATATTGTTTTGCCTTTTACAATTAAAACCAAATATTGCAAAGCTCCATCACTCTTAAGACTAAAATGTTTATATTTGTGTAGTTGTGAATTAAATAACATATTTCATAACTTGTGTTTTTGCTTGCAGTAAATTTGTTTCTGTATTTTTGTTTATTGTTTTGAAGTTCAAAACGTAGAAATTGCTTAGGTCTGGGTCTCTGGCTTTCAGCAAAGATTTAGTGGGATAACTAAAATTAAAAGATCAAGAACCTATGGTCTAGTGAGTTAATCCATCAGATTGTGGGAACATCTTTTTATTCAATCAATCAATCAATCAATCAATCAATCAATCAGGTGTTTGTTAAGCGCGACTACTCACCCGTAAGGGTCTCAAGGCGCTAGGGATAGGGGGGGTGCAGGTTCCAGTCCATCAAGGAAGGGGTCTGTCGAAGAGCCAGGTTTTGAGGTTTCTTGCGAAGATGGGGAGCGATGTTGTCTGTCTGAGGTGGAGCGGAAGGTCGTTCCAGGCTTTGGCCGCGAGGAAGGAGAAGGAGCGGCCTCCCGATCTGGTCTTTCTGGTGCGGGGGACCACGGCGTAGGAGAGCTGGGCTGATCGTAGGGTCCTTTGGGGTGCGTGGAATTTGAGTCGGCTGTTCAGGTATGCTGGTCCGGTGTCGTGGAGGGCCTTGTGTGTGTGGGTGAGTATCTTGAAGGTGATTCTAGCCTCGACGGGGAGCCAGTGGAGTGTGCGCAGGTGCTGGGAGATGTGGCAGTGTTTTGGCAGGTTGAGGACCAGTCTTGCGGCGGCGTTCTGGATGTTCTGTAGCTTGAGGGTGAGGTTTTTGTTTATTCCGGCGTAGAGTGCCTTGCTGTAGTCGAGTCTGCTGGTGACCAGGACGTGAGTGACGGTCTTTCTGTGTCTGAGGGGGATCCATTTGAAGGTCTTACGAAGGAGGCGGAGGGTTTGGAAGCAGGAAGACGAGACGGAGTTGATCTGGCGGTCCATTTTGAGCTAGGAGTCCAGGATGATTCTCAGGTTGCGTGCGTGGTCCGTGGGGGTTAGCGGGTTTCCGAGGGCGGGGGGCCACCAGGTGTCGCTCCAGGCATCGGGGTTTGGGCCCATGATGAGTACTTCTGTTTTGTTGGTGTTTAGTTGTGGGCAGCTGTTTTTCATCCATTTGGCGACGGCTTCCATGCCTTCTCGAAAGTTGTGTCTGGCGGTGTTGGGTCCGTTGGATAGGGAGAGGATGAGTTGGGTGTCGTCTGCGTATGACACAATGTTGAGTCCGTTAGTTCTGACAATGGGGGCGAGTGGAGCCATGTAGACGTTGAAGAGCGTCGGGCTGAGGGAGGAGCCCTGGGGGACTCCGCAGGTGGTAGGTGTAGGGTCCGAGAGGAAAGGGGGGAGTCTGACCCGCTGCGTTCTGCCAGAGAGGAAGGAGCGGATCCAGTCGAGGGCCTTGTCCTGGATTCCTGCGTCGTGGAGTCTGCGTATTAGGGTGCGGTGAGAGACTGTGTCGAACGCCGCTGAGAGGTCGAGGAGGATGAGGGCTACTGTTTCTCCTTTGTCCAGTAGGGTGCAGATGTCATCTGTTGCGGCGAGGAGGGCGGTTTCCGTCCTGTGGTTTTTTCTGAAGCCGGATTGGGAAGCCGAAGGATGTTGTGCTCTTCGATGAATGTGGCGAGTTGGCTGTTGATGGCTTTCTCGATGTCTTTTGCTGGGAATGGGAGCAGGGAGATGGGTCTGTAGTTTTTGAGGTCGGTGGGGTCCGCCGAGGGTTTCTTCAGGAGGGGGTTGACCTCGGCGTGTTTCCAGTCGTCGGGGAATGAGGGGGTCGCCAGGGAGCGGTTGATGGTGTGGCGGAGCATGGGTGCGATGGTGTCGGCAGCTCTGTTGAAGATGTGGTGGGGGCAGGGGTCCATGGGGGCCCCTGAGTGGATTGACTTCATTGCCTTCAGTGTGTCTTCGGTGGTGAGGGCTGTCCAGTTGTCAATCGCTGGTTTCCGGGTGTCGGGGGTGGTTGGTGAGGGTTCAGTGTGTTGGTTGTCTTCGTCGAAGTTGTCGTAGATGCTCTTGATTTTGTGGTGGAAAAAGGTGCTGAGTTTGTCGCAGAGGTCTTGTGAGGGAGGGAACTCCTTGATGATGTTGAAGAGTTCTTTGCTGTTGTGCGCGTGGGTGGAGATTCTGTCTTCAATCGCTTTTTTCCTCATTGTCATTTTCCTTCATTGTTTGCAGTTTTGAATTTAGCAAGCTGGCTCAGCCTAACAACCATTCCGTGGAAGATTTAAGGAGGAGCCCTATTGTGCTTGGTGATTGTGGGCAAAATAGCAAGTGCCCCACCCAAGGCTTCATTCACAGCATTGCCGAGTACTAGTAGAGAGACTACAGCTGTTTCTCAAATACAAATTGATGCGTCTGTCACTACAGTTGTAATTGAAGATTTACCTCCAGACAGAATTATTAATGTTGGTTTAATTAAAAATTGAATTGGGAGAAATTTCGCAAGAGACAATTGATCTGCATAGACTGTTGTCATACAACATTGACGAAATGCGATATTTGCTCAAAGAAGCAGCAAGATGTGCAAATGAGGCACATAACAGAATAGAAGAATTTGCTGATGATTGTGAAGTCAATATCAGCAAAATAAATGTGAGGAGAAATTACAAAATGGATTTTACTAAATGATGATATAAAAGATTTGGGTTTAATGACTAAGGGCTCACATTGAGCATTTATTTAAAAAAACAAGAGAGTGGAGTGATTTAAAGAAAAACAAAGAAAAATGGAAGAGAGATACAGCAAGTAAAAAGAGAGCTACAGAGAAAGGAAAGAAGACAAAGGTGTCTAATAGTGATTAAGAAATAGGGACAGTTACAGAGTTTCCATTAAGAGAGATAAATGAGGGAATTATGTGCATGTTCCATGGTTGAGAGCTTAACTTTATGCTTTTATGAAATATTTACTAAAATTGGGAGAGGAACCTCAGAAATGGTACAAGGAAGTTCATAGGTTGACCACCATTTTGAAAATACTGTGGACTGATTTGTATTCGTTATTTGAGATTGTAGCTCCTAGTGATTGGTGGCCTGAATTTAAGGTTGCTGACTGAAGAACCAGCTAGGGTTCCGCCTAATAATGCTCCCGTTGTTGAGGTAGCAGATAAATACAAGCGGATAATTGAACACTAGAAAAAGAAGGTGCCTGAGAAAGATATTAATTGGACAAATATTTTGAGGACCTCACAAGACACGAAAGAATCAGTGCATGCTTATTATGAGAAGCTCGTGAAGATTTTCAAGAAGCACAGTTGGGTCGAAAATCCAGAGACAGATAGTGCTCGTGGTTTCATCTCTGCCTTTATAATCACAATGAGAGATAAAGAGGAACAGGTGGCATACCGTATATCCTCCAATAGTTAACACATCCAAACACAAATGTACAGGGCACAGTGACAATAGGGAACAATGATTTTCATTCTGTGTTGGCTACCCTAGGCTATGAAACCAGATCAGTTTTTCTGGATAAAGAAGCCTCGCCAACATAACGTGGCATGCTTCATCATCGTCTTCCGACTCCACCCTGGTAAGATGATACTACCAGGGTGGACTCGACCTCCATTTTGTGAGGGTGTTCTTAGATAAAGTATGATAGCTGGATAGAGCAGGGATCCAGATATTAAAAATAAACCAGTGGGAATTCCCTTAATTGGTGGGTAATTTAGGTATACATAAAATCTTAAAAACAAAAAGGGGGATATTTTATGGGTACAATAGACAATACATCCAATTAATTGCCGACATGTTTCTGCCCCTAACTGACTGCCTATTAAAGGCCCAGGGCATCCATCAGGGAGATTAAGATATAGGATCCATATACAATTGGCCAGCAGATCTGCATGCAGGTGAAAGGAGGACTGCTTACCTTCACTATACAAAAGTGGTAGCCATGGGGTAGAGAATCTAATCACATAATCATTATGATAGAGGTAATTCTCTGTGAAATAAAACACAGTCAGCAAGCTTGTTCCTCAGTGGTGGCACTGTAAACAACATGCTACACACTTGAAAAGGTGGTTCTGTGGAAAAAAGCAAAGTCATGCATATATTCATGCATCCTGACTTACCCAACTGTTATCTGGTGCTTACAACATTGCCAGGAATGTGTAGTCACACATTTAGAACATGATAAAGTTTCCCTATAAACAATAGCTCTGTACAGGACTTGCAGGGGAGCAGAAATAATCATAGCATGGTTAATCAATCAATCAGGGGTTTTAGAGCATACTACTCACCCGTGAGGGTCTCAAGGCACTGGGGAGGGCGGTGCGAGCAGCTCCGTAGGTCATTCAAAGAGCCAGGTCTTGAGGTCCTTTCTGAACTGGTGCAGTGTCAGGCTTCGTCGAATGCGAGGGGGGAGTTCGTTCCAGGTCTTGGCTGTGAGGTAGGAGAAGTATCCAGTGGCAGCTGGTGACATTTGAAAGTGGTGAGGCGTAAAATGATTGTCATACTGCACCGTAGCGAGCGAGCGTAGCGAGCGAGCCCGAACAACCTAAGGGGGGTTCTGGGGGGTTCTTCCCCACGAGAAAATTTGAAAAAAGAGTGGACAAATGGTGCATTTTCAAGCAAATTTGAGAAAGCAGGAAGGTTAATAAAGCAATTGTGAAAGTGCAGTTATTACATTAATAAAGAGATGTCATATAACATAGGTAGCTGCTTATTCAGTATAACCACAGAGCTTCATAACAGACTTCGAGATACAATGCATTTCTGAGTACCTCACAGATGTTTTTATTTAACAAACAACTAAACAGGTCGCAAACTAGCAGCATTCAACATATTGTTCACTTTTTGTAGATAAAATCAGCACGTCTGTCTTTAAGAGCAGCAAACTTTTCAATAACTTGAACGTTAAAGTCTGGGATTCTTTTAACTAGGTCGCTCTCTATAGAGAGCATTGCTAAAGAATTCAGTCTTTCCTGAATCATTGTGTTCCTCAGGAATGTCTTAATTCTGTTTAAGGTGGAAAAACATCGTTCCGACTCTGCTGTTGTCATAGGAGTGGTAATGACAATTTTTAGAAAAGCCACTGTCTCTGTAAGTGACCTTTCCATATTAAGTTTCTGAATTAAAGCCAGCAAAGAAATGGCACCAGTGGCCTTCCGGTATACACTCATTCCGTACAGTACAGTCAACTCAGTTTTCAGGTCCTCTTTGTTGAGCATAGGATAAGCTTCCACAGCATCATTCAGAGCTTGCTCAGGGAAGGATTGATCATATTTTGCAAAGTGTTCACTTTGCAAAAATGTGGCACTCACCAAATGTTTTGTGAAAGAAAAACGTTCTTGTGCATGCACAATTATAATGTCACATATCTCCTTTGCAATTCGGACCAGACTGCTGATGTTTTTCCTGCGGTTTGAAAAAGTAGAATCCTCTGGCAGTTTGCTGTCTAAATTGTCAACCCCATCTCTCACTTTGCTCATGTTGGTGACAAACATACTGGTATCTCTTTGCACAGAGACAGTATCTATGGCTCGTGCTTGTAACTGGTCGTATAATATGTTGACAAAATACATTATGTCATGAAATAAAAACAGAAAGAACTGAAACTCTCTCTCTTGTAGTGTTCTAGCAAAGCCACGGGCTTCATTCTGACTTTTGTAATCAAAGGCTTCATTGGCTTCTATGGCGTCAAAACTTTTCTCAAGGTCCTCCCTATGTTTATAGATTAGGTTGACTGTATGTATGTTAAAGTTCCAACGAGTTGAGGATCCCCTTGGAAGCCTTTTGTCTACAATCTCCTGAAGTGCTTCCGTTCTTTTGGGGGAACGTGAGAAGAATGCTGCATGCCTCCTACATCCTGAAAGAAAATTCGTGTCTCGGAGATCTTTGATACTGCCTGTTGCATAATAAGATTAAGTTGGTGGGCGTAACAGTGTACATAATGAGCATTAGGGTACACATCTCTAATTCTTTTCTGTATTCCACCAAGGCTTCCAATCATTACGGACGCAACATCATAGCTTTGTGCAATACGTTTTTTTCTTTGAGGTAGCTCTGGAAAAATGAAGTTCAGTTCACGCAGTATAGTTGAAGTAATGGTTTCTGCACTAGAGTCTCTTAAATGTGCGAAACCATAGAACCTCTCCACAACTTTACTGTCTTTGTCAAGGTACCGAACGACTAATATGGACTGTGTTTGTGTGGCCACATCAGTGGTGTCATCAGCCTGAATAGCCACAAAGTCTGTGTTTTGCACCTCTTGGACAATATGTACAAAATGTAAGAGAGGGGGCAGCAATCAATCCGAGAGGTAACCATAAAGAGACAGGAATGGGACGAGGCGCAACCGCACGGTAAGGGGGATCGACAGAGAAAGAACGAGAGACCAAGAAGAGAGGATGAGTTACAGCGAGAAAGAGCGAGTCCAAAAGAAAGAGACCAATAGAGAAATAAAAAGCTGAAGAGACTTTTCCTAAAAGAGTTGAGGTCTACACAAGGAAATGCAAAGGGTACATGTACAGAGAACTATAAACAAGGAGTCCCATGAAAAAAAGAAAGAGCGAACCAAGTGGAGGTATGGTCAGAGAGACCACCATATTCAAGTTAAATAAATTCACCCCACTACCCGCTTATGCCAAGACATATGAGTTGGTGTGGCCTCCTACCATCTCCAGCAAACACAGGGGCCCACACATGCTGCAAACACAGGGGCCCACACACGCTGCAAACACAGGGGCCCACACATGCTGCGCTCGGCCTCTGCATATGTCTGCCCTGCCCAGGTCTGTCATGCTTTACCTTTCTGTCATGTAAAGGCATCTACACCATAGCTTCCTACCCTTTCTCCCCCCTTCCCCTTTCGATTGAGTGCCCTATGACCTAGAGTCATAGGGCAAATGGTGCGGCGATATCAAATCGCCAGCAAGAACGAAGCCATTCATTTTTATGAGGTCGGTAAAAGTAGCCCTGGGCCTGGTTAATAACATCGGTCGCAGAGCTCCAAGACAGTTGAGCAAATTACTGTTTTATAAGAGCCTGGTTTATTGTTAAGCATTTTCAATCTGAATTGTGAAGTTAAGGTACAAGATAACAAAGATTGCAAATTATATGAACTTTAAAAGAGACGTAGCGAGCACAAAGGTAACCCGAATGTAAAGGAGTCAGTCTGGTAGCTTACCTTCTTTCTTAAGCTGACCGTTGCAACCTGGGATAATAAACCTAAGAGAATGTGAGTGCACGACCGGATATCTTCATCAAATGCTGGAAATACTCCAGATCTGCCTATACTGAGTGCAATTACCTCACAGCAGCAGTAAGATGTGTTCTGGTGGCTACATTTTTTTACAGTATGGATGCAGGACTCCAGGCTGCATTCCCGGCTTCTCCACTTCATTACATTATGCAATACTAAGCAGTGGCTTGAGCCTCAGTTCAGAGATCTGCCAAAACAGCCTTTCCCTCGGCCCGAGGTATGGTCAGAGAGACCACCATATTCAGAACAAGTTAAATAAATTCACCCCACTACCCGCTTAGGCCAAGACATGAGTTGGTGCGGCCTCCTACCATCTCCAGCAAACACAGAGGCCCACACATGCTGCAAACACAGGGGCCCACACACGCTGCAAACACAGGGGCCCACACATGCTGCGCTCGGCCCCTGCACATGTCTGTCCCCTCGGCTCGGGGCTCCCCATATCTGGTCACTCAGTCAGCTTCATGGGGGGTGGCCAAGCTCGAGCTCACAGCGGCGATATAAAATGTGAGCTGGCCGCATTCACAGTCATTAGCAGTTACACAGCAATAGGCCTTAGGCCTCATTCACAGGCACTTCCTAGAGCGAGCTCTCACAGACCCCCAGCTGAGCTGGGGGTCTGTGAAGCTCGTCTAGGAAGTGCCTGTGAATGAGGCCTAAGGCCTATTGCTGTGTAACTGCTAATGACTGTGAATGCGTTTTGGCGGACCCCATCTGTGGCGGCGGTTCTTGTTCGCCTGCGCGGCCTCGAGTCTCGAGATCTTAGTAACTATAGCACTTGGAAATAGATTAAATTTTTTTATCTGTTTCCAAGTGCTGTATACTAAGATCTCGAGGTCGCGCAGGCAAACGAGAGCCGCCGCCTAAAACCATATTTGTCACGGAAAATAAAATAAATGCATTATGCATTGCACACTTGAGTGACTTGACTTACCTTACGTGACGACATCTAATGGTGACCCGAGCACCAGCCACGACGAGCAGTAGACTTAGGCAGGCAGGCACTCACTGAACACGAGGTGTGGTGTCGACTCGACTCGTCGTGTGTGTCCGATGTGGTATGTGTGTGACGCCGCGCGGTCTGCTGTGACGACGACGTCATCATAACAAAATGGCCAATCACTGTCTCTGCATGGCTTGATAAGCCACAGTGATTGGCCACATACGTTCACCAAGTGCCACCCACGCGCGGTGCCTCTCAGCCAATCCTGGCGCTGCTGGAGCAGCGCCAGATTGGCTTGAGCAGGGATACTCCCCGCCCATTAGGAGACCGGGGGCTGCGGCATGAAGCAACCCTCGCTCTCCTAATGGGAAGGCTAGTGCGCATGTTCGGGCTGGTCGTAAAAATGACCAGCCCAAAACCGAACATGCGCCCTACTGAGTGCTGCCGTGGCCCGACCCTCTTCAGCTTCCTGATTGCCTCGGGCGTGGCCCGGTGACCGGCCAGGAATTAGCGCGTTAGTGATACTAATTTTTGACGTACATTTTTGTAAACGAATGGGGCAAATGGGGGCATGTGGCTTTAGTGGGGCAACGCCCCAGTGCCCCAATGGGCGCACCGCCACTGGAAGTATCTGCCTCCAGTTCTGGCCCTGTGGATGCGAGGGACCGTGGCTAGGGCAAGGTTGGCAGAGCGGAGATTTCTCTTGGGGGCGTGGAAGGAGATTCGGTCGTTGAGGTATTGGGGTCCGGTGTTATGGAGGGCTTTGTAGGCGTGTGTGAGCAGTTTGAAGGTTATTCTTTTATCGAGGGGGAGCCAGTGGAGGTGTTGGGTGATGTGGTTATGTCGTGGGATGTCAAGGATAAGTCTGGCTGCGGCGTTCTGGACGGTCTGGAGTTTGCGGAGGAGTTTTTTTGTTGATTTCGGCATAGAGAGTGTTTCCGTAGTCCAGTCTGCTGGTGATGAGTGCATGGGTGAAGGGCTTCCTGGAGTCGGGGGCGGGGGGGTGGATCCATATGAAGGTTTTGCGAAGTATGCCGTTAGTTATCATTATGTTGCATTGGAAAGGACTGGGACAGATGGTTAACTAGTAATATTTTTTTCTACATATTGCCAACAGAATAAAACATATGCCCGTGCCCCTATATAAATGGGTTACTTCCTCGCAGGAAGGACATTTTGTCCAAAATACACTAATGTTTCCTGAGTTATTAGGCCCATTGAGAGGTTTAGTAAACATTGCGAATTGTAAGATAACAAATAGCTATTAGTGCTGGATTGCAAACGTTTTAAAAGGAGAAGGGTGGCCAAACTAGACATGAAGAGAAAGAGACAGCATGCAGCATTGCACTTTGACGCCTTAGGGCATTTGTTCACGCTTTACAAGTTGGTCATTCATTCATTCATTCATCCATTAATTCATTCATTCAGCATTCCTCCCCAACCTAGAGTCCATTCATTTATTTCATAAAGGCAAGTGCTCGTCAGTGAACATACTCCAAATCCTCTCAGTAGGCCGAAGAGAACACGGACACTGAAGTGGATGCTGCTAAACGGTGGCAGGCGCAATATGGGGGCATGGTGTCCTTTGACCATGTGGCCAATCTGAGCAATCATGCTCATGTGGAGGCAGCCGATTGGAGGCTACCCCAAAGGCATTAGGGGAAATGTAATTCCAGACATCTCTGCTCGTGCGAACAAATCTATCTGTTCTCCAGAATCAAACACAGACACCCCATTCCTTTGTGTTTTTTTTTTTTACAGAGTTTTATATAGCGCAAACTTAACCAGAATCGGGTATCAGAGCGCTTTACATAGCACCAGTTGCATTACATGAGGACACATTCATTTTTGTTAGGCACGGGGAGATTAAGTGATTTGCCCAGAATCACAGGATGTTCCGCGTCATTGCCGAGACTCGAACCCAGTTCCTCAGATTCAAGGTCGACCGCCCTAGCTGTTGTTGTGGGTATTATAATTATATTATAACAAAGCAAAACAGATCAAAAATGTATATAGCGGGTGAAAAAATAAAAATAAATACATAAAAAGACCTCTCAACATTTAATGCAGCTGCATTTCTCTTAAAGGTAATGTTGAGGAGAGGAAACTCCCTATTAGAATGTTTCACACAAGGGTTTTGAGGAGATTTAGGCTAAAGACTATTAGCACCTGTGTTGGGGCCTGTCTGCAAGACAAACAGAAAAGGAAGGTGGATGGTCATCAGATCAGCAGACTCCCATATGTATACTTTGCTGCAGTATTGTGTGAAAGAGCATGGTGAAAGAGTGTGTTCTCATGTAATTAATAGGAGTTCATGATAGGGATGCATTACTGGTCATTCAAGGTTTATACAAAGCACAAAATTGAAAGAACAATGTGTATCAGTAATAAATTGTTTGCAGTGAAGAAAGGGATGTACCATAGTATTGTACTTGCATATGTATCTTCTGTCAATGGGGGATCTTACAACCCAGAGGTATGTAAACGATTGTTATAAGATTCTGTTCAATTGTGCCGATGGGATGTCCTCATTCAACCCCTTCCTATCGCTCTGCAATCTGTGGATCCAACGTTGTTCATATCATAGGTACTGTCATATACAGATGCCTTGCTTGTAAGTGTTCAATGACGAACCATTCAATTACATCTGCAGAATTACTCTTTTCACAGGGTCTTGTGAGTTTGGTGTTATCCTTCTTGCACCTAATGGTACTGCGATATTCACTGATTATAGTTGTATCTATAAACATGATCTAAATGTAGAAAATCTGTTTGAGGAAAATTTGGGGTGTCTCAAAATTGCTCCCCCAATACCCCCCTACGGCTTTGCACTTTATGAGACGTAATCTCTCATCTCCAAGTACAAGAGCACTTCTCTGTGCCATTCTGCTAGTGTTGTTGGGAAGTCCACACTTTGTATATGTCTTATGGTTCCCAACAGCTATAGTATTGTACTCCCCAGTTTAGTCTGAGTCCTGATATTTGCTCTCATTTTCAAAAGAGTCCACTTGTATCATTATTGAGGTCTCAGGGCTACACAGATATTCAAGCATGTCATCAGCATTTAATGAGAAGACATGCTCTTCTTGCCTTATATTGATGCCATAATTCCTCACCTGTGTGTGCAATACAGAAGCAAATAGCTCTGTTGTTAGGCAAACAATATTGGGGACAATATCTGCCCTATTCCAGTCAGAAACCACTGAATTGGCCTTCTCTGTGGCCCTAGTTGCTTGATATAGTAGCTTTAACCATTCTACCAATAGTGGGCCACAATTCAAGGCTTCAAGTACTTTAAAAAGATATTGGCAATACATGTTGCTAACATCTTTTTCTGTGTTCAATTATAGTAGTGCATAGTCATTGCATATCATCATGCTTTCCTTCCCTCATAATATGTGGCAATCTGCAAAGATTCTGTCTTGTATTTCTGTGTGATATAAAACCACATTGACCATGGTGTATTAGTCTGCTGCTAGTGGTTTGAACCTATTAGTTCCCACATTGCCAAATAATTTGTTGTCTGTATTTATCATTGATAGTGGTCTATATGCTCTGTAGTCTGTGTCCCTACCTTCCACTTTAGGAATTACTACTATGTTTGCTTTCCTCATGACTTCAGACAAGTATCGCAGCTCTCCTGCTTCTAATTTCCAATACATTTTCTGACAAGATATTCCAGTGTTCTTTATAAACATCTCCAGGAAAACTATCTCCATCTGTTGTCTTTCTATTATTTAAGCCATTCATGGACACTAATATCTCATTTTTTGTCAGTAGCACATCTGGAACTAACCTCTAATCACTCGTAACCTTTTGAAGAGTCACGTCTCGTAATGTGTCAATAATTCATCTATTCTTCTATCTTCTGTTTAGTCTGCCATGGTTTTGTATAGCCCTTTCAGGTACTCAAAAAAGATTTGGGGGCAGACTAAGGCTTGGCACCGGTTCAATGTTACAAAACGTGATGCAAACTGGCACGCAGTCTTAAATTGGGATTTACTTTCCAGCATAAATCGTGATTTGTGCTTGATAGTAGCCCTAAAGGAACACAAATGGGTGCTTTCCTCTACTTAATGCTGCTCTGCATTAAGGGGGCGTCATCATCATTCCCAAGCAACCACCGTTGTATTTTGACACAAATCCCTAGCTACTAATAATGGTAGACAGGCATTTGCGCCAACAAATCTTTCTCAAAACCTTTCTATCTTTGCATGTGTGCTGTAATTTACAGCACACATACAAACCTGGAAAAGTTTTTAGCTAGGTCTAGGCATAGTATATTGCACTGGAAGGGGACCTTTCCAGTACAAAATCTATGATAAGCATCACTCAGACATCCTTGCACTATGGTGCAAGAGTGTGTGCGTGGCTCAAGGCAGTCTAAAGTAGATATAGCGATGTCCGGCTGTCTCCTTTTCACGCAACACAGCACAGCAATTTTGGTTACTGCACTACGTTATAGAAATTGTAAGTAAATTTGGCACTTAGTTTATTCCTTTCTGCATATAAACTAATCGCCCGTCTGATTCTTCCAGTGCCAGCATGTTGTGGTTCTTCCCTGTTTAGTAACCACGAAACCACGAAAGCAATGTCCTCATCTCTATGTAACCACTGCTGTTACAAACTTAGTTGATATTTGTTTAAGTCTTGCTATTTATTTCATGTCTTCTCTAATCCCAGTTAATTCCTCACTAAAGTCAGTATACCCTAAAGCTGCACAGTTTTCCATTTATTTCAATTGGCATTTGTAAGAAACTGGGTTAGTGGTTGAGGGGGGTAGAAGGCCCACACAAGCAACAACCACAGTCCTTGTCTAGGTGAACCATACAAGTCTCTAAATTAGCCTGTGTTTAACACGCTGGTAGCTTGGCACAAAAGCGGTCAGACTTAACTTAGAGGCAATGTGTAAAGTATTTATGCAGCACTCAAATTGTAATAATGAGTAAACAAAACACAAGAAAAATCCCAAACCAAATTAGAACAAGCATTGGCATAGCCAATAGGTCTCGCCTTTGGGACCTTATGTGTTTAGAAAGAGCTATTGGCTTTGGCAATGTTTTTAAGCTATGGCAGCCAAGCGGACAGATATGCCGAAGTAGAAAAGAGAGCGTTTGATGTACCCAACGATTGTAGATCTTGTTATGGTGGAATAAAACGATACAGACATCCTTATGTTTGAGAAGAAAATGTTTTATTTTAATCTTTTATTTTTTATAGTGTGCCTCTCTAGTTGTGAAACATAGTTAGAGATTTTTGTTTTTGCCCCCATTTTTAAGAGTAAATGCCCGCTTTGAAAAGATCCATTTTGTACCTTTAGTATCCAGCTAAAGATAGTTTTGTGTCTGCATTGAACTTTATCAACTGAACTGCTGAATTATAAGCCCGTATCTCCCTACACCACTTATTATGGGCTCTCTAACTATCGCTTTCGATAAATTGTGACTCACAACATCCTTGGAGAATAAAATCATGGCATTCATGCAAACAAGACCAAGGATACAATTTACAAAATAATCATGTGTCAGTACAGATAGGCAGCAAACATAAGATAACAATAACATATGCAAAAATAAACTTTACAAACAGCCACTGTATTGCCCAATTGATAAGGCTGTCCATGACTACTGTATCTCCACACAGATCCAACTATCCAATGTGTCACCATTGAGGCACAAAAGAGGCAATGGACAGTGCAAAACCCATCACCCCACACAAGTGAAGTGGGTACACCAGGTTGGGGAAGCCATACATTCATGGAAATGGAGGCATAGGTACAGGAGGGAGTCACAAAGACATTGTGAACAAGTCCCAGCACTTAACCAACACCCAGACACCTTGATTTTCAAAATTATGTCACAGCAAAATATCACCATGTTGCAGCCGGTAGCAACAAGTACAACGCCACGTCGGAGAGACCCACTAGGACTGACAATTCAAGAAGAAACTTTGAAACCAACAATGTGGATTGGCCTTTGGAGAACCACAGGGGGTTCAAAGTGCACAGTACCTGTAACAGGTTCAGTGCAAATAGGAAAAATAGTCTAATTGGGCTAAAGGTTTTGAAATATTATTTTTAATATGCAGAGCGAAGAATTTGGACTGGTTCATGCAATAGATGACAAATCAAGGCATTAATAAAACGTTTGAATCAATCAGTTCATATTTCTGTGGCACCAAATTCATGCAGGCATTGAAATATATACAGTACCATACATATACTACAGACATTAAACAATGAAAGATAAATCAAATTATAGTCAAATATCTTCTCGCATTAGCAAAACCCAATACCAGGATTGGAAAAGTCCAAAGTGCAAAAATTGCCAAGACATAAGAACTTCACTTTATGAAGAATAATTGGATCAATCACAAAGACACCAACAATATCATATCCGGACAGGGTTTAGTTTAAAACTAATTGTGGTAACTCCAATCATGATTATTCAGGTGGACTGCTATTAAAAGGAGCAGAGGTTTTTGAAAAAAACAACAGTTTATTTAGTACTGGCCCGCATTTCTTAGACACCATAGCAAGGTCTTGTTAAACGGTCTCCCCCTTTAGTGCTGTCAACGTGCTTCGGCCCAATCCGATAGTCTAAGGGTTCATCAAGACGGTAGTGGCTCATTTATCTAAGAGAGAGTATAGCGGAGTACCACCAAACCCAAATTCTGATACACATTTGCGGATGAGAGTGTTGTAGATAAACACATAAGTGAAAAGAGAGACATAGCACATGTTTGTTCAAAATATAAAGGCAGAATACCCAGTCCTTCAGGAGAAAAGGCACATTTAATTAGAGAAAATGATAAATCTGTAGTATTGATTTAGAACATGTTTTAAGTAGTGCAGGAGTTCAAAACGCTTAAACATTTACGAGTGCATGACTGAATGCACAGCCCTGGGTTAGTGTCAAGTTCACCCCTTGTACCAACGAGCTAAAGTAGATCATTTACAACAACTCGCACATTTTAAAAATAATGCGCCATCCACTTGAAAAAACACTCTCTGTACTCAGAAAACTCACAGTTTGTGCTGCACGTTAGGTGTTGTTTTACACCTTGCACCCGGTTACCACCTGCTTCCACCTGATGGTCTTTTGTGCATGCAGTTTTCTGTTTCGCAACTAAAACCAACTTGCCTCTAGTTTTACATAGCATTTGTGAATCACTACTATTGATACGATATTGGGGATACTCAACACTGAGTTGCATTTTTGATATTCGTTCTGAGGGCTTGAGTCTGATAGGTGGTGAGAAATCTTCAGCATTACGGAAAAAATCAGGGTGACTGCTGGTGGCTATGGATGAAGGAAGTTTACATGAAATGCCTGTTGGCGACATAGTATGGGGCACAAAGAACATTTATGTAATGTAAATAAAAATGCTGGGAAAATGCAGTCCCGACAATAAATGTTGTGTTGGAAAGGCACACAATGCTCATACAAGTTCAGGACACTTAAAAGAAACTAATGAGGTACAGTATAGCCCTTAAAGGTTTCTTTGCGAGTTTGTGTACTTTGTGGAGTTACTCATAATCAGCTAGTAACAAACACCAACAGCTAGATAATGAGAGAACCTGCTGTTTTTGATGTAGCAAATGGTGTAGCACAGGATGTGGAGCATAAGGCAGACTGTGGAAATAATACACGTTAAAACAAATGCAGTTGGGCCACACGTTAATTTGATTAAAGGCAGTGCTAATGGTTGAGATGAAAGTAATATGCAGCCACATACCAGACTTAACATTGCATCTTATGACTGCGAAAACATACGTCATTATCATGTTCGGACTTCACTGCAATTACCATCAGTGGCATTCGCATTCGCTGGTAAGACCACCCGCTAAAGATGCACCCACCACAACTGAGGGCACCAACAAAGATGACACAGAGTAAAACAAACACTAGTAAAGAGTGCTAATTAGTTCCCAAATAGCACCAACTCTCCTTCCCTGCACACGCCAAGATGCTCACCACGAGCATTTCTGTTTATTGATTTGTGCTGTTTTACATGGAGCGAACCAAGTCAAGACATCAAGAAGATAAGACGTGAATTACACACCTACAATATAGTTGTCGGAAAGAAAAGTATTTTGGACCATCTTAGTGTGAGTCTACAGCAGTCCGGAGTTATAATGACATATGAGGCCATAGGGAAGGACCCTGTTTTAAGACAGCCGCATCAAAAAAAAACAAATTAAAAAAACAACAGTGTTGTAATCGCTGTACAGCTTCCAGCAAACATTTGTTAATTCAAATCATATTTGGGGGACGTAGTCGTAATATGCATAGCTTATATATACCCCATCCCAATTGATGAATTGCTCCGGTAGCCATAATTATTTACAGCTGACGAAATAGATGGTGGACTTTACAATCATTACAAGTCGAAAGTGAAAGAAGGAGGCAAATGTACCCCTTCAAAGCTCTTTAACCAAATTAAAACAAAACATCTTTCAGTTCTATGTAGCGCGAACTCGACTCGGAGGTATCAGAGCACGTTACATGAGCACCAGTTGCATTACCGGCGGACACATCTGCGCAAAAAAATAAAACAACACACAAAAAATTACAAAAATATACTAAATCAATGTTATACATACAAGCATTTACAATGGGTTGCAATAGGTTACGCGAGTCCTATTGCATTGTAAAGGGTTGGCATCACAGATGATGGAGCAGAGAAAATAAAACATTTTTAACCCCTAACAAATTTAATAAATAATTAATAAAAATGTTCGTTTAAATGTATTAATCAACAATGTATGTGAGGGAAGGGTAATACGCAAGTATATATGCTGAATAATCTATTAACGAATGTCTGTGTGTCTAATTATAACATAAAATAATTGCGTACTAAATAAATAATAAATGCATGATTTGTGCTTCATAGAATATAAACGTGTCGTTGCAAAAACAATAGTGATGGTAAGTAAGGAACAGCTTAAATGTTGCTTTCTGCTAGGTAATAACTAATTGGGGTACGTAGATGACGGGAGGGAAACGAAAAGGCTATGTTTCTCTATTTTAATTATGTTTTGTTTATTTCTAAATAGTGCTTCTAAGTCTAATCGAGTGGCGATATAAAATGGCTGCCGGTTATTAGAGTGCGCATGTGCTGGGAAAACGCGTGACAAGGGAGAAAAAGTTGGAGAAAGGCTAACCACGTGATGGTGCTGAGAGGCTAGGATGCAAGAATGGTCAAGGCTGATGTGACCTAATTGAACTGATAGTGTGCCGTGGTGATCAGCAAACAGTCGTGGGAAACCGTTTTAAGAGAAAGGACAATGCCTGCAGAGTTCTCGAATGTATCGAAAGAAGTTACAAATGTACTGTTCGAAGCGGATGGAAACATGTCTTGAACTGTGAGAAAGGAAATGAACATATACATTCCAAAAGAACAAGTTGGATCCGGGAGAACTTGATTAAGAATGAATAGATGAAATGAGTGAACCAATGAAAGAAAAGCGCGTTATTAATGTTGCAACAATTTAGTTAGCAAAGTTAGAATTAGGGTATAAGAAGGCCTACTCTTAGTGGGAGGGGAGTCGCAGTCAGAGTCGGTGTTGGAGTTGGTGGCTTCCAGTGCTTGGTGTTCCAGATCGATCAATTTTACTGAGCGGGAGATGCTGAAAGACTGTTAGATGAGACGGGTTGCGGTAGCTGATGCTGACGAGCTGAAGTTTCTGTTGCTGTCTTATTTTTCCAGTTGAGTATGAGAATCAGGTTATTTTTAATTCTTAAACTTAGGTTAGAAATCATTAGGCTAAATTAGGAAGATAGGCAGGTAATTAGGGTTTTGCTTCATGACAAAATTTCCTTTCTGCAATAAAATTGATTTTGCTTAATAAATATTTGAATTAATAATGAATGAATAATTGAATAAAAAGTCTAAATTCTTTCTCATGCCTTTAAAATTATATAAAATTTAAGATTCTTAAATCAAACGACTCAGTGGTTATTTTACTAAATGATTGTGAAACTGGTAATTGGTTATTGTGATTTAGCTGGTCTTAATCACTATAAACTGATTTCTTACTAGATGATCCATCGACAAAACAATGAGCAGGAATATCTTAAGAAATAACCAAGAAAGCGATAGGTTAAGGTAATAAGGTATCCCAGCTCCTTCCAGCGGTACATAAATGATGTTTTTCATTTAGTTCTCCTATTTCTCCTAGGAGTATAGAATTTCGTAAAGGTGTAAAGGAAATCCAGGTGTGTGTGTGTGTGTGTGTGATAGGCGATGTTATGGGCCCCATCGTCATGTGGATGTGAGAAAATATAAGTTGCCCCTGGATGGCCGAGAGTGACCTAGGAGGAAAATTGTTTTTATTGTACGCGCTGCATCACGGACAACGGGAGGGGGGGAGAAGGCACGGACAACGGGAGGGAGGCCGGGGGCATTTTGAATGCAAGGACAACGGGAGGGAGGGTGCGCAGGGGGAAGAATGCACAGACAACGGGAGAGGGGGTTAAAGAAGGCAACAAAGCATGTCGTGCCTGAGGAGGAGAACCTCCTTAAAGAAAATAGTGCTCACAGTCTAAAAATATCACCTACGAAGTAAAGGGCCAGTCGCCATGGGAGGTGACGAATGAAGAGGAGGCGGTACTAAGGAGGGACCAACAAGCGCATTGACGAATCAGAAGCCAGCATTTAGGACAGACACTGACACAAGCCAATGGCAAACATTGGCGGAGAGTGGGCGGGGCTTCTATTCGCTACTCGTTAGTTGAGCGTATACAAGAAGTCTCGCAGAGCAGCGCATGCGCGCTGGCTCACGCTCGACCTAAAAATAGAGTAATTTACAATAAATAACATTACACCAGAATAGCAAAACTCCAGTCTGTTCAACTTGAGATATTGAATTTTAAAGGTTTTAGTGAAAATAGCAGCAAAAAGCAGTAAGTGCCAACTGTGGGTATCTGGTCCTGCTGGACCAGGACAAAATCACAAGTTCAGGATGACCCCGATGGAGCACAGGCCAGGCACAGGATCAAGTTCGGCCTACTGGGAGCTATTTGTAGGAGGAGGATAGTACCCACTACAACCAATGAAATGTTTTACATGTAGGAGGTATCTGCCGGACATGAGTGAACCCTATGACAGTTAATATGTGGTAAATGGTGGCATATTCCAGACAGATGGATGTTTGTGTATCCACACAGGAGATAATTGGTTCACCACCTTCGATGTTGTGTGTTATGCACGAGTGGCACACCCCAGTGCAAGGAGACATAGCTTCCACACCCAGTAGGGTATGTATTATCAGAATTTTGGACTTTAGTCATTTTCAGGGCATAGTTGGAGAGTGTCCTTTGTAGTACAATCAAGGTGGCAGCCTATATATGAGTAGACAGAACGTATCTTTTTAACCCTTTTTAGGTCGAACATTTGAGACCTCTTGTATATACTTTAGTATATACTTATATGTGTATATACTTTGTGGGCTCTGGAGCTCAGCCCTAGGACTTGTCTGCGTCCGCTTAGGGACTTTTTTCCTGTTCTACTGCCTCTATTTAACTGTCTTGATAGAAAACGTCCAGCAGAGGTCAGTAAAATACCAGACTTGCTTTTTGCTTGTTCAACTGCCTCTATTTAACTGTCTTGATAGAAAACGACCAGTAGAGGTCAGTAAAATACCAGAATTGCTTTCTGCTGAAGGACTTTCTTTTTTAAATTTTTCTGGCACCTGCCTCTATTTAACTTTCTTGATAGAAAACGACCAGCAGAGGTCAGTAAAATACCAGAATCACTTTAGCATTCTCTAGATTCAAGTCCATAGAAATTGTTTGCCACAAGCACCCGTAGACAATAATATTTTTTTGAAATCTTGTATTTTCAGTGATATGACCACCAAAGGCCCCGATTTTATATTAAAAACAGAGCTTTGGACTATACCATTTCCCGCTGAAAGGCAATATTTCTCTCCATGTGTTCCCATACCTGGCGTGTCACGCAGTTTGGTGCTTACTTTCCCTCCATGTTAAAGAACAGTAGATGTTTCAGCACCCAGGCTAATGTGCTGCATAGCTAAATACATATAAGGTCCCAAAGGCGAGACCGATTGCATTGCAAATGCTTGATATAACATCTTTCACTCCACCATCACTGGCAGTTAGACCCATAGAACTGTACACTTTCCAGGTCTTCCTAAGCTTTGATTCCCTGACATGTGTGAGATGACTTTCTTATAACAATATAAGAGTTAAGACAAGAATGAATTATTTACATTTTTATGAAGTGTGTGACTACAAGAGTGGTTTCCTACGGGTGTGACTAGTAGGCTTGAACTCTATAAATATAGGGTAAGTAGATGCACGAGTTGTGCATGCTCAGTACTGTTTGTTCATGCATGCTAGGTGTGATACAAAATATTATGTCCACAAGTATTACACAAGTTGTACACCACAGCACTTAAATAGTTGGGATGTATTGATAATTAGTTTTGGGAAATAAAAGACAGACAGAATGGGGGCGTGGCCTAGTGGAGCATGGAGTAAGATGTGTCTCGACTTGTCTCCGGACCCCCATTGGCCTTCAAGTACCATTCTAGGCACTGGGACCAAATACGAGGAATGCGGAGAGAGGCGGAGTAGCTGAGCTCTCCCTCTGCACGCCGATGAGGGGCTTCTAACCCCCACAACAAGGTCCCGGCATAGGCATTGACTTCTCCTCAGCGCAGCACGGATGGCCATCTTGCGACAGAGGGAATGCAACTCACCAAGCAGCCAGCAATGGCACTACATAGGCTGAACAAGACTTCGCTGGCACTCGACAGCGGCAGAGCGAGCTGGCCACCCAAGACAGCTTGGAGTCGAGCTCTCCCTCTACACACTGGGGAGGGGCTGTCACTCCCCACAGCATCGGTTCCATCAGGGGCCCGAGGTCTGCTTGTGTGGCCTGGCACGGACAGCCATCTTTTGATCGGGGCACTGTGGCCCGCCAGGCTGCCAGAGGCGGCACAATACGGGCTAACTGAGGCCTAGCTGATGACAAGGACTGGGGGAACGACTTAGATCGCTTCAGACTGCCTGTGTGTTCCTGCTGGAAACATGATGCCTGCGGGAGCGGCGCAGATTTCAAGAAACGGCCCGCTGCTGGGGGCCGCCATTTTCTCTGAGGGCCAGATCCCACCCCATTGAGCCCAGGGGACAGCGTGGAGACCCTGCTGTGGAGGACGAGCTGGGCCTAGCGGTGAGCAAGGAGACTTGTCTACACTGGCGTGTCTCCCTGTTTCAGCACGAGCCATGAGTGATTACCGAGGTGCTTGCTGGTGAGTGGGCAGCCATCTTGGAAGGGAACACACTGCGGCTCACGAGATTCCATCTACTGGTCCTGTGGTCCTTCACCTAAGGGCAGCCCAATGAAACCTTGCAGCGGTGAGACTTTTCGGCACAAGTGCACCTGTAATTCCATGCCCCAGCCCCCTGAATCTGCTGTTGGGGATCCTGCTTAAAGGGGACCTGCGCCGTGGGGGAGGGAGCTTCCAAGGCGGCACTGGGCCTCTCTCTTCCACCTCATGATCCATGTTGACTGCGGCAGTAGCGCTGCCTGTGTGGCATTTGTGAGCCCCCTTGCCCTGCACCGAGACCTCACGCCGGAAGGTTGCCCCATACTGAGCCCTAGATAGGTTGACACCAAAGACGCGTCTGGCTGGAGACGGGCTGCGCCGTCTCTGTGGGGTGTACCCGGGGAGGACTGCCCTGCGCACGCTGCCCACCTGGATCTTTATGTGAGGAACCCCCATCGGACTGCTTGCCTCACCAACTATTGCAGCCTGCCTTCCTTGCATGATCCCACTTGCCTTTTCGCTGCTGTGAGTACTCTTCTACCTTGGGGCTTGAATTGGAGCATTTGCTTGAGTTCCTTTCCCTGTCTTACAAACATACATGCTGAGGGATAAGCAGCCACCACTTGTGAATTTGTGGACACCTCCCCTCCATCACCCCACCTACCTTGTTGGCCCCTGCTGGAGCCCTGGGGAGACTGACCCCCGATATGAGGAGGGGAGATCTGGGCCTTCTATGATCCTCTACCTGACTCTGCAACGGGGTTAACCTACTTTTCTCCTGGGTTCCTCTAACCTTGCTGTGGCAGCTGCACTCCATGTGCTCTAACGGCATTCTCACTGTGGCATAACACTCAGCAGACGGTGACTCCTCAGCAGCGAAGTGACAGAGCAGACTTGGGATGTACTAGACTCTCTACCTTAGGCACCCCCGCACTCAGATGCTATGCTGTGTTTCAGATCCACTAAAGACACCCCAATTGGGTCCACTAAAGACAACCCAGTAACCTCCCTTTGGAGCAAAGCCCCCACCACAGGTATGGAGATGGTAGATCCTCCTACCACCAGCACGGCTGAGGGTGTGGCCCCAGTGCCTATCTCGCAAGATTATATGGACCTTTTTCTGCAAGAAATCCACTCTGAAATTGGCTCACTGAAGGCAGATATATTTGGCAAGACGTCTCTGAGATAGGAGGGCATTTAGACGATGTTGAACGAACAGTCGATGCATGCTCGGAAGATCAGGGAATGCTTTGTCGCAGAGTGGCGCCCCTCGAATACCAACAAATAGAACTGCAAACAAAGCAAGCAGACTTGAAAAATGAAAGCCGCCGGAACAACATCCGCATCAGAGGTGCACCCAGGGGTGAGGAGGGCAGTAACATTGTGGCCTCTACTGCTCATCTCTTGCAGATGACTCGGGGAGACGAAGATGCCCCCCTCCTGGCTCTAGATAAGGCCCATAGTGTGTCAACTGCTCCTGGGTGCACTCACTCTGTCCCAGACATAACGACACAAGTTCACTTTTTTACAGACAAAGAAGCTATCATGAGGGCTTCAAGAAGTGAGGCTGACCTATTGTTTTGCACCCACACCATTCAACTCTTTCAGGATCTCTTGCCTGTCACCCTGCGCAAACAGCGCGACTTCAAGCCCATTACTGATAAGCTGTAAGAGATGAACATTCGCTATCAGTGGGCCCACCCTTTTGCCCTCCTGTTTCCCTGGGAGGGTAAATGACGTGCCATCCGGTCTCTGGCAGAGGCGAAGCATCTCCTGGGACTGCCAGCCGATCCTCCAGACAGGGACTCTTCGCCACATCGTTCGCCAGCAAGAGAAGGACTGCGCCCCATCTGGACCACGGTGCGGTCCCATCGTCCGGACAAATGCTGCAAGGAAAAGGCTCCCAGGATACCAAACGCGACGTCATTCAACATCTTCGAAATATCAGGAAGGACTCTTTCCCTGCTTCCTCCACTTTTGACTCCATGTGATGCTGAGACATCCTTATAACATCGTCTGGGGTGCCTCCCTGGCAACAGACACAGCGACCTCCACGACTTTGTACTATGGATGAGTAATACAGCAGGGGTCCGGAGTACATTTTGCTCTCTCACACACACTGACACTCAGACTGACCCACAGTGCCTGCCACCCATGTTTCCCACCCCAAGAGGGTGACTTCTCATGCGGGATTTGTGCAGTTGTTTGCCGATCTCTGCGGGACACAGAAGCCTTCGTTGGTCCCTGTTGGCCCACAGTTTTTAGGTCTCGCCTACGCAGCGCGCATGCGCTGCTTAGGAAAAAAGACATTTGAGATCGATTCGGCTTTTCAGCCAAAAACGTGCACGCGTTCCATTGCCTTCAATGCAACGCGTGCACGTTTGGCGATTCACTTGCGGGAGCGAGCGGCGCCATATGGTAGCAATTATCGCTCCTGGCGCCGCTCGCTCCCGCAAGTGAATCGCGCAGGCTCCCTCCTCTCCCCCTCCCCCTGCTGCCGTGCGAGGCGCGCGCGCTTGTTATATTGAGAAATGTCCAGCGAGGCTGCATGGTGAGTACTTGTACTGACACACACAGCTTAATAATAGTAAGTACGACTAAATCTTGTTTTGAGAAGCTTACCGTGGTCACATTCATATGAGGCACATGGGATCAGTGACTCTGACAGGCAGACACTTTTTCCTGAGGTTCAGGCTCAGTGATGGCACTTTAGCATCTTGAGTTGCCTCCAGCCCAGCAACATGGCGTGATAGTACCTTGTGTAGCACACACAGGCCAAATCACCGTTCGCCTTGATCTCAGCACTATCCTTTTTGGCTGCATATAAACTGTCTTTGATCCGCACGTAAGCCTTGTGGTTTTCTTTTGTGAAATTTGTGTGAAACTTTTTATCACATTTCTGCTGCATGTCCGTGTTTGATCCTCCATGTGATTGAGAGCCCATGACTATAATGTGCTTTAAACAAGGAAGTCTCACAAAAACAACACTTTGTTCCACAGGCCAAATGATCTTCTGTGTTCTTAGATAAAAGTACTTCCGCATTTCGGTAGCAACCTTATCTGTGACTTGTTTTTAATCATTATTAAGTACTCATTGAGGCAGAAATAAATTTAAAGCTACATCGTTACAGAGCCGAGCCCCAGAGTGAGACGTTCTTAACTGATCAGCGAGCACCTAGTCTTTTCACTGTATGCTCTTTCAGCAGCATAAACAAAGTCCGTGGGGCAGTGACAGAGCTGAAGTATGTGACTGGTGGCCTGTTGGTGCTGTTGAAGCAGTAAAAAAAAAATTTCAATTTAATTTTCTATCCAAACAGGTTCTTTATTTGAGCATCTTTTTTGTATTTAAAAGCCTTTTGTACATACAACTCGCCAACATATCCTTATCCAGAACTTCAAGACCAGTGGTTTTTCCTGAAAAATGATATTCGAAGAATAATACAAATGTAAATCGAGCACAAGCTTTGTACGGTTTAGTGAGTTTAGGCTATGTACCTATCCGCATCATCAGTTGGTCATTAGTTGATAGTAAAGTGTAGTGTTGCATGTCGTTGAAATGGGGTTGCAGTTTGTCTGAAAACCCTCCTGCTAGTATGGGAGCCACAAAATGCTTTAAGCAGCTCGCATTCGGACTTTGCTTAATTTCAGAATGGGTGTTTACTTTTTAAAATGGAACATTTGCTGATATATGAACTTGTTTCGACAGATTCGACTGTTATTGTGGGAGATAGACTGGTTCCTTTGAGGGTTCTACCTCCAAGAAATATTGATTTGCTTCTAACAACTAGAGTTTTGACGTTTGAATAATCGTTGCTGGTAGTTTATTTTTTTCTTCTTTTCTCCTGTTTTTGCAGAAAGGCGCATGCTTGGTATGAAGTGATTGTTCTTCCATGTATGTTATGTCTAACGTGTTGCCAGTGTGCTGTTTATTTACATTTTTAGGGCTTTTCTGTTGACTCTCACTTTGGTTAAGAAAACAAGCATTGGCATAGCCAATAGGTCTCGCCTTTGGGACCTTATAAGTGTTTAGTTATCCAGCACACTATCCTTGGTGCAACAGCATCAAGTGTTGCATGGCTAAACACTTATAAGGTCCCAAAGGCGAGACCTATTGGCTATGCCAATGCTTGTTTAATTCTCTTGTTTGTTTTCCTTTCTTAGGTCAACAACTGAGGAAGTTTGTCACTACTGCTTTTTTTGTCCCACACACTTTATGCCATCATGCGTGATTAGACAGTCTTTTAATGTCTAGTTTGACTATCCCGTCTTTCCGGGATGTCCCGTTTTGTCCATCTCTAGCGCTAGGAGGGAGATGAGAGCTCTTGGTGGAGCCCGGCCCTCCTTCCAGGCAATACACCACTGCTGCCCTGTGTGAGATGCAATCTCATTATGCACCCCTTACCACCATAGACCCCTCCCATGGGCACTAAATTACTTTCATTAAACATTTGTGGGCTCAACCCACCTAGAAAGTGTAAACAGGTATGGGGATACATACTGCACCATGACCCAGATGTGGTTCTCCTTCAAGAGACCCATCTTATGAGGGCGGACCCAAGGTACCCACGGCGCTATTGGGCTCACACTTCTACCAAGACATTGGAGGTGGGTATTTTATGGAAAGCTGGCTTTTGCCCCATGGTCTTGAGGGTGGTGCACGATACGGAGGGCTGCTACCTGAAAGTAAGCAAGCTTAGGGGCAAGCAACCCCTCACACAACTTAACGTCATGCACAAGACCTATACCACAGACAAAATTGTGAGACAAGCTGGCGGGAGTAGTTGGAGACATCATAGCTGGTGGGGACTTTAACTTGGTATGGGACCCAGCCCTGGATACGAGTATACGGTCAGTTATCAGGGCACTGGGGCTATGTTTGCTCAGATCAAGCGAGATATTATAGAGCTGGGACTGGTTGACGCTTGGAGCTATAAGCATCCAGATGAGCGTGACTACTCTTTTTATTCCCATGTTCATACATCATACTCACAGATTGACTATGTTTTCTTGTCTCCATCTCTTTTGGGTACCCTAGGCGAGGCAGGTATTTTGGAAATCACCATTTCAGACCATGCCCACGTAGAATTAATATGATATAGCAACCTCTCCTCCCCAAAAGGACTTCAGCACTGGTGTTTGCCCCCCAGCCTTGTACGTGACCCGGTAGATGTGGCCAAAATCTGTAAAGGGATTGTTGAGCACTTTGAACTGAACGCTCTCCCGGATATCTCTCTGCATGCACTGTGGGACGGACTTAAGGCGACCATAATGGGGTAATCTCCACCATAGCTATAGATAGAGGGAGAGAAGCTCGTTTAGTGGAGACAACTCTGGCCACTTAAATTAAGGACCTGGAACGGCAGGACCAAGCCACCCCCACTAGGCGCAACAAACGGTGACTAGCAATTCTTTGTGGTAAAGTGTGAGCACATAGAAACAATAGAGCGGAACGATCCCTTCTGGTGCTGAACCAGAGATGTTATGAATGGGGGAACTAGGTGGGGTCTTTGCTGGCCCACAGACTCTGCCTAGCTCAGGCCAGGCTGCACATTGCTAAGCTACATAACAGGGACGGCGGTTGGGCAGTTCTTGAACAGAACAAGCAGCAGGCCTTCCATGATTATTATCAGATGTTTTATAAGCGTGCTGACGTCTCCCTGACTTTGTTGGAGGAGTACCTGGGCCCTGCGACCCCATCGATCCCCAACACGCTGAGCTCCTTCATGCGCTGATTGACCTCAAGGAGCTGTGTCGACCTCGGCCGAACCCAGGGTCCTGATGGGCTTCCCTAACATACAGGACCATCTGCTAAAGTTGTTCAACTCCTTTACTCAGGACACGGGCTTAACGCCCTCCATGGCAGTGGCAGAAATCTCTCTTATCCCTAAACCGAGGAAGGACCCGGCCCACTGCTCGTCCTACTGCCTCATAGGCCTTCTCAACACTGATGCAAAAATATTTACAAATATATTAGCCACTAGGTTGGAGCACTACCTCCCTGGCCTTATTGACCAGGTACAGTTTATTCACCACCGACAGGGAGCAGACAACATGCGTTGGGTGGCGCATCTGGTGGAACAGGCCCACCGTCACAACATCCCGGCCCGCCTTCTCTCGCTTGATGCGAAGAAGGATTTTTGACACTGTAGATTGGTCATTCCTCTGGACGGTCCTGGGCTAGATCGGTCTGGGAGCGGGAATGAATGCTAAAATTATAGCTTCATATGTCGCCCCAACGGCTACCATCCATGTCAATGGGCAGCACACAACACTCATTAACATCCTAAGGGGCACCCACCAGGGATTGTAGGACCTTGCAGGACTTTTTTGTGGGAACATCCATGAAATCCTTTGACCAGTGTAAAGCTGATTACCAACTCCCTGAAACAACAAGACTTCAGTACTGCCAGATACGTCATTGGGCACTCCACCGCTCCAACTATCCTGCGGATACCAGGCCTTATACTCTCTTTGGAAAAATGGTGAGAGCTTACGCTGGGCCTATAGGGCTTATTTCCAATACATAAAGGACCCTCCAACTCTCCACACGCCCTTGAACCCACACATATCAATCTGACCGGCAGGCTCTGACTACAGAGACCAATTCGCCGAAGCAGTGGGACTCTCTCTGGTGCGACATACCTAAACCTTACAGAAGCCTCTCTCACCAAGAAGCAGCCTATAAAATTATGTTTCAGTGGTATTACACACCGGCTTGTCTTTCAGTCATATGCCCACTTCACGTCTTCTCGCTGCTGGCGATGTGGACTCGCAGTAGAGGATTTTTGTCACATTTGGTGGTCCTGTAGCCTCATTACCTCCTATTGGAAAGAGATCCTGGGACACATTAAAGCCACCATAGGGTATCCCCTCCCTGTCTCCTACCCTACTGTTATCCAGGGAATTTGCCCACTTGCCCTGGAGGCGATGAACCATGCGGATTGGAAACTTGTTAGCCACATGTTAAAGGCCGCTTGGCAACTCCTAGCATTAGCGTGGAAAAAGACAATGGCCCACTCCATCGCCCAATGGTTCACTCGTCTCTGGCAAGTGCTGATGATGGAACAACTATTTCACAACCTAGCTAGGACAGACACTAAATTTCAGCATGTTTGGCACTCTCTGATCCAATATTTGTCCCGCTTGGAGCTCACCTGCTTCCCTCCACCAAAGCTCAGGGCATTGCAGCTTTTTGAATAACCTTTTACTGACAGTCTGCTCTGCTATCCAACACTCCTCCCGAATCCGCTCTATGAGACAGTTGTACATGTGCTCCCACTCAACACTACTCCCATTGTGTACCACTCTGACCCTCACATTGACCTAAATTTGTTATTCTTCACTGTTTTACAGTTTCTTGTTCTTTCATATGCATCAGGGCGAGCATTAAGAAACCTTTTGTGCATATATCTCTGCGCTTTGTTTTGCTTATTGTTGCCCATAATATTGGACTCTGATTTATGCTTTCCTTATATGTTGTACAATGGTTCATCTCCTGTATCATTATGATTGCTCTTGGATGACACTGTCGCCTTACATTGTATTTTGCCATAAAACTTGAAATAAAAAGATTATGAGTAAAAAAAAAAGACAGACAACGAAATTGCAAATATGATCCATTTGACAATACTGGTAATCTTGTTTTATTGTTTGCAGGTAAAAATATACTACTTGACAGGTAGAGGTAAGACTTTCTCCTACCTGCATGTACATACGAGGATGTAGGATCAACTTTAGAGGCAATTGTGTTGCCCTGACGAAGGACATAGACCATCACCTGAGGGATCTTACTGTGACTGAAACATGTTGGTAGATTATAACTCTAAAGAATGTCCGAGACATTAACTCATGATAACATCCTATGCTGTGTTTTAATCTTGCCCTGTGTACCTGCTAAATAAAGGTAATACTGTGGGTTTACATAGAGGTAATTTTATTGAAGTATCTGCACTCCATGTATGAACATAAGTATTTATTCTGTGCTCCCTCTGAGAGAGGTTGAGACCACTATGTTGGTACTATCTTAAGATGGTGGGGCTGACTGGCCAATTATGAAGCATGCCATGGGAATGAGGGTGAGACCTTTCTGTCCAAATCTTTTGTCTTTTTGTTCCTAAGTGTGATTTTTTTTTTCAAATAAAGTTAAGGATTAGACAAGCTTATGTACTTTTTTGTGATTTTGAGTTTAGTTGGGAGGGTGACCAGCAGTATAAAAACCTTGCACTCTCTTTTTGTGTATGATATTGTGATGCACAGTGGACCAGCTGCAAGAGAAATTGGGACCGACAACTGCAGGTTATCAAGGTTAGTTAGAATATTGGCAGACGGTCTATCTCTTGATGATGAATTAGTTGCATCGATATTAGCAGCCCCACTACTCCTGGGGGACACTTCATTAAATCACAATTTGTCCCAGACTGGTGACTGGGACTCCTTGATTGAATTAAAGAAGACGCATGTGAAAACGCTGTTATGACAGAATACCTTAGAGGTAATGCAGCACCCTGAGGTCTAATTGTAGCAAATGAACAGAGAATATTTTTGGAGGACAAGTAGTTTCAGACAAATTGGTCTCTGATCGCATTGAAATGTACCCGCGATTGGTTGTTACTAATCATAAAAACAGCAAAGGAACTCTCTGATAACCTCTTAATTCAGATAAAGACTTGTGAGAACGCATTGAAGACCCAGATTATGATCAATGCATTAAAAAAAAAACTGGATGAGGCAAACAAGACAGTCAGAATTCAAGGAGTTTTCATTCAATTCCAAGATACAAAAATTCCAGAAGTACCATAAGAAGTTCTCTCACAAGAAGATCTACCCCCTACTCAAGAGAGGATTTTGAATGAAAAGAGAAAAACCTTTTAGCGACTTCATCGCAAAGCAGTGGATCCCCTGATTCAGGAAGTATTGATGACACAAGAAGGGGTATACGACTGCGAAAAACATACGGCCCTGATGCGTTCCAAGATCCGTACTGAGTATGGCCTAACTCATGTGAGTTTCCACAAGCAACCCTTCTTCCACTGGAAAATGCAAGCATGGCCACCTTTTTTTAGGAAGAAGCAGGAGATTGGGAAGAGGAAATTAAAAAGAGCAGAAAGTAACTTGAGAAGATATGGAAAAGGCACCAAGTACCAGCAAGAACTGAACAAAGCTAATGTGTAATACTCAATCTGAGCAAGAACATTTTGACTGACACACATATCAAGGTATTTACTAAGGTATTTACTACTCCAACAGATGGCCTCTTTAGGTTACAGATGGAGGTAGCAGAAGTTTTCAGAAAGATACGTTTACAGGTCTTCTTCAAGCATCGTGGTACATTTGAAGATATTGAAAAAAACACTGGTCTAGAGAGAAATCAATGTTTACTCCACCCCCCACCCCAAATGATGCCACCCGAGGTGATGGCTTTTGAGGAAGCAGTCAGTAATGATGTATATAAATTGGGGGCACAGGGACATGATTATTTTCGCAATACCATGAAAGCTGAATAACTGGCAATCACGCAACTTGGAGAGGTAAGAGACATCGTTATAAAGTCGGCAGACAAGAGTGGTGCGATTGACATCCTCCCCAGTGATATGTACAGGAATTAATGCATGGCATTTCTGAATATAGAAATGAACTAGAAGAGGCTGGCAGTGGACCCCTCAACGGATGTTTTAGAGCAAGTGAAATTTCTGGTCGACACTGGGTAAGAAAATGGATGGATCACCAAGAAAGAGGCTGATTTTCTTTACACCCAGCACCTCGCATCCTATATTATTACATCCTTCCAAACATGCATAAGGGTGTCCACCTATTGTCTCTGGCATCGGTTCGGCATTAGAGCCACTTTCCAAGGGGCAGTAAAAACATAAAAATTTCCCCCTCGCCATGGGTGATGACATCCATGTTGAGGGGACCATTGTTTTTTTTATTTTCAAAAACAAAATCCCACTTTGGGGTTTTGTTTTTGAAAATAATAAAAATGTAGAAACTTTGCCATACAGCTCTGTCATGGTTGCTATAGTCATACATCAAAGTTACCATGTATTCACAGGATCCGCCTTGACGACAGCTGCTGTTGTGAATGGTAGCAATGTCCATTGCCCCGAAAGGACATTTCTAAATTTGGCTGTAGGGACCTACTCCAGGACGATAGAGCAAAATACTCCTTCACGCTGGTGAAGGACGGCCCAGCCACCCAAATTTAAATCAAGCTCTATGTTTGGTTCATAAAGGGTTCTTCATTGATCGCAGGAATACTCTTACAGAAGCTCCTGATGTATACACTGAATTGCTGTCTGAGATCAGAGAAAGCTTCTCTGTCTTATGTTCCCAGATTTTGTCAAATTACCCTGGGTGGGCGAGCATTTTCAGCAGCTGCGGCAAGATTTTGAAATACGCTGCCCATTGGTTTGCATGTAGAATCCTTATTGGTGCTTTTCATGAAACACCTAAATACACGGCTGTTAATCACATATCGACTCTGTGTGGGAACCAATCTGTGTGTCATGCTTTTGTAACATCTTTTTCATTTGAAAGGCTGCGAAGGAGACCTTTGTGTGAACGTTATGCTATATAAATAGCAAACTAAACTGAACTAAACAGGATCATGTCATCCACATAATATACCCTTTTGATCACCTCCTGGTGCAGTTTGGGCAGAAAGCATCTTGCTTGTTCTAAGGGTTGTTGTGCATCGGGATACGGATTACAAATAGGAGGTGTGCCAAAATCAGGGCTGGATTAAGACCTTTAAAGGCCTAAGCACTTGAAAGAGTGTGGTGCCCCCATATATATCAATTCAAAATATAGACAATAATAAACCGTAAAATAAAATTTTATTTTTTTAAATGAAACAAAACTTACAGCAAGATGGAAAATACTTTTGTATACTTCCACTTTATTTATAGGTTCAGCTGCACCATTTGCAGTTTGTTTTGCACCATATGGTCCATGGTAAATCCAGCTATGGAAAAATTCTGTGGTGCCCCCTTCCCTTGATGCCCTAAGCACGTGCTTATTTTGCTTAATGGTTAATCCAGCCTTGGCCAAAATGTAACCCAGCCTTGGACCATTTGGTGTTATTATCTTTTGTGATAGCGCCCCACTCTTTCTATGTTGTACATGCATCCAAGAGTTGATGTAGAGTTTAATTATTAGCCATGATAAAGGTGCTGGGATTCTCCATGTCAACATCTTGCGGTATAATATTTTTTTATCTGTCAAGTCAAAAGCGGTTGCTAAGTCAGTATAGGCCACATAACATGAAACCTTCTTTTGCTTGTAATGTTTTTCTGCCAGTAATTTCAAAAAGTAAACATCCATCAATAGTTGAGTTATTCTTCTTAATAGCTATTTTTTTTTTTTTAAATATATAGGAGTTCTCCATCCTCTCTACAATTCTAGTATTGTATTTGTTTTTCAAGACAGTGGTTCTAATAGAGTTGCCCACAGTTCCAGAACAAGCTTCATTATGCTTAAGGAGATCCCTTTGGGCCCTTATGCCCTGGAAGATTTAGTAGATCTTATAAGGTTTTCCAGTTGGGGTTCAGTTAGTTGTGAAGTATCCTTTCCTGAGGTACTATGATCAGTCTTTCCCCATATGGTTTTTCACACAAAGATATACCATACTTCAAGATGGCGTTCAAGTGTTGCAGTTATCAGGGCACGGTTTTTACCAATACTTATCATGCATAGTAAAGGCATGCGTGGTAAAAGCACAAATACTTACCTGCCTGGTAAAGGCATGCAAGGTAAAGACATCAGAGTGGTAAGGGCTTGCGTGGTAAAGGCTGTGTAGAAAAGACATCCGTTGTATCATTATACAACCCTGTGTGATGATGCTAGACACCATAAACAACAACAAAAATGGCTGGTTTGATTGTATGTCCTGTAATGGCAGCCTCAACATTTTTGTTGATGTTGCAACCAGCCAATCAGATTGCTTGGTCCCAGAGTACCGAAGTGGCCGACGGGGAAAAAAGGCCCTCTCGGTTAATCTGAATGCTCTATTTTTTTTATTTGCATTACCATTAGAGTCTCGCAGGACTCTTGGGGGACCAACTTTCAATATATCACTGACATTTTTAACCTTAATTTCTCAAAAACCCGCTGAATGAATTTACACTACAATCACACAAAGCATGCTTTCTGAGTAAAGATCTAGCTTTCTGCTAAATTTGGTGTAATTCTGTTCAGCCATTTTCTTCTGTACAGCTGTCTAAAATTCCTATGGAAAATTGCATTGAGGAAAAGTGTGCTTGAACCCCTTCTTTTTTCTCAGCTCCCGCTTGACAGTTCGCCGCAAACCATTCCAGGAACGATCTGAGGTGGTGAACTTTTTTGGGGAAGTTTTGTGAAGATTCGTCAAACAGTGCCAAAGTTATTAGCAAAACAAAAAATGCTCTTCCTATGGAAACTCTGACCTAAGTACAACTACACAGTGGCGACCAGTTATCCCAAAAAAGATCACATGAGACACACCAGAACTACCAGAAATCTGGTTTATTTCTGCATCTGCCAGGAAAACATGACACGCGTCGACTGAGAGCGGTCTTGTTCTCAAGTGAAAAAGATCTCTCTAGGTCTACACCTGTTTCTCTCATATATGTATACAGAGGCATTGCTTTGAGATGAATGTGTCACAGTGCCTTTGTTCCCTTATTTCCCATTGCATTCATCGCCCACTCAACAGCATTTTTGTTCCTGTTTTTGCTCTACTTATTTTGCAGCAGGATTTCTTCTGGATTTGTTTGTTTTCGGAAGACTTATAGTACACTTTTTTGCAACTTTGAACCAGGATGGTTTTGGTACCTTGGTTTTCAACTCTGTATCATCAACTATTTTCAATCAAGATTAATAACATTGCCATGTAGGTTTTTTCTGCCCTTCTGTGGCTTTATCCTCCTTGCTAGGACTCTCTTAAAGAGAAACTTGACACATCTTTCACATGCATATTACTGTGCAGGGTTGCACCGTGACTATTGTGTGGAGTCACCCAGTCTTCGGGCAATCAGTAAGGGAACTAGAGAGACCTTCATTGTGTTCCGTTCTTGATACCAGGGTGTCACAAGCAATCATGCAAATGCAGGTAGCCTCTCAAAGTGCTTAGAGAGATCCTACACACCCACACACTTTATCCCCTACTGCTGGATTATCCAGCCTTTTTCCACTCTCCCATTAGATTTCTCACTCCTGCCTCTTCCTTTGGAGGGATGGTATTAGCAAGAGCAACCTGCTGAATCTGGAAATTATCCGGTCTCTCCCATATTGCTGACCAGCACCCTCCTTTTAAATCTTTTTTGCTCTCTTAGTTACACCAGCTAGCAGAGTCTTCATGTTCAGGTTAAAGTTAGAGTATGTCAGTCATAGAAAAACAGAAAACGTAAGGAGCATAAAAATGGAATGGGAAGCTGTGAAAACCTTCTGACTGCAGGGTAAGACTGGGACAGAAAATATGTTGGACAGCAAAATAAAAGTGGCCCCCATTAGCAATCAGATAGATACAAAAGCGGCCTGAACTTGTAAAATCATGCTGTATATGTGTTTTGCAAGGTATGGGAGCCTGCACTCATTTGTGCTTGTTGCAGGCAATGTTTGCGGTAATATCTGAGAAATCTACAGTTAAACTCAGCCCATCAGACGATAAAGCAGGCCGACAAACAGCCAAAAAAGCACCCAATGCACGGACCTGTTAGACCAGCCCTTCTGAAACTGCCAGATTGCCCTATAGAGCAGCTCAACCCTGTCTGAGATCTCAAAGCAGGTATTCAAGGTGCAGGCTTAGTAAAGATTCTACTATGTTAATTTGTGGAACTGTTGAACCATTTGGGATTGCAACTGACCAGAGTATGTGCCAAAGCTGAATCCTCTGATTGGTGAGAGGTATGTATTACTGTCACCAGTTGCCATGGAATCTCTCAAATTCATGAGCTCGATCTGCCACAAACCACTACTGCCCTCTGTCTGCAGCGTGACAGCAGTGAGGCTGCAGGTTTGTGTTCCTCCTTGAAGTTTGCACAATCAAGGCTACTTTGGAGCAACCTATATATACATTCACTTTTGTTCATGAGATTTGGGGTCACTGTGTTATACATATATCTTGTATTGTATTGCAACATTAATGCAGCGGAGAAATTTGCTGGGATGGACTTTGCTAATATCATCTCAAATTTGTTTCATTGAGAGATGCCAAGAAGTGGCCATAACATGTAGCTAGTTGGGACCTGCAGTAGTGGACTAATGACTATAAGTGTATTTTTTCACACTCGCCTTTCTGCAGGACTACACAGCTAAATAGTGTTAAAGCTCACCAACAGCAGTTACCTTCCAAAGTGTTCATTTCAGTTTTTCCGTTACCTTTCCTAGGGGGTCTTCTGCTGTATACCTTTCAGAAACAGACAAGACTTACCCAAACCTGTACTTTAGGAAAGTTTTGAAACTACATTTAGGCTTCATTCAGTGTCCTTTTTGCTGAAGTTTTGTGCTCTGAGCTCACCTTAGATGCACAACAATGCTATCTGTGAGCACAGCAGGGTCTGCACCCGCTTCTAATATAGCCTTGTAGCCCGCCGTAGCGGGCAATACCGGCCATTAAAGGTCCACTCCAGCGTTAATGGCCCGAGCCAAAGGCGAGGACCTTTAACAAGGGAGTGGGACTTTAATGTCAATATAGACCAGCTACGGAGGGCTATAAGACTACTAGAACATTCCGCCACTAGAGGGCAGTGAGCACGCCAGGTGATCTGCTGCAGGTGAGTTGTCGATGTGGGAGGGTTAGAGGCGGGAGTCGGGGAAGGAACTGAGTGATGGGGTTTTGTGCTCTCCTTCTGTTTGCGATGTAATTGTGGGTAAGGGCCTCAGCTGCCGACTCTGGAGCTGGGATAACAGGTTCGAGTCTCGGCGTCTGTTCCACATCCTGTGATTCTGGGCAAATCACTTACCCTCCCCAAGTCTGCCACACAAATGAATGTATCCTTCTGTAATGTATCTGGTGCTCATATAAAGCTCTCCAATACCGTTGGGTCGAGTTCGCGCTAGATAAAATTAGAAAATAATAATAATTAAAAACTGTGAGTTTTGTCTTTCTTCATGACCCCTCCCCCGCTCCCAGAGGATCCCAGGCCTGTGACCGGTGAAATTGGGTTATATTGCTATAAATACCACATCTGTTCTGGTGCTACTGCCCCGTCCCTTCCCTCTGCCTCTTTGCCCCCCTCTCTCCCACACTCTCCCTCTTTCTCTCCATTCCCTCCACCTCCCCTTTTGTATGTTCCATCTTTATCTTTTATTGCTACAAGAGGAGAGGGGCCAGCAATCAAGTGACTCACTTGCCCCACAGCAGAACACTAGAGGAGGGTGTATAGGAGGGTCCTCCAGGAGTGGAGATCAATCACCTCAGACAATTGGATCTTAAACATAAGACATCTCTCTACTTCTGTACAATGTGAGAAAGAGCCTCTTTTGCATGGTTAGCCCCCACTTTTGCCTGGTTTTGATGTGGTTTTGATTGTAGTGCACAGGTTCCCTGCCAAACGGTCCCCTGTGCCAGTGCTCCTGCCCTAAAAACAAATCCCCAATTGGTACTTCTACCACCTGTAAGTCCCTAGTAAATGTTACCCTGGGTACCTAGGGCCTGGGAGCTGAAGAGGGTCCCCTGGGACCCCCCTTTAGTGGGACCATGCCACTGCCCTTGCAGCTTGCATGCCCCTGTGAGGGAGAAAACGACAAAGTCGGCATGGCACCTCGCCTGGGTGCCCTGCCAGCTCACACTGCCTGGCAGCATAGGTAAGTCACCCCTCTAGCAGGCCTCACAGCCCTAAGGCAGGTACACTATACCACAGATGAGCGCATATCTGCATGAGCAGATATACCCCATCAATATTGGGGTCCATTCCTTAATATTGTAAGTGCCAGGAAAGCCATAGAGAGTGCATGGGCTGGAAACTCGACAACTTGAGTTACACAGCACCATGATGGCTTCACTGAACACAGGAGTGTTCAGTACCAAACTACTCCTTTTAATAAACCCATACTGATGCCATTGTGGGATTTATTTTACTATGTACCCAGAGGGCACCTCAGAGGTGCCCCCTGAAAACCTACCAACCCTGGTGCGGACTCTGACTTGCTGTAGGCAGCCAGCCACCACCAGACATGGTTCTGGACCACTGGGTAGAGAGCACCTGCTCTCTGGGACCAGAAACAATGCATATCCTGGGCAGAGGTGTCACGCCTCCTCCCCCAGGATGGGCCAGTGCTCGAAGAGGGATGCTTCAAAGGCCTGCCGCCTTTGTAATGTGACCCCCAGCCTCTGCTGCTAGCAGCAGATGGTAGCCCCTGGTTTACACCCCCACTTTGAGCGGGAAAAACGACGGGAAAACTTAGAAGAATGGGAGGTGTGCCCACCTCTGCTAACTCCACCCCTAAGGTGGGGGAGGCAAGGTGAAGCACATCTTTCAGTCCCCGCCATCTTGAAGATGGGGAGACCCCTCAAATCAAGGCTAGGTCTATGCCTCCTCCCAGTGGCGGTGCGTCCATTGGGGGCGCTGGGGCATTGCCCCACTAGCCACATCGCCCTAAATTCGTGCAAGCAAATGAAGCAATTCTGAATTCTCAACTCCTCCACTCTCGCGCTGCTGGGACACGCGCGCGCGGCAATCGGCCGCTGAAGGGGGCGGGGCTGCGGCAGCACTCAACGCAGTTTGAGTGACAGTCAGACTGTCACTGACAGCGGCGCGTAGTGCGCATGTTCGGTTTTGGGCTGGTCATTTTTATGACCAGCCCGTACATGCGCACTGTCAGCCACTACTATACCTTCAGTAGGAGAGCGACAGAGGGGGGAACCCGAGAGGCCGTCGCAGCCCCCCGGTCTCATAGTGGGCGGGCCTTATCCGTGCCCTAGCCAATCCTGGTGCTGCTAATGCAGCGTCTGGATTGGGTGAGAGTGAGACACCGGCCGCGCAGTCTGAAGTTGTTCCTGCACCGGACCGGCCCAGACCTGTTCCTGCTCCGGAGTCCGGACCGGCCCAGGAACTGGACGCAGAGGCGGCGCGGGACCGGGATCGGGATCAGGTAAGTTTTTTATGTTACCCACCCCCGAGAATTGCGAGCTGCGACTGAACTATGCGTCAGGTCACGCGCCCCAATTGAGGACTCGTAAGTTCATTTCTTATTTCGCGGCAGGTCTGTCTGCATCAGTGTCTTTAGTAGGTCCTGAAATGACTGTTCCAAATACATATTTAATATTGTACTAGGCCGGCATTTAGTGTGCATTGTTCTGACGCTTGTGTTGACCCTGAAAACTGAGAGAAGCCATAGCATTAGTAACACTGTAAACCCTTTCATCCATTGAATAAATTGTCTTGCTTTGTGTGAAGGAGGCAGTTGAATAAAGTGATTTTTCACTGCATATGACAGTTGTTTAGTCCTGTTTGACGGCGCTTTCATATCTTTGGCCTTGCCTGACAGAGTGAATCGTGCCAGTGTCGGTTTTGTCCAGTAAATGCTTAATAACACGCTTGGTGGGCAAGCCCGGCGTAGATGAGCGCTCTGTTTGACCCTGGGCGGTTTCTGTTCTCTAAAACGGCCCATCCTTTAACCCGCTAAGGGTGTCCACGTGAGCGACCCCTTCCGTGAAGCCACGGGCAATGTTTGGGGTCGAGCTCTGGTGTACAGGAGAGCATGGGGGGGGGTATTTGGGGAGATGGCGTTTCAGTAGTGACCACTGCAAAATGAACAGATTATGGACGAAATGCAGAATTAGTCAAACATTCACCCCAGTCACAGATCTGGGATAAATCCATCGTTTTTATGGGCTCCAATATGGAGGCTCAGTTTGAGTAGTTTCTTGTTTTTGCTTCCCTCATTCCTCTTTAGGCTCTGCTGTGCCCTTTTGCAGGCTAAGATCCCCAAGTGTAGCCCACGTTTTTTTTTAGCTATCTGATTAGCTTAAGGCCATGCACCATGTCCTTCATGGCATACGGAGCACGCACGACAGTGCACTGCAGACACAGTCAGAATGCCCATGAGATTAAGAATGGTGCTCTGTGCTCGCTAATGTGCTTTTAATCGGACAGTTGTCACTAAGCATGTTCGGGAGAACCCACAGACAGACTCCTGTAAAATGGTGTTTAAATAATAAGAGGTTTTCCAATTTTTGTGGTCTTACATGCTTTTTTTCACTATTTTTGAAATATTTCCTTGAAAACAGCCCGCTCCCTGTGTATAAATGTTATTTAAATTGCATCTAAGCGTGCCCTGTGAGCCATATTGTGCTGTAATATGTACTATTTGCCAGTTCATTTTCCAGATAAATGCTGTCATATACTGCTAATCAATGTGTTTTACCCATACTCATTTAGCTGCAGGTCGTGTCCAGTAATTGCACAGCAGTTCTGTCACACAGGCCCTGCTGTGGTTCAGCTGCTGCCACCTTGCCTGACACACACACTGGGGGTGGGGGGGCTCCTCAGAGAGGAGAGAGGATACACGTCGACTCATACAGCTTACGTCACACCCAGCAGAGGAGTTATCAGAGAAAGTGTTCCCATTGTAGACGATGACCGCCTTCCCACAAGTCATGAAACACGTCACACCAGTAATGACCCTTCTGAACTCTGCAGACCTCATTCCTCAAATATCCGCTCTTAACAGAATTCTGAAATATAGTTTTGAAACTCGGGCGCTTTTTCTGAAATTCGGGCTTGCCAGTTTCTGAAAATAGACATTTCACCATCAAACACAAAAGTTGCATTTTCAATTAAATAAGCCCAAATGTTCCCTAAGCCCACCAAAAACTGCACTTATGTCTTGAAATGCCAGACTTTCACCTACGTTCATCCAGCGTGTTATTCCCCTCCAAGCACTGACGTGCTATCGTCATAAATGTTAATTTATCGCCATCCTCAGATGCCAAGGATCCAGCCCCCCAAGGGACGAGGAGCAGGAAGGATTATTTCAAGAATGGCCACACTTTGTTGAGGGGGGCATCTTTGTGAAAGCGGCATCACTATGTAAAGGGCAGCCAAAATAACATAATGTAACCACCAAACACACACACTCAGTAAGGCTCTTGGCTACGTGTGGTCTGTGTTTACAGTTGGTGCACCAATTAATTCAGCTAAAGCGCATAACTGTGGCAGGCACAGTTGATGGATGTGAGCCATCGCACTTGGAAATTAGTACGTTTTGCTAAGGAGATGGTTGTGGTTGTTACCCTCTGCGTGGGATTAACATGGATATAATTATTTTCAACTCATTACATTTATCTGATCATTAGATTTCTTGCGAGACCGGCTGGCTTGCAGTTAACATAAATTGTCACCAATCTTAAGTACATTTTTGGTATTATTTTTAAAATGTAGGCCTCACTTTTGTAAATGCACAAGTTGACACATGGGCACCAACAATTTTACTCCATTACCATTACAGCAAGACGGATGAGGCTAAGACCAATGAATGTGCAGTGTAATGGTTGAAGGCGAAGCACAATTAGCAGCTACTACGTGACAAGATGTGCTCGGTATGGATTAACCTTCCTGCTTTCTCAAATTTGCTTGAAAATGCACCATTTGTCCACTCTTTTTTCAAAAACCCCCTTAGGTTGTTCGGGCTCGCTCCCTACGCTCGCTCGCTACGGTGCAGTATGGAAATCATTTTACGCCCCACACTTTCAAATGTCACCAGCCGTCACTGCCTCCTCCCACAGGAGGGTGGCATAATAGAAGGTGTAGTCACCCCAGGTAAGGTGCTCATTGGCCTTATCTGCTACTTCCCTAAATCTAGTATTCAGGTGGCTCCCCCAGACCTAGAAACTAGGTCTGCGATAACCTAAGAAACAAGAAGACGACTCTGCAGAGAAGATTGAAGATGGCAACTGCCTTGGCCCCAGCCCTACCGGCCTGTCTCCAGCATCTGCGAACCTGTGACCAGTCTTGTAGCCACTGACCTCTGAAAACCCAGGGCAGACTGCTGCCTTCAAAAAAGACTCCAATCTCCCGTGGACAGCGGACCTGTCCAAGAAGAAACAAGCTCCAAGGACCCCGGATACAGGCGAATCCGCGTCTCCTGCCCACTCTGCACCCGACGCCCACGGCCCGAGTCTGAGTGGCTCACCTGTGCAGTGAAGTCGCCCCAGCGATCCTGACCTTGTGTCCAGCGTTGGCTGACCTCTCTGAACTCAACGGTGGCGCCTGCAGTGTGAATTCAGAGGCTCCCCAGGACAGCGACCTGCTCCGGTAAGAAGACTTCGACGTCGAAAGGCACCCTTGCACCCAAAGCCCCTGGGCCTTGGTGAGCTGAACCAACAGTGCCCCAACGACCACCTACATCTCTACTTACCTTTGCTGTTGTTGGTCTGCCTCCTGCAACCTCCGGTGCCACGCCTGCAGCCTGTTTGCCAAAAGAAGAATCCCCATTGAAAAGCATTGGGCGCCTGACGTCGAAATTGCACACTGCACCCGGCCTCCCCTATGCCACTGGTGGTGTATGTTTGGTGCTGCTTTGGGGGCCCCCTGTGCTTAACCTAACCCCCAAAGCTTGGCACCTGCAAGCAGTGTGACTCCAGGCACCCCCAATATCCATTGAAAATCATTGGGCCGAACTCTGATTTTGGCCTCTGCACCCGGCCGCCCCTGTGCTGCTGGTGGTGCAGTTTTGGTACTCACCTAACTCTTTGCCCTTGCTGACTTTTGGTTCTGAAGTCTGGGATTGTAAGTGCGTTACTTACCTGTTTAATCGCAATATTGTTTCCCCCCTAGGATAACATTGAACTGTGCTGAAAAGTTTCTAAGTGTCGATTTTTCAAAGTGAAAAGTATTTTTAATTAAAAACGTACTTACCTTATTGTGAAGATCTTGGTCTTAAAATAAAGTACAAACAAACTATATTTTTCTAAAATTGATCTGGATCTCTTTCTTGAGTTGTGGAACCATTATTGATCACTGTTCTGCAATAAATGTCTTACACTCCTTTGTGTTAGGCCTAAGGCTGCTCGCCCACACTACCACGAACAGAGCACTTTGGGTTTTACATTGAGCCCTGGACTCTGTGCACGGTATAACCACCTAGTGGTGATACCATATACAGAGCCAGCTTCCTACACACAAACAGAAGTTTCTAAGTCATTGCCCAGCAGACATTCCACTGGGATAGCAGTTACTTTCTTTGGGCCAGTTACTCCTTCCCACTCAAAGACAGCCACAGCCATAGGGTGTGACATTGTCAGTGTTGACAATTTTGTGTGCCTCCTCTGGTAGGTTCTGGTCTGGGGAAACCAGTTTAGCCATTACCATGGTTACACTGGCCCCTGTAACCCTCCGAGCCTTCACCTCCACCCTATTGATTTTTTGCCACTGCCTATACTTCATGCTGGGAGGCAAGTGGGCTAAAGGCTCAATGTTCTCCCAACACTGGGACACTAGGTTGGCCTCTGTGTACCCTTTTTGATCTCTAGGGGCTACTTCCTAGCCAACCCTTTCAGATGGTCACCAATGGGTGCCTTTTTGGTGCACATTGCATCTTCCCTTTTGTGCCCTGGCTGGTTAGTCAAAGCACATCCCTGCCTTCAAGGGGTCAAACTTCTTTCCCTGATACCCCTTCCCCTTTGTGGCTTAAGACTCCTATCCCTCAGGCTGTTTTGGCTGACTCTCTGGAGCTATCTTTCTTTTTTTTTTTTTTAATAACAAATTTTATTTGGTTATTTTGCAGTATAACGGGCGTTCGCCCTACCATAACATGCGTGAGCAGAGGGATAAGTTTTGCATCGATAACCATTTTCGTGATAATAAACATTACCCGCCAAACATGCAGGCAAAACAATACTACAAACAATATGCAGACAGTGGTCAATCTCCGTGATATAGCACATGATGCAGCAGAGTCAAAATATACGTTACAACAAGGCAATAAGACAATCAAACGATATAGCAGGAGGTGATACTCGGCAGGGATCGGAGGGTGCCACTCATAGGTCCTCCTCGGGCAGGGGGGGTAGGTCAATTCCGCGATATGTCGCCCATCGTGACCAAATCTTGCGATGTTTCCTGGGGTAACCCCGGGCCTCAAAGACTGCAATCTCGGCTCCCATACATGTATCTACGGCGTTCTTCCATTTGCCTATAGTCGGGGGAGATGACGCCCTCCACCCCTGTGCAATGTCCCTCTTGGCAATAGTAAGGGCGAGGAACAGCAGATGCTGTTTATAGCGGTTCCCCCCGATGTCGTCAGAAGAGTGCAATAAAAACAGCAGTGGGTCAAGTGGAAGCACCCACCCCAGCACCTCACTGAGACATGACCGAACCCTATTCCAAAAGGGCTGCAGGGCCGTGCAGGCCCATACCGTATGTAGGAAAGACCCATCCTCCCTGTCGCACCGCAAACACACCGGGGACTGGATGACCCCCATTCGCCACAGTCGTACCCTAGTGTAATATATTCTATGTAAGTATTTAAACTGGATGAGCCTGTAGCGTGTGGAGACTGCCGCGCCCCTCGGGCTGGCTATTGCTTCAGCCCAATCATCGTCCGTTAATTCAGGAATGTCTGCCTGCCAGGCCAGTCGGGTTTTGTCGAGAGTGGTGGGAGTGTGGGTCGTCAGTGTTTGGTATATTTGTCTGATTTTGTGTAGTCCAAGGTCCCCCATAAGCAGGCGGCCTTCCAATGGCTGGAATTCGGGGAGAACCTCTATATTTCGGATCTGGGGGGGGAGCGCGTGACGGAGATGTAAAAATTAAAAAAATTGTGACTTGTGTAGGTCAAAGTCTGTCTGCAATTGTTGAAATGATTTTAAGATAGTGCCCCTCAATACGTCCCCAAGGGTCGAAATCCCCACCAGGTCCCATCCCCGGAACCCACTCAATGCGGTAGCAGTTCTGAGGTGTGTACCATGCCACAGGGGGGTTTGACGAGTAAGTTTCCCTCTCCATCCCATTTGTCTGGTCTTGGCCCTCCATAACTGTATGGCTACTCTACCAGCCGGTGGTAGATGGTCGAGCCGTGTGGAGCTATATAGCAAGTGGAGCAGAGGGACTTGTTCCATTGCAGCGTGCTCAATAGCATATGCTGGATCGGTAGGAGAATTATACCACCATTCGTTAATTACCAGAATGTGAGACGCAACATAGTATGTATAGATATCCGCTGCCGCTATCCCCCCACAATATGTAGATTGTGCACATGTGCGGAGTGCCACGCGAACGGCACCACCACCCCAGAGGAAATTGTTTTGTATTGCATTCACCTGTGCAAACCAAGCGCGAGGGAGAGGATAAGGAAAATTTTGGAGGCGGTATAGGATCCGAGGCAGAGAAACCATCTTAAAGATGGCTGAGCGCCCATAGAGGGATAGAGGGAGAGCGGACCATATCGTTGTTTCATTCTTGAGACTGACTAACAATGGGGTGATATTATGCGTCCATGAAATCTTGGGGCAGGGGGAGATGTAGATCCCCAAATATTTGAACCCATCTGTGGCCCGGGAGAGCTGTGCGGCCCATGTTTCACGGCCTTGGTGTCTGCACACTGGGAAGAGGATGGATTTAGCGGGATTGGCGTGGAGGCCCGTGGTGCCACCAAATACCCTAAGAATTTGCAGTATGCGGGGTCCTGAGTACCATGGGTCTGTCATGAAGAAGAGAACGTCATCAGCGTATAATGCTATACGATCTGACCGTGATCAGGACCAGTCAAACCCCCCGAGCACTGGGTCACTTCTGACCCAGGCAGCCAGCGGCTCGACTGCTAGGGCAAACAACAATGGGGACAGTGGGCAGCCCTGACGGGTACCCCTCTGAATCGGAAAAGGGCGAGAACGATGTCCCGCAATCCGAACTGATGCCGTCAAATCTGTATACAACAGGCGCATATATGTCAGGAAGCGGGGTCCAAAGTTGATTGCCTCAAGCAATTGAAAAACATAGACCCAGCTCAACGAATCGAATGCTTTGTCTATATCAGCTAATAATAGGGTAGCGGGTCGGCCAAGGGTAGGGGCAGCAGCGATGGCGTTATGGACTCGTCTAATATTGTGTCTAGTGGCTCTCTGTGGCATAAAGCCCGACTGATCAGGGTGGATCAGGTCCGTGATACACCCCCTGAGGCGATCTGCCAGGACCTTCCCTAGTAATTTGGGTTCAAAATTGATAAGGGAGATGGGGCGGTAAGAAGACGGGTCTTCCGGAGGATGGCCAGGCTTGAGAAACAGCACAATCTCCGCGTGTCGCCAGTCCCTCGGTAGAATTGTCGCGTCCGTAGCGTCCGCGATGGTCGCCAATAAATGAGGCCCTAGAAGAGGTATATGGGATCGAAGGAATTCCATGGGGAACCCATTGGGACCCGGGGCACGACCCGGCTGTAACGCATTGAGGGCGCCGGTCAATTCATCGAGTGTGATTGGGGTCTCCAGCCGTCCCCGGACGGAGTCGGGGAGCCGACGAAGCGGAATGTCCACTAGGAACTCCGCAATGAGTTCGGCAGAAATCTGCTCCTGCCGGGCGTACACGGATGTGAAATGCCTCGCAAACTCCCCCGCCACCCCCTCCGGTGTCGTGTATAGGGACCCGTCCAAACCACGAATGGTAGGTGTAATGGCCGGGCACCATCTGCTTGACACAGTCTATGGAGCATTTTACTGGATTTATCACCCCACAGATATATCCGATGCTGTGACGCCTCCCAAATCTCCTTGGCTTCATTTAATAGGTATTGACGCAGCTCTTGTTGTGCAAGGATCAGATTGCGGCGGAGGATGGGACTGGGATTAGAACTGAGCTGGGAAGACAGGGTCGCCTGGCGTGCCTCTAGGGTATCAAGCTGCTCCCGGTGGGTACGTTTCTCTTTTGTGCGATAGCTAATTTCATGACCTCGGACGGTCGGTTTTAGGGCTTCCCAGAGAGTGGTACACGAAGGGGCAGAGGGACCGTTGTCTGCCAAATAGGTAGTGATCGCAGTATTAAGCATGTCTTGATAAGCAGGACTACGGAGGTGCCAGGGGGACATTCTCCAGCGGAATGGGGGCCTGCGTGAGCATGAATGAAATCGCATTGCAACCAGGGAATGATCGGACAGACCGCGGGGCTGATGCTGGATCTGTGAAAATCTATGAAGAAACACCCGGGGGACAAAAAAATAATCTAATCGGGATTGCGACCCATGGACCGTCGAAAGGTATGTATAATCCCGCTCTGTAGGGTGGAATTCTCGCCATATGTCAGCCCAGTCCAGTGTTGATGCCAGTGTATGAAGTTTAGTCGGGCCCGATGGTTGAGGGGATTTAAGTTGCGCTGTCGGTCTAAAGGCCCCATGGTGTCGTTCCAGTCGCCCCCCATCAGGGTCAAACCCGTTGGAATGGCTCCCCATACCCCCAAAAGATTTTCAACAAAAGTAGCTCCTAGCGGCGGGGGAGCATAGATACTGCCAATGGTGGTCTGTTCCCCATATATTTTACCCGTGACGAAGAGGAATCGGCCCCCGGGATCCGCTCTATGTGTTATATATTGAAACTGAACCCTGCGGTGGATAAGGACAGCCACTCCCCTGAAACCCCTCGTGAACCCTGCATGGTAAATGTGATAAAAGCCGAAGCGGGCGAGGCATGGGACCTTTGTCCCCAATAAATGGGTCTCTTGTAAGAGCAGGATATCTGCCCCATACCTCTTCACCTGTCGTAGGACTGCGCCTCGTTTCACTTTATTCAGTAATCCCCGAACATTCCATGAGACCACCGTTAGGTTTCCGAGGGGGTCTACTTCACCGGGCATCATCTAGTCCCAGGGAGGGGTTGGATAAAGCGAGGAGATCTGCATAGAAGAAAATGTGGAAAATAGCCCACCGTCTGCATGTACCAAAAACATAAAAACACCATAAAACTGCAATCCAGAAGGAAATGCCCCCCACCCCCACCCGACACTACCAGGAACAAGGAGCATCTGTCGCGGTGCGGAAAATAGCGGACCCCCAACGGGGGGCCCCCGAGTATCGCACCAATGGTTCCCACCCCACCCTATAACTCTAAGAAAACTGGGGGTGCAAGAGGTCCTTGGCTTAGCAGCCCATAGTCAAGCTCTCCCGCCCGCCCAGAGAACAACATTACTAATGTGGATTCAAACATTGTCAGTGTCTTACAGATTGCCATGTGGGCTGTGGGATATTCCGGATCTTTCAGGGCGGCCGCCCAGGGCTCGCTGACGCCCTGTCCGACCCTGGCCCTCGCCGCTTCTGAGACTTGGTACGTCATGGCCGCTGACTCCGAGAGCCACGGGAGGAGTCTGAGTCTAAGGCCGATGGAGAATGCGCTCGAAGCTGTGGGCGCTCATCCGTCCAAGTGAAGACCGCCTCAGGGGTGTCGAAAAAATAAGACTTTGAGTTGTATATTACGCGCATCCGGGCTGGATACAGCAGCATGTACTGTATGTTCAGTTCTCTGAGTCTGCGCTTCGCAGCCATGAAGGATTGGCGTTGTTGTTGAACCAGGCGCGTATAGTCCGGAAATATCATGATAGAGCGGGATTCGTGTACAAAACTGTCTTTCTGTGACCTGGCGAGTCGCAGTATGGCGTCACGGTCGGCATAGTTCATGATCTTTGCGATGACAGGCCTTGAGGCCGCGCCCGGGGGGGGCTTCTGCGCCAGGGCCCTGTGCGCCCGCTCCACCACGAAGGCCGAGGATAAAAGATCTTTAGGCATAATAGCTATGAGCCACTTAGTGATGAAATTCGTCTTTGAGACCCCTTCGCAGCCCTCGGGCAGGCCCACGAAGCGTAGGTTGTTCCGTCGAGCTCGGCCTTCCGCATCCTCCGCTCTAGAAGATCTTGCGTGATGACCGTGAGTTTATTCACTTTCTTTTGGAGGGAGGTCACGGAATCTTCCACCGTTGAGACCCTCGTTTCGGCCTCAGTGATCCGGTCCACTGCCCTGCGGAGGTCCTGGCGCAAAAAGGAGACTTCGGACCCCACCGCGCCAATTTTTGCATCCAGCGTGTCACGGGCACTGTTAATCGCCATCAGAAGGGCCGCGTTGTCCGGAGTCGAGCCACTCCCATCCCCACTCGCAGTGCCCCCAGCAGCCGTAGTGAACTGGTCAATGGTGCCCTGCTTGGGGCCGGCCCCGCCCGGACCGCCCTTGCCCATCAGGAGGGAGGACCACGGGCCACGCAGCCGGCGAAGGGACGAGGAGCCCACACCAACCGGGCCGGCAGCCGCCTCGCCAAGCGGGACCAGGATGACAGGGGCCGAAGAGGCACAGTGGCCGGCAAGGCACTGGGCGTGGACCGAGGGTCAGGCCGAGTATTCAAGGTCGGTTGATATGGGAGCCCCACACGGGGGGCGCAGCAGGGCCACGAACCCCCGCCAGATGCAGGCACTCCACAGCACAGATCACAGCCCATCGTGGCGGCACGCAGCGACCCCCAGGCAGTAAGGACCCGGCAGTGCATTCAGTCAAGTGGTCTCCGGGGCCCCAAGCGTGACAATCAGGGACTCGCCTCCACGACGTATACTCCCAGGCAATGAATGTCTGCCCTCGAGGTGCTCATGGGCACCAGTGCTCCCAAGGTCTGGCTCTCGGCCAGGCAAAACCCACAGAGACAGCGGGAGGGAGAAGGGTAGCCGCAGGATCGCTCACCGTCTGTGGTCGCGGCCCAACCTCGGGTCTCCAGGGCCTCACACGGCCAGCTCCTCCGGGGTCTGATCTCGCCGACAGCGGACGGGAGAGCCACTCTCCGCAGGCATCAGGGGCTTCAATCCCACCGCGGTCCACTCGGCAGGGGCCCGAGCAGCGCCGCAGGACAGGCACCGCCGCACCTCCGGCCCCGCGCCAGGAAGATGGTGGCCGCGGGGTAGAGGGGGCGGGGCAGCGGTCTCCTCCCGCCGGCACAGGTCTCTCCGGTAATGCGGCTCACATGGGGGGGCACAGGGCACTTCCACCCCGAACCTCGCTCACCGAACAGCGAGAGGGGCCCACACCGCAGCCTCGGGTCACAGGCTCCAGGACGGCCGCAACAGCAGGAGCGGCAAACGGCGCTGGAATCGGCGCTGGAATCTCAGCTACAGCCCAGTCAATCGCCGCAAAGAAGGGATCCCCGGTCCCCAAGGTGATAGGGGCAATCGGCACTGCTAGATGAGGCTTCTCTGGGCAGGATAATGAAGGATATTTGACGGATTACGGCGTGGATGGACGGAGCTCAGCTAAGCTGCATCCGCCATGATGGCCTGTCAAGCCACGCCCCACTATCTTTCTTTTTATCCTTTTCCACTTTTTTCCCTGAAAGGGGGCCTGACCTATTTTCTTCTAGTCACCACCCAGGGTCTTTTAAGGGACTCTGGCTCTTACCCACTCATCTGCTATCTTGCCCATTTCTCTGGGGCTAGACCACTTAGAGTCCACCAGATGCTGGTGCAACTTCTCTGAACGACAATTAGTTTAAATGTGCTCCTTCACCAACAGATTGTAGAGCCCTTCAAAAATATCCACTTTGTTGTCTTTAATCCAGACATCTAGTGTCTTAACTGAGGTGTCAATGACGTTTACCCATGTTTCTTTATTACCTTTTTGAAGGGATCTAAGCTTCTGCCTCTAGTCTTCAGGAGTTAACCCAAAAAGCTCAGCAAGGTCTGCCTTCATATGGGTGTCGTGTTCAGCTGCCACCTCCTCTAGTGTGAGTAGTCTATATTTGCCAACCCCTGGTGCCAACTCCCACAGAAGTGTTCCCCAGTGTTGTGTTCCCACCTTCCTCATCTTGAGAGCTCTCATATGAGGCAAGCACTTGTCAATGTCATCCCCTGGAACATAGCTAGGGACAACCCCTTTGCGCAACCTTACACTAAGGGCAACCCCAGCAGCCCCTCCAGATCTGTCACCATCTTCTCTGATCTCCAAGCCCAGCCTGGCCGTCCTTTCCTCTAGGACCAACCTTCTTTCAGCCAGAGCTAAGGTACTCTCTTCCAAGTCCAGGGCTGCCATGCTCTCCTGTATAGACCTATAGCTGTGTTCAGAGTAAGCCAGGCTGTGTGCCCTGGGGGAACCCTCATGGGCCCCCCAAGAGGGGGTAGGTCTCTGCCTGGCTCAACTTGACAGGCTGTGATTGTCCTCCACCTCCTCTTCATCCCCACAACCTTGGGGTAATTCCTTCCTCCAGCATGGAGGTGCCCTGTGAGCCTCCTCGCAGTCTCTCAGGACCTTAATCAAAGCAGGTTTCTTGGCTTTAGCTCCCATGATGATTTTTCTCTCTGCAGAAAATACCCTCACATCATCCCTCTTGTATGAGGACAGATTTGCCAAGTCGAACTCCATGTCTCTGTCAAAACGTGGCTCCCGAGCTGGGTGCAAAACTTTCAGAAACTCCTCCACTCCTTTGGGAAATATTTTGCAACTTTTTAAAGACAGTACTTTGTATTTGAACAGTGTCCACAGAAAAAGCACTTTTTGGGAGCAAGAACTTATTTTCTACGTGTCTACTTATGCGGATTCTCAGAGGTCTTTAACTTTAACAACTGTATGGTACTGCTAAACACAAGTTCTGGATCCCACCGCCAGGCACCAATGTGAGGAAATGGGGTGTATTATATGGTGTGGTAGTGAAACATCACCCTGTAATACACTTACCAACCCCTTTAGGACCCTTGGGGTTAGTCTGTCGAACCCTCAGCTCAGTCGTGAGTAGCTGTGGCACTGAGCAGCAGGGCTTACACAGAGGAGCAAGTGTTAAGCATTTAAACAGCACCAGAGCAATTGAAGAAGAGATCAACACCACACTTGAGAAATCCGGTGCCAATTTATAAAAGTAGACTATTTTTATAAGAATTTAGACAGTAGAACAAAAAAGATCCACTGGACAGTTCCGGAAATATTGATTTTACAACCAATAATAAGTCAGTGCAATTTCACCTATCTGCGAACAAGTCTTGACAGGACACTTAGCTAATTGCTTCTTGAAAACGTTAAGTGTCACTGCGGTTGGTTAGAAGTACTTGGGGCAACCAACTCCGGCAGGGAGCTAGTCGGGGAAACCAGTAAGGTCCTCAAGAACAGTTACCTTCACAGAAGAAGTCCTTCAGCAGTTCCAGGCACTTTATCCAGGTTGCAATGGATTCCAATGGAGTGGTCCTGGTGGAAGGGGTGAAGGATGCCGAAGAAGCTCTAAAGATGCTGTGGATGTGACAGGGCCTTCTGCAGGGATTCCTCAGTCCATGGCAATAACGAGGGGTTCCTGTTGGCATGGGCAACATCTCACGAAGTCCTCACCGGTCTTGCCGAATCCAGTCGCCACTAGACTACCAGTCATCTGTTGTCGCGATCACAGGCCAATCCTTCCTGGGTTTATATCTTTCCTTCTGAGGGCCCCAGCAACTCTCGACAGCACTCCCGGGCTCAGCGAACTCACGTGCAACTAACTCTGTGCGTCTGGTCTTGTTCCTCAGTGCTGCATGGCTGGGTGGTATCAGCTTGAAGACTTTAAGCTACAAACTTGTCCCAAAGCTCCAAACTTGGCCTTAAGCTGTTGTGTCCCTGTGCTGCGAACAGGAGGCCAGTCAGCTAGCCCTTGGAGTTCTCTTAGCTTTACTGGGCTCTGGAGATGACTTGTCTTTGAGCAGGACACAGAAGGCACAGTCCTTCCCTTTGCTAGCCACCAGGTGTAGTTCTTCTTCCTCTGTGCAACAGGGTAGTCCTCCCTCGGTCCTTCTTCTGAATCTATCGAGATCAGAGCTCTGGGGGCCTCAGTACAGGATGCAGTTGGTAGCCAATGGGCTGCCAGGTTCCCTCCCATCTGGTGTCCACTTTCTGGGGAGTGTGGCATCTTGCTATCCTAGGATGCACCATTCTGCCCTCTCCAAAAATGACGAGACACCTCTCCTGGTGTACAGACCTCACTAGCCCACCCCCAGGAGTGACTACCTCAGGGCTACATGCCCCTGTGGAAAACGGTTTTGCAACTGGTTTCCCCTCTCTGTTACCCATGCCAGCCTGTCTGCCTCAACAATGGGGCAGCCCTCCCTCCTGGCTTCCCACAATGCTCTTCAAAGGTGGCCAGACCTTTGAAGCCTGCCTTTTGGGGCTGACACCTAAGTAGCATTTTGCAGGAGGGAGGTGACACCTCCCTGGCCTGCAGTCCCTCATTGTTCTCCTTCCTGAGAGTTGTTGGCACGTCTATCCAGGAAGGCAGAAAGAGTTCTCGTGGAGCAGGCTCCATGTGCGCCCAGGAAGGCACAGTAGTTTTCAAGGCAACAAAGTGGATATTAGCTAAAGCTGCACACTGCAACAAGTTACAGTAATTTTCACTTAAGATACAAGTTGAGCTTAATGTAATGAGTTGTTTGATACCTTAGAGTGCCCACTTTGGTAGCATCATTCAGGAGTTAGCACAGCTGAGGGGTCAGCGTGTAACCCAGTACCAGCCAATTGGACGACCAAGTCTTTCCACAGTAAAGACAGTTGTTTTGTGTGTTTTACTGTCAGGACATGTAAAGTATCTGTCCTGCCTGTGTCATAAGTTGCACCCTGCCTTTAGGGCTCAGTAGGCCTGCCAGAGGTGTGACTTAGACACATGTCCAGGGGAAGTGGTGACTTTGCCATTGCTTTCAATGGCAAAGTCGGGCTAGCAGTGCACAACTGCTCTACCAGTCTGCAGTGGCGCACTTGGGGACTTGTTTTACTTGGGGGATCTCCAGGGTGGCACAATCAATGATGCAAGCCCTGGGATACCCCTATAATTTGTATGCTCAGGGTGCCATTTGCTAGGGACTTACAGGTAAGTTCGCCACTTCAAATTTCGCATAGCCAATTCTACATACAGTTTGGGGTCAGGGCACTGAGGTCTGGTTAGCAGGCCTCAGTGTACTCTGAGTCAAAAAAACAGCAGCATCAGGGGAAAAACTTGGGGGATGGCCGTGCAATAAGAGGCATTTCCTTACAGTACATTACCAGTACTGGGTGCTATCCTTTTGCAGTGAAAGCACACCAGAGATGACAGCGTATACACTTCTACCCATATATGGATGATTGGCTGGTAAAGGGAAACGATTGGATGGTAAGTGAAACTAAAATGCCATCAAGACATACAGACAGTGATCGCCACGCTTCAACGACTTGGGTTCACCATAAACTACAAGAAGATGTTAGTGAAAAGATTCCAGGAGGGATCAAAGAGTGGGGCCACCAAGGGCATCACCGACACCATTGTGGAACCTAAACACAATACTCTCACAGCTGATGACAGAACCATATGAGCCAATGCAGGAAGAAGGGTGCAACCCTGGAGTTTCTAGCAGATGTGCCCATTGGCGACATCTACATTGCCGCAACTTGATCATCCCCACACACCTTCACGAAACACTACTGTGTGGACATCCAGATAAACGGGGAAGCACTGGTGGGTCATGGTGCTACAATACCTGTTGGCCAACTCATCCACATTTCAACCCATCCTGCCCAAGGAACCAAACACCGCTACATATTCAAATACACAGCATGTGAATCCAGAAAAGTATTCTGTAATAATGAAGTCCATTAGCCGAGGTGTAAGTTATATAAGATGATTTATTGATCTTAGATGCAGGTTTGCATATTTATAGGTTCTTAGCTTAGATCTTAGGATAGCCCCACGAGGAGCAGCCTCCTTGCTGCTCAGCCCATACTCCAACGGACACTCTCCACCTCACAGGCACCCTCGCATTCCATTGCATCACCATGCACTCCAACATTCCACACAGCACATTCATACAGGCGGGGCAGCAAGGAGCAGAGTACCAGGGAAGATGCATAGTACAATAGCAAAACATGGAACAGGACCGCTCTTCATCAGGAATGAAATCACCAAATACATTCAACAAAGGAACCTCCTCTCCAGATTGGCACCTCACCTCAAAACCCCACCATACAAGAGAAACACCATGGGTGGCACATTCTCTGTTCAAGTAGCCAAACTATGGAACTCTTTACCCCCAAACATAAGATCCACGAATAACCACCTTATCTTCAGAAGACTACTCAAGAATTGGCTCTTCCACACATAACCACCATACTCAAACGTAAATATTCTGCATATCCGTCTGTATATAAGCATATATTTGGACTATAGATCTGGACCTTCATACGTGTACTGCTTTGTATAAACATGAATCATAATTATGTTTTTAAAGATCTAGATATTCGTTAGTTCTGCTTAACAAATGCACATATTACTTATAGTTACATTATTCTATGTTTAACATGTATATAAGTGATTGCATAAATAAAGTAAATCTTTTATCACAACTATTGATCTACAATTGCTTCACTATTGAATTACAAAAAAAGACAAAAAACAATAATTTAAAGTACAGTAACACTTGAAAGTCTGAGCTTATTAAATGCAACTTTAATCTACATATATTACCTTCCTTATACATATATACCTTGTGTTGGAAATTTCCCTTTTTGGCAGGTTCACCCCTGAACTTTTTGCCTTATATGGAACTTGGTGTTAGTAGTTTTAAGTCTCTGGGCACTTTAGCACTGTGGTCCAGTGTAAAGTGCATGCGCGCGTGGTGAGATTGGTCTGCCCTCCCATAGGAATGCATTGAGGATGAGTGTGTCAGTGGTAATTCCTGTTATGAGAGTTGCAGCATGGTCAAGTCTAGTATGTCTGAATTCGTGAGAATAAATGCTGCGCAATGGTGTGCGCAGATTTATGGTGACTGGTAGAGAAATGCCACTTCTAGAAGTTGGCATTTCTGTGTGCTCTGTGTCTGCCTGCCTGATGTGAATTGCATGTCTGGCTTGTGAGTGACAGGGGCTGGGAGGTGTGTGTGGCTCCAGGAGGGGCAGGGTGAGTCAGCGCAGGGCTGAATGGAGAGATCTCCATGTAGATGGGTGGGAGGAGTTGCACCTGGGACCTGAATAGGGCTGTGCCTGCCCTCTACAATGCTGGCTCCACCTCCTGTGGTGCATCTGATGTCCCTAGCCTACACTCTGAAAGGAGAGAGGAGCTGAGCAAAACAAAGTGCTCCTGAACCAGTTGCATCTGGTTCCCCCATGCCCTACACTTTGTAGACAAAGGAAAATGGTGTATAAAAGAAGGGGCTGTGACCCCATGAAATTGTTCTTGTTCCTGGACTCGAATCTGCCAGGGGCGTGCTGCTGCTGGGGCCCAGGGGGGGCTGCCAGGAGGGCTTGCCTCCCTGGGCCCTGCCTTGCCCCTGGACCTGGAAGACCTTTTTTTTTTTTGGGACCCTGGTACTTTATGCTTTTGCCTACAGGACTTGGGCTTCACCTAGCGCCTGGAAGCGCTATCCTTTAATTTCCCAGAGAAGGAGCACGAGGGCTCCGCAGCACTGAGCTGCCCGTGGAGGAGGGAATCCCTGGCGTAGGGATTCCCCCGCATTTTTGTCATGCCGAGCGGGAGCCCACCCCGCATCTTGCCGCTTTATTTATATTTAAAATGGCGGGTGCCCACCCCGCTTATTGCTCATAATTGCGGGTGCCCACCCCGCTTTGTATTTTGAATTTTGAGGGAGCCTACCCCTCATTGCGCCAAAGGAGAGAAATCACCGCCGCGGCCCGATTCGCCGCGACCCGGAAGGCAGGCACCGTTGCCCGGTTGTGGGCGGGGCCTAGCGGCCGGCTGACCAATGGCAGCGCGGCCGAAACAGGAAGCGAAGGAGCCTCGCGGGCTCCATGGAGAAGTCCCGGGGCCCATGAGGGGGCCCGGGTGAAGCCGGTCCAGAGGAGTCCTGGGTCCCAGGAGGGGGCCCGGGTGAAGAAAAGTGCTGCAGGTCCCGCAGCGCAGAGAAGAGAGTCCCGGAGCCTCGCGGGCTCCACCTTGAAGTCCCGGTCCCAGAAGAGGGACCGGGCGAAGCCAGATGATCGGCGGGGCTCCCATGGGTGAGGGAAGCCCCGCGCCAGAAGAGAAGAGACCGAGAGCGGCACCAGAGAGTCCCGGTGAGTGGGGGCTCGATGTTGTTGGTGCCGTGCGAGGCACCATGTATGGGCGGCCCCGCCTGGCAGAGGGCCGCCCCAGCGTTGGGTACATTTTATTTCAGGAGCCCGTGCGCTCCATGAGGGCATGATTGTTTCTAGAGCCCGTGTGGCTCCACCGGTTGGCTATTTGTGTTCCGAGCCCCAGGTGGCTCCAACGAGGGGGCACAGGAGTATAAAGAGCCCAGAGGGGCCCGTGTTCCCTCCAACGTTGGCCATATTTGCTTTAGGAGGGCCCAGAGGGGCCCAGGCTTTCATTGTTGGGGGCATTTCGAGGCACATTGTCGGTGCCTGGGCGGGTCCGCCAGAGAGCGGGCCGCCCCAACGTGGGGCATGTTCGCTCCCAGATCGGAGCACATTATCAGTGCTCGTGCTCCTTGCAGTTGGACACATTTGTTTTCAGGGCACAGGCAGTGCCAGTGCGCCCCCCCCCCCCATTTTGATTATGCACAGCTGCCCAGCAAGTAGTGGGCAGCTGCAACGTTTAGGTACAGTTCCTTGGGGGCAGGTGTTGAAGGATAGGAGTGAGATGCACTCCTCTGCCCCAGTACTTTTCTTTCACAGCTGCGCAGCACTTAGTGCCAGCTGCAACGTTTAGGCCTGCGCAGATTGCGCACCCTTGACTTTCCGCTGCTTTGGCAGCGCGCCCTGACTCTTTGGACATAGGGCATTTGAGCCCCTTGTGAGATGGCCAGTTGGCCAAGGGGACTGCTAGGTTTATAGGGCGCCAGGCCCTAATGTGATTTGTGTGTTAGTGAGCTTCTTTCCTAGGATTTATAGGCTAATGTGATTTATACTTAGGATGTTATTGTCTAATGCGTTTAGACTGGAGAGATAATTGCATAATGTGTTTATGCTGGTGAGGTTGGCGCATAAGGTTTTGCGCCTAATGTGATGCTGTGCATAATGTGGTTTATGTTACAGGCTGATGCTAAGTACAGTGGTTGCCAGTGATTACTGGTTGTACGTTTCTGATATGTCCTACATTTATTATGTGTTCTACATCTATTACCTTTTACTAAGTGATGGTTCTGACAGTGGTCCACGTGGCCCTGTCATGTGTACATAATCCCCTGTAAATATTGTCCCGTGCCAGTTGGCACAGTGTATTGTATGTGAGTACTATTCTAATGTGTTTATGATAATACAAAGGCTATTTTTATATATAACCTTGTGTGGAGTTCCTTTTGTAGTGTGCCTTGGGTGTTGTGCTGTGTGTGTGTTGCGCAAACGCTTTACACATTGCCTCCGGGATAAGCCTGACTGCTCGTGCCAAGCTACCAAGGGGGTGAGCAGGGGTTATCTTGGGTGTGTAACTCTCTTGCCCTGACTAGAGTGGTGGTTTCTGCTGGGCTTTGGCGCAAGCCTTAGCCAACCAGAAATCCCATTTCTAACACCTTCCATGTACTTATGATATATCTTCCATGTACTTATGTATCTTTATATTTATTACTTTGCTTCAAGATCAGCATATCCAATGCACTACCCTATATCTCACCCTATATCTCTCGCAATATATCCTCTGCCTCCACTCTGACTCATCTCAAACCTCATCCCACTACTCTCTCCAATTCACTACCCTATTTCTCAACCTATACCGCTCTCAATATATCCTCTACCTCAACTCTCTGACTCATCTCAAACCTCATTCTATTACTCTTTCCAATGCACTACTCTATTTCTCACCCAATACCATTCTCAATATATCCTCTACCTCCACTCTCCCATTCATCCCAAACCCCATTCTACTACTATGATCCCCAAAATAACACTTTCTAGAATCTTTCTTCCTCTACCCCTCCTTGATTCATCTCATACCTCTTTTACTATTCAGATCTCCCAAACAAGCCTTTCGAATACCTTCCCTCTGACTCTTCCCCCTCCACCTCCCCTTTACTCATCCCAAACTCCCTCCTACTACTATGAACTCCCAAAAAAAACTTTCTAGACCCATCCTTCTTCTATCCCTCCACTATTCCTTTTACAATCCAAATAACAGACTAACATGTCCACCACTCAAATCAAATGAATTTCATATTTCCCTACACTATTTCACCACTAATCCTTTTTGGGTTCCAGAGTAGACTGCTATTCGCCGAAAAGTGCTACAACACATCAGAGGGAGCAAGCGCTAAATAAATGCAAACCCTTCCCTCTTCCATCCCTCCACTATCCTTTTCAATCCAAATAGCAGACTAACATGTCCACCGCTCAAATTAATTTCATATTTCCCTATACTAATTCACCACTAATCCATTTCTGGTTCCAGAGTACCGTGCTACTCGCTGAGAATGCTTTAACACCCCACCAGGGGTAGCAAGCACTATATAAATGCAAACCTTTTACTCTTCTATCCCTCCACTATCCTTTTCAATCCAAATAACAGACTAATATAACCACCGCTCAAATTAATTTCATATTTCCCTATATTAATTCACCACTAATCCATTTCTGGTTCCAGAGTACCGTGCTACTCGCTGTAAAGCGCTTCAACACCTCATCAGGGGTAGCAAGCACTATATAAATGCAAACCTTTTACTTTTCTATCCCTCCACTATCCTTTTCAATCCAAATAACAGACTAATATATCCACCACTCAAATTACTTTCATATTTCATGATACTAATTCACCACTAATCCTTTTTGGGTTCCGGAGTAGCGTGCTACTTGCCAAAAAAGCGCTTTGATGCCTCATCAGGGGTAGCAAGCACTATATAAATGCAAACCTTTTACTTTTCTATCCCTCCACTATCCTTTTCAATCCAAATAACAGACTAATATATCCACCACTCAAATTACTTTCATATTTCATGATACTAATTCACCACTAATCCTTTTTGGGTTCCGGAGTAGCGTGCTACTTGCCAAAAAAGCGCTTTGATGCCTCATCAGGGGTAGTAAGCGCTATATAAATGCAATTAAAATACAATAAAATACTTTGACATGTCATTGAAACTCATTAGTTTAATTTGATATATTAAAATATCGAATTATTAGGTCACTTTCTTGTGCAGATTTGAGCCTCTGTTATCAGGCTTTCAGGAGCCTGTCGTCCCCTCTCACCCTGCAGCCTGCCTATGATGTTTTCCAGACATGTTCATTCCTCAGACTGAAGCCCATTCTGTTTGATGTTACCGCAGATAAGCATCTCGAGGCATCACTTCGGCGTCTTCGTCTGAAGCGGCCCTTTCTGAAGACATTATTGCTCATTAGGTATGTTGTGCGGAAAGCAGAAGTAGGTCATGGATGTAAAGCTCATCTTAGTGGCAAGAAGACGTCTTGTGCAAAGCTATTTCAGTCGCGCGGGAGATGGAAGCATTCTGCGGGCTTGCTGCTGTGAGCGCTGTCGTACATACAAAGCACGCGCGTAGACACACTTTCCTGCGAGATTTCTCCTCTTTTACGTCAGGCTGTGTTTTGTGAAGCGTGGACACCTGTCGCGAGGTCCTGGGAGATAATCTTAACCACAGGGGCTGTCTCATCGACTCAGCCACCACGCAAAGTACTGTCGCACAGTAATAGGTGAAGGGCCCAATTCACATAGGGTTTTCCATGATTAGGTGCGTTTTACTCCTGTCTTATGTGTGACATAGGGGCCTGTCCAGGAATTCTAAACTAGTTGCATTCTAACCAGGGCCTTAAATCGGCTGAAAAAACTGGGGGGTCTCAAAGGACGTTGTCGTTGTAATTAAGAGCCTGGCTTGTACTCAAGTAAACTAAAAATCTGTGCTTAGCATTGTGTGCCGCCCCACTGGTATTTTGCTGTTTCTGTCATTGCATCCAGACATTTGATACAACAAGTAACATTATGTTGGAAACGGGGTTACCGAGACCGTTATGGTAGCATGGCGCAAAGCGGGGAAAGGCACGCGAAGGCAATGTGTAAGGCAGTTGTGCAGCACACTCTCACATTAACTCAGAAATGCGACGCAATAACCGGACACCACACCAGGCTTGTATAAGTAACAATCAGGTTCCTTTATATTGATCAAGATGGCATTCAATTATTCAAATTATACATTCGGGTAACTAGTGCGCGTTCATTTAAAAAGACCCTTCACAATTCTGGCCACTAAAAGGCCGCATTAAAATCACAGCACCACTGCTCATTCGAGTGCTCTTTACCAACTAGGGCCTAGAACAGGCGCAACACGGTTTATACATCAACATATATACAGTAGGCCTAGGTACTCTATACAGCCTATGATACACTAGGCGGGAGGGAATCCTACAGGGAACCCCTCAACATGTCCAGCAGCTGGGGGCTACCAAAAAGGGGGACTCCTTTATCTCCCCGGGGAGGTGAGGGTTATATTAGGCTAGGGTTACACCAGGTGCCTGGCCTATTATCAAAGGTTATCAAAGGCCCCCTCCCTCCTTAATCCCTCTTCATGCGTGGCCCCCGGCCCCCAGGGGCTTAACCTAGAGCCCTAGGGGCCTCCTGGGCTCACCTGCGGTGTTGTGGCTGGCTGCGGGGGCCTCACGGCGGACTCTTCTCCGGGCCAGCCCTTTGTTGTGGGGGCGGGGCCCGGCGTGAGTCTCACGGCCCTCCGGCCGGCGCTGTTTCTACTTCACGAGGCTACGGAGCCTCTCGCTGTGTTGCTGCGTCGTTGGGGGCCGGTATGCCACTCCTCCGGCCCCCGTGGAGTCAGGGAGAGAGTGGGGACTCTGAGCGGGAGCCGGCAGTCCTTGCAGACGGCTCCGGCTTCCCGCGAAGGCACAGGAGGTTCGTCCTTACCTCCCGGACGTGCTGGGCGGAGGCGGGCTCTTGACGGCGCCCAATCCTGGCGCGGCGGCGATTCTTCTTGGGGCTCCCGTTGGCAGTGGAGCCCCGTGGACGTCCCTCTCGATTGGCTCCGGCTGGGCCAATCGCGTCGCGGTCTTCTCTTCTTCCGGGGGCTCCCGTTGGCAGTGGAGCCCCTCTGACGTCGTCTCGCTTGGCTCCGGCTGGGCCAATCGCGTCGCGGCCTTCGTTGGTTGCCAGGCGACGCCTCCCTCTCCTTCTTCTCCGGCGATTGACTCCGGCGGGCCAATCCCGTCGCGGCCTTTTCGGGGCGCGACCTGTGACGCGGTCAGCGTCCCCGGCCCCTCGGCAACAGCGTCCACGGGCCTGGAGGCCGCAGTAGGCCTCAGCTCACTTCACGCAGCCCTCGGGGGCTGCGACGGTGTTATTCTTGGCCGCGCTTGCAGCGGCAGGGGTCTCGGGCCCGGCGGTGACTTCTGGGGTTTCGGTGAGGGCGCGGACGGCGCCCTCACCACAGTTATGCACGGGGGAGAGGTCTTCCTGCCTCAGCTCCCTCTTCACGCAGCGGCGGCCGCGGCGGCGATCCGGTCACCAGGTCAGTGACGGAGGGGGAGGTCAAGTTCTCTCCTCACTTGGAGTTGCAGCGCAGGCGCGCTGACAGCCTTATGCACCGGGCTGTGTAAGGATGGTTCTTGGAGGACAGTCCAGCTGTCTGTATAGGTAGATAGGGGGTGGAGGCCTAGCGCTTAGGGACGCAGCGCTTCGCCTCCTGATCCCCTCTCAATGGTTTTCACTTTAGGTTCTGCAGGTCATGGATTCAGCAAAGTCTCTTTATGAACAGGGGGGGGTTGTGAGTTGGTGATTCTTGGAGGGGTTGATGTGCCTCCTGGCACGCTGGAGATGGTTCCCTGGGTCCCCTCACACTGGGCAAGATCAGTGGGTGGTGGGCGTTCCTCATCTATCTTACGGCAGCAGGGCCTTGACCCTGTCAGCGGCAGTAGTGTAGGTCTCCCCCTAGGCCCTAAAGTCTGTACTCCAGCGCAGGTTCTCCCAGGTTCAGCGGTGCCTCAACCTAACTAACTCCAGGTTTTCCCTCCAAGCCTCTTATACCCCTAGGTCAGGTGACCCTCCCAAAGGCGGCAAAGTGTAACTCCTCCCACAGCCCGGAAGGTTCTGGAACCTTCCACCTACCTAGCTATGGGGCCCAGAGGCGGGGACGGGATGGCTACTGTATCCCTTGTCCCAGCCTGACTCTGGCGACTAGTGTGTATGTGTGGAAGGCCCTCTGCAGTAGCAGGGGCCTGTGGCAGCCATCTTTGGTGAGAGAGCACCTGCACCTCAGCACTGACCAGCAGTGGCAAGGCGCCCGGAGACCTAGGTCCAGTAAAAATATGGTGGCAAAAATGAGGCGCAGAAAGGGAAAAAAACAGGGTAAGACCACCCTAGGGCTGACAGGTCTAACACACGTCCCCCCAGCCGAAAGAGGGGAGAGCTTCCCAACCTCTAGGGAGTTCTCTTCACTAAGGCGGAAAAACCGGGAGAGACCGTCAGCGTTGGCGTGGTCTACACCGGGTCGATGTTCCACCCGAAAGTCCATCCCCTGGAGGGAAATGGACCATCTCAACAATTTGGGATTTTCGCCTCTCATCTGCATGAGCCAGCGAAGGGGTCTGTGGTCGGTCTGGACCAAGAAGTGACAACCAAAAGGTATGGCCTCAACTTCTTCACCGCCCAAACCACAGCAAAGGCTTCCCGCTCGATGGTACTCCACCGCTGTTCCCGGGGAGTAGTCGTCGGGAGATAAAGGCCACTGGCTGGTCTTGGCCATCGTCATTCAGCTGCGAGAGCACAGCTCCTATGCCATGCTCAGAAGCGTCTGTCTGCACGATAAATTCCCGGCCGAAGTCGGGGGTCCGGAGCACCGGTGCGGTGCACATGGCACGTTTAAGAGTCTCAAAGGCATCTTGGCAGGCAGCCGTCCAGATTACTCTGCGTGGCTGCTTCTTGGAAGTCAATTCCGTCAATGGGCCCACGATGGTTCCATATCCCTTGACGAACCGGCGGTAGTATCCCGTGAGGCCGAGAAAAGCTCGGACCTCTGTTTGGGTCTTGGGGGCTCCCAGGCCATGATGGTCTCAATCTTGGCTTGGAGGGGTTGCACCTTACCTCCGCCCACCAGATGTCCCAGGTACACGACAGATCCCTGTCCAATCTGGCACTTGCTGGCCTTGATGGTTAGACCAGCCCTTTGCAAAGCCTGCAGCACCTCCTGGAGATGCTGCAGATGGTCCTCCCAGCTGCTACTGAAGACAGCTATGTCATCCAGGTAGGCAGCAGAGAAGGCCTCTAGGCCAGACAGCACCTGGTTCACCAACCGCTGGAAAGTGGCGGGAGCATTTTTCAACCCGAAGGGCATCACCTGGAATTGAAAGTGGCCCTCGGGGGTGGAGAACGCAGTCTTCTCCCTTGCTCCTTCCGCCATGGCGATCTGCCAATATCCTGATGTTAAATCAATGGTACTCAAATACCGGGCTGCTCCCAGCCGGTCAATGAGCTCATCCGCCCGAGGGATCGGGTGAGCGTCGGTCTTGGTGACCGAATTGAGTCCACGATAATCCACACAGAACCGAAGTTCTGGTGTGGTGCCCGGGGGGCCGCTTTCGGCACCAACACTACCGGACTAGCCCAAGGGCTACTGGAAGGCTCAATCACCCCCAGTTCTAGCATCTTTACCACCTCACTCTGGATACTAGCCTTGACCTTATCGGACAGCCGGTAAGACTTGTTCTTCACTGGCGGACTGTCCCCTGTGTCCACATCATGGGTACACAGGTGCGTGATTCCAGGCGTGAGGGAAAACAACGAGGCGTACTGCCCCAAAACCTGGCGGCAGTCCCTCTGTTGCTCTGGGGTCAAGGATGGGGCGAGGACTACTCCCTCTACCGAACCATCCTTCTCGTGGACCGCCAGAAGGTCTGGCAGAGGCTCACTCTCTTCCTCCTCACTCCCATCCGTTATCATCAAGAGAGTGAGCTCGGAACGCTCCTGGTGTGGCTTCAGGCGGTTGACGTGGAGCACCCTGTGGGGTTGACGGGGGTCTTCATGTCGACGACATACGTGGTCTGGCCTTTTCGTTCTAAGATCTCAAACGGCCCAGTCCATCGGTCCTGGAGGGCGCTAAGCTCTCCTGGCTCCATGACCCACACCTTCTGTCCAGCGTCTAACTCTACCGTCCGCGCGTTCCGGTCATACCATTGCTTCATGACGGCCTGACTTGCCTCTAAGTTGTCCGAGGCCTCCTTCCACAGCTTGGCCACTTGGCTGCGGAACGCCAGCATATAGCTGACCACATCACGGGGAAGCTTCGAGGAAGACTTCTCCCACCCCTCTTTGACAAGACTGAGGGCCCCCGAACGGGGTGGCCATAGAGCAGCTCAAAGGGGCTGAAACCGACCCCCTTCTGCGGCACCTCTCGGTAGGAGAAGAGCAGACAGGGTAAGAGGACGTCCCACTTTCTTCTCAAGTCCTCGGGTAGGCTCCTGATCATCCCCTTCAAGGTTTTGTTGAAGCGCTCCACGAGCCCGTTCGTCTGGGGGTGGTAAGGAGTGGAGAACCGGTAGGTCACTCCACACTCCTTCCACATGGCCTGCATGTAGGCTGACATGAAATTCGTGCCCCTATCTGACACCACGACCTTGGGGAATCCCACTCGGGTAAAAATCCCCATGAGGGCCCGCGCCACCACCGGTGCTGTGATGGTCCTCAGAGGGATTGCCTCTGGGTACCGGGTGGCGTGGTCTACTAGCACCAAAATGAACCTATGCCCAGCTGAAGTCGGCGGATCCAACGGCCCGACAATGTCAATCCCCACTCGCTCAAAAGGGGTATCGACCACTGGGAGAGGTTCTAGAGGGACCTTCACCTTAGTCCCTGTCTTGCCGCTTGCTTGGCAAGTGGTGCAGGTCTTGCAATAAGTGTCAGAAGTGACGCGCATCCTGGGCCAGTAAAAATGTGGGACCAAGCGCGCAAACGTCTTGTCCTGGCCCAGGTGTCCTGCTAGTGGTATCTCATGCGCCAACTCTAGCAGAAAGGCTCGGTGGCATTGGGGGACCACCACGGCCCTTGAGGACCCATGCACCGGAGCCTTAGGCTCACTGTAGAGGAGACCATCCTCCCAGTAGACATGGTAATTACCAGTCTCTGTTCCAGCTGCTTGGGCGTCGGCCTGTTGCCGTATGCCAACAAGCGTAGGGCACTCCCTCTGTGCCCGGCAAAATTCTTCCCGGGTAGGCCCTCCTTCCACCTGCCACTCTGCAGGGGTCGGCAGGTCCCCCACGGGAAAACCAACCACCGCAGCGGACTCCGGGGTCACCTCCGCGGGCTCCCCATCCATCTCACCGGGTGTTTCCTCCCGGACATCTCCTCGTCCAGCAGTGGGCTGGGCCCTTCTTTCAGGCTCCAACCCGGGCTGAGTTCCTGGTCGGGCAGCCATGGACCGCGTGATAACGCAAGTCCATCCTGGTAACCCCAACATCTCAGCATGGGCATTGAACTCTACCTCTCTCCAGGCAGTATGTTCTAAATCGTTGCCCAGCAGACAGTCAACTGGCATGGCAGGGCTCACCGCAACCTTCATCAGACCTGACACTCCTCCCCACTCAAAGGGAACTTGGGCCACGGGGTAATGACCCAGGCTATTATCTGCCATCACAACCGGGTGGAACTCCTCAGGAATCACCTGCTCTGGGGACACCAGCTGACGTTTCACCATTGTCATACTGGCACCTGTGTCCCTCAGAGCCTCCACCTCCTCCCCGTTCACCAGGACCCTCTGCCGATACTTGGCAGTGTTCTCGGGTACCTGCACCCTTGGGATGATCTCCCTATCCCCCAGGGAAACTAAGGTCAAGCCTGTCCACTCACCTCCCCTACCTAGGGACAACTCCTCCCCAAGCGCTACACTGGCCACCCCGGGGTCTTACCTCCTGTGGGGGCTGGGGCTCTCTTGCGACACTGGGCATCCCCCTTGTAGTGTCCAACCTCCCCGCACTCGTAGCAACCGGACAGTTCTGGGCTGCTGACTCCTGTCAGGGTAAGTGGGTTTCTGGTATCCAGATTGGGATGGGAAACCTACCCCTCTCCCTGGCGGTCTATTTTGGGGACCTTTAAAGAACTCCCTCTTTTTATCTCCCCCTCTTTCTTCTGGGGGAACACCTGTCCACCCTTCGGGGATCCGCCCCGGCTCCCTTGTGGGACACCCTAGTGCTGACCCACGTGTCTGCCTCCTCTGCAAGCTCCCTTGGGTTGGTCAGCTTGCGGTCCACCAAGTACTGGCGCAGCTCCGGAAAACATTTCTCGAGGAGGTGCTCTCTCAAAAATAGGTCGTACAGCCCAGTGTAATTGTCAACCTCGCTGCCACGCACCCAACCCTCTAATGCCTTCCGGGCATAATCATAAAAATCTACCCAGTTTTGTGTGGTGAGCTTGTGGCTGTTGCGAAACTTTTGGCGGTACTTCTCAGGGGTGAGGCCAAACTTCCTGAGCAGGGCCTCCCTCATGATAGGGTAGTTGGTTCGATCCCCCTTTTCTAAGGTTAGCAGTGTGTCCCTGACTAGTGGAGGTATGTATCTATAAAGTCCTCCTCCCCAGTAGCTCTCAGGAACTCTATGGGCCACCAAAGCTACCTCGTACGCCGTCAACCACTTGTCTATGTCATCACCCACACTAAAGCTGGCCATCACCTCCCTGGGTAGGTAAAATTTGGGCTCCTGTGGAACCCCAGTAGGTACGCTGCCACCATTTCCTTTGCCTTCCATTTCCATTTGCAAGGCTCGGAGCTCCAGTTCTTTCAGGCTAAGCTCATGTACAAGCCTTCTTTCCTCCATGGCTAGCCTTCCCTGTTCTCGCTCCCTTTCCATCTTAGCCAATTCTAATGTCAATTGCCTTTGCTGCCTTCTGTCCTCGAATTCCTCTGGTGACACACTCCCCCTGACGCACTACTGCCTGCCCTGGAACGTCTTCCTGGCAACACATTCTCGCTGACGTCAATGTTCAGTAGGCTCAGTTCTCCTGGGTCGTCTGTCTCCCTCTGCTCCTCCTCCTCCCCTCTTCCCTCCGGGTGGGCCATGACCCATGCCCTCAAAGCCTTCTGAAGTACCTCCTTCCTGGCACCTCGCTTGACGGCCACCCCCTCTCTAGGCAGAACTCCTTGAGCTGGTTCACCGTGTACCTCTCTAGGTCGGCTAGCTCAAACTCCATCCTCCTAGGTGGGGTCCCAGACAACTTAAGGAAGGGGTCCTAAATGGAAGGCAGCAGGTCTAACACAGGACTAATACAACTGGCAATTTACAATAGAATTCCTCCTACTTATTATTTTCCTAGGTGTCCAATTGCGGCGCACACTGAGTCACTGTAGGGTGCTGCACAAATACCAGTCCTTATCCCACCGCTGAACACCAATGTTGGAAACGGGGTTACCGAGACCGTTATGGTAGCATGGCGCAAAGCGGGGAAAGGCACGCGAAGGCAATGTGTAAGGCAGTTGTGCAGCACACTCTCACATTAACTCAGAAATGCGACGCAATAACCGGACACCACACCAGGCTTGTATAAGTAACAATCAGGTTCCTTTATATTGATCAAGATGGCATTCAATTATTCAAATTATACATTCGGGTAACTAGTGCGCGTTCATTTAAAAAGACCCTTCACAATTCTGGCCACTAAAAGGCCGCATTAAAATCACAGCACCACTGCTCATTCGAGTGCTCTTTACCAACTAGGGCCTAGAACAGGCGCAACACGGTTTATACATCAACATATATACAGTAGGCCTAGGTACTCTATACAGCCTATGATACACTAGGCGGGAGGGAATCCTACAGGGAACCCCTCAACATGTCCAGCAGCTGGGGCTACCAAAAAGGGGGACTCCTTTATCTCCCCGGGAGGTGAGGGTTATATTAGGCTAGGGTTACACCAGGTGCCTGGCCTATTATCAAAGGTTATCAAAGGCCCCCTCCCTCCTTAATCCCTCTTCATGCGTGGCCCCCGGCCCCCAGGGGCTTAACCTAGAGCCCTAGGGGCCTCCTGGGCTCACCTGCGGTGTTGTGGCTGGCTGCGGGGGCCTCACGGCGGACTCTTCTCCGGGCCAGCCCTTTGTTGTGGGGGCGGGGCCCGGCGTGAGTCTCACGGCCCTCCGGCCGGCGCTGTTTCTACTTCACGAGGCTACGGAGCCTCTCGCTGTGTTGCTGCGTCGTTGGGGGCCGGTATGCCACTCCTCCGGCCCCCGTGGAGTCAGGGGAGAGAGTGGGGACTCTGAGCGGGAGCCGGCAGTCCTTGCAGACGGCTCCGGCTTCCGCGAAGGCACAGGAGGTTCGTCCTTACCTCCGGACGTGCTGGGCGGAGGCGGGCTCTTGACGGCGCCCAATCCTGGCGCGGCGGCGATTCTTCTTGGGGCTCCCGTTGGCAGTGGAGCCCCGTGGACGTCCTCTCGATTGGCTCCGGCTGGGCCAATCGCGTCGCGGTCTTCTCTTCTTCCGGGGGCTCCCGTTGGCAGTGGAGCCCCTCTGACGTCGTCTCGCTTGGCTCCGGCTGGGCCAATCGCGTCGCGGCCTTCGTTGGTTGCCAGGCGACGCCTCCCTCTCCTTCTTCTCCGGCGATTGACTCCGGCGGGCCAATCCCGTCGCGGCCTTTTCGGGCGCGACCTGTGACGCGGTCAGCGCCCCGGCCCCTCGGCAACAGCGTCCACGGGCCTGGAGGCCGCAGTAGGCCTCAGCTCACTTCACGCAGCCCTCGGGGCTGCGACGGTGTTAGTTCTTGGCCGCGCTTGCAGCGGCAGGGGTCTCGGGCCCGGCGGTGACTTCTGGGGTTTCGGTGAGGGCGCGGACGGCGCCTCACCACAGTTATGCACGGGGAGAGGTCTTCCTGCCTCAGCTCCCTCTTCACGCAGCGGCGGCCGCGGCGGCGATCCGGTCACCAGGTCAGTGACGGAGGGGGAGGTCAAGTTCTCTCCTCACTTGGAGTTGCAGCGCAGGCGCGCTGACAGCCTTATGCACCGGGCTGTGTAAGGATGGTTCTTGGAGGACAGTCCAGCTGTCTGTATAGGTAGATAGGGGTGGAGGCCTAGCGCTTAGGACGCAGCGCTTCGCCTCCTGATCCCCTCTCAATGGTTTTCACTTTAGGTTCTGCAGGTCATGGATTCAGCAAAGTCTCTTTATGAACAGGGGGGTTGTGAGTTGGTGATTCTTGGAGGGGTTGATGTGCCTCCTGGCACGCTGGAGATGGTTCCCTGGGTCCCCTCACACTGGGCAAGATCAGTGGGTGGTGGGCGTTCCTCATCTATCTTACGGCAGCAGGGCCTTGACCCTGTCAGCGGCAGTAGTGTAGGTCTCCCCTAGGCCCTAAAGTCTGTACTCCAGCGCAGGTTCTCCCAGGTTCAGCGGTGCCTCAACCTAACTAACTCCAGGTTTTCCTCCAAGCCTCTTATACCCCTAGGTCAGGTGACCCTCCCAAAGGCGGCAAAGTGTAACTCCTCCCACAGCCCGGAAGGTTCTGGAACCTTCCACCTACCTAGCTATGGGGCCCAGAGGCGGGGACGGGATGGCTACTGTATCCCTTGTCCCAGCCTGACTCTGGCGACTAGTGTGTATGTGTGGAAGGCCCTCTGCAGTAGCAGGGGCCTGTGGCAGCCATCTTTGGTGAGAGAGCACCTGCACCTCAGCACTGACCAGCAGTGGCAAGGCGCCCGGAGACCTAGGTCCAGTAAAAATATGGTGGCAAAAATGAGGCGCAGAAAGGGAAAAAAACAGGGTAAGACCACCCTAGGGCTGACAGGTCTAACACATTATACCTACAGCAGTGCTTTAAATGGGCCCGTACTCACCGGTACTGAGTACCAGCACTTCTTAGATTTATCACTCTGAGTACCGGCACTTCTCTTCTGCCGAGGAGAGTACCGGTACTCATGAAAAGGTAGGCTTATTGGATGTGAGTGCTGGTGAGCCGGAGTGGAAGGTGTCAGCCAAGGCGCCACTTCTGTATCCCCGATCTGAGCCCCAGCTGAGCTATTCAGCAGGGCTCATTTGAATAATTGCCGGGTGCTCACCATCAGGCTCTGTTTGACAGAGCAGGGTCCGTTCAGGCCCTGTGCTGTCAATCACAGTCACACTATCCTGTGCATTTGTGCCAACACAGGAATCATGGCAGTCCCCTGGCAGTGGCAATCAGGCTACGGCCAGTCCGGCCCTGTGGCAATTAAAAAAGCCATGGTAGGTGAAGAGTATAACATGGCTTTCATCATACCCAAGTCTTTTGTGTGCCTGCTTATGTTTGTGTGTTTGCCTGCATTCGTATGCCTGTTTTTTGTAAGAAAAAAGTGAGAGAAAGAGAGAGCGAATCAAAAAACTCTCAGGAGGTATTTTAAAGAAAATGGGTGGCACTTTGTGTGTTACATGTCTGCTCGGCGACAAAGATTCATAAATAGCATAGTAGGGAGGGTTGGTGGGTGGGTGAGTGAGTGGATGGATGAGTGAACAAGGGTGGATGTATGGATGGATGAATAGATGAATAGATGGATGGATGAGTGAAAGCATGGATGGCTGGGTGAAAGGGGGTGGATGATTGGATAAAAGGGCGGATGATGGGTGGATAAGTGAAAGATTGGATGGATGAATGAAAGGGAGGGAGGATGGATGAAAGGGTGGATGATGGATGAGTGAAAGGAGGGATTGAGTGAAAGGGTGGATGGAATGAAAGGGTGGATGGAATAAAGGAGTGAAAGGGTTGATGGATAGATGAGCGAAAAGATTAATGAATGAGCGAAAGGGTGGATAAAGAGATGGATGAGTGAAAGGATGAATGGATAGGTTTGGAGATGGATGGATGGATAGGTTTGGATATGAAGGGTGGACAGACGGAATGGTGAAAACTGAATGATGGATGAAAGACTGAATAGATGACAGAATGTAAAGGTTAAATGGCAGACATCAGCAGGTAAATGGTAGGATGAAAGAATGAATGGATAGATCTATGGAAGAGACAAGAGCTATCTTCTGGGGAGGGTCATGATGATTTGCTTCATTTACATTGTGCCATAAGAGCTTTGGTTCGAAGTGGGGGTATTTTCAGTGGGTGAGTGAGTGGATGGATGAGTGAGCAAGGGTGGATGTATAGATGGATGGATGAGTGAAACCATGGATTGCTGGGTGAAAGAGGGTGGATGATTGGATAAAAGGGCGGATGATGGGTGGATAAGTGAAAGATTGGATGGATGAATGAAAGGGAGGGAGGATGAATGAAAGGGAGGGAGGATGGATGAGTGAAAGGAGGGATTGAGTGAAAGGGTGGATGGAATGAAAGGGTGGATGGAATAAAGGAGTGAAAGGGTTGATGGATAGATGAGCGAAAGGATTGATGAATGAGCGAAAGGGTGGATAAAGAGATGGATGAGTGAAAGGATGAATGGATAGGTTTTGAGATGGATGGATAGGTTTGTATATGAAGGGTGGACAGACGGAATGGTGAAAAACTGAATGATGGATGAAAGACTGAATAGACGACAGAATGTAAAGGTTAAATGGTGGACATCAGCAGGTAAATGGTAGGATGAAAGGATGAATGGATAGATCTATGGAAGAGACAAGAGATATCTTCTGGGGAGGGTCATGATGATTTGCTTCATTTGCTTTGTGCCATAAGAGCTTTGGTTCGAAGTGGGGGTATTTTCAGTTTCTTCCTACTCACGTGCTGAAAAATATATAGTATTGTGCCAAACAACAGCAATTAACAGTATGGAATTAAGAAGGTGCATCTATTGCAAAAAACAGGAAATGTTAACATATTATAGCATTTCTCTTTCATTTTGTGTAATGAGTTAACTTGCTTTGTTTATATAAACACATTTCTCATGTGTTTTGGTATGTGCTGCAACTAATATAGAAGTCGTTAAGTATCATCATGTCTTGCCTTTAGCCCCGCCCCCTCACTACACATCTAGCTCATTTTAATGAGTACCTGCACTTATTTTTTCCCATTTAAAGCACTGACCTACAGCAAGCCAGGACTATTGGCTTTGTCAATGGTGGTTAGTTGCATAGAATAAATAACCAGCAACTATGGCTTTGTGGTGTATAATATTGAAAATGCTTCAGTTCTGAAGTGATGTTACTGTGAAAGAACTAAAACGAGTCTCTTTGAAGTTACATCAAAGGGAGTGAAGGGTGGCACTGCTGCAGCGTTAAAAGATTTTTTTTTTCACCCCGAGGGTGAGGGCAAAAATGGCGAGCCCAATAGGGACTTGTCGCCCTGCTTTTAAGAACTGCCGGACCCGGCCCACTTAAAGCCCTGATTTGGACACAAAGACCATCATTATGGGTGGTCTTCAGGGCCGGACCAGGCGTTTCAGTGGCCTGGCAGGGTAGGGACCTGTTTCACTGCTCGGGATCTGCCAGCCAGGTTCCTAATTGCAGCGCTTCTGAATAAACAATGCAAAAACATGATTTTAAAGTAGGCTTTACAACCATTTGTTTTTTTACATGCGTATTTAGAAGCGCTGCAAGTAGGAGCGTGGCCTGCAGTTCCACAGCAACAAAGCTACCCCCCACAGCCGTGAAAACAAAAACAGTCCCCACCCAGTCAGCCCACTGAAACACCTGGTAGCCAGTCCAACCCTGGTGGCCTTCTAAGTCCGATGGGGGTCAGTAAAAGCAGTTACAGACCCCATCCGAAATATACGTTTTTAAGTTTCACCAGTGGTGGCTCCTCCTTTATGGCGGAGGAGCGTCGCCCCCCCTTCCCCACCCCCCCGGTCAGACTCACAATTTGAAAAATAAGACAATAATAAACCAGGTTTATTATCGTTTTATTTTTTAAGTTCTAGTCTTAGAGGCGGGGCCATCATGGGGGGCGGTCATAGAGGGGAGTGGTGGGTACTGCTATAAGTGCGCATGTCGGTTTGGCCGGCGTCTCAGGCCGGTCAAACTGACATGCGCACTGAGCTGTCTCCAACCCAGCTGCATTGCTGGGTTGCAGACAGCAAAGCACAGGCTCCTAGTCTCTCTGTGAGCGCAAATTCACAGCATTCAGGCCAATCCTGATGCTGCTTTCAAACATGAGAGCAGGTTCAGGATTGGCTGCAGGGGAGCCTGGGAGCCTGTGATGCAGCGAGGAACTCAAGCAGAAGAGCGGCGGTCCAGTGTCAGGTACGTTTTATTTTCATTTCTTTTTTTGTTTTGTTTTTGTCTGATGTCTCATTCCCCCTATCCCCTCCGCCCGCCACTCCACCCACACAGCAGCCGCTACTGAGTTTCACCCAAAGTTTTCGGTTGCTGATAACTCCTAGTCCAGCTCAAAATGTGAAATTACAGAGGGAATTGGACCCGGAATTACAGTTTTCCCTGTAAGCCTTAATGTCTTAGTGGCCCCTCAGGGTCCTACCAGCAATGGGCTGGATTTCCCCACCCCGGGAGTTATCAGGGATGGGGGAAAGTTGAATAATTTTTCCAGGTCACTCATAATGAGGACCAAAGTGTTTGGGCTTACAACTCTCTCTGAAAGAGGGCCTGAATGTTCTTCCATAGGATTTTTACGGAAATATTGGGACATTTTAAAGAATAGTGAACTAATATTATTGAATATCATTCAATATGAAGGGAAGATATTTGTAGATGGCACTTTCTGCATTATAGCAAAAAGCTATTTTCCTGGATTTTTTAAAGCTCCTTGGATTAGCAAGGAAGTTCAAAACTGCAGCAAACGGAGCACTTGAAAACATACCCGATCAGCAACACTGGTCATAAGTGGATGTGATTTAAAGAGTTTTACAAGGGGAACTTTATATTATCATATGCTTATGAGCAGCATAACCTTAGTGCTCCATAAACTTACTACTTATATGTTCATCAATGTGCTTATATGTTAATCGATGAGTTAATATGTGACAGTTTATCGATGTAACCAAGCTACATATATATAATTGAAGTTTAATCAATGTATTTCTTATGATGTATTGCATTCATTTAACTGCAATTTCTTAACATAAGTGTAGAAAATTAGGTTATTGGTTGAGGGGGTGAAAACTTAAATGCAAACCACTGTCTCTGTCAGGGTGAGGCACAAGCAAAACCCAAATTAACCTGTGCTCAACCCCCTGGTAGCTTGGCACAAAAGCAGTCAGGCTTAACTTAGAAGCAATGTGTACAGTATCCATGCAGCACTTCAAACAGTAATTAAGTGAAAACACAACACAAGAAAAAGCCACATCAATTTAGCAAAATAGAGTAAAATTTGATAAATTGAGACTAAAATGACAAATATCCAATCAGTGGATCAGTAGAAATGCAATTTTAAATTTTTCAGTGAAAATAGTACCTAGAAGCAACAGTTGTGGTTTTGTAGTTGTGCCAGATGGGACAAAGTCACAAGTTGAGGCCAACCGCGATGGGGCATGGGCCAGATACAGGGACCAAGTTAGACCCACTGAACAAAGTACAATAAATCCTGGTTTGTGGAGCTTTGCGAGATCCCATGTCGATGATGCGTCTCGCAGTGGTGGTTCTTAGGAAGCTGCAGGGCTGAGATGCGGAGTCCTGCATCATCGTAAAGGATGCTGTCGACAAGGGTCTTGTGATGGACATTCCTGTGTCGCAGATGCGTCGCGCACCAGCGGTTCTAAAGAAGCTGCAGGGCTGGGATGCAAAATTCTGCATCGTTGTTAAGGATGCCGTTGACAAAGTGCTTGCGATGTGAAGGCCTGCGTCGAGGATGCGTCACGCAGGAGTAGTTCCGAGGAGACTGCAGGCTGAGATGCGAGGTATGCATCACGTTCGGCAGTTCCTAAGCGGAGATGCATCGTGCTGCGTTGGTTCTGCCCAATAGGACCACTGCTGGGCTGGCATAGCACCTTCAGGCCACTTCCAAGGGTCCAGGATTAGTGTGGTATCTCTTGGGGGTAGGACTCACAGCATACAGGGTCCAGGTGCTGGGTTCAAGGTGGTTGGAGCCTTTCTGTCCCTGAGGCTCTGATCAGGAGAACAGCAAACTAGCCCCTGTAGTCACTCTGATGGTTTTGGGTTCAAGATGCAGGTCCAGTCCCTCTCACTTAGGCAGCAGGGCAGCAGAGTAGCAGTCCTTCTGGAAAAGCAGTACAGAAGCCCTTCTGAGTCTTCCACAGGTCCAGAGGCGTACTCGAGTTTGGTCTGAGGGTCCATTATTTATACCTGGTGCCCACTTTGAAGTAGACATTTCTAGACGCTTCAACCTCAAAGGTACTTGGAATTTCCTGCCTCCCTGCACTGGCACCAGCCTGTATGGGGTGACAAAAGAGTAGTGTCAAACCCTTTGTGAGTGTGCTCAGACAGAGCCTTTGTGATGTGCCAGTGTGGTAGTTGACAGCTCCTACGCCTCATCAAGTCAGAGAGGGCCCATCTTGCCAACATCTATTACCCTTTGTCTCACTGTCTGGGAGCAATAAACAAAGACCAACTGCCAGCAACACCTAGTCATGTGACCCAGGATACAGGTGGCAGGCACCAAATGGTTAGGACAAGAAAGTACCAACTTTCTAAAAGTGACATTTTCAGAATTCTGACTTAAAATCCAACTTTACTATTAAAGAGGGTTTTAAATGACAATTATTTAGACACCAAACTCTATATTCCCACTTGCTCCCAATTGAAAGTTAGCACTTATTAAATGTAATAAGGTAACTGAATGTGTCCTATGGGAGAGGTAGGCCTTGCAGTAGTGACAACGAATTTAAGAGTTTTTCACTACCATGGTGTGTAAAAGTTAAAAATACATGTATACATTTTTAGTTCTACACACTTGCCACCCTTTATGCCAAGTGTTCCCTTTGTTTTCCCTTCTTTCCTGTTAAGCACTCCTCCTTGATAGCTCCTAGTCTATCGTGGCTGTGTATTTAGTTCAACACCCTTGCTGTTACTGTCTTGCGTGTTCCTGTTTCATCTGCCCTATGGGCTGTTTTAGGGCCTATCCTAGTGGTGACTTATGTGGATTGAAAAGGAAGGTTTAAGCTTGGCAAAAGGTTTATTTTGCCAGGTCGAATTGGTAGTTTAAAATTGCACACACAGGCTGCAATTGCAGGCCTGAGAGATGTTTTAAAGGCTATTCAGGAGGGTGACACAATTAGTGCTGTAGGCCCACAAGTAGAATTTAATTAACAGGCCCTGGTCACAGGTAGTACCAGTTTACTAGGAACTTACAAGTAAATTTAATGTGAGAGTTGGGTGTAATGCAATGTTACCATGTTTTAGGGAGAGAGCACAAGCACTTTAGCACTGGTGAGCGTTGGCAAAGTATGCAGAGTCCTAAAGTCAGCCAAAACAAAGTCATCAAAAGCAGGAGAATGGAAGGCAAAAAGTTGGGAGAAAACCACGCCAGGGATGTCAGGTCCAACAGTTAGCCTGACTGCGAGTAGACCCGAGTAACTCAAAGCATTCCTTTAAGGCATATACTATCGATTTCTATGTGGTTTCATGTCTCTCTTTTTTAGAAGGTGTCTTATCACCTTCGATAGTTAGAAGAGCAGTCATTGTTTTAGTTTCAGAAAATGTTACATTAGGAAAGTTAATTGGAACTTTTCCACGATTTGTGCTATGTGTGAGGTTGGGAGAGATCCTCTGTACCAAGCAGACTGGAATGCAGATACTTTCAATGCTGTGCAGATGTGTGCTCCTTTGTTTGTATGTGAACTTAGGGAGTCTACATGCTCCCAGAGGACAGTGTATCCTGACTGGTCCATCTGGAGTGACTTGATGGGATGAAGTTTCTGGAAAATTCGGTTTGTTATAATTGTGTGTATTTTAGAATAGTTTAGCAGATCCTGCCATTACTTTGCTGGAAGAAGACCAGTGCATAAGTTGTCAAAAAAATAAGTTCCAGGGCCCAAGTCAGGAGGCAACTCCAGCTTCCACCCCTGATTCCTCCTGCTAGTGCTGTCATGGCAGTACCAACACAACTACCAAACATCATTCTCCTACAAGTGTGATGATTCAGACTACTCCAGGACCCCAAAGCCATAAGAATGAATTTGGCGGCTGGAATTAGTCATTTTAATGTATTGAATTAATAAACAACTGTTGTTGTGCTCATCACAAAATTAGACAAACAGTGCCATCATGTGGCTACTATCATAAGTTCTGTTGTTGACAATTATGTGCCGGTTCCAAGCACCGGAAACCACCAGCTCAAATTTAGTACTGGGCAAGACCTTTTGTCACAATTTGCTCTCTGCGCTCTTGTGCCTACCACCAGGGGGCCTACCTGTGGGACTCTGCAGTGCTCCAATAAGCTCCTGGGCATTCCACTCTATGCATATACTGATTTCCAGGCTTTTGGATACTATTCAGAAATTGCCATCCATTCCAGATCCATGCCGGGTTTTGTGGAAGCCAGTCTGCTGATGCTAAGAACTCCATTACCTATAATACCCTGCTCACTGCTTCATCTCCTCCCCTGCAGGCCAATGATGGGTGGAGGAATTCAGCACACCTGTGGCTGGCAGCTGCTAGCCTGCTCACACCTGATGCATATGATCACTGTAAGCTCTTTTAAGCCCCAGCTTCCTTTAGTGCAGCGTTGGTCATTGTAGCAGTGTTTCTGTTAAACAGACCGGCCCTTTGTTTCCTGAGCTTTTGCTATCCTTGTTTCCAGAGTTCTTGAGCTATAGGTATTATATGTTCCTGATCTGTAGCTACTCCTTGTTCCTTGAACTAACACTGCCTGCAGTGCTACCTCACTTTCTGATCTCTGAGCCAGCACTATTTAGTGCATCCATGATCCTTGACCTTTCACTCCTTCTGTATTTACCTTTGTACCAGTTCCCCGTTTGTTCCCTTTTACCTTAGTTCCAGTTTCTGGTTTGCCAATTCCGGTTTCTGCTGTCTTAGATTCCAGTTTCCTTGTGCGGTTTGTTTCTTGCTTCATGCCAACTGTGCCCTTTGTTTTCCCTTCTTTTCTGTTAAACACTCCTCATTGCTAGCTCCTTATCCATCGTGGATGTGTATTTAGTTCTCCACCCTTGCTGTTACCATCTTGCGTGTTCCTGTTTGATCTCCAGGATCTGTGGGCACAGGTGACAACCTAGGTGGTGTCTCTTGTCCACTGTGAGTATTGTCTTTGAATTCCTTTTATAACATCACCATGGGTATCAGTTCCACAGACCCTGCTTTGCATGCACATCCTATATGTGGGTATTTGCAGTCAGTATCTGTAACAGCAATTGTGGGTGAGGAACTTACTGAGCTTCAGTGTTACCATGTGGAGTTCCTGCGTGCTTTCCCCACATTTCCTTTATTGTTAATGTTGTTATATATATATATGTCTTGCACATCCATCCTGGGTGACAGTCTGAATGCCATATTGCCTCATGAGTGCCTGTTCCGTCTGAGCTTTGACCATCTCATTCCCTTGTGCTGAGCTTCCCTTTGGATCCCTTTTCTCCTCTGACTTCCTGTGTGACTCTGTGCAGCTCTGAACCCAATAATCTGCTTACTTTGTCAACCCGCCCACCAGCCCTTGCCAGAGTCCCTGACACCTTTCCCTAACTCTGCTGGTTCCCCTGTCTCTGGATCCTGAGCTTCTCTCTTGAAAGCCTGTGCCTATTTTACCCCAAACCTTAATTTGGTTCATCTGAGACTGACACCTTCTGTTTAGAATTTAACTTTGCCTCTCTCGATCTTTATTTAGCTTAGGTCCCTTTAGGGAACAGATATATTCTGTGTTCTGCGTCTTATATTTGGTTATGATTTGCATCATCATCATCATCTATATAAGATACAATTTCAGATTGAATGATCAAACTGATTTATGATGTATAAGCTTATTTGATCAATTGAGTTATTGATTGATTAAAGCTTGTAGCTCTGACAAATCTGCAAATAAACCTACATGGTTTGGAATCTATCTTCTCTGTCTTTCTTGTGACGCCAAAAAGGTTTCTCTGTAAGAGAATTTGGGTGCTGATGCTAACTCCTTTCATACACTTCTAGTCGATAACAAAAGGTCCTTACGACCAGTGGCACAATTTAATTGACAATTATACCAATTTCCTTCAGGCATAAGAAAGTGCACGCCGGATCACTAGCATTCCAGTTATGCCAAGTGGTGAAGAGAACTGCAGTGGAAAGTATCCGCCAATGGATTTTAGGTTGGCTTGATATGAAGTGGAATACCAGGCAACATGTTTAAGAGAAAATGGCAGGGTAAAGTCCTCATAGATTGCCCTTTCAGATTTATCCCCGAATATAAAACACAAGCAATGCATCAGGACTGAGCTGAGTTGTACAAAGAACAACAATATTAAAATGGCTCATACAAAGTTCCTGAATGTGTCTAGTACCAATGATGGAATAAAAAGTAGCCACAGTTCAACCAGTACCTTACAGACCTTAGGAAATGGGGCGTGTCAATAAATCAATCAATCATGGAATTGTGAAGCGCGCTACTCACCCGTGAGGGTCACAAGGCGCTGGGGGACGGGGGGGTGCAGCTCCGAGTCAGCCGAAGGTGTGCAGAGTGGGGGAGTGTCTGATGTCGACCGAGAGCTCATTCCAGGTCATTGCTGCGATGTAGGAGAAGGCTCTTCCACCCGCTCTGGCTCTGCGGATGCGCAGGGTTTCGGCGAGGTCGGCGGAGCGGAGGTTTCTCTTGGGTATGTGGAAGGAGACTCTTTCGTTGAGGTATTGGGGCCCGGTGTTGTGGATGGATTTGTAGGTGTGGGTGAGTAGCTTGAAGGTTATTCTCTTCTTGACGGGAAGCCAGTGGAGGTCTCGCCGGTGTTGGGTGATGTGTTCATGTCGTGGGATGCTGAGGACGAGTCTGGCCGCAGTGTTCTGGATGGTCTGGAGTTTGCGGAGCAGGGATATGTTGATTTCGGCATAGAGGGCATTTCCATAGTCCAGTCTTGTTATGAGTGCGTGGGTGACAGTCTTTCTGGATTCGGGGGGGATCCATTTGAAGTTCTTGCGAAGGATGCGGAGGGTGTTGAAGCAGGTGGAGGCGACAGCGTTGATCTGTCGGGTCATGGTGAGGGAGGAGTCGATTATGATGCCAAGGTTTCGGGCATGGTCCGTGGGAGTGGGGGGATGCCGAGGGCAGAGGGCCACCAAGTGATGTCCCATGCTGAGGGGGTGAGTCCGAGGACGAGGCCTATGAGAGGAGAGCCATGAGGAAAGGGAGAAGGTAGGCATTTTTCCCTAAACCAGTGCTCCATTTCAGGGGTTGTAAGCCAGATGGTACTAATGCACTCTCTGGCCTCAGCAATGAATTGAGGGAGAATTACTTGCCAAAGACGGAATAAAGTGTTGGAAAGGAGGAAAAGTGGTCATATTCAGGAAGTAAGGAAGAGAAAATGACGTCCACAGAAGCGATATGACTCTAGAGTACTGTGCACCCAGTAGCTTAAGTTGTGAAGAAAAGACCAACGTAACCTGTTAGAAGAACTTGGTCTACCAGGTCCCTGGTTTGTTCCTCCTTGAATGTGTGAACATTGACATTAAATGGGGTAGCGGGACATAATTAAGTGAGATGGCATTTTAATGGGTGGAAGCTCCAGCATACCAATGATGCAGATGCTATGCTCGTATGTAGTGACTGAAAACAGCAGGAAAGATGTAGAGAGGGAGAAGCATTTTCTTTCTCTGGAATTATAGGAGAACATCTATTGTCAATTGCAGACAGCATAACCCTCTGAAACGGAGGAGGCCTGATTTAAAACAAGCATTGTCAAATCCAATAGGTCTGACATTGGTCACTAGCCTTTGGGCTTTCTCAGTGATTGTTTTGTTATGGTTTTTGCAAAACTTTATTGTTGGGGATGCTGCAGCACAATCCTCAATCCAGAAAACATTGTACAAAACCAAAAATATGTTTGTTCTCAAAAATTACACATTGCTCTTGTAGTCTTAAGGGAACTACTTTGTGTGGATGTGCTCCTTGTGAAAGGGCAGACTGCTGTCACTCACAGTGACATTAACCAATAACTGAAGTGGGCTCACACATTGCTCCATGCTGTTTGCTGTTGTGGGTGGAAGAAAAACATGAATGACACAATAACAGACCAATGAATGAAGAGGGTTGACTGACAGTCCCGAAAGGTATATTATACATATACTTTTAGTAAAATCAAAAGGTCTTAGCTAGTGCAAGGCCTATAAACAAAAACGATGATCATTGGCTCATTTGGAAATAAATAGAGCACTTTCAAAGAAAGATAAATGCATTGTGCATATGTGCATCAGAGTTTGAGCATGCCTTGACCTCATATTTAACTAGGATGCAGAAAACCATTATTTCATCTATATAGAACATGGATATGTAGTTCAACAGATAGTTGGAGTAGTCTAGTAGTCAGTGCCAGTCATTCATTGCACCATAACTTGAATACCCAAGGCCCACATTTCGAGAGATTATTAAGCATAGAAGCTATGACCCTCACACACTCCTCAATGAGAAAACATGTTATAAATAATAGAGAAGGTCTGCATGAAGTATTGGTTCATACCTGCGGCAAGTCAATTGCGTGTTTCAAAGATAGCCGGAACCTGGCAGGTGAAATCGGGTTTCCTGAAAGCCAAAGTAAACATGCATTTGTAAAGGAACTAGGTCTGGCCTTGGACAGCTAGTGCATTGTTTAGTGTTTTAAAATATTTATTGTAAAGTTGTGCCACAAAATACAAAGAAAAAGTAAACATGCTGCCTAAATGTAGGAATATGGTTGCAATTAAAATTTTAAACAAAAAAAAATAACTACCATATGTAATTTTAATAGATTTTGAGTACTTCGTAGCAGGGAGGTGTACTTAGAACAGGTACAGAAACTCATTTAGGGGCATATTTATGAGAGGATTTGCATTGCGCTTGCACTACACAATGTGGTGCAAGTGCAACGCAAGCCCAAAACCTGATTTATGAAGCCACATAAGGCCACCTTGCGTGGCCCTTTGTGGCTTCATAAGTCTGGAGTGACGCAACGCAGTGCAAATTGCTGCGTTGCGTTATTCTGCCCTGGGAAGGCATTCCATGCTTGTTGCATCGGTGTTCCCACACAACTCCCATGGATTTTGATGCATTCCCAGATTTTCCAAAAGTGGTAGACTGGGAATGTGCCAAAAAGATACGCCTTCTCAGGGAAGGTTTTAATGAGGAGAAATATCTTTATTTCTCCTCGTTACTTCCTCTTTTACAAGTGCTATAATTGATACTTATGGTATGCTCCTGGTACAACTAAATAAAATATTGTCAAACAATATGTATATTTTAAACATTATCGCATTAACTTTTTTAAACTTTATACTCTTGTCATGTGTGCTAACACTATTAAACTTTTCTTAAGCTATGTAAGCTCTTACTATTCAGCTGCTGTGGCTGACATTTTCTGTCACTGTACATGAAATGCTTTTCTTAGCGTCCCACCCGTTTTACAAAAGGCTAACTTCAGCTGTTCGTGAGTTTTTCTTCTGACAGGACTCACACGTGAACAATGTTAAGGAATATTCTATCCCTCCTTAGGAAACTATCAGCTATTAGTGAATTTTGTAAACATCAGAAGCAAAATGTGCGTGTTGCATCACATGGTAATTCCTTTAATAAAGAGAAGCTACTGAAAGGGGAAAACATCTACTTTTGGAAAATGTGGTGTGCTTTAACACTTGCCTGTAGTTAAGGAAAATGTTAAAAAGTATAAATTGTGGCTTGCAAAATTTTTGAATTTTCCTCTCAGAAAGAGGGAAATTCGTTAGGAGGGATGCTGATATGAAAAAATGGATGCTGAAAGTAGCAGACAATAGATAAAATGTGATTGCATGGCCTTTTATAAAATACACTTTTTATGTATTTTCGTACAGTAAGGTGCATTTTCTTAAAGTTACACTAGCATGGTAGTTTGAAAGTGCAAATATAAGATATGTAGTGTTCAAAAATGGCAAATGATGTTTTAAGAACTATACTGCATTTTCAGTTAACTGAACTCTGCACGTTAATATGGCCACGGGCCATGAGAGTTGAATAATTTGCTTAAAAATGCTAGTGGATCAGTGCTAGTATGTGTTTGTAACAGATGGCATGCACTGAAACTCGAGTATATATTAAGACTGGCATTTATAAATCACTGAAGTGGGTCAGTGCTGTTCTTTCTACATTTTGTCACACACACATTTCACAAAGATAACAGTTGAAGGCTCAGACTGCAGCTGAAATGTGCAATGATGTGAAGGTGGTGACCTAACACTCATTCTTGTATCAGCCTACTACTTCAGGTATAGTATTGCTTGCCACTGCATTTCTTTGTAATGTTGTGTTACCTTTTACTAAGATGTAGATTGTGCAGGCAGCCGTGCTTAAATTGAGCAGGTGGTTTCTGGTGCTGGCACCGGCACTTAATTGTCAACACCGGCTCTTAAGACAGATGCCACATGGTGGCGCTGTTTGTATAATTTAGAGATTAGTAGAACAGCAATTGCTTATTAATTCAGTATACATTAGAAACAACTAATACCTTTCGCCCAAGTCATTTTTATTAGGCCTGGGCGGTAAACTTCGCTCCGTTTGCGGAGTTTGCGGAGTTTTCTGCACTCCGCACTCCGAGGAGCTCGCAAAGTGCAGAAAACTCCGCTTCGCGATGTGCAGCAGAGTTTTTTCCCCGCTCGCGAGCGCGAGCTGCCGCTCGGGTAGAATTTCTACCCGAGCGGCAGGAATACCAGCACAAACTGCAGTTCGCACTGCACTCCGCTACTTGCGGAACTTCGCTGAGTTTTTCTGTAACTTCGCGGAGTTCTGCATAGCAAAACTCTGCGAACTACGCCCAGGCCTGATTTTTATAGCTCTGGGGGAATGGAAAAGCCTGAATTGTCACACTTATAGCAGTGTGCTGGTTAGTAGTTATGTAGGTATTGTCATTGGCAACGCTGGCAGTGGCAATTGGTGGCGTAAGCTCCGGAGGCCTCTTAATAAGAGCCCTGGCACTTCTGTTTTTTTACAAATTAAGCACTGGCAGGCAGATAAGATAGTAGTTTACATTTGGAAACCAAGCACCATCCAAATAAAAGGTGCAAGTACAGCACCTTCGTTTGGCCTGACAATAGCCTCACTAAAACACCTGGACAGTAAACAGCAAGAGCGGACTGGGAGAGGCATTGAATCTGACAGCTCTGGCAAGCCTGCTGCACTGTTTACCCCCTGAGCTCCCCGAGTCTTCGGTAGAGCGTGTGAATTCTTTTTAGCAGCTGCGTTGTTTTAAAAAAAACACAAAAAAAGGAAGGCATCGGCTCTGAGAACCATAAGAGAGATACACGGAGCCGGCGCGCCATTCGTTGCGTAGAAAGTGGAATGCGTTTAACATCGGCGTGCTGCAGGTATTAAAGCAAACCAAACACAGAGGTGCAGCGGAAACAGATGACAGACACCGCTTTAGAATAGGCTCTTGCATCTTCTTGCAGTCTCAGGATTGGTAAGAATAGAGTGAAACAAAAAAGAAGGCCGGGGAAAAGGAGAAACACAGAAGAGGGACAACGTGCAAGCTCTTTAGAGGAGACAAGCACTCTGTACCAGTTGCACATTTACATATAATGCGAAGTGAGCAGTTCGGGGGGAGGCGGAAGGGAGGGGAAGTGTTGTCAAGCACAGACAAAGCAAGTGCTTATAAAAATTGCACAATTACACCTACATGTTGAAACAACATTGGATTCGGGAGTGGCACTGAAGGACACCACATTGTGGTTGGGTGTGCTCCTTGTGAAAGGGAAAAATGCAGCCAAAGTGAGGTTAGCCAGTGGCCGAAAAAGGCTGACCCCTATCCCATGCTGTATGCTGTAGTGGGCAGAAGGAAAATTAGAATGGCACAACAACAGACCAATGGACAAGAGAGCTGGATGAAAGCCCCTTTGCATAAGTATATTATACATAAATATTTTTAAGAAATCAAAAGGTCTTGGCAAATTGCCAGACGTAAAGCTTGTGAGGGCTCATTAACCCAGGCATTTCTGTCAAGGAAGTACACACCTAAATTGGAAGTTGACGTGAACAAGATTAAACCTAAGTTAGCAAATACGTTGTATGTCAAATTTGGATTTGTCCCTTTACTCTTAAACAATTTCTAGTATAAATGGAGCACTTCCTCTGAGAGAACCAGGTATTCCTATAATTGTAAGGACTAAATTGAGGAAGATAGCCGTTTGTTGTTTCTGTGCCATCTATAAGCTATGGCAAGAGATAGGTGGCTGAGTCAGTTTATAAAAGGTGCGAGTAAACGCACAATTGAGAGGTAACTGGTGATGTATAAAACGACAAAACACTAGAAATATGGGGCCTGAGTCACAAAGGGAGTTACGACTTGTAAAGTTATGAGTGCGGAGTCTCCGCACCAGTGGCGTAATCTCCGCACTCGGCGTAGAATCTCCGCGCTGAAGTGCTCAGTGCGGAGGTCGCGCCTCAAGTGCTTAGACTCTGCACTCGTAACTTCACGAGTCGTAAGTCCCTTTGTGAATTGGGCCCATGGTGTTTGTCCAGTCACATTATCTGCTAGCCGCTTGGATGATAAGGTGTCAACACCTTATCATCCAAGCAGATAATGTGACTGGACAAACATGTTAAATTATCATGGGCTTTTCCACTCATTCTTCATGGTCGATTATATTTGACTGTATTATAACTGTAATTTTTTATTTTTGGATGTAGCAGCAGAATGAGATATGCGAAAATTCTATTTGATCATATGTGTTTTATCTTTATTTTTGCTTTGTTGTTTTTATGGTTTTATGGTTTGTACCTCAAATAAAAAATGTGGCTTTTAATAAAGTGAAGAGCTGCAGTTCGAAAGGTAAGCAACAAAAAGAAAGTTGTACAGAGGAAATGCAAACTTTGTGAATCGCTGGGGCAGGTTTAAAGTTTAGAAGAGAGGCCGAGAGATATAACTCAGTGCTTAGTTTGTGAAAGAATAAGTGCTGGGCCCAAAGTTTTGCTCAGAAGCTTGCGGTGGGAGCTATTGAAGACCAACGTGAGAAACACCAAGGCTGCATAGTCTAGACTCCATCTGGTGTCTCTTTAATCCACTACCAAAAACTCCCTGCCTCTTTATCTGACTCGTGCAGGTCTCTTTGACATGTTTTTTCTGTCTTTGTCTTCCTCCTTCTTTCTCCTTTGTGTGTTTTTCGCTCTCTTGCTCTGGGCCAAAGTCTGATGAGGAAAAAAGAGTGACAGTTGCACAAATAAGCGCCGATGGGACCCACCTGTAACCACAGGCTCAAATTGAGCACTGGTTAACCTGACTTTAGGATCTAGTTTCAGAAGATTCAGGAATCTTTTACAAATGTCCCTATTTTATTGAGAACAGCGGCCTGAGTCTCATATAGTTCTGAGGTCATAAGCAGGACACTGTGGGGGCGTGAGTTATAGTTAGCTCAGGTAACTATAACTGCTGAATTTCTCTGGTTTTGTACGCGTGAAATGTCAGCCTAACTATAATGTCCCTCTAACCTTTGGTTTTTTCAGTGAATTTCTTAGTTTTTTAAATTCTATTTCCTAGCTATAACGTCCCTGTAACCTTTGGTTTTTCCAGTGAATTTCTAAGATTTTTACATGCCAATTCCTAACTATAACGTCCCTGTAACAGTGACCACTGAGTCTGTGACAGTAACCGGTGGGTGTGTACAAATATATATATTTTGTTTTATATTTTCACCAGTATTCACAGTGTTGCAGCGATATTCGCAATGTCTCCGTGATGGTACATGGGGGGCCGCACTTCCAGTTGCGGCATCGTTGCGAATATCGCGCATGATTACAAAAAACAACTTTGGGCACATAACGTGAGTAACTAACACCCCCATTTCTCAAACATGGGGTCAGAGTATCTCCAGCCTGACCCCTTATCTTAGCTTTGACACACATTTTCCACCCCAGGAACCATTCCCGATCGATAAAATGGCAGCCACAATTTTCTGTTCAAGTTGTGTCCAGCCAACCAGAGCATTCCCGCTGGCATGTGCATTTGCGTTTGCCCACAAACTCGTCGAGATTTAACCGCGATCACTGCGAAACCATCACAAAATATTCACGGCCAGAGATATCATCATATTGTTCAGATTTAATTTCATAAAAACTACTGAACGGATTTGCACCAAATAACAAAAGCACAATCTCTGTAACAACATCTACCTTTCTGCCAAATTTGGTGTAATTCCGTCCAGCGGTTCGGGCTGTAGGTTCGACAACGCGTTTCTATGGGAATTTACATTACAAATACACCCTTCGTTTGCGCCCCTATGTCTCGGTCCCTACTGCATGGATCACCCCCAAACTTTCCATGGCACACAAAACCTACTTTGATACTTTTTTGGGAAAATTTCATGACGATTGGTCAAACGACGCCAAAGTTATAGGCAAGTCAAAAAATGCTTTTCCTATGGAAAGTAGGCCCTAACTATAACTACCTACCGCATACCATATATATATATATATATCTATATACCGGTAGGTAGTTATAGCTAGGACCTACTTTCCATAGGAAAAGGATTTTTTTGGTTTTGCCGATAACTTTGACGCGGTTTGATGAATCTTCACAAAATCTTTAAAATTTGTTTGCCCCTGACTTCAGCTGCTGTCTTGAAAGTTTTGGGGTGATTCGTCAAGCGGGGGTAGAGAAAAAGGAGAGTCCCAAAACACGTTTTCCCAATGCATTTACATGTAATTTGGCAGAAAGCTAGGTCTTGGTAAAGAAAGCGTGCTTTTTGTGGTTTGGTGTAAATCCGTTCAGTGGTATTTGAGATATTAAAGGAAAAACAAATTTGTATATCTAGGGACGTGAATCCGCGGGTCCATTGCGGCGCTTCACTAATCCACGTGCCAACAGCACTGCCGAGATTGGCTGGCCGCAACCTGAGTAGAAAGTTGCAGCCGCCATTTTAGACTTTGTGGAACAGCCCTCGGCAGCAAAAATAAACATGAAATGTAGTGGAAGGGGCAGGGTAGAGGTACCCTTACCCCCTGGGTGCAATTTAGGGGTCGGTGAGGGACCCCTGATGGGCAAGAAAATGCCCAGAATTTTTTTCCACGTTTGAGGATTCGCAAATCTGTCACGATGCTCAGCCCCATGTAGCTTAGCGGTGGAGCTGCAAATACCGCTGAAAAAAAAAATAGATACACACACACACACTAATGGACCCACTCACAAACACACTGTGACACCCACTGACAGACACACACACCCACTCACAGACCCACTGAGACACTCACACACCCTCTCACAGACCCACTCAAAAACATGCATCTACTCACAGACCCACACAGGCACTCATACACCCACTCACAAAGCCACTCAGACACTTACAGATCCACATACAGATCCATACAGACACTCACACACCCACTCACAGACCCACACAGACACTTACACACCCACTCACTCACTCAGAATCTCATGCACCCACTCAGACACTCTCACAGTCACTGGCAGACCCACTCAGACACTCATACACCCACCCATGGACCCACTCAGACCCTCACACACCCACTCACAGAACCTCACAGACACTAAGACACCCACTCAGAGAACCACTCAGCCACTTATGCATCCACTCACAGACCCACTCAGATACTCACATACCCACTCAGACACTCTTAGTCCCACTCACAGACCCACTTAGACACTCTTACAGCCACTGACAGACCCACTCAGACACACATCCACTCACAAACCTACACAAACACTCAAACACCCACTTACAGACCCACTCAAACACTTACACACCACTCATAGACTCACTCAGACACTTATGCACCCACTCAAAAACCAACTCAGGCACTCTCACACCCACTGACACACCCAGTCACAAAGTTACTCAGAGACTCCCACACCCACTCACAGACCCACACAGATGCTCATACACCCACTCGCAGAGCCACTCTGACACTTACACACCTACTCACAGTCCTAGTCAGACACTTACGTACCCACTCGCAGATGCACTGAGACACTTACGCACCCACACAGACACTTATGCACCTACTCATAGACAAATAGAGACACTCACATACCCACTGACAGACTCACACAGACATTCAGACACCCACTCACAGAGCCACTCAGACATTTATGCACTCACTCACACACTCATGCACCCACAAACCCTCTCAGATACTCTTACACCCACTGAGAGATACTTTTAAACCCACTCGCAGACCCACTCAGGCACATATGCACCCACAGACACACTTGTTCAGACATTCACACTCATTCAGACACTCACACTCATTCAGACACTCATACACCCACTCGCAACCCCACTCAGAGAACCACTGACAGACCCACTCAGACACTCACATACCCACTCAGAGATTCATTCAGACTTTCATGCACCCACTCACATACCCACTCAGACACTCACGCACCCACTAACAGACCCACTCAGACACTCACACACCCACTCACAGACCCACACAGACACTCATGCTCCCACTCACACACCCACTTAGACACTTACGCACCCTCTCACAGACTCACTCAGACATGTATTCACCCACTCACAGACATATGAGGCTGGGCATGTACACAAGGTAAATTTCAGCAGCAAGCTACTTGAGCCCCTGAATGCATTTGGTCTGATTCAACTGCAATTCCTGCTTCATGCCGGGGAAAACTTTGGCAGATCAATCGAGCTCAGAGGAAGCCAAACCACACATCACACACACTACTCTGTGCCCTGGCCACGGTAGGTGAGCGCCGGAGTGAACGCCCGAGAGATGCCAGGGGAACAATCGATTCACCGCAGCAGCTGCCCCATGCCTGCTGGCTGCATCTGCCCTGTGGCCCACAGCTCGCAGTTCAGCTGGCTGCTGAGTCACGCAGCTGCTTTGGTTCCGGCCCGGTGTCCCGGAGTTCCTACAACTTTCCCCACCGGAAGTAGGGGGATCTTAGCGCACCTGCACCTATCCTTTGTTACGGACTTTCAGCACTTTATGTGGAACGTATATTAAGTCTAGGAGGCCAAACGTAGCCTAAGGGGAGGGGTAGTGTGTGTGTTTGCGCTAGGCACTGGCAGCTCTTTTCTCCAGCAGAAGTGGCTGGCATTAGGTCGGTGCGGCTTTATGGGGTTGCTGGTGGCCAGCCATTAGCACAGCCCTCCACCCCACCCGCCTGCCCAAAATCGTTGTTTCAAGCAAAGTGGCAAGTGGCGAGTGTCCATTGTCAAGTCAACGCCGAGATGCAGGGGCTGCCTGGTGTGCTCATGCCACCCCTTGTTGCTGTGTTGTTGAGCAAGCTCCCTCGATGACTCTGGGAAGAAGGCAGAGCCAGCACATGGCATGGCAATAAATAAACAGTATATAAACAGCAATGCCTAACAGTAATCACTCAGCAAGCAACAAGGAGAATAACAAGCGGGACAACAAGGAGGAAAAAAGGAGAAACCTAGAGGGTGAATTAAAATCCCCAAGCCCTCTAGCACAGTTCTACTACGCGGTAGCTCAGATTTGCTACTGGCCAAATCCAGCAGAGTCTGCCTCATTATAGGATATGTGCAGAAGGACAATATCCAAAGGACAAAACAGATCCTTTACAGGCTCAAATACAGGCTCAATATCAAAGGATTCATTAATTAATGTGTGGTGCAGATTAGTTATCTTCACCATAGGTGCCGAGCCAAGGGTTAGTAGAGACTCCCTGTCTATGTTCAGGTGCGGTTTGCATGCCCCGCGTGAGCTCCCCCACCTTTCTATTTGCTTCTACTACTGCTAAAGAACCAAAAAACGTAAAAGAAAATGTAAAAGAAAGCACAAAGAACCATTTTTAAACCCACAATGAGGTCGGGTTGTTCCAGAGGGCGCTACAATCACAACCTAAATGGAGGAAAACAAAAATTAATAAATCCGCATCAGTCACAGACTTAGACACCCTTCCATCAGTTAATAATTCCATCTCAAGGGCTATGCAGGGTCCTGCCTTGTCTGAAGCCATGGTAGGGTCGCCGAACCACATCAACGGTCTTGTTACTGATGGAGTGAGATTTGTAAAATACATCCTCATGCAGTTAAGTAACTCCATAATAATGTATTGATTGCATGAACTAATCAACTCCGGATACACACATGTACACAGGGGGCCAACGCAATTTACATAATATGCTAAAACATGTGGCATGAGTACGTATTAACTGTTTGCGCTTTGAAAAACTGTACTAATGCATGTTTATGCTGTGTTGTACATTGCACATTTTGCATGTTGTGCACGAATAATGAGAAGTTTGCTTTAAACTAATAAGCTTTCGCTAGGATTTATTTAACACAGGGCATTAGTATGGTGGGAGGTAAACATAATGGGTTTTATTTCAAGAATTAATATTCTTTTGTGTTTGTTTATTTTAGTGCGGGATTGGGCCTGCATGAAAATGGCCTCTCGTTCAAGCCAGCATGTGGTTGGCCTGGTCGGTACGGAGTGCGCATGTGCCAAGAGGGGTTGCCTGCTCGCAGACTGCTGAGTGTACCCGATGATGCAATCCGTGTGAAGGCCATGTTGACCTGCGTCTTATTGTTTATGTGCCAAGATGCAACAGCGACTGTGGGAACAGCCATCACTACGTGCAATGCGAATGTGAAAGCGGATATCATAATAAACATTGTTGCCGAATGTATAACTATGAATGTTAGTAGTATACAAATTCAATAGTCTTAAATCCTTCCTTTGTCAGAACCAGTATAGGATGGATTTGTGGGGAGAACTGGATGAGACGACCCTAGTGTGATTTACGACAACCATTCACAGACTGAGTTTCGACCGATAATGCAACATTGTAAGGTAGTGGGTTAGGCAGAAAGGTATAACGGATATCCCAATTGGGGTGTGGCAGAGTCGGAGTCCGAGATTCAGAGAGGAGAGAGAAGAGAAAAGAGCAGAGAGAACGCAGAACAGAACGCATAGAGAAGATCCAAGACAGAAAGAGCAGTCCTGCACAGAATCAGAGAATTTTAGGTACGAGAACGTTGCGGGAGTGCTGGGGAGGAGACTGCGACCGAGGAGGTAGATTAAGTGGGAGATTAATTCTAGTTGTTAGTGTAGTAAATTCTGCTGCATCTGTCCTGTTTAACTTTGTCCTCCGAGCCTATCTCTGGGGACCTCTTGCCACAACCTCGGCCAAGGAAGTGGTTTCCTATTTCTTTGGTGGGTATTGCCCTCCTTGTTTGCTTAAAGTTGCAATTATATTTTCTGCAAGTATTTATGCTGTACCTTCTTTCCCCATTCCCTTGCATTGCTTTGATATCGGTGCAGATGATTCATTTTGATTACATTGCTTGATAATTTGTTCTCTTATATGCAATCTTGTATGTGCACTGAAAATTTTCATTACGAGCATTATTAAGATAAAATCATTAACTGAAGAAATGACTTTGTGGTTATTTAGTTAAATGTTAAACTGTTTAGTTATTCATAGTCACCATCAACTCTTCAACTAATGGTCCATCGACCAGAAGAAGAAGAAGTTGAATTACTAATAGTTAGGAAACATTCAAATGTTATTGATGTGAAGTATAGTATTTAATAAAACTGACAAATTAAACCCCCCAAATCCAGCGCCAATCATCAGGGATCATTTATGGGTAATGTGTGATGGGCCCCGTTGTTTGATAAAGAAATTTATGCATGACGAGATTTCCTTTGGTCCCTGACGTCAGGAATTTAAAGGGGTTGCGCTGGATCAGTTTTTCTGGTAGCAGAATGATGGTTATTATTGATTAGGTTGGTGATTTATTGATTATTGATTATTGACTAAATGTTTAACAGTCTATGTACAGTGGGTTAGTGTTGTGTTTTATGTAGGCTTTGGAACACAGGTACAGAAGGGTAGCTGGGAAGCTGGCAAAATAGAAGTTAGCCTGAAATAAGGCAGAAGAAAAGTGTGAGAAGTGAAATCACACGGGAATAAGTGCATTGTCTGTTTAAATTAGTGATACTATTTAGCGTATAGGTGAAGAGAAAGAGTGAAATAGCGAAGGGTCCACCTGTGAAAATTTGGCCTTATCCCTGGAAGAGTAGCGAGACCTCCCTTTCAAATAAAAGGTCCTCTTGTGAAATTTTGGCCTTATCCCTAAAGAAGTAACAGGTCCTCTCCTAGCTTGAGTGAAGGGAAAGATAGCGGAATTGTTATACTTGCCCGTATGGTAGCAAAGTTCTTGAAAGTGAAAAAATATCTCTTTATTTAGTAAACAGACAGTGTGGTATTGTTTTATGTCGTGACTAATAAGTTATTGTAAAGAAAACAGACTTAGAAAAGTGCAGATAATTTTTGTAAAGGGAGGGTCAGCAGCAGGACGAGAGGCTGACGTCACAGAAAAGCCGCGCTGGCATTGGTCAGACTGTAAAGACAGAGTGAGCTCAGATTGGTTGGTTGGTGTGAGCCGCGCTGGCATTGGACAAGATAGCGGAGACGTAGAAAGCTCCGATTGGAGGAGATAGAGTGTGCCGCGCTGACATTGATCAGGTATTTAGGGAAACAAAGGAGTTCAGTTGGTGAATTAAAGTGAATCGTATTGATAAAGATTTGCATTAAGCAAAGTCGTTCACGAGCAACAAAAATGTATTTTGAACAACCGAAGCAGGAGAAATTGACTTTGTTTGGAAAAATTAAAAGATTCTTTAAAAAGGACAAGCAAGTAATAACGAGAGAAGGAGTTCCTACTCCTCCACCAAAGACACCAGCGTCTTATATGATGTTAAAATATGGTTATCATACATGTATTTGGCTAGAAAATTGGGTAGGCTATACGAAGAATGATGGTATACTAGCTTTCCCAGAGCATGGTTCTTTTAATTTGGCAGTGTTACGTAATTTGAGAGAAAAGATGATGAAATTAGATCCAAGACCTAGACCTACACAGTTTGAAGCATTAGTGGAGTGGGAAGATGAAATGTACGAAAGAGAAAGGCATAGAGGTGGTAGACTACATAGATTTACGTTTGGAAGATTTCATGATGAAAGACATGAAGACAGAATGAAAAGATGGAGGAATGGAGAGATTACTGAAGGATTGTATCCAGTTTTAATGGTAGGAGAGACTGCAGGAACTAAATGCAAAGAGAAAAAGAGACATTTAGAGCAATTTGGCTATGGGTACAACCCGAATGAATCTGATGATGAGCTGCTGGATGATATATTAGTTAAACGACCACCACCCTATCAGGAGAAGTCAGCGATGGTGACACCAAATGCACCGTCAATGGAAACCCCAATGACATCTCAAATGACACCAGCTCCAGTTGAAAGTGAAGTAGAGCAGGAAGGAGAAGTTGAATTTGCCATACAAAGAAACTAAAGAATTAGTTGAAAAATTGAATCAGATGAACATGAAAACAGATGCAATAACTGTGCCAGTGACTATAGGTCCAGCAATACCTGTATTTGAAAATAGACTTATCCATGAACCTTCTTTAACTGTCCCATTAAATTCAGCTATAACATCAGCTAATAGTAGAATTAACGATGTAAGTATCCAAAATGAACAGCCCAATACCGTTATTAGATCAACACCTCTGACTAATTTAACAATTATTGAAACGCCTAGGGGAATAATGCAGTTTCAGCCTAAAAGGATAGAGTTGGATGAGATTCCCGGAAGTGAAGTTCCAATAGGACCAACCACTGAAGAATTAGATGATTGGGTGAAAGGGTTACAAAGGAGAAAAACACAGCCACAACCTATAGATGTATGTAAATTGAGAGTAGATTTGGAAGAAATGATTATTGGAACAATAAGTCCAGACAGGTTAAAGACGTATCAGGATGATGAATTGATGTATCTGTGTAAGAGTATTACTTGGAAAGCGAAAAATCTACATGAGAGGTTAGTGGAAGCCGCAGAAGAGTTGGGAATGGACATAAGTAGATCAAAGGTGTTGCAGAAGACATATAGAGTGGATTTTACTGAAAAAGATATAGAAAATATGAATACGTCTGGTAGACAATTGCAGGTAAAAGAGTTAATGGTTGTTTAGAGAAAATGGGGAGACGTAGAAAGATGGAAGGGTAGATGGATGAGGAAGAAAGAAGAATTGGCTGCTAAAGAAATACATTTGCGTCCAGTAAGAGAAGTAGAAAATGTAGCTATGGAATGTCCCATGAGAGAAGTTCCAGGAGGAGGTTATGTGCATGTTCCGTGGACTAGACAAGATATATTAACTTTCACTAATGAGTTTCCTAGATTGAGAGAAAAGCCAGTGGAATGGTACAAACAAGTTGAGAGATTTGTGAAAGTGTCGAAAGTATTGTTGAAAGATTTAGATGGATTATTTGAAATTGTTGTCCCTGCAGATTTATGGACTGAATGTAAGATTACAGTTGATTGGCCAAAGGATGAATATCCTAGGGATACCAAAACAGGCGCACCTTCGGATGAGGTGATGAAAAAGTATCATCAAGTGATTACTTTCTTGAAAAGCAATTTCCCCTAAGGAAACTTATTGGGTAAAAATTGATAGAACAACCCAGGAAACGAATGAATCTGTTCATGCCTATTACGAGAAGTTATTGCAAGTTTTTAAGCAGTATAGTGGTTTTGAGAATATTGGAGATAAAGATATGGGTCACTTTGTGTATAGATTTGTGTATGGATTAAAACCCGAGATTAGCCAAATGATACAGCAGCATATGTTGTGTTGGCAAGCCAAAATGATAGATGAAATCTAGAGGTATGCGAAGTATTGTAGTGACGACATTGAGTCTCGTCATCGTAAGTTAAAAGAAAAGGTGATGTGGGCACAAGTAAAGGCAGCAGAGCAGCAAGAAAATCAGTTGAATTCTCAGGGTATAAACCAAATGGGAGGAGTTAAGCAGAATGCTCAGAAACCAAGTAGAGGTAGAGGACAAATGAGCAAAGAAGAAGCGAAAAAGAAATTTCCTTGTCATGGGTGCGGAAAGTATGGACACTGGAAGAATGAGTGTAGATCAGTGCAGAGAACTAATGGAGGAAATCAAATTTTAACCCAACAGGTGCAGAGTGAGATAGTTGTGCAACAAACACCGCAGCAACAGGTAGTTACTACTCAATATCAGGTCCCGCAACCACCGTTACCACGTAGTGTAAATGCTCAAAGATACAGTGCGGATACAGGGTTTCACGGAGGAGACCAGGTTGGTAAAAATACTAACCCAAATGTGATTCCCCAATTTTGGATGCAATGTGATGGAAGTGATGGTTTTAAGTTTAAGTGTGGATGTGGCGCCTCCCTTGTGTGCATGATTTGTATTGACAAAATTCTGTGCGGTGCAAATAGGTGAGGGAAATACACACCCTGAACCCTCATGTTGGACCGTTTACCAGATCCACCATGTACACAAAAACTTTTCCTATGCACACGCTGTTATCAAAAAGAATAAAAGTCTCTTTTGTGTCAAATGTCCCTGTTCAATCATTGCAACCAACATAAAAATGATCTGATCCACTCTTGATTGATGTTTCCTCAATAACAAGTCGTTGGGTGTTCACTTGGTTTCTTTATTTCACATGAAAAAATGCCCAGCCAACACGTGTTTCATCGTGGGGAGTGCCCCACACGACTTCTTCAGGGCTACAAGAAAGAAAGTTGTGTAAAGGATCAGCCGATCCCATACCCTTACCTACACAATTTACTTATTGTATGTAGCACACCCAGTGACTAATTACGTGAACATGTCACAAAGCAGTGTGATCATGTTATTGTTATATCTTTTCAAGTGAGCGTAGGTGTTGTCCCGTGTTCCAACTTTATGACGGTGGGCAGAATTGATCACAGTTTTACGTCTATTTAAAGTTACACTATTATGACATTTCTTTGGATTGTCTCCGTGCAGGCATAATACGTTACATATTTCAGGTGAAACCATGAAAGAGGGAAAAGTTTCATGCACGAAAGCCCGTAAATAAGACCAACTAGACAGCCCCAGTTATTCAACTGTTCAAGATCGTGCAGTATTATTTATGTCCATAATCGTGGGGTAACACTGATGCGCAATACTGGGGTGAGACTTTAAAAGGGGGTCCTACCTGATTGGTGCACACACAAAATTGTCCCGTTCTATAAGACAAAATCATGCGGTTCTTATTAGGATAAATGAAGTGTATTTGTATTGACATCCAATATCCTATCCAAAATATAAGCGGAGTTTGTGAGAGGTCACTCACCTCTCCGCCGGTTCTACTTCCGTCCCGGCTGTGTGTGGTGATTTGGTCCTCGTTTCTTATTAAAAATCTTATTCTCTCGGTTCTGGTGTCTCTATTTAAAAAAGATACCCATCTGGTTCAAGCAACCATTATACTTAATAAATCACTCTTGTCGCAACCTGTGTATCGGTAAAAAACCTTACCTAAGGTCTTGTTCTGGCGATCGGAGTTCCGATCCCTCCTGTGTGTCAGCACAATGATTCTGCTTAATATTCCAATATCGGAAGGTATCTATAAATTAAAAGGGGAGTATCAGCCCGCTTTCCTCACGCTATTCACCGGTTCTCACCACCCCGTCTATGGATTACTAAGTGTTTGCTTTCTCCTTACCTAAGCGTGTACGCCTTGCCTCTGTGTCCCGCTCCGTGCGTTCGTGTTATAACCCGGAAGTGCTGAGTGAGGTCTTCCGGTGGTGTTTTAAGCTTACGCGTGGGCCCTGACAGAAAAAGAACTAGAACGCGAACTAGACCAGTCTTTCGGTCTTGTAGACCACGTGACGGTCATATTTTGATCCAGACACTCCGTTAGCCCATGGAATAACGGGCTACATATTCCAACAACATGACAGTAAAGCAATTGTTTTCTTTCTTAGGCACTATTATGAACATGAATATCACCAAGATACGAACATGTTAAAAATAAGTTAGACCTGATATGCAGGGGGGTTAGAGCGGAGTGCTGTGCTCGAAAACAGTACAGACTGTGGAAAGCAAAGCCACAGTGGTCCAAATACAAAAAATAAACATCGCTGTTTGTAGTGACATATCCCATTATTAGTGATCACGCCTAGTGTTCCGGCTGTGTATTTGAAACGATAAACATCGGGGTGACTAGCATAGCACTTGTTCAGATGATCCGTTCACAAATTGGTACTCTGCATTAGTTCTAGCTATGCATTATAAATATTACACATCTGGGTGAATCGCCTGTCAATGGCTCATATGATCCGTGCACCAGCCTAGTGATGAAGATGACATGGGTGAGAAATTGGTGGACAGTCAAAACGATTAGGTAATACAGGTGACATTGATGATACTTGATGAACAGTCCTCACATACATTTGAAAGAGCAAGTATATTCATGCATATAAAACAAATGAGGACACTGGCGTCGATATTCAAGACACCTTCCTATGTATATTGAATTCAAGAAAAATATTCTTATGCACGTTCATGTATGCGGCCAGTGTTATATTGAGTATCACCTGAAATTTCACTCGACAAAGTACATACACTGACCTGCGTATCCCCAAACATTCTATGTAGGTTGTGTGTCGTTTTCAGGGAGTGTCACATTAGCGAAGCTGGGGGTTGGAGTGATTTTAAAGTATAATGGTTGCTTGAACCAGATGGGTATCAGGACTCTGAACACTAATCTTTTTTAAATAGAGACACCAGAACCGAGAGAATAAGATTTGTAATAAGAAACGAGGACCAAATCACCACACACAGCCGGGACGGAAGTAGAACCGGCGGAGAGGTGAGTGACCTCTCACAAACTCTGCTTATATTTTGGATAGGATATTGGATGTCAATACAAATACACTTCATTTATCCTAATAAGAACCGCATGATTTTGTCTTATAGAACGGGACAATTTCGTGTGTGCACCAATCAGGTAGGACCCCCTTTTAAAGTCTCACCCTAGTATTGCGCATCAGCGTTACCCCACGATTATGGACATGAATAATACTGCACGATCTTGAACAGTTGAATAACTGGGGTTGTCTAGTTGGTCTTATTTACGGGCTTTCGTGCATGAAACTTTTCCCTCCTTCATGGTTTCACCTGAAATATGCAACGTATTATGCCTGCACAGAGACAATCCAAAGAAATTTCATAATAGTGTAACTTTAAATAGACATAAAACTGTGATCAATTCTGCCCACCGTCATAAAGTTGGAACACGGGACAACACCTACGCTCACTTGAAAAGATATAACAATAACATGATCACACTGCTTTGTGACATGTTCACGTAATTAGTCACTGGGTGTGCTACATACAATAAGTAAATTGTGTAGATAAGGGTATGGGATCGGCTGATCCTTTACACAACTTTCTTTCTTGTAGCCCTGAAGAAGTCGTGTGGGGCACTCCCCACGATGAAACACGTGTTGGCTGGGCATTTTTCATGTGAAATAAAGAAACCAAGTGAACACCCAACGACTTGTTATTGAGGAAACATCAATCAAGAGTGGATCAGATCATTTTATGTTGGTTGCAATGATTGAACAGGGACATTTGACACAAAAGAGACTTTTATTCTTTTTGATAACAGCGTGTGCATAGGAAAAGTTTTTGTGATGGAAGTGATGTTGAATCGAATCAATGACGGTGCCTGAGGGGGGAGGAAGAGTGTGTGCTTGGCGCAACTCTAGAGGTAGATCAGTCAGGTCCATTCGTTGATGGAAAAGTGGTAGGTAATGATATCACCTTTCTTGTGGACACTGGTGCTACCCGTTCTACTGTGAGAGCAGCAGAAATTCCAAACCTACCCCTCTCGGGAGAAACTATCCAGGTAGTAGGAGTCTCAAATAAACAGATAAATACTCCAGTTACTAAACCAATTGAAGTACATATTGGTCCCTTTAAAGATATGCATAGGTTCGTAGTGTGTGACTCGAGTCCAGTTAATTTGTTAGGAAGGGATTTACTGTGCAAAATGAACTGTACAACTTATTGTACCCCGGATGGTATCGCATTTCAGACACCAGATGAGGATGTCACGTTTAAAATGGTGCTAGCAAAGCAAGGAACAGAAGTGAATGAATTATTTTCACTTCTTACAGACAAAAGTGTGCCTGAAGAATTGATGAAGGTAGTAAATTCAGAGGTATGGGATTTCACAGGACAGGAGATTGGACTGATGAAGAAAGTGGATCCGATTAGAATTACAGTGAAAGATGGTATTGACTATCCAAATACACCACAGTATAAAATGAAGCCAGAAGTTATAGCAGGAATAACTCCTGTGATTGATCAGATGATTGAACAAGGAATTTTAAAAGAAATAATGAGTAGTCCTTGTAATTCACCTATTAAGGGATTGAAAAAGCCAAATGGAACATATAGAATAGTACAAGATTTGAGAGAAATAAACAAAATTGTTGTGACTTGTTGTCCAGTTGTGCCAAACCCTGCAGTGATTCTATACCAAATCCCACATGATGCGGAGTGGTATACTGTGATAGACTTGTGTCATGCATTCTTTTCGATTCCTTTGCATCAAGATAGCCAGTACTTGTTTGCTTTCCGGTTTGGAGATCGTGTTTTGGCATGGTGCCGAGTTCCTCAAGGCTATACTGAGAGTCCTTCAATTTTTTATCAGATATTGAAAAAGTGTTTGGAAGGCTTGAGAATGTCTGAAGAGTCTGTTTTGGTTCAATACATTGATGACCTACTAGTGGCATCAAAGACTCGAGAAGCCTGTGTTGCTTTACTGAACCAGTTGGCAGAAGGTGGACATAAAGTGTCCCCTGCAAAATTGCAATTCTGCCAACGAGAAGTCCAATATTTAGGTCATAAGATTGAGAAGGGAGTTAGAAAGGTAACATCGGAGCGTATTCGAGTGATTAGGGACATGAAGCCTCCAGCGACACAAAAGGAAGTGCGAATGTTTTTGGGAGTGGTTGGATATTGCAGACAGTGGATCAGTGGATTTTCACTGATGGCAAAACCTCTACAGAGGTTGATGAGGAATGATGTGAAAGATCCAATTAAATTGGACGAAGAAAGTATGGATGCTTTTGTTAAACTGAAAGATAGTCTGTGTAAGGCTCCGGCATTAGGAATGCCTGATTATTCAAAGGATTTTGCATTGTATTGCAGTGAAAGAGATGGATGTGCACTTGCAGTTTTAACTCAAAGGCATGGAATGTCAAGACGGCCTGTAGCCTACTTTTCAGCTACTTTAGATTCAGTGGCTGCTGCATTGCCTGGATGTTTGAAAGCAGTAGCTGCTACTTGTGTGAGTCTGGAACAGAGTGAAGGGATCATAATGGGTCATCCTGTAAGAGTGTATGTGCCACATTCAGTTGAGATCCTTTTAACAAGGACACGGACACAGCTCCTCACCTATAGTCAGCTGACTAGGTATGAGAGAGTGATTCTGGGAGCAGAAAATGTGACAATAGTGAGATGTACGAATGTGAATCCTTCTACTCTATTGCCGGATGCTTGGGATGAAGAAGTAAAGGATGAAGTTGAACATGATTGTTTGGATGTGACTGAATTTTGTACCAAGCCCCGTCCAGACATAAAGGACGTTCCTCTTGAGGAATCAGATCGTGTGATGTTCGTTGATGGTTCTTGTTTGCGAACTGAAAGAGGTATATTGAGTTCTGCTTATGCTGTTTGTACTGTAGCGGAAATCCTGGAAGCATCCTGTTTAAAAGGGATAAAATCTGCACAAGTGGCTGAATTGATAGCTCTAATTCATGCCTGTAAATTGGGAAAAAGTCAGAAAGTGACCATAATTACTGATAGTCAATATGGCTTTGGTATTGTGCATGATTTTGGAGAACTATGGATGCAGAGGGGATTCTTGACCTCTTCAGGGTCCCCCATCAGGAATAGTGAATTTGTAAAAGAATTACTGGAAGCATTACAATTGCCAAAATGAATTGCAGTGGTCAAATGTGCCGCACATAAGTCAGAAAATGATTATGTGACTCAAGGCAACAGATTTGCTGACCAAGTAGCACAATATTGTGCAAAGAATGAGACTTCCATAAATCGGGGAAGAGCAAAAGAACATACGGTTTGTCAACTTATGTTTACTAACACTATTGAAACATGGGATGAAGTGAGACAATTGCAGGAAGAGGCAGATGATGAAGAGAGACAGCAATGGGAAAAAGTAGGATGTAGGAGACGAGAAGATGACGATGTATGGGTATACACTGATGGAAGACCAGTCATGCCAGACAGTTTACTTTCTCATATGGCAAGGATGTATCATGGAATGACACACATAGGCCGAGACGCCATGGTTAGATCATTCCAACAGACATGGTGAAATCCTAAGTTCAGGTCTATCGCAGAGAGCCTTTGTCAGAGATGCCTGACATGCCAACAGCAAAACCTAGGAAGAAAAACAATAGTTAGTATGGGAACAATAGGGAGAGCAGGTGGTCCTTTTACCAGATTGCAACTCGATTTTATTGAGTTGCCTCCCTGTAACAAGCTCAAATATGTGTTAGTAATTGTGTGTTTGTTTTCTAGATGGGTAGAAGCTTATCCCACAAGGAGGAATGACAGCCTAACAGTGGCCAAACTTTTGTTGAGGGAATACATTCCTAGATATGGTTTTCCAGTCACGATGGAAACAGACAGAGGAACACATTTTGCTAGTGAAACAATCAAACTGATTTGTGAAGCATTGAGTATTCAACCAAAACTTCATTGTGCTTACCGTCCAGAGGCTTCTGGAATAGTAGAGCAGATAAATGGCACAATAAAGAGCAGGTTAGGGAAAGTGTGTAGATCCACAGCACTGAAATGGCCTGATGCTTTACCTCTAGTTTCGATGAGTCTCAGAAGCATTCCTGACAAAAAGACAGGACTAAGTCCTCACGAAATACTGATGGGAAGAGCGATGAGACAAGCATTTGTACCTGCGAACAAATTAATAAATATATCTCATGATCTCATCCTTGACTATTGCAAAGGATTGGCTGATGTAGTAGGTTCTGTGTTTCATCAGGTTGGAGCTGACGCAACTGCAACACAACAGAATCAAGCGCATGATCTAAGTCCTGGTGAGTCGGTTCAGGTGAAAAGGCATAGAAGAAAAACTTGCCTAGAGCCCCGCTGGGAAGGACCCTATCAGGTCATATTGGGGAAGACCACAGCAGTAAAGTGTGCTGGTCTACCGAATTGAATCCATGCCAGCCATACTTATTGAGTCCCAAATCCACTTGAACCACGAGTAGAGCGGCATCTGGAGATCTCAAGTACAAGCTCTGAATCAGAGGCTGAAGCACAAGAAACTGGTGAAGTTGGAGCACTAGACTCTGAAACTGGTGAACATAAACTAAAAGACTCTGAAGAGCAGATTGAGGAAGAGTTGCCTAGTTCAAGTCAAGTAAAGTGGGTACCAGCTATTGGGACTGAAGAAACTGCTGTTGAACGAGAAGAGAGACAACTTCCTGATAGAAAAGAAAAAGATGGAAGAGAAATAAGTGAAAGAAGCACAGAAGAAGAAAAAGAAAAAGAAAGCAAACTGAAATCAAAAGCAAAGAAACGAAGGTATGATTTGAATAAGGAAGAAGAAGAAGTACAACCAAAAGGGCAAAGACAGATGATCATTGGCCAAATGGAGTGAAAAGTCTGAAATACAGAGTGGTAAAAGAAGACCTGAGAGTAAGTTGGAACAGATAAAAGAAGTTTCAGGTGAAATAGAACAAGGAGAGTCGGATGACGAATCAGTGCTGCGACCAAAGAGAGTGAGAAAACCAAACAAAAAGTTCAAGTCACCTGACTGGATTTACATAGTGTTGGAAGAAATTGAAGAAGAAGATCTAAACAAAGAAAGAAACAGCACTGACAGCAAGCAAGAAGAAAAGAGTGATTTAGATCCACCTTAAGAGACTGTAAACAAATTAAGGTGTCACGCTAGCAACTGAAGAGAATTTCCTGAAGACGTCTTGGAGATTTGGATTAGTTAAAATAAAAGAAGGGGTAAAGAAGAAAGCTTTTGAAGTGTGGGATCACACAACATTTTTATTTTTGAACATTTTTGATAGAATTAGAAAATCTATTAGGATTATATAAAGACTAGTATTACTATGGCAGATACACAGGAAACAAAATCTAGATGTAGTTTTATGCGTAGGTGTTATAAAGCTTGTCTATGTTTATTTTGTATATTAATAGTATTTTGGATAATATTAACAATTATAATACCTTTACATTTGATTAAAGAAGATAAAATACATTCTAATAACTTGACAAGTCCAAAGGTAGACACGGACAGTAAGCAAATTCCGATTACTCACTTGAAACAGATAGACACTAGTAGTTTGCATCATGATAGATCAGTTACTAATTTTTCCTCAAATGTTTTCACTAAACTACTCTATGAATATGTGGAAACAATGGAAGTGAAGGATTGTTATGTATGTATACAGTTACCATTGTCTGTTTCAGAGGGTGTGACATATCATCACCTTCGTTTGACATATGGTGTGACCTGTAGTGTTTTATCAAGCTTATTGTATAGAACAGGAAAATTAGATTATTACTATTCAAACGTAGATACAATTTTTTCTAAAGTCCCTGTAGTACCAGAGTTGAATAAGATAGCACATGCAAATGTCATGGGAGATTTTTCCTGACAACAAAGCCTTTAGATATAGCTTATGCTAGTAAAAATAACTTAACGTGTAGATTGGAAAAGGAAGAGAAAATATTTTTGGAGATGGTAGAAGAAAGAAGGGCTAAATTCCAGAGAAAAGCTGTTGAAGAGAAATCGAAAAGACCACCTTGGGTTTTCAGAGAAGGCAACTATGACAAAGCGAGACTTATGCTGCGATGGCTCTGGATTGGTCACAGAAGGGAAAATTATGCTTACGTAGGGAGAAGACTAATTATAATTCCTATTTCATCGGTTCCAGTGAATATGAAGATACCTATAAAATTATAGGGGGTTGGGGATTAAAGGGAGGAACTGACCCTTTCTTGCCAGGTATATATTATGTCTGTGGGAGGAAAGCCTATTATCGGCTGCCAGATCACTGGTATGGGACATGTTATCTTGGGATTGTCTTTCCAAAAGTGTATCATGTAGACAAAAGTTGAAATGGAATCAATGAAATAAGGCAAGGACTAAACCGTGTAAAAAGAGAACGTTTTTCAGAAATTGTAGGAGATATATTTGGAGCATTGATACCTGGAGTTGGAGTTACACTGAATGCATACAAAATTCGAGAATGGTCCACAGTGGTTGATCGTTTATCAACGGATACTGCTGGAGGATTCTTGATGATTAATACGGAAATGATTGCCATGAGATCTATGGTTATGCAAAATCGACTTGCCCTTGATATATTATTGGCAAAAGAGGGTGGAGTCTGCGGAATGCTGAAAGTTCAACATTGTTGTACTTACATACTTGACAAAAGCAAGAATTTGGAAGGATATATTCAGAATATCACTAATTTGCATAAGAAAGTAACCCAACTGGAGGTTGATGGTGTTTGGGAGAGACTAAGTAAAAGTTTCTCTACCATAACCAAGTGGTTTTCTTCTATAGGTAGTTCCTTAGTTGCAAAAATAATAGTACCAGTAGCTTTTATAGTCACTATGATACTCATGATACGAATGACCTATGTTTGCGTAAAGAAGAGTCGCAAAGAAAAGAAAGAAAGGAAATTGAGTAAGGAACATAAGGAAAGGGAAAGAGAGATAGAAGAGATAGAGTTTGAAAATTTCAAAGAGAAATTGTATGAAAAATGTAAGGAGCAAGGGTCAAAAGATAAAATAACAACAGTATAACTTGAAAAACCGTATGTTTGGGATTTTATGATGGTAAAACCATCAAAGGGGGATTGAGGGAGTGAGGTTTGTAAAATACATCCTCATGAAGTTAAGTAACTCGATAATAATGTATTGATTGCATGAACTAATCAACTCCGGATACACACATGTACACAGGGGGCAAACGCAATTTACATAATATGCTAAAACATGTTGGCATGAGTACGTATTAACTGTTTGCGCTTTGAAAAACTGTACTAATGCATGTTTATTCTGTGTTGTACATTGCACATTTTGCATGTTGTGCACGAATAATGAGAAGTTTGCTTTAAACTAATAAGCTTTCGCTAGGATTTATTTAACACAGGGCATTAGTATGGTGGGAGGTAAACATAATGGGTTTTATTTCACGAATTAATATTCTTTTGTGTTTGTTTATTTTAGTACGGGATTGGGCCTGCATGAAAATGGCCTCTCGTTCAAGCCAGCATGTGGTTGGCCTGGTCGGTACGGAGTGCGCATGTGCCAAGAGGGGTTGCCTGCTCGCAGACTGCTGAGTGTACCCAATGATGCAATCCGTGTGAAGGCCATGTTGACCTGCGTCTTATTGTTTATGTGCCAAGATGCAACAGCGACTGTGGGAACAGCCATCACTACGTGCAATGCGAATGTGAAAGCGGATATCATAATAAACATTGTAGCCGAATGTATAACTATGAATGTTAGTAGTATACAAATTCAATAGTCTTAAATCCTTCCTTTATCAGAACGGGTATAGGATGGATTTGTGGGGAGAACTGGATGAGACGACCCTAGTGTGATTTACGACAACCAATCACAGTCTGAGTTTCGACCGATAATGCAACATTGTAAGATAGTGGGTTAGGCAGAAAGGTATAACTGATATCCCAATTGGGGTGTGGCAGAGTCGGAGTTCGAGATTCAGAGAGGAGAAAGAAGAGAAAAGAGCAGAGAGAACGCAGAACAGAACGCATAGAGAAGATCCAAGACAGAAAGAGCAGTCCTGCACAGAATCAGAGAACTTTAGGTACGAGAACGTTGCGGGAGTGCTGGGGAGGAAACTGCGACTGAGGAGGTAGATTAAGTGGGAGATTAATTCTAGTTGTTAGTGTAGTAAATTCTGCTGCATCTGTCCTGTTTAACTTTGTCCTCCGAGCCTATCTCTGGGGACCTCTTGCCACAACCTCGGCCAAGGAAGTGGTTTCCTATTTCTTTGATGGGTATTGCCCTCCTTGTTTGCTTAAAGTTGCAATTATATTTTCTGCAAGTATTTATGCTGTACCTTCTTTCCCCATTCCCTTGCATTGCTTTGATATCGGTGCAGATGTTGATTACATTGCTTGATAATTTGTTCTCTTATATGCAATCTTGTATGTGCACTGAAAATTTTCATTACGAGCATTATCAAGATAAAATCATTAACTGAAGAAATGACTTTGTGGTTATTTAGTTAAATGTTAAACTGTTTAGTTAATCATAGTCACCATCAACTCTTCAACTAATGGTCCATCGACCAGAAGAAGAAGAAGTTGAATAACTAATCGTTAGGAAACATTCAAATGTTATTGATGTGAAGTATAGTATTTAATAAAACTGACAAATTAAACCCCCCAAATCCAGCGCCAATCATCAGGGATCATTTATGGGTAATGTGTGATGGGCCCCGTTGTTTGATAAAGAAATTTATGCATGACGAGATTTCCTTTGGTCCCTGACGTCAGGAATTTTGGGGTTGCGCTGGATCATTACTCAACTTACCATTGTGGACTTCTTCAAATATATGAAAAAAACATCTAAAGCAGATGAAATCTTCCTAAACACTGTTATAATAACAGAAATAAGTCCCATCAAATCTGTACCAATGATGGACTGGACACCCTTGGTCTGGCTTCTGCAAGTAGCCTACCATCCAAATGGGGGACACTAGGTAGCTCAATTAAACCACCTGCAGGAAAAATAGCATCATCTGACCTTGAGTCAGGCTCTCATACACTGATCGTAAAGGCTCAAGTTCATTTTACACATGGTACTTCCCCCCCTACCTCCCCTCAATCAAGTGTCGCACACTTGTTAAGCTTGAAACAGCAAAAGCCACGGATTGAGATATTGCAAGAAACACATGTCCGCCGACCAGGATATAATGTCTGGCTCAGGTAATAATAAATCTGGATGGGAGTTCAAATCTGAACGATACTGTAATCAACTTATAATCTGGCCCAGACTCCATTTTAGGTCAACAGGTCCTTTCTCCTACTATGATGCCTCCGACGACATCACCACTAAAGTCGGTACTGAGTGTCAATATTGCTCAGGCGGCACAAGTTGTAACAGGCTGTAAAAGGCCAAAGGACAAGCCCAATGCATATCGTTTCAGCCCAGTCTTTATATTTGGAAGCAAAGAGCCCTGTCCAAACCCGATGCTTACTCCTGGGTGTGGTGATGGATAATAAACTAACCTTTGGCGATCATGTTAGTGGGGTGGTTTCTACCAGCTTCTTTCTCCTCAGAATGCTGAGGAAAATAAAAAAAATTCTTCCTAAGGATAGCTTTAGGACAGCAGTCACAGCGCTCGTTTTGTCACGACTGGATTATTGTAACGGTCTGTATTTGAGTTTACAAAAGAAACATCTTAACAGACTCCAGATTGTGCAAAATGCGGCAGCAAGATTGCTAACGGGCACTCCCAGGTTCGTCTCAGTGGGAAAGGGTCTTCGAGATCTCCATTGGCTTCCAGTGAAACAACGGGCACTGTTTAAAGCACTGTGCACGGTCTTTAAGGCCCTGGTGGGCAGTGGCTCAGCCTACCTGAGACAACAATTACATTGGTACGTTCCTGGAAGAATGCTACGTTCCTCGGAAGCAAAGCTAGTGATCATCCCCCGAGTTAAGAAAGCCAGCTTGGGAGGCAGGAGTTTCTTTTATTGTGCCGCCAAGGCCTGGAATGATCTTCCTGTGCATCTGAGAAAGGCCACGGATCTCCTTTCGTTTAGGAAGGGGTTGAAAACCTGGCTCTTCACTGAATAATCTTTCTCTCAGGACACCCACTAGGTAGCGCTTAGCGCCAGGACGCCTTCGGGCAACAGTTGCGCTCTATAAGCTTCATTAACATAACATAACATAACATAACTCCGCAGAAAATAAACTTAGAATGTCTTCAGTCAGAACTAGTCCTAGATCCCTCTGAGGACGAGAATCTATGTTCTATGAGTAATTCCATTAAATTGGCTGACCTCTCTTTTCTGGCGAAATATGATAAATAATTCTGCGGATGTTACCTCCTCCAAGGATCACCTCCAGGCTCACTCAGGAATTTGGGGTAATATGCTTAACACAAAGGATGTGATTACCACAGCATTAAACTTCCACTCCAACAAATTGAATATACAAGTAGAGTTGCTCAACACTTTTGCTCTTGATGTCGCTGGAATTGACGTTAAGCTACTCAAACTGAGTAAATTAATAGTAAAGCCTCAATCAGATAGAGACAAACAATTAATTACTTGTACTTGTGGCCACCTTATAGATAAAGTTTCAGATCTCTCAAATATAGTTAGTGCTCTTGTGGATGAAGTTAAAACCAAGTCCGCATTACAAAGACCTGAGTCTGCCGAGTATGCAACAACTGTGGGCTACAGACAAAGTATATGTCAAGCCAATGACGAGCCAATTTTTGTCACGACTCGCTCCCTGCATTCTCGTGTCCACCACCAGGGGGCCGAATTGTGGGGCTACCCAGTGTTCTAACAAGCTTCCAGACCCTCCCCTTCATGTACATACTGACTTCCAGCCATTTCGACACTACTTGGGAATTGACATCCATTCCCAATCCATGCCGGGTTTTGTGGAAGCCATCCTGCTCATGCCTGAAACTCCATTACCCAGAATTCCCTGCTCACTGCTTAGTCTCCACCCCTGCAGGCCAAGGATGGGTGGAGGAATTCAGCTCACCTGTGGCTGGCTGCTGCTAGCCTGCTCACACCTGATGCATGTGATTAATCAGAGCTCTTTTAAGCCCCAGCTCCCTTCAGCCCAGTGTTGGGCATTGTAGCTGTTTACCGGTGAGACCGATCCTTGTTTCCAGTGCTCCCTGAGCTTTTGCTATTGTTTCCAGTGTTTCATGAGCTTTAGTTCTGCCTTTTTCCTGACCTGCTGCTGTTTTCCTTGTTCCTGAATTAGCACTGCTTACAGTGCTACCTTGACCCCTGAGCCTTAGTATTCCTTGTTCCTGAACTGCAGCAGTTTCCCTTCTCCTGAATTAGCACTGCCTGCAGTGCTCCCTTGTTTCCTGAGTTCCTGAGCTATAGCTATTCCTTGTACCTGAATTTGCACTGCCTGCAGTGCTACCTTATTTCCAGAGTTCCTGAGCTATGGTTATTAGTTCCTATTCCTGGGCTTCAGCTATTTCTTGTTCCTGATTTGCACTGCTTGCAGTGCTCTCTTGACTCCTTGTTTCCTGAGCTGTAGCTATTTCCTGTTTCCTGAACCAGCACTGCCTGCGGTGCTACCTTGACTCCTGAAGCTTTAGTAATTCCCTGTTCCTGAACTAGCACTGCCTACAGTGCTACCTTGACTCCTGAGCCTTAGCATTCCTTGTTCCTGACCTGCAGCAGTTTCCCTTCTCCTGACCTAGCACTGCCTGCAGTGCTATCCTGACTCCTGAGCCTTGGCATTCCTTGTTCCTGACCTGCAGCTGTTTCCCTTCTCCTGTACTAGCACTATCTGCAGTGCTACTTTGACTCCTGAGCTTTTGCTCAATTCTTGTTCCTGCCCCAGCACTGCCTTCTATGCGTTGTTTTCTTGATTCCTGAACCTGCACTATTCTAGTATACCCTTGTAGCCTCCCCTTCTGTATATCCTTTTTCAGTCCCTGCCTTTCTTCCCATTTCCTTGGTTCCAGTTCTAGTTTGCTGTCTTTCTATTTCTGCTGTCTTGCTTCTGTTACCTCGTATGTTTGTTACCTGCTTTCTGCCAAGTGTACCCTTTGATTTCCTTCCTTTCCTGTTAAGCACTCCTCCTTGCTAGCTCCTTGTCTATTGTGCTTGTGTTTAGTTCTACCCCTTTGCTGTTACTACCTTGCGTGTTCCTGTTTGATCGCCAGGATCCGTGGGCACAGCTGACTACCTAGGTGGTGTTTCTCGTTCACTGTGAGTATTGTCTTTGAGTTACTGTTATAACATCACCATAGGTATAAGCTCCACAGACCCTGCCTTTGCATACATATCCTATATGTGGGTATTTTCAGTCAGTATCTGTAACAGCAATTGTGGGTGAGGAACTTACTGAGCTTCAGTCTTACCGTGTGGAGCTCCTGAGTGCTTTACCCCACACCCCTTTATTGTTAATGTTGTTTCATATATATGTCTTGCACATTCATCCTGGGTGTAGTTATTCTGAATGCTAAATTGCCTCGTGAGTGCCCTTCCTTTCTGAGTCTTACCCATCTTGTTCACTTGTACAGGCTTCCCCTTTGGATCCCTTTTTCTCCTCTGACTCCCTGTATGATCCTGGGCAGCGCTGTACTCCTCTTTCTATGTACGTTTTCTACCCAGTTCCCAGTCCTTGCCCAAGTCCCTGACTGTGTTCCCCACATAGTCCCGGACAGTCCCTGACAATTTTACAATCCATATACCCAGTTTCGAAGGATAAAACCGCCATGTTTGAGCAAGACAACACACATAATGCACAGGATACTCCGGTGACTGGAAAATCAGACGCCGACGAAATGACAACATCAGTGACTGTACATGAAGGTGAAATCTTCATTTAATAAACTCCACTAATTCCTCAACTTCCACTAAAACAGATGGGCTAACAAAAAAAACAGGAAAAGAATAAGAAAGGAACGTAATAAAGCCAATCGCTCAGCTAAGATGGCTAAGACAGACGGGCCGGCCAAAGGATTGCTATCCAATCTTTAAACTTATCATTCAGGATAACCGACAGATCAAATCTACAGAGGTGGTGATGGGTGACGCTTCATCCAACCTTATCCAGTTAATCGCCAGTGGATGAAACAGGAGAAATATCACCAAATCCTAGTGATGGTGCCTTGATCAACCGTTCTACATGTACCAGAAAAAATGGCAGCAGCATCGACTGCCGAGAAAGATATGGTTGTATCTCCTTTGGGCAAAAAGATATTCAGGCAACAAAAGGCCCCCACAGTTCTTCAGCATAACAAGGTAAAAGAGATCATACCAATAACTAATTGTGTCTCCACACAAGGAAATAAAAATGATCAACCGTACAATGCCCTAAGGGACCTAAAACTAAGTAATATCCAAGTACCTTCTTCAACCAGTGAATCCCCCAAGCGACTGGTGATTCAAGGTATGAGATTAAGATCAGACTTCCTCATAAGAAAAAACACTAGTATAAACCAGGATTAATGCCCTTCTAATTCCACTCAGATCCTCTTTCTCCCATTATATGAATCAAGAGGTCCTAATGACATCCTTAACCGTGGTAATATATTAATATTGCTTGCCTCAATCCCAGCGCTCTAACATCTTACATCCAACGCCCTTGAATTTGTCCAATTTAAATAGGACTTGACTATCTCTACGAGGGGCATCATCTGCACCACATGGCTAAGCAATGATATTGCAAACAAGTTAATTAAAAATAGTTAATATTTTGCGGAATGGGGAATAGAGATTTGGAAAAGTAACCATGTCAATTATCCCACACTACTGATCCCTAAAATATCAACGATGAAAAATGAACAACTTGGTAAAATAGCATCCAGGGTCCAATATAAAAATACTGCAGTGCTAAGAGGAGCTATTGTTCCCTTATTTAATGCAGCAATATTTTCAGGTCTTTAATTACAAGTTCAATCATTGACCCACGTGGTTGCGAACAAATTCCAAAGAGGCAAGGTCTAATAGAGGATTGGGCTTGGCTTCCAACAATCCTCACAACCAAAAACCCAGAGAAAGATGACTGATGGTCGATTGCCTCAGGTAAGTCTCAATTACCTATTAGTCTATGTTCCTGGAATGTGTATTGCCTTTCTAGACTGCTGGAAGATCAAGACAACCTTTCTACAGAAGTTTGAAATATTGATGTTCCAGGAAACTTAGAATGAATCTAATACTGCGATCCTAGGATACCAAGAATTTTTCCATCCTGGCTACCCACTCATCTAGATTTGGCCGTGCGAAAGGAGGGCTCTCAATATACATTACTTTGGAATTAGACACTAAGGCACAAGAAATTGATCAACAACTACCCTGGCTCCAATGCGTAAAATTACGCCTCCATATCCCAATCATTCTACTAAACATCTACTTGAGTATAACAAGATCAATCAAACCAACCCAGTTTGCTACACTCTGGGAAATCGTTAAAACTCTTACATACCAACATCTGGATGCAAGCTTTATCTCGGGTAAATTTAATACAAACATTGCCAAGAGAAAAGCAAATGTAAGCTTATGTAGCGCTAGAATTCAGTCTTGTTGTAACCGTCTGTGTGATCTGGGCCTAATATTGCTCAATGATAATTCATCGTCCAATATAACACTGGTGCCAACTTTTAAAAATTCCAGGTGCCTCTCTGTAATTGACCACATCATCATTTCTAAGGACTTGGCAACCAGTATCCTTGGGTATCATGCCAAGTATGAGTTGAAAGAGATCACAACCCTCAAGTAGTAACTTTGGCACTAAATGCCCATCGCCTCCTGAAGCCCAATAATCTCCATCAAATACCAACATCCTACAGTTTGAAAAGACTGATATGACAGTCATCTAAACAGCTTGAAATAATGAGTTTTGTTGAAAAACAAGTAAGATCTGTTCATTATGAATCTCAAAAGGGAATACCTGTGGTGGAGACTTGGCATCAAATATGTTCATTTAATAGAAAATTTCCCGACTAGATGTATACGAAAGGGACTCCCCATTGCATCAATTTATAATAAATAATGAATGGTACTCGTACAAGCTTCACCAACTAAAGAAGGCACTAAATAGAGCAACAAGAGTAGCCTACCATTAAGCATATCAAGCCACAAACGATGAACAAAAGTGCACATTAAAATCCCTAAGAAGGGAATGCAAACAAGACATTTGGAAGGCAAAAAGGGCACACCATGAGGCGATATGGGCTAAGCTACACTATGCCAGTAAGACCAACAACATAAAGATGTTTTGAGGAACTATCAATGAACTGGGCAACAGTGGCTGTAGAGCTAATAGTGCCAATATTCCTGAATCTGGTTGGGAAACTTTCATCTCTAGTCTGTACAGCAAGCATCCTGAATCTATTACAGATGATGACATACAGTGGAAAATACCAACCCTGGCTGCTCTAAGTGACTCAAACCAACTTCCCCTGGGGGTCGGGTGCCCTTGCACAGAAATGTCCTCATCAATTGAGCAAATAACTGAGGAATTGATTATCACCTCTTTAAGCAGTATCATATCAAACAACACACCAGGTCCTAACGGTCTTCCCAATGCTGTTTTTAAAGCTAATCCAGAACTGTGGGCATCAGATTTAACTCCATTATAAAATGAGATCTTATTGACTAGACTTATCCTGGAATCATGGCAAGGGAGTATTCTGCAGTCTATTTATAAGAACGGCCCTCCAGAAAATCCTGCAAACTACCGGCTAAAAGCCCTACCCAACGTCAAGGCAAAGGTTTTCGCATCATGTTTTCTCAAGGACCTTGAAGAGTGGGCTGCATTGACCAATATAATCCCAATCTATCAATCACGTTTCTGGAAAGGCCAGTCAACTTCTGCAAATGTATTGTCTCTCAATTTAATGGCAGAGAGAGCGGTCTATAAAAGGCAAAAATTATTCAACTACTTTGTTGATTTGAAAGCAGCCTTTGACAACGTTCCATGTAAGTTGCTATGGTCCAAGCTTGCCCCATGGGGTTTGCCACCCAAACTCCTTGATATGATTATCCTCCTATATACCAACACATGGGTCCAGGTGAAGATGGGAGATGACAGAGGCGCGACTCGGTGATTTGACACCATTGGTGGCCTGAAGCAAGGTTGCTTGGTCACACCATGTCTTTTTAATCTCTTCATGGCCTATCTACCTCTCCATTTTCTTAGAATGCACACTCGCCCAACCATGGAGGATGTAATATAAAATACTTACAATATGTATTAAAAGGTCCTAGGCACTATTGAGCAGTGGTTACCAAACTTTGCTTCCAAGCTATGCTGTCTGCAGTTCACTCATAAAATCTTACTGTTACTGAGTTTGTCAATAGTATGATTTCATGGAAAACGGACGCATGGTCCTCTGCTACTTCTGTCTGTGTAATTCAGGGCTACCCTTTAGAACTCCTTGGTACAGGGGTAATGCACTTAAACAATAATGCCCACCCCAAGAATTACTGTGTCAGTGTATGACAGGATATATTATCAGTTCTTATATACATTGTAAGCAATGTAAAAATGAAATTCAAATGTAATAATTCACGCACAACACATTTATACATAGTATATGTTGTAGCATATATTCCTGGTGCCCATTAAAACAGAAAAGGAAGGTCATGTTAACTAAATACTTCAGCATGTAAATAGTGTAATATACACTTTTCCTAATGTTGTCTCTATTTTAATAGGTGTGTTTGGGTTGCCCCCAGGTAACTTTGCCACCATTTGACAAATGTGTATAGCGCTTGATGCCTCCAGCTGAGATTGTTCATTTCTGGTTAGTCAATGATGAACAAAGTCATTGGGGTGATCCAAAAAGTAGCATTTCCTGTTTTCAGACTCATAACCATTTTACTCCCCTTTACAGCAACTACTACTGAACGTATTTGCACCAAACATAGCATAACGTTAGACTTTACTCCGAACAGGGGCCGTTTTCTAGTTTGGTGTCAATCAGTTTGGTAAGATATTTAGACATTGTCTATGAGGTCATGAGTAGTTCACTGGGGGAGTTATGATTGTGTTGCCCTCTGTTATGTATTTTGTGGAAAACATTGACATGCATTACACTCAGAGGTATATTTACTAGAAAATGTCGGAGCGTGAAGAAATGCCAAATTTGGCAGCGTCGCGCTCTGACATTTCCAAAACGCAGGGATGTGCCGTATTTACTACAACACGGCGCACCCCTGTGTTTTCCCTAGTGGTGGTGCTAAAATTAGCTGCCTAACACCAACGCAGGCACCCTTGCACCATAGTGCAAGGGTGGCTGCGTTGCAGGGAATTATTGTTTATGTGCAGGAAGGTGTCCCTTCCTGCACATAAACAATCCATAATGGCTATTTGTTAATTCTATGTGTGCAGCATTCTGCAGCACCCATAGAAGTAGCAAATCGTCATTATTTAATGATTGTTTATGTGCAGGAAGGGACACCTTCCTACACATAAACAATGCAGGGAGGGACACTTTCCTACACATAAACAATCATTAATGGCTTTTTGCTCTTTCTATGTGTGCTGCAGAATGCTTTAAGCCACACTGAGTGGTTTAACACCACCTTGTAAATATTGAAAATGGCGCTACACCACCGGAGCGACAAAAAAAGTGACGCTCTGATGGCAATAGGGGCTTGTAAATATGGCCCTCAGTTATAGCATCATCAGTGCTTTAAATGGGCAGGTACTCGCCAGTACTGAGTACCTGCACTTCTTCAATTTGAAAGGGAAAGTACCTGCACTTTTGAGCTCTGCTGCAATACATTTAATGGGAGAATACCAGCACGTCTAAGGAACAAATAGGTCCTCAAAAGAGTGAAACCTGGGCTTTTGTATATCCATTTAAAGCACTGAGCATCATGCACTTCCATGTCTGCCCCGATTGGCTTCAGGTTTTACATTAGCTGTTCAATGTCAAGGGCAGCTCTCACTATTGCCTTCACCTTCTTTCCTCAGAGAAAGGGATTCGACTGACTGTTTTCCAGAGTACACGTCAACAAGAATTAAAACCTTAAATAATGTGAAAAAACGCGACATGCCCTTTATAATTCAGATAACATAATTATAAGGATACATGCAAAAAGTATTTCGCCTATATATGACTTATTGCAGTCATATTCACTGTCATCCACCCCAACTCATATTGCATGAAATGGGTCAATGCAGAGTTTCTTAAAACTAATGTTACCTTGTCATCTTGTTCATCCAGGCGATACAAAAGGGGATGATGGACGGAACGTTTGAGCCAATCAAACACTCACCCCCAGTCAACTGATCTGGGTTTAATCCATCATCATTCTTTAGCTCACTCCACCACCCCAGTTCAGACATGGCCACATGCAAATCAGTCTGACCCTGTGCCTCATGGGAACAGTCCAGCCCGAACTGCCAAGCCATGTCTTCCCTGGACCGGAAACAAGCATCCTAGGACCGGTTTCTGGCATCCCAGCCGTCATCAGCCAGGCTTGCTTGAATCCAGTGGCAAAGTGAGCAAGGGACCCACGTCTGGGCATACCCCGCCAACTTAGGGGCTGAACAAAGCGATACAAAAGGGGATGATGGACGGAACGTTTGAGCCAATCAAACACTCACCCCCAGTCAACTGATCTGGGTTTAATCCATCATCATTCTTTAGCTCACTCCACCACCCCAGTTCAGACATGGCCACATGCAAATCAGTCTGACCCTGTGCCTCATGGGAACAGTCCAGCCCGAACTGCCAAGCCATGTCTTCCCTGGACCGGAAACAAGCATCCTAGGACCGGTTTCTGGCATCCCAGCCGTCATCAGCCAGGCTTGCTTGAATCCAGTGGCAAAGTGAGCAAGGGACCCACGTCTGGGCATACCCCCGCCAACTTAGGGCGAACAAAGCGATACAAAGGGGATGATGGACGGAACGTTTGAGCCAATCAAACACTCACCCCCAGTCAACTGATCTGGGTTTAATCCATCATCATTCTTTAGCTCACTCCACCACCCCAGTTCAGACATGGCCACATGCAAATCAGTCTGACCCTGTGCCTCATGGGAACAGTCCAGCCCGAACTGCCAAGCCATGTCTTCCCTGGACCGGAAACAAGCATCCTAGGACCGGTTTCTGGCATCCCAGCCGTCATCAGCCAGGCTTGCTTGAATCCAGTGGCAAAGTGAGCAAGGGACCCACGTCTGGGCATACCCCCGCCAACTTAGAGGCGAACAAAGCGATACAAAGGGGATGATGGACCGGAACGTTTGAGCCAATCAAACACTCACCCCCAGTCAACTGATCTGGGTTTAATCCATCATCATTCTTTAGCTCACTCCACCACCCCAGTTCAGACATGGCCTCATGCAAATCAGTCTGACCCTGTGCCTCATGGGAACAGTCCAGCCCGAACTGCCAAGCCATGTCTTCCCTGGACCGGAAACAAGCATCCTAGGACCGGTTTCTGGCATCCCAGCCGTCATCAGCCAGGCTTGCTTGAATCCAGTGGCAAAGTGAGCAAGGGACCCACGTCTGGGCATACCCCCGCCAACTTAGGGCGAACAAAGCGATACAAAAGGGGATGATGGACGGAACGTTTGAGCCAATCAAACACTCACCCCCAGTCAACTGATCTGGGTTTAATCCATCATCATTCTTTAGCTCACTCCACCACCCCAGTTCAGACATGGCCACATGCAAATCAGTCTGACCCTGTGCCTCATGGGAACAGTCCAGCCCGAACTGCCAAGCCATGTCTTCCCTGGACCGGAAACAAGCATCCTAGGACCGGTTTCTGGCATCCCAGCCGTCATCAGCCAGGCTTGCTTGAATCCAGTGGCAAAGTGAGCAAGGGACCCACGTCTGGGCATACCCCCGCCAACTTAGAGGCGAACAAAGCGATACAAAAGGGATGATGGACGGAACGTTTGAGCCAATCAAACACTCACCCCCAGTCAACTGATCTGGGTTTAATCCATCATCATTCTTTAGCTCACTCCACCACCCCAGTTCAGACATGGCCACATGCAAATCAGTCTGACCCTGTGCCTCATGGGAACAGTCCAGCCCGAACTGCCAAGCCATGTCTTCCCTGGACCGGAAACAAGCATCCTAGGACCGGTTTCTGGAATCCCAGCCGTCATCAGCCAGGCTTGCTTGAATCCAGTGGCAAAGTGAGCAAGGGACCCACGTCTGGGCATACCCCCGCCAACTTAGGGCGAACAAAGCGATACAAAGGGGATGATGGACGGAGCGTTTGAGCCAATCAAACACTCACCCCCAGTCAACTGATCTGGGTTTAATCCATCATCATTCTTTAGCTCACTCCACCACCCCAGTTCAGACATGGCCACATGCAAATCAGTCTGACCCTGTGCCTCATGGGAACAGTCCAGCCCGAACTGCCAAGCCATGTCTTCCCTGGACCGGAAACAAGCATCCTAGGACCGGTTTCTGGCATCCCAGCCGTCATCAGCCAGGCTTGCTTGAATCCAGTGGCAAAGTGAGCAAGGGACCCACGTCTGGGCATACCCCCGCCAACTTAGGGCGAACAAAGCGATACAAAAGGGGATGATGGACGGAACGTTTGAGCCAATCAAACACTCACCCCCAGTCAACTGATCTGGGTTTAATCCATCATCATTCTTTAGCTCATCCACACAGAAAAATAATCTTCGGTTTTGTCAAAGATTCCTCACCTTGCAAAGAATGCATAGGGATGAGAAAATGTGTCCATTCGATCTCTGGGTTTGGTCTTTTCCGGCCCTGCCCAAGTGGACCTTGAGGTTGATTTGGAGAAGTGTTCTTGACTCAGAGCTCTCTTCATGTTTCCTGGATGACCCTAAAGTTAATCACACAAATTGCGTCCTTTCAGGTTGCGGTGGTAAGAGCTAACTCAGGAAAGCCTTAAAAAGAAGGTTACGGTTTTATAGGCAATTCGCTCTTGAAACAACACCTTTGTTTTAGGATTCTTTTTTTTCTGTGGTGCTGTGATCTCTGCTGGGAATGACCTCTCCAACCAGGTCTTAAATGTAATGGGGAAAAATGTACAAACCCAGCACTCTCATGTTCAATTCTTCTATCAAAGAAGGTTTGTGATGCATTCTATATTTTCTCCTATTTGAATTATGCATGCACTGTTGACACTGTAGCCGACACGTGTTTCGTTCTGGCTGACAATATGCCTGAGAGCTTTCTCAAAGAGCGATTTATAGAAGAGTGTGGTTTATGCAGATTAGGACTCAAGTCCATTTAGAGGGTTAGGTTTGTGTTGGTCCCTGTGTGTCTCTCACTCCATCTCTTGGGTCCAGCGACTGATGCTTAAATAGGCTAAAAACAATAACACTCTTGGAGAATTTAGGGGAGTCTTTGCGCTGATTGTGCTTTGGGCACATTCTCTACACCAAACACACACCATTTCTATAATCCATCTCCAGCACTCCACATCTTGCTTCGTAACTTAGGTTTTCACACTGCAACCTTTACTGGATATGAAGACAGGATCGATATACGAACCTCCTTTGTGTCAACACCTTTCTGGAGTTACCCTTCTGGCCACCGGAACTAGGAGCCAGCCCAGAGCCAGTTTCTCAGTTGAAAACTTAGGTGTCAAGTTGAACTCTGCCCTAGACCTTACACTGCAGATTTATGGAAATTTTAGTGCTCATTATTTCCATCCTCGCAGGAGAAAAGGATCCTCCATCTGTTTACCTTTTCTCATAAATTAATCAATAAGAATGCCATAATTTCTGCACAAATCCACTAATGGGGTGCTCTTTATCTGCATTGGAGTGCCATTTTCAAACTACAACTAGCCAAAAACAGGGTAGCGGGAATTATTTGGATCTATCTAGGCGAGAAGAGACCTCTCTAGCTTTGAAAGGTTTCTCTATTAAACAGAGAGTTGTGTTTAGGTCTATGTGCCTCAGTCACAAAACTGTATGTAACCAACCACCTAACGTCCCTCTGGCCCGGGTTTTTGTTGGTGTCAGGACTTTTGGGCCTTGGGATCAGCTGATCAAAATCTGTTGCAAATTCTTACATTTCAGAAACAAAAGTTAGGCGGGTTTCATTTTAAGTGGGAAATATTATTAGGGCATGACATTACCTACTGTAATGACACTTCCTGTGACATCAGTGGGAGATACATATGCTAATTAATCCCCCACTATTTGTCTTAGGACCTGGGCCCCACTTATTTGAAACTTCGCCTTACCTATCCTTATGTCAGTTGCGAAGTTTTGAGGAGCACATTAACTTTAATAGCCTAACATTCATGGCCGAGAAGAATGCTCGGGAAGCTTTACATGCACCTGCAAAAGCCAATGTATAAGGATGTGCACAAGGATTTCTAAAGGTCACTAAATAGGGATGATCACAAACAACATCAAAACAAACAAGTGACAGGGTACAGGGCACGAGTCGGGGGTACACGCGGGTGGACGGCGTCCCCCCACTTTTTTCACAAGGTGGACGCCGTCCACCCTGCCAAGAAGTGTGGCCCCACTGTAAAATATGCTGAATTCGTCACCGGGACACATCCTGCAGCGCCTGCACGTTGTTATCTGCTTTCTATCTGCAACAACGTGCAGGCGGTGACGGGGCTCTCTTAGTTCTGACTCCTGCTGGGCCCATAACAAAGGCCGAATCGGAGGGGTCATCAGGCCTCCTTTTGTTGTAGTCTCCTGGCTGGCAGCAGTCAGGAGCCTCACACCTGATGCAAATGCAGCAGAGGGGAAACAAAGGCTCACACCTTGTTAGCACTTCACACATACTGAAGAGAGGCAGCTTTTAACTTTGTTCAGGCTCTGTTTAGGAGATATGCATGCACTGTAGAAACTTCAGATGTGTTGATGTTTCCCAGCATTTGCACAAAATAAATAGCATTTATATAGCGCTTATACCCCTGAGGAGGCGTTGTAATAATTTATATATCACTATTTCTTTTAAAGCACTATGGCTAGAGAAAACTTAACGCTGATAAAAGGTAACATTGTTTTATGTGTAGCGTATAAAAGTGTGAATCTTCTGCCTAAATCAGGAGGGTTTGCAAGTATACTCGAAATGTGCTCAAATGTACTCATGATACACCTGCTAAACATATATGTGAGGGCTTAAGATCTGATGTCACTTCTTGTGATGCCAGTTCCTGTGATGTCACGCGCTGTGATGTCACGCGCCGTGATGTCACGCGCCGTGATGTCACGCGCCGTGATATCACGCGCCGTGATGTCACGCGCTGCGATGCCACGCGCTGCGATGCTACTTGCATACTGATTAACTAGGTTAGTCCCCCCACTTCTTTTTTTAGCACTTGTGCCCTGGCAGGGTAGGACTGGAACCAATAAAATAGGCACAGCAACCAAAATATAAATGGCGCCATTAGCGAACTAGATTGCAAAAAATAGTGGCCCACATTTGCATATCAGTCCAGTTTTGACCTTGCAAAGACATGCTGTATGGATATTTAGCAAGGTATGTGAGGTCGAATGCTTTTATCTGCTGCAGGCAATGCCTGTGGTAATATCAGGGAAATCAACAGTAAAACAACGGCCCACCAGGCCATAACAGGCCTACAAACTGCAAAAAAAGGCCCACCGACTGATCTGTCAGACCAGCCTATTGGGCACTGCCTGATTGCCCTATAGGCCAGTCCGGCACTGCCTAGGTGGCCGGTTTTAAAAGCCCTTAGCTGTTCCTGGTCCCTCTGGCATGCTCCCCGGCTCCAAGAGGTTAATTGCAGCAGAGGGAGGCTTCAAGAGAGAGATAAAGAGAGGGGGGTGGAAGGTAGAGAGAAGCGATCAGAAATTGTGAAGAGAGAGGGGGAGAAAAGGAGAGAGACTGAATGAATGCAAAGAGAGTGCAAGGAGACGAAGGGAGCGGGGCTGGTTTGACCATTTTGCTGGGGCTCTCTGGTTCCCCAGTCCGCCCTGCTTTCCCTACACTGACCTCTGAAAAGACAATTTCACCTCGCGCCACCTCTGATTTTTCTCAAACGTCGGTTTTCTTAAAGAATAAGAGGGTATGCGCTCACTCTTCCGACTTCACACAGTCTCTGCCCTTCTGATTTAAGGGCCTGCCAGCTGCAAGTAGGTCAAGCTCGGCTCCCCCCTCACCCAGCCACCCCCACCCAGAGTCGCACCGGCTGTGTTTCATTTCCTCAACCAGTGAGTTGAAAGAGCGTCCTGTTGCTCCCAGGAAGGGAAAATATTGATTTATTTTAAGAAACAAAAGAACACAATTAGGACAAAGTGTGCTGTCTTAAATGTTTCTGAATCAATGCCTTTAAAAAACATTTGATGGGAATGCGATAGCAGTTTTATTTCTGGCCACATAAAAAAATGCACAACTGCTTGTCGCGCGCCAGCTCCTGTTGGCTTTTGCATTAGTCGGTGATCGAAATCTAAGAGCTAGACCAGATGCCCCAACAGTTTTTGTAAGAAAGAGCTACTTATGTTCAATGAAAATCGTCCAGAGCTACTAATATTATTAGCGTTGTAATAGTGATGAGAGGGCATAGCAAAGATGGCGGCCGGGTAAGTCTTCCCCCTGTTAGCATCCTGAACTGCGGTGGCGCAATCCCTGTCACCTAAGTTGACCTTCGGGGACCTTGAGAACTATCGCTTGTTGTTTGGAGACCCTCGCTGCGTGCTGCAGACCGGACACCGGGCCCTGCTGGAGGTGACATGCAAGCAGGTGCAGCGAGATCTGGGGCCAACTGATCTCATGCCTCTCCGTGCTGTGAAGAGGATCTGGCGCTGTCTCGCCCATGTTGTGCTGCTGGGCCAGCCAGCGAGAGTGATGGGAGGCCGATGAGCCCGACACGGCCTAGTTGGGTTTACCAAGGTGCTGGGCTTTGGTGTCGCGGGCCCAGCGGATGAGCCATACTTGACAGGGGTCAAGAGGTCAAACTGTGGCAGCACACCCTAAAAAAAAACACATCGGCTCCCCCCGCCCCACTGAGACCCAGTCAGACGATTGTGGAGACCACTATTGGAGTGCGGGGCTCTGTATATGGATATTCTGCATGGTGGATGAGGACACTTTCCCCCTTTGGTCAGTGTGTACATAGTGACACCTTTGGGGTGAAGGGCAGTGGTAGCCTTCCTCTATGTCGGCCCAGTGAAGCATGACGAAAGAATGAAGACCTAGCATGGCCTAGTAGAGGCTGCTCTATGTTGGGCGACATCACTGGGCTTAGGTGAAGTAGGACTGTAGAGGCCCTGCAACGAGCAACCAGTGCTACACCCTTTGCTCGGCTCATGACACAGAGTTGCTGGGAGTCTGGTGTCAGCGCCAGTCATCCCTGTCACCATGGTGAAACGTAAAGGTAAAAAACCTGAAGTCAAGGTGGCCTCTTCGTTGGCGAGACAGCGACTCAAGCTTCCACACCGGAAATGCATGCCACCATTGATGTTGCGGCGCAGGAACGCGCCACCTAGCTGGATGACATATTGAAATCTATCCAGGATGTGAAATCCACTTTGGAGCCCAAATTGGATGCAGTGGTGATTAAAGTGTGACTGCTGAGGGCAGACCACAGGAGCTGGTAGAATGGGTGGAGACTAATGAATCAGCATTGCCGGCGCTTCGCCCCTCAGTGAGCGATATGCAACAACATCACAGCTCTCCAGGAGGAAGTACGATAGCTGAAATTGAAAGCTGAAGATGCCGAAGGGTGGTCTCGTAGGAACAATATGCGTATTGTCGCCCCCGGAGTAGACTGAGGGCCCCAGCATGGAACTTTAACTTGGGACATGGCTTACGAACACAGTACTGGCTGGTAAACAATCACACTTTTTTTCTGTGGAGCGAGCGCACAGAGTGTCAAACCGAGCACCGCCCCGGGGATCGCCCCCCTCGGCCAGTTGAGGCGAGACTTTTCAACTACCGGAATAGAGATCACATCCTACAAGCATCCAGAGCACGAGGACCATGGGTGATCGAGAGCAGTCAAGTAGCATATTTTGCATATTTCTAGACTACACTACTGCAACACAATGCCACAGAGAGTCATTCCGAGGGGTCAAGCAGCACCTCCAAGACCTTAACATGAGATATGCTCTGTTGTTCCTGGCCAAACTCTGAGTCACAGACCAAGGAAAAGTGCACTTTTTTGAAACCTCGGTGGAAGCACACTCATGGTTGAATGCCAAAGGGGCCCCTGGGGCCCCAGTGATTCTATTATTCCCATGCAGCCCTGAATTCACAGGACAGGGCCCAGCAGAAAATTGCCATCTCGAGAACAAGCAGCCAAAGAGCATGCCATAATAGTAGAGGAAATCGAAATGTACATTAGCCCCAAATCATCAAACTCAAGGGAGGATCAGCGGCACCACGCAGATGTAGACAACACTGAACTGGAGAAGGCCTTGCTGTCCTTGAGGCACGGCTCTGCACTGACACCTTTGACGGAGGACTTGATTGGATAATTGATGTACACCCGCATATTCTTTGTTGGTTTAACATGTTGCCCGTGGCATCTATGAATAATCTTCTTTTTCCGATATTGAAACCGGACGGTTCATATCGTATTGTTTTGGATTACCGTCATTTGAACAGTCATGTTCGTACCTTTGCGGTACAGAACACCCACAGCTCTGCGTTAGTGGATACCATAATTCGTAAAAAATATAAAAGGACTCTGGATATCTGAAATGGATTTTTCAGTCACAATTTGGCGCCTGAGATCCGTGACTTGGCCGCATTCAGCGCCCTCGGCAATCACAAAAGATATTGTCGTTTGCCTATGGGGTAAAAGAATAGTCCCAGCGCTTCTGTGGCACGCATAGTGTCTCTGTTGCATGAAATTGACCCAGATGCTTTCTTTTACGTCGATGACATTTGTTTGACGGATGACGACCTGATACCGCATCTAGTGTGTGTGGATCGCATCATTATGTCTTTTGCTGACATGGAGTACATATTCAACTTTGCTGAGTCGCATATTGCCTGTTTGACAGTGCTTTTTCTGGGTTACGAACTCTCCAATGAAGGTAGGGGATTGGCTCCCCACTTTCTGGAGAAATGCGCTCAATTGCAACATCCTTCTACTCTTAAAAAACTACAATCTTTGCTGGATTGTTTGAATTTCGGGAGGACTTATATTCCTGATTATGCCCAGCGTATCAAACCACTGTACTCTTTGATACAACCTTCTTTTTCTGCTTCCTCTTGGCTTCTGGAACAAACCGCGATGCTTCGGTCTCTGCAGTCTGATCTGCTTGCGACCAGCTTCTTGTTAACACGTGACAATTCCACAAATTTGGTCATAAGGATTGTGCCAGGAGCGTTGGGTTTCACTTACTTGACGTTCGATGAGGGAGACATGGTCCCCCTTGCATATAAATCACATTTGTACACTTCGGCTGAGATGCGTTTCTCTCCTACGGAAAAATTTTTGACGGCTGTCCAGATGGCGATTCTAAAAGAACGCTCTCTGGCTCAAGTTAAACGCATTTTCATGGTCTCACCGGTACCTGCTTTAAAAGCAGTTACTAAAGCTAGTGTTCCAAATTCGAAAGCCTTACATCCACGCTGGGTACAATGGGCTGGTTGTTTGACGTCGGCTGATGTCAACTTTATTTTTGACCCGTCTTTGCAGACACAGGTGTTTTTACAATATGAACATGTTCATCCCCCTCCTCTGTCATTACTACCTCTAGAACTGTACAAATGCATTGTTTACACTGATGGATCTGCGCAGCCAGCCATTGATTCTAAACATGCTCATTCAGCGGCTTGCGCGATTGTGGCAGGACAAGTTGTTGATGGGGATTTTAAATCCTCCTTGGTGAACACACAGTCTCTTGGTGATTGCACGGCTCAATTGGCGGAGCAACGTGCATTGGTTTTGGCTCTTGAATTTGCTGATCCAGAGGTTCCTACTCTTATAGTGTGCAATTCGTTTTACTGTGTACAATCCTTCAATGACAACTTATTCTTTTGGAAGCAAAACGATTTCCGTGATTCTAAAGGTAGCGCAATTAAGCATAAGACGCTTTGGATCCTGGTGGCAGCTCTTAAGGAGCGCTTGCCACTAACACATGTTATCCATACTTTGAGCCATCAATGTGTGGGAGCACACGCTGTTGGTAACTCACTGGCTGATGAGGCAGCCAAATCTGCAGTAGCCACTTGTTCTGTAGCAGCATTCACAAGGTCTATGAGTAAAATTGATGATGATATTCTGGCAGCTATTGCTGCGACAAAAGAGGGAACTGTTCCTCCACAGGCTTTCCCTTCGCGTTATTCATACCACTTGTCTTCTGAGCAAGTCCCCTTTGTAACTATTCCGTCCGTTGGGGATCGGCTGATTCCCAACGAGGACCGCAGACTTTCTTTGATTATTGCCGCTCATGAAGGCGTGGCCTCCGCACATGCCGGAGTGACAGTGACTCTTTTACAGCAACATTTCTGGTGGCGTGGTTTATATCAACAGACATGTAAATATGTTCTTTCTTGTGACATTTGTCAACAAATTAAGCCTTCTACTGTTGCACGCCCACCATATACTCAGCTTTACATCTCTAATCAGCCATTTGGCTGTATTTATCTTGATCACTGCGGTCCTTTGACGTCTGACACTGCATTTAAGCACATTTTGGTTGCAGTGGATTCATGCACGAGATTACTTTGGGTTTGACCTCAACGTAGTGCTGACGCTCGTACTGTCATTAAAGGTTTGCGTGTCTTTGTCGGGACGTTTGCCTGTGGCACCTTCCATTCAGGCCAAGGTCCTGCGTTTGCCTTGAAGGCTTACCGGGAGCCGATGAAGTCTCTGGGGGTGCAGGTGCAATATTCCTCTCCATACTGGCCCGAGGGCAATTCAGTTGTGGAGCGGATGAACCGTGACTTAAAGCAATCTTTGACAGCTAGAGTCTTAGGTACTGGCAGGGGTTGGCTGACTCATTTGTATGGAGTCCAATGTGCACTAAATAATCTCCCTAGAAGATCTCTGGGTGGGTGGACCCCTTACAAAATGCTCTTTGGCATTAAAATGTTTGTGCCAGACCTTGATGGTCTAGACGTTGTGGCTGCTGCCGCAACCTTTGACGTAGATAATCATTGTGCTATGTTACAGAATCTACAAAAGGCTCGTGATTCACTAGCCAGAGCCCAGTTGCCCTCTTCTGCAGATCCAGCGGTGCTGATACCTGTTTCTGGCTGGCTGGCTTCCTAAAGTTGGAGATCTGGTCCGTGAAAAGGTGGAGAACAAAAAAGAATTTGGTCCTTCTACCGTGCACCTGTCAAAGACCTTGGTTTGAAAGGCACCCGCACTGTGATCCTGCCTCCTTTACCTGGTCGTAAAGAGAATCGTTACATTTCAATCGAACATGTCAAGTTACACCATATGGCCGATACTGAAAGGTATGCCTCCAAGCATTCCACGTCAAGATTTTTCGCTGAATCTGATGGCTTCTGCTTCTTCGACTACTCCCGGCAAACCGAAGGGGAGATGGAAACCTCAATTGATTTAGTGCCTATTTTTCCGTCTACATCCACATCTATGGATATTGAGTATGCTTCTCCTCCAGTTGAAGTCATAATTGACATTCCTGAGAGTACCATACCTGATACATATGATGCAGCACATCCCCCGGTGTTTCAACTTGGGTCCAGTGGCTAATTTCTGGATCGTAATAGCTTTTCTTCTGGCTCATCTTCCTCGTCATCTTCTGTGCAGGAGACACCACCCTGTACCAGTGTCTTCATCTCCTGGTTCAAAAAGACTTACTTGGTCCCACCCTGGACATATATCTGGATAGTGCTTACAATATATTCCTCTTCATGTGGATCGGATTCGTGACTGTGTTTTTCCTACTCTTTAATGGCCATTATTTGCCTGAACGCTCTGCTGTGAACTTTGTTGATGGAGTTCTGGCCCCTCACACATCGTCCCACATAATGAAAAGAGACCAAGCCCTTGTTAATATATCAGCATTCCCTGTTGTTGATGGTATAGTCTGGGATAAAGTTGGATACAAAATCCATGGCCCGAGCGAACCTTTGAACATTCCATACGTCTTCCGTGTTTCCTTGGGAGAGGTGGTTTTGCCCGACATACATTCAGATGACTGGGATGTTCAGGCCGTTCATTCGTTGTTCTCCGATTTAAAATATTATGCTGCATTTGACACTGAAGATTTGTATTTAAATTCAGCAAGTTACGCAGATTTATTTTGTTATCAACATTATGGCCATCATTTCTTACATAAGACAAAAACACAGAGACCCTTTTTTAATTATACGCAATGGGAGCATTGCCCAACACCTTTACAGGGAAGTTCAAAGACTCAACAAAGTAAATTTGTGTATTTCTCTGGTTACAATATATCGGACCCACAGTCCTATTTCTATAAATTAAATATGCCTCCCCAAACTAAATTTATGTTAACACAGACTGAACTGGTTTACTCTATGTCCTTCAGGAACGATTTGTCCGTGAAGGGTTATGAACATTGGAAGGACGCAATTGATTTAAAGTCCATCTGGGGCACTAAAGATTGGCAGGTGCAGGGCATTGAGGCTTTGCATCGTGCATGTCTGATACCGTCTCAGATTTTATTTTAAATGACATGGTGCAACAGACTACTTGTTTTGGTTTAGCCACAACAAAGAATTTGAATGTTCCCTCCGTTCCATCGTTAGCTCCATATGATACATGGCAAACATATACTAACTACACAATTGAAGACTTGGCTGTCTTGTTTCAGAATGGCACTCTTAACTCTTCCAATATTGACCCCTTGGGATGGTTAGTGTGGCCAACAACTTCAAATGCATGTCAATTACGTTTTCTTAATACTACAAGAGGTTTTACACAAAGTAGACCTGATCCACGTTTCCCACATTAGCATACTGTTACCACTTATTCAGTAGTTAAATTGTGTCATCAATGGTTGGAACATTCCACACTGTCGTCTGTAAAACAACACCTCTCTCATTTGTCAGGTGACATCAATTTGGCTGATTTTTTTTTAGGTCCAAAGTCCCCTCGAACAAAACGCTTAATTTATTCCACATATAATTAATTTTGGAAATTTTCGCAGATGGAAGCTGCGGTACGACTACGCCAAATTGACCAGGCAAATTTAGAAAAAGTCCTTGCAGTAGTAGATAATAGCATTAATACACTGTCTTCCCATATATATACTTTGGATAATATTGTATCTGCTGTTGTTCACATTGTTCAACATGAAGTGTCTGTTTTGTATCATGGTCAAAATCAGTTATGTTCTGTGATGCAGTTTGCTTGGATGTTGCAAACACTCAAAATGGGAAAAGTGCCATGGGATTATATGAATTCTTCTGCACTATTTTTGCCATTTAATTTAACTGAGAAACAGAAATTGATGTATATGAAGAATGCCACATACACATTGTTACATATTGAACAATAAGAAGAGTTACCGTTTTCGGTGGCCGAAAGTGATTCAGCTGTGTGGTTAATACATGGGGTTATTTCACTGCCTATCTCGCTTTTTCAGTTCACAGCATGCATGAAACATTATCCCGTTGGGAGATATGAGCCCCTCTGCAACAATTTTATTCACAAATTATGGTCATTACCTTTCACTTACAGATGTCAACGTGCGGAAAAAGAAGTTTCCCTTACTGGGGTGGGGGGGACTGTGATTCCACAGTAGGACATTCCCTAGTATGTAAACAAGTTAAGCTTCACAGAGCCTGTAACGTTTCGGCCCCTAATCTGGCTTGTTTTTTGAAAGGTACCCCTGTCCCAGCTACTATTCCCGTATTAATTTTGCTTTCTAACGGTAGTTATCATATTTTGAATAACCACAATTGCTGCGGCTTGAGAGCTGGCGTCCCGTATATAGTAACGGTTTCACAACGCGTTACATGTTGCAGCAATGTCCTATTTCCACCCCGCATGGGTTTGTAGATAGTTCACTTTGGCCTTCAATTCCCACTTTGAAAACAGATTTCAATAAACTAAGCAGACTCAAAGCGCTATTGTTTCAACAAGAAGTGGCTCTCACATCGGCTCGAGAGACCTTCGAATTGCAGGTGGCAAGACCCGCAAGCGAGATACACTCGCTGCTAAACACAAATCTCCCACTCCATTTTGGAGAATTAATACACCAAATATTTAATGCGTCTGATACGGAGGGCCTTGCTCACTTTTTTAAACTTGTGGGATCTAGCCATGTTTCTTCCTTTCAGACTATTTTTGGAGTAATTCCGGTCTTTATTCATCCTATTTTTTCCAGCGCCTTCGGAGGGTTTCCCCTGGTGCTCCTGTTGGTTTGCGGTGTGCTGGTTCTCCTATTCATGCTTCGCAATGGATGCTCGATCTGTGGAGCTGCCAATCCTGAGCCAGTTGCAGCAGTACCGTGATTGAATGCATCAGCTTTTTTGTGCTATGCCAGTGGAGTCTTTTGGCATCGATTACTGGCTGACCTTCCGTTATGCCTACTTCTCCTGCGTGCAACCTGTGTTCCACTGCCTCCGGTGCCCGTTTCAATAGGCCATGGATGTCTGCTTGTCCAATACCACACACGCTGCCCTGGATTATGATCTGTTAATGGGCCCGTTAAAGGTCCATGACCAGGTATGTGCCAGGGGTAGGCGTTTGGTGTGTGATCCTCTACTCAGACCAACGGCAGACTTGAGTACCTGTGCTCTTGCGCTGCGCCTCATAGACCGCAGTTTCATCGAGGTTAACGCAGGTTGCCCTGGGATGCTCCTAACAGCCTCTGGATATGAGGAGCATGTGTGCTCGTTCAAACTTCTCAACTGGATGGCATACCTTTTCACAATGGAAGGAACGGTCAACATTCTGGAATTCATGGCATTGCGCTTTTCCTGCAACATTTTTGACTTTGAGGGCAAAAATGTATGCTTTGCAATTTTTGAGCGCACAATTGGCAAAAAAAATGTTTGGCTTCAAAGTTACACAAATTGGCTTTCGACAAAGACGCTTTGCCTCTGCTTACCTCTGATTTTTGTATTTGCATAGGGCTAACACCCTGGCCAAGGGGAGGGTGTCACGTGGCCCATAAAGACATTGTCATTTTTCACTAACTTAGCATGAGCACGTTGCAGCTTGCCAGCTGCTTTCCACACGTTACTACATGTCTTTATTTTTGCTATTATTTCAAAGACTGCTTTCACATGAGAACTCATCGCTGTGTTCACTCTCTGCATGTTCCTGGGATTTTGACTGAACACTGTGTGCAAGGTCGAACAACAATGCCCCTTGTTATTTTGTTCTGGCCAGTCCTTAGCCCTTACACAAAACATACTGATGCAGCTGTTGTTTGGTCACAGTACTTGGGTTTTTAGTGGGGTGCACGAATAGGTGAGACACTTGGAGAGGGACTTTTCCAGCGAGAAGAGCACCCAAGATGTAGATCTAACATCTATAGGCTAAGGTATGGGGTCTGCTGACAAAGCCCAGAGATCTTCTATTATATAATAATACTTCTTCTTAGCAAGGGGAGGGAGGTTAGGCACTATAGCCCTTTCTCCATTGTCTTTTTTTGATGACATCTCCCTTAATGATTTATGGACTGACTGCTATGCTGACAATATTTGTATTATGCATTTCCCTGCTTGTTGTGGCATGTTTACTGCATGTTAGGGCACGTTAGTTAAAATAAATATTTTAAACTGTTTAGTGTCTCCGTCAGATCTTATTGTGGACGAGTACAAGAGAGTGAGCGAAAAGGTGTGTCTTGTTACCGCGATTCCTGAGAGATCTGGGAGTGTTGTGTTCTGGGGTGCCTAATCATTTGTTTCTCTGTGAGTGAGTAGGAGAGCAAGTGAGGCACTATAGCTAGTCGGTCCTAGGTTTGTGGGTACTAAGGTGGTAGGAAGACTCAGTCCTTATACACCAAGGTCCCATATTCCTGCGCATAGTTCTGTATATGTGCAGAATCCCTGCAACAAACCCACCCCTAACGCACAAGCAATCGTGGATACTCCACCTTCAACTTCACCCAAAAATCACCATACATGTTCCACAGTTAATAACAGCAGCAAACGCAATTAGAATTGCAGGAACCTGCATGTATAGTCCAGCACAGGAGTAACTTGGGGAATTATTACCAGAAATCTCACTTGAGGAAACCGAAAGGAAAGGACCGACCCTCACCAAAAGGGAAAGGAAAAGGCAAAGGAAAACCTGCAAGAAATGCAAAGGGGTCTAGCAGAAAAGTGTTTTCCAGTTATTTTCCCAAAATAAAGTAAAAGCCAAGGTTAATCCGGTGGAATCAAAACATGAAGTAATTCTTACAACTGATAAAGCCCCTGACAATACCAGGGGTCATTGCTCGTACTAAGCCCAGTATGCACCCAGCATAGAGTGATAAAAATACAAACGAGTCCTTCCACGAGTTACAATACAGTATAAAGTCTAGCGGGCACACAGTCAGTAATAACAGCACACGAAAACAAGGAACAAACCAAACATAATTCAACCAATGTGTACAAGGTATCAGAGAACGCATCCATCAGAACCAAATACAACAACAAGCTGCAAAACCTGTACACTCGTAATAAGAACAGTAGCGCTGGTATGATGAGAAGGAATGCCCTGCTACACCAAGCTAGGCGTAACACGGAGGTTCCACAGCAGGCCAAAGCACAGGGGCAATCCACACAGCACAACGCTCCTTCCCAGGAACAAAGTCAGGCTCCCGCTGAGCCACAGGGGGTCAAGATTCAGGCGCTGACCCAGGAGCAACCAAACACCAAACTCATGCTAATACCCTCCTATATATCAAAAGGCGCATTTGAGACTCTAAACAGAGGGGAGTTCATGAAGCTAACAAAAGAAATATGAGAGCTGGTGCATATGAATTCTTCACATTCAGAGTATCAAAAGACGAGGCAAGTCATTTAATGCCATCAACCCATGAAAGCACCTGAAAGAACGAGGTCTAAAGATGCTGAATAGCAATAAAAAGGAGGACACTCCATCATCTATAACCTTCCTTAGCAGCAGGATAAGATCAACACTAGACTATACGCTAATATGTGACGAAGCATTTTCATTGGTGAGCCAATTTCAAATCATCCCCCATTCAGAGAGTGATTACTTCCCACAAACCCTCAGAATTGAAAGCAAGTTCCATAAGTTAAGTCAAGCAAATGGGTTAGCTTCTACAGTTAGCTACAACCTAAAAAGACTAAAATGGCACGTCCCAGCCTAGGGATAGAGATGATAATGGCAAATGATTATCATTGCGCAGGAAATCTAGAAGAAGTAAACATAGGAGCAGGGCAACGCAAAAAGGCCGGGGCAACTTTAATCATGACCCTACACAGAAGGAACTAATACAATAGGGGGAGTAGGAAAGAAAAGCTGGTACACCAGCGGGTTGCGCAAGCTAAAATCACAAATGACAAAAGAAGTGAGAAAACTTACAGCAGACGTAAAGAAAGGAAAGAGGGCCGAAAAAACTCCACTGCAAAACATGAGAAAACAGTATCACAAGAAATGCTGGATAGCAAAAAGAAGGTATCAAGAAGGAATTTGGAACAAGCTCTTATGGACCAGCAAATTACCAAACTATAAAGAATTCTGGCACATGATAAATGGGCTAGTAATGGGACAGGCTTGACATCAAAACGCAGGGATTGCGACTGAAGTCTGGGAAGCCCATATTCGCCAAATTTATGCCCTGTCAGCCAACTGCCGGAAGGGTGATGGCAGTCAAAACAAACAAATCCCGATGCTGTCATGGTCAGAAGATAGCAGGGAGTCCAAAGAGGCAAACCAAGAACCCGCAACCCACAGCAACCAAACGAACCCCGCAGAAAACCAGAGTATAATGAGCAACCACTCGAAAAATGCGCACCCATGACTAACAACAAGCAACTTGAGAAAATCTTAAAGAAACTGAAGGCAGAAGGAGCTGCGGGCCTCCCTAACACACTTTGAAGCAGGACATTGCCTTCCGGGCCAGCTACCTAGTACCCCTTTTTAATAAAACTTTCCGCACTAATACCACACCAGACTCATGGAAAGGAAACATCTTCACTCCATCTATAAGAATGGAAGCCAATGCTCGCCAAGCAATTATAGGTTAATTGCGCTAATTGACGTAGAAGTAGGCCTGGGCGGTGAACTTCGCTCCGTTCGCGGAGTTTGCGGAGTTTTCTGCACTCCGCGGAGCTCGCGGAGTGCAGAAAACTCCGCTTTGCGATGTGCAGCGGAGATTTTTCCCGCTCGCGATCGCGAACTGTAAGTTCACAATCGCGAACGGTAAGTTCGCGAGCGCGAGCTGCCGCTCGGGTACAATTTCTACCCGAGCGGCAGGAATACCAGCACAAACTGCAGTTCGCACTGCACTCCGCCACTCGTGGAACTTCGCGGAGTGTTTTTGTAACTTCGCGGAGTTCCGCGTAGCAAAACTCAGCGAACTACGCCCAGGCCTGCGTCGAAGCAAAACTATACACATCATATTTACTTCAAGACCTGCAAACATGGGTCAACGAAAAAACCTGATACCAAAAACACAAACTGGGCTCAGACCAGGCATGGGGAAACGTACAAATTTAACAGCACGTACCATCTTAGCTGAAAAAGCAAAACAGGGCAAAACCCGACTGCATGTTTTGTCGACCTCAAATCGGCCTTCCTTTAGCCTAAATTGGTAGAATGGAGCATCTCAAGAAATCTGCTAAAGGCAATTATAGCACTGTATTATGAAACATGGACTCAGGTTGAAATAGAAGATGGCAACAGAGTCACTAAAAAAATTGACACAACGAATGGCTTGAAACAAGTATGCGTCCTAGCCCTAAGCTTGTTTATCTATACTTCGCCAACTTAGAAAATCATCTTCCACAAGAGGAAAGACATCCCCCTAGTTTGGCAACAAAGAAAATAGAATGCCGGTGATATTGTCGTCTTGAGCCAAATGCCAATTGGCCTGCAATGTACTATGAACACACTAAAAACCTATATGGATCAGGAAGGCTTAGAGCTGAACTTAAATAAAACCAAACTTGTCGGCCTGGTTGACACCAAGTATAAGTCATTTACCTGGCCCATCGAGCAAAAAAAATGGTCGAGGTAGCAGCCACATACAAGTATTTGGGCATCATTATGGAGTGCCAGATGTCCTTCAAACACCATCCAGCTGGCCTACAGGCAAAAGCGCATTCGCTAATATTTGCTTTCAACCTGCTGAAAAAGAAACTCAGCTGCCACTCACTTGGTCACCTACTAACTGTAATGGCAGCCCAATCCATTCCAACAGTGGCTCATAGTATGGAAATCATGCATTGGTGGGGAAAAGGAATGCTCAACAAGCTCCAAACAAAATCCTACAAAGCAGTAATCTCCATACCAACATCATCATCTCAAGCCCAGGGTCACTTCAAGTTTGGCTTAAAAAATCAAAAACTACAAAGAATGAATGCTTTTGTGTAATTATGCTGGAGAGGGGTTCCTAAACAAACTATGTTGGATGGAAATCGAGGAACAAACAAAAACACTCCTGGGAAGAATACTTAGGACAGGCAATCGATGAACTAGATATCCGAAACGCATGGGCCAGTAACATGGAAAGAGCAGCCTTTTGTCGAGTAACTAACTCTTCAACCAAATGTCTGTCGCATTTAAATTATAAGAATCACTTTACAAAGAGACGGCATACTTGGATAGTAATCAACTCTTACAGAAGCTTGCGATCCCAGGAGTACATGTTAGCCCACTTTTCACCAGCCTTAAAACACCAGTTCATGCTATGCTGTTTCATGCACATAGACATCAAAATTTTATTTCAACCTGGAAGGGCCTGTCGCCTAACCCATGTTGTCGCCTACAAGGAAACAAACAAGAGCCAGTATTACACATCTTTTATTTATGCCCAGCAGTCATGGCCCAAAGGAAAAAGCAACTGGAGCCAACATTCTTGAAACTTAACATCCGCTCCTGCAGACAAGCCGTCACCATTTGGTTGAGTGGAGCTTCCATCCAGTTAGCTTGCCAGAGAACAAAACTTTCTAAACCGGTATTGAAGAAACTTAGTGGCATCGAGATAGAGAATGGACATGGTAAGCATGCACTTTAAGAGCTCTGCACACGCACTTTACATTAAAAAACAAGGGCACAAAAAGAAAGAACCTCATAGCTCAATGAGGCAACCCCTGTCCCAGGTTAAAGGCACACAGGAGCGGGTTTCCATCGTATAAAAATAAAATTTATTTTGTTTCTCCAGAAACCATGACAAAAACACTCCTTTGCACAATACGATGATGGGCCCAAAACGAGCATAGTAAGAAACGTGCCACACAAGGTCATCAACGGACCTGCACATAAGATGTTCATCAGTCTAAAAATGTAATATCGGTCATTCTATTTATAAATGCAATTAGTATGTTTTATGTGTTTTATTCAAGTGTCGCTTGTTATTATTGTAAGAATTGCTATTGCTATTAGTTTTATGTGTTTTATCCGAGTGTCGCTAGAATCGTTATTGCTATTAGTTTTGTGTGTTTTATTCGAGTGTCGCTTGCTATTATTGTAAGAATCGCTATTGCTATTAGTTGTATGCAATGGTTTTTATTAACTATGCAAATAAACTTTTATTTTACTTAACTTACTTACTTACTGGCTAGATGGCCTGTGGGCAGACTAGGCCACATGGTAAAATAAATTAATAGTGCAAATTTCACAAACATGGAGAAAAAGTACTTAACTGTGCAACCTTTTTCCCTTATAAAAGCTAAAAATTGAATGCAAAAATAGGCCCCTAATGCAACTCCAGGCCACCCTCCACAACCACAATCAAATTTAAAAATTGAATGAGAGGTACAAAAATACACTGGTGCATGCCCTCTATCAAACAACACCCTTATCAAAATGTTTTTTAACTTACTTGGTGTGATGTCACAAAAACAAAGTCCTTTAAATCCAATGGTATATGCAGCTGGAATTGCAGACAAAGAGAGTGACCCTTTCACCTCAAAAACCAAAGGAAAAGTGACCAGGAGATGGACAAAGTACTGGGAGGAGCCTACTGAACAGGATGAGGAAGTTGGAGTCTCTGTTGCGCTTCCTTCCTGTTTAAAAAAAAAAGTTCAATAAAACAAAAATGCTTTTTGCACTAAACAACAACCTTGACAAGTAAAATATTCACTTGAAAAGGCATTTTTGAGTTGATTTAGCTGCCTCTCATCGTAGGAAATCTACTCAAGAAGCCGCACCAACCGCTCACGACCACCGGTGTTACAAAATGGCGCTGAAAGGCTCCGTGGCAACTGGAAATCGAGTCAGGGCCAACAAATGCCACTCACGCTCGCACTCGCTCATTGACCATTGATGGACCGCTCATGACCACCAGCTTTACAAAATGGCATCCGAAGGATTCGTGGCGACCGACAATCATGCCTGTGGCCGGCAAATCTCTCTCGCAAGCATGTGTTGTGGAGCCTCACGTTGTTTCTGTGAACATCGTGAGGCTCGAACGGCAGAATAATACTGCCCGGTCCTACTCTTAACACCTCTAGACAGGCACTAAGGTCAGCTGAAATGTCTGCAACCCAGTGCTTAATTTGAGCCTGTGCTTTCTGGTGCTTGGCACCTGCACTTAATTGTCAACACCGGCACTTGTGACAGTCAGCCACAAGGTGGCGCTGTCTGGCTAATCTAGAGATGACCACAAAAACAGTTAGTTTTTATTTCAATATACACTATAAATGACTATTACCTGCCACCCAGGCCATTCTTATACCTTTGGGGGCTGGGAATAGTTTGAATTGTCACACTTGTAGGAGTGTGATGGTTAGTAGTTGTGTTGTTACTTGATTGGCAGCATGGCAGGGGGAATGTGTGGTGCAAGCTGCAGTGACCTCCCGACGAGAACCCTGGCACTTATATTTTTACAAATTAAGCACTACTGCCACCCCTGTTGACCAGATACTTGACTTTCTTGATTCCCTGTATCCATCTATCAGTTGGGTTGTAGCATCCAGCATACCATAGGAAGATAGGATGCTATGCTTCCAAATTTCAATATTCACTGTGCACAAGCAGGATGTACATGCATCTTTACATCCTGATAGCCCATACCCATGGTTGAAAATAGAGAATCCGCTCTCCAATCTGGTCTGAGAAGGAGGGAGGACAGTTCAGGATGCATGATAAATTAGTTCAGATCTTTCCTCTCTGATAATTTCACACCTAGTCAAGTTAGAAAACTTTACTTCCAGGCTTGATTAGGTTTCCAGAAATATACCACAAGACTCCATCTTATCTCCAATTCATTTGAATTTGTATTTTGAACCTCTCAGCATCCTAGTGGAAGACTCAGCGATTAAATTACACCCAGTGCTTATTTTGAGCTGGTGGTTGCCCTTGGGGCCCACAAGCACTGATTTTTGGGGTCGGTGGGGCCCATCAGCACTTATTTTTCCTTATCAACTATTCCCCAATAGCAAGAGAGGGGAAAATACACAAATGGGAAAGAAGAAGGAAGAGAAGGCGTTCAAACCGCCAACAAGGGAGAAAGCTGGAGCCTGGAAGAGTGAAATAAAGGGGAAGGGGGTGTCTGGCACTAATGCTTAACTAAACAGACACTGCATGGGCACTAAGGTCTCCTTCATACAAATGTTACAGCGTGAGCATTATTTGCGAGTGCATACTTCACTTACAGAACACCACAGGAAGCAAACAAGCATCCAGTTTTGCCTCACTGATGTTCTAGCCTCACTACATAGGTCAGTAAAGGCCTCATAACAGCTGTGCAGATTCTGGGCTTGCACAATGAACCATTTGCGTGTTGTCCCCTCGCTCCACTCTCATTGGATATGTTTTTCAATTCCTGTCTTCGGGGAAGACAGAAGCCTTGCTCTGCACATGTGAGTTAAAGCAGCAGAGAAAGTGTAAAGTGAAAAACTCTACTGGTGGATCAGCCCCCCCACACTCCCCTTCCCCTCCCCCGCAGGATAACATTTTAATTCATTAAGGTGTCCATTGCAGGTACTTGAGAATGTATGGAAAGTAAAAATAAGAAAAATTAAGGGGCAGATTTACAAGCCCCTTGCGACACTTTTTGTGACGCAGGGGTGGCATAAACAATGTGCCACGTTGCGGCCCATTTACAATGTGACGCATCTAGGGAAATGTGTCACGTTGTAAAGCCCTACGTCACATTATACCTGCATCAGGTATAATGAATACAGGGTGGGCGTTCCCACGCAAAAAAGCCTCGTAGAAGTGACGCAGTGAAATCTACAAGATTTCACTGTGCCACTTCTAGGACGCCACTGCGTCAAAACCCTACGCATGCTTGGAGCCGGCGTAAGGAGTGACGCAGTGTATTGGGAATAAGCCTCCCCGTGCATTGCTGGAGTTGCGTGGTGCTTGCGACACGACTCCAGCAATGCGTGACTTTTGCGGCAAGAGATGCATCAGAATTTCTAACGCATCTGTCAATCCTTGCGCCATGGTGCCCCATATTGTAAATACGGCGCATCCATGGTGGTGCAAGGGTTTCACATGGAGGCGCAGGGAAACTGACGCATCTGTACAGATGCGTCAGTTTCATGTAAATATGCCCCTAAGTTTGGTGCGCAATTTAATGGATTAATGTTTCTTGGTTTGTGATCAGCAGAAGAAGGTAAAAAGGCTCTAAGTTCCGTTTTGCTTCTGTTTCTGGCACTGCTTTTGTGATCTTGGAGGCCGGGGCTCGCAAAGGCAGTGCCAGGGGATGCAGCTGCCACCTCTGGCAACCCCTAAATGACGTCCATGCATCCTAGAAAGCCTTCAAGCTAAGCTCTGTGACCACAAAAAAGCATTTCTTCACTCCACTGCATGATTAATCATAGAGAAAAGAAAGTTTGACCACATCACACCAATTTTAATGGACCTCTACCAGCTCATTTGAAGCTCAGATTCAATTCAAGCTTTGCTGCCTCATTTTTAAAGCCCCTTGCCTAGGTAAACTGAACTATTTGTCCAACCTTCTGACAGTTTCAGTGGGCTTCAGAACATCCCAAAGCAAGAACTCTTTGGCTCTCAAAGCCCTGAAATTCAGATCTCCGCTAGTCCAATGATACTCCTTCTCTGGTTCTACACCCGCATTATGGAAATCTCCAACAACCAAACTAAGAATGGCCCCTGACATCCTGTCCTTCCAGAAATGATTTAAGAGCTTCTTGTTCAGAAGACATCTAAGCCCTAGCTAACTGAATCTGATACACCTCTTCTCAGGGATGTCTGACTTTAACTTTTTGATCCTCTGCTCGTTTCCAGTTTTTCTTGTCCCTTTCTCCTCTGGGAACCTCTTGTTCTTTCCTTACATCTTTCTCCCTCTCCCACTTCCTCATCAGCTTCCCCTTCTCCTTAATAATCGACCTACATTGCCTCTTGCTTCATCCTACTCTCCTGCCTCCTCCTTTTTAATCCCCTCTTTGTTGCCGAATTTAAACTTTTTGCGCACATATCTCGCATATGTAAGTATAGTTCACTGTAAAGCGCTCAAACACCTTTCCAGTGCGGTGGCGCTATAGAAAATTCGCAAATAAATACATTAAATGATCCATGCATCTTTAGATTTCTTTTTTAGAAACATAACACAACTTTTGTACACACATCTCTGGCCTTGTTCATAACGTGGACTCTAGAGCATAACAATAATACAGAGGGCTGTTTTCTTGCATAGGAAGACTGCTTGCCTGATGCAATGTGATTCATGCCATTTTTTGAGTTTTATTTTGTGAAGAAGTACACACACAACAGGCACTCAAAGCAGAGTCTTTGATGGGCACACAAACCTTTCCTCTAAGATGCATGGAGCTTTCTTCTTTCTTATTCTTTAAATCATTGTCTCCCAGGAAACAGTTTCAGGCAAGTCCATCTGACAATGATGTCATGATGGAAATCAACAGGGAGAGACATACGACAAATGAGTGACAAACAGAATGAGACACAGGGAACAAAAAGACGGTGAAGAACCTAGGGGTGTGTGTTACAATGAGGGCCCAAAATGTGGCTGTATATTAAATCTGGACATCAATCCCAAAAACGACCTCCTCACTACTCAAAGCCAATGTAAACCTCAACAGAGACTCCCCGATACACACTGACATTATAGGACCATATTAGTCACCACAAATATATATATATATATATATATATATATATATATATATATAACCTACTGGCGGTCGCCAGTAGGTAGTTATAGTCAGGACCTAGTTTCCATACGAAGAGCGTTTTTTAATTTGCCAATATCTTTGGCGTTGTTTGACGAATCTTCGCGAAATTTTCAAAACTATTGGGGCCATTCACTTCAGCTGCTGTGTTTAAAGTTTCGGGGTGATTCGTCAAGCGGGGGCCGAGAAAAAGGAGGGGTCCCAAAACGCTTTTTCTCTATGTTAATTTCCATAGGAAACTTTAGACCCAGCTTCAGCCCGAACTGCTTAACGGAATTACACAAAATTTGGCAGAAAGGTAGCTCTTGGTCCAGAAAGCACTCTGTGATCGTGTGGGGAGTGCGGGCCGGATACACAGACGAGGAGGCTAGATGTAATGTGCAATTTTAGGTGTTTTATTGAAAACAACAGGCGATTTCGATGGTATATCGTGACTCTGTTCCTTTTTCTTGGTAGGCGGTTCCTCGCATTCCGGTTCACTTCCTATGGCCTCTACGATGGGTGGGTATCCTCCTGGGTTGGCATCTGACGGTGGGGAGGTTCTCCAGAGGCTCATACATAGGGGAGACACAAAAAGGAGTCATCAGCTGTTGTCCTCTAGTCTACTTTGGGGAGTTAAGCTATCCGTCACCACACCCAGTCGGTGAGAAGAACAAAACAGGAGGCGTAATACACTTGATCCGAGTGTTGGGGTGAAGACAGGAGCAGACGTGAACAAAGGGTTTACTGTGCCCGTTACAGAAGGTTATCTAAGGAAGGGGCAGGAAGAAAGGTGTCAGTGTAAGGACGTGAGGGTTTACAGGTACTTCAGGACTTGTGCGTGTTTCGTGCGGTACACCCCAACCCTCCCTAACCCACCCCTGGTATAGAACCACCTCCCGCCTCCCGTATTCCCGTGTTCCCTTCCTCTCTCTCTTTGAGACTCACCGGCTCCGCCGCAACTCTCCTGAGTTGCGGCCGCTCTCCAGCATCCTCCGGTGGACTCCACCACTCCTCGCTCCACTCTTCTTCTCTTTCGGTCTCGTCTGCTTCGTCTGCTCGGCTCCTCTTCTCCTCTTGGTCCTGGCTCTCCGATTTCTCTGCCTCTTCTCCAGTCACCGACGCACAGTCGTTTTTCCTTCCTCTATGTAGCGGACCTAAGGTACTGTTTCCGGGGTTAGTTCCGCCTCCTAGCGCCGATCCCTGCGTCGGGATTGGTTCCTGTAAGAACACATGACAAGGGGGCGGGGTTAGCCCTGACGGCGTAGCTCTTCGTTCGACTGGGCAATGGGGAAAGAGTGGAATGTCTCTGGTATGGTAGCCCGGAGGATCAGGTAAGGGATTGTCCTCTATGTATGCCGTCTCACATCCCCTTTCCCTAGCTGTCTTTCTTGTAGGGGTGGGGTCCATAGGGTACCGTGACAAGAAGTCCACATTTGATTGTTCTGTCCCCTTCCGATGTTTCGTGAGGAACTTATAGGGTTGCAGGGACAGAAACCACCTTAGAACCCTTTCGTTATGTCCTTTATTTCGGGCTAACCACTCCAACGGGGCATGATCCGTAAACAGAGTGAACTCCCGACCTTCCAGATAATAGCGTAGGGAGTCAATCGCCCATTTTATAGCGAGGGCCTCCTTCTCAATGACTGCATAATTCTTTTCTCTTGGATATAGTTTTCTACTGATGTAGAGGATCGACTTCTCCTCTCCTCTGGCATTATGTTGGGATAGGACGGCCCCCAAACCTTGGTCCGATGCATCTGTTTGCAATATGAAGGGGAGAGTGTAATCTGGGCTGGTGAGAACAGTGTCAGTAGTGAGTGCTGCTTTTAGAGTCTCAAAGGCTTGGATTAACCTAGGGCTAGGTTGTCTTAACAAGGTTTCTGTCCTTATGTTTTTCTGTAATAAATCTGTGAGGGGGGCCGCAGTTTGGGAAAAATTGGGAACGAATCTCCTGTAATAGCCTAAGAGGCCTAAAAAAGCACGAAGATCTCGTTTTGTCTGGGGAAATGGTACTTGGGTAATGGCTTCAACTTTGCTACTTTGGGGCCGAATGAGTCCCTCACCCAGAAGAAAACCCAGATATTTAACCGACTGAGCGGCTAACCTGCTTTTGGACGGGTTTACCTTTAGGTTACAGCGGCCTAAGGCATGAATGACTCTATAGAGATGAACAAGGTGTTCTTCCCAGGTCTCGCTGTAGATAATGATGTCGTCGAGATAGGCTCCGGCATATTTCTCATGGGGCTGCAAGACCAGGTTCATGGCTCTCTGAAAGGTCGCTGGGGCACCGTGTAATCCGAAAGGTAACACAGTGAACTGATATAACCCGTCAGGGGTGGAGAACGCTGTTTTCTCCCTGTCTTGTGCTCGTAAAGGTATCTGCCAGTACCCTTTGCATAAGTCCAGGGTACTGATGTACTTGGCGTTCCCTATGCGTTCGACCATTTCATCTACCCTTGGGAGGGGTAAGCGTCAAAGTCAGAGATTTTGTTGACTTCGCGGAAATCAATACAAAAGCGGACCGAACCATCAGGTTTCGGTACCAACACAATGGGTGAATTCCAGTCACTCTTCGAGGTTTCGATTATCCCCATCTGTAACATCTGTTTTATTTCGTCTCTGATCGTGGCCCTGCGTGCTTCAGGTATCCGGTAAGGGCGAAGCCGCACTTTCCTACCCGGTTGGGTTTCTATGGAGTGTTCGATCAGGGTTGTCCTCCCCGGGACTAGGGAGAAGGTCTCTTGTAGGGGAGCGAGAGCGTGTAGTAGGGTTTTTCTCTGAGATACGGGCAATTCTTGATCGATACACTGCTCCATCAGAGGAACTGTCTCTACGGCTCTACCGAGCAGGACGGGAAGGGGTCCCACCCACCTTTTAAGAGGTTCACGTGAAATATTTGTGAGGTGCCCCTGGTCGGATCTAATTCTACTCTGTAGGTTACTGGGGTAATCTTATCAAGTATGGTATAGGGACCCTGCCACTGGCCCAACAATTTATGGTCCGAGTAGGACATCATTAGTAACACTGGGTCTCCTATAGCGAAGCTCCTCTCTTTTGTTCCCTTATCATATTGTTTTTTCTGTGCCATCTGGGCGTCTTCCAGATTCTGTCTGACTATTGTGCGGATCTGAGCCAAATGTGTTTTAAGGTTGTCAACATATTCTACTAAGGGTTTTGTCTGGTTCGGTTCTGCCTCCCACGTTTCTTTGGCCATGTCTAAAAAGGAACGGGGTTGGTGTCCATATAGGAGTTCAAAGGGGGAGTAGCCCGTGCTCTTTTGGACCTTACACCGTATGGCGAATAAAGCAAGGGGCAGCATGTCTTCCCACCTCCGTGTTTCTAATGACAGGAGTTTCTTTAAGGTTGTCTTTAGAGTGGAGTTATAACGTTCCACTAATCCATCCGTTTGCGGATGGTACGCTGACGTACGTATTTGCTTGATGCCCAACTGATTGCAGACCTGTCTCATTAGTTTTGAGACAAAGGGGGTCCCCTGATCCGTAAGTACCTCTTTGGGGAAACCTACACGTGAAAACACTGTTATCATGGCCTTGGCTATGTTAGGGGTGTCAGGTCGTCGTAAAGGGATTGCCTCAGGGAAGCGGGTGGCATAGTCCACAAGGACGAGTACGTAGCGACACCCGCTTCGGGACGGTAGTAATGGTCCTATTATGTCCATCCCTATTCTATGGAAGGGTTCGTCAATAATGGGCAGGGGTTGTAGGGGAACCCGGGAGGGTTTATATCTGCTATTCTTCTGGCATATCGGGCATTTTCTACAATAGGCTCGCACTTGTTGATAGATTCCTGGCCAGTAAAATTTTTCAAGGATGGCTTGTTCAGTTTTCTCATCACTGAAGTGACCGCCCAATAAATGACTGTGAGCAAGGTACAATACTTTCTCGCGAAAAGGTCCAGGAATCAGTAGCTGTGAGGGATGGGTAGGGCTACTTTTTCGATACAAGATTCCGTTTTTCGTATAGAAATAGGGACCTACTCGCAGAGGGTCTTCATTTCCTAAGGCTCTATTCCAGGCCTCCTGCAGAACGGGGTCTTCTCTTTGGGTAGCGTGGAAGTCCCTGTCAGTCTCCCAGGGATGTTCTTCGACGCATACCGGATAGACTGCGTGGATTTTTCCTTTTCTTTTCTCCTCTGGTTTCGGCTCTTCCTCTCCTTAGACGGGGGCCATTCGGGTTCCCTCTCTTGAGCAAAGGGTGCTTCATTCCACCAGTCCGTTGGTTCAGGAGCAGCTCCTTTGACGAGCTCAGATAACTGTGGATAGTCATTTCCTAGGATGATTTGTTCTGGTAAGCGGGTGATGAGACCCACTTTGAGGGAAGAACCCGGATCGGTTGGATGTTGTATGTGAACCTGGGTTGTAGGATATTGTTTTGTATCGCCATGAACGCACTGTATGGCGACGGTCCCATCAACCGTTCCGGGTACGTGGTTAAGATCCTGGGGTCTTAGCACGCTTTGAAGACAGCCGGTGTCAGCTAGGGCAGTCAACGATTGTCCATTTACTAACACCTTACAGCGATAAGGGGGTACCATTTTCCCTTGTTGTGTACAGTAATAATTACGGGTGAATCCCACCTCCATAGGTTCCTCCTTTTGAGGACAGAACCGTGCGATATGTCCTAGCCCTCCACAGGCATAGCATTGGGGCCCGGGCCCCGGAGCTCGAAACAGGGACGGTCCTGGCACGATGGTAACAGGTTCCGGTTTCCGCGGTATTGAGGGTCGAGGTGGACGGTGTGTTCCGCTGTTTCCGGCTCTCCAGGGAATCTCTTCACGTCCCTTCTGGATCTCATGGGCTCGATTGTACGCTGTTGCAATCTCCACAGCGGTTTCCAAAGTAAGGTGAGCGTGTTGTCGCACCCATCTCTGAATGGGCGGATGCAGGGAGGATAAGTATTGTTCCAAATTCACTTTGGTCATGATTTCCTCTTTCGTTGAAGTGGAGGGCTTTAACCATCGGTCGGCTAAGTCTTTTACTCGATAATATAGCGCCCTTGGCGTTTCCTGAGGTCCTTCTTTCAGTTGTCGTAAACGTATACGGTAGGCTTCGTCGTCTATCCCCAATCGTTCGAGAACACACTGTTTTATATCGGCATACGGGGTGGTGCCATGTATGTTTGCAGCTTGGTAGGCAGCTTGAAGTTCACCAGAGAGCAAAGGACCTAGGTATTGCCCCCACTTATCGGCGGGCCATGAGGCGGCTAGGGCCATTCTCTCAAAGTTGCTGAAAAAATAATCGGGATCTTCCCCGCTCACGTACTTCTGTAGAACCAGGGATGGAAGAGCAGTACTCCCTCTTTGTTGACCGAGGGCGTCGGTAAGTTTACCCAGAGCGGTCTCATGGGATTGACTCTGACCACTGAGGGTTTGTTGCATGCGGTCGCGGTCTTCTTCCACGACGGTGAGGAATTTCTCCATGGCCTTTCCCAGGCTCTTTTGGCTGTCGGCCATCTTTCTGATTGCAGCCTCCATGTCACCGGCGAATCCCACTTCTGACACCACTTGTGATCGTGTGGGGAGTGCGGGCCGGATACACAGACGAGGAGGCTGGATGTAATGTGCAATTTTAGGTGTTTTATTGAAAACAACAGGCGATTTCGATGGTATATCGTGACTCGGTTCCTTTTTCTTGGTAGGCGGTTCCTCGCGTTCCGGTTCACTTCCTATGGCCTCTACGATGGGTGGGTATCCTCCTGGGTTGGCATCTGACGGTGGGGAGGTTCTCCAGAGGCTCATACATAGGGGAGACACAAAAAGGAGTCGTCAGCTGTTGTCCTCTAGTCTACTTTGGGGAGTTAAGCTATCCGTCACCACACCCAGTCGGTGAGAAGAACAAAACAGGAGGCGTAATACACAGGATCCGAGTGTTGGGGTGAAGACAGGAGCAGACGTGAACAAAGGGTTTACTGTGCCCGTTACAGAAGGTTATCTAAGGAAGGGGCAGGAAGAAAGGTGTCAGTGTAAGGACGTGAGGGTTTACAGGTACTTCAGGACTTGTGCGTGTTTCGTGCGGTACACCCCAACCCTCCCTAACCCACCCCTGGTATAGAACCACCTCCCGCCTCCCGTATTCCCGTGTTCCCTTCCTCTCTCTCTTTGAGACTCACCGGCTCCGCCGCAACTCTCCTGAGTTGCGGCCGCTCTCCAGCATCCTCCGGTGGACTCCACCACTCCTCGCTCCACTCTTCTTCTCTTTCGGTCTCGTCTGCTTCGTCTGCTCGGCTCCTCTTCTCCTCTTGGTCCTGGCTCTCCGATTTCTCTGCCTCTTCTCCAGTCACCGACGCACAGTCGTTTTCCTTCCTCTATGTAGCGGACCTAAGGTACTGTTTCCGGGGTTAGTTCCGCCTCCTAGCGCCGATCCCTGCGTCGGGATTGGTTCCTGTAAGAACACATGACAAGGGGCGGGGTTAGCCCTGACGGCGTAGCTCTTCGTTCGACTGGGCAATGGGGAAAGAGTGGAATGTCTCTGGTATGGTAGCCCGGAGGATCAGGTAAGGGATTGTCCTCTATGTATGCCGTCTCACACACTCTTTTTGTTAAATGGTGTAAATTCGTTCAGTAGTTCCTGAGAAATTTAAAGTTTTCTCAGATATACAACTGTGGCCGCGGTGGATCCGTGAACCCTCCCAATCTCGTGCCTGAGAGCTGATTGGCTGCCAACACTATAAACCAGGAAGTGTTGGCAGCCATCTTGTGACTCGGTTGAACCGAGTCACAAGAAAAAACATTAAAAAAACCATAAGGGGGCAGGGTAGAAACACCCTGACCCCCTTGGCCTCTTGGGGGGTCCCACAAGGCTCTCCAGGGCCCAAAAGGCATTTTTTTTAAACAAATTAGGCGGAAGTCGTGGTGGATCCGCGAATCCAGCAGAATTTTTTTTTAAAATGAAGCACTGTCTCCCGCGCTTTGTTTAATTAAGCCCCCGGGCGGGCCAGGTCCCGGGGGCAATTTGAAATAATACTGCGGGGCCACGTTGGCCCCCACACCCCTGGGGACCGCCATCTCCCCAGGGCTAATGCAAATTAAAATGCGTGGGGGGCTCCAGCCCCCCATGCAGACCCGGGGACCGCCATCTCCCCAGGGCAAATATATTAAAATGCAGGGGGCCACACGCCCCCGCTTCCCTGGGGAACGCCACCTCCCTGGGGCTATATGACAATATAATGCGTAGGGGGTTGCAGCAACCCCACGCAGCCCTGGGGACCGCCACCTCCCCGGGGCTTTGCAGAAAATGGGAGGGGGGCAATGTGGCCCCCCTCCTGGAGCCGTAAATGGCCCTGGGGACTGCCACCCCCCAGGGCCGGCTCCAGCAATATCCCAGGGTGCCCACCCCCGGGACATTGCAGTTTGCTATGGGATGGCGGGAGCCCTGCTCCCACCATCCCATAGCAAACAGTGTGCTCCGCTTTGAACAAGCGAGAGCATTATGCCCTTGCTTGTTCAAAGCGGAGCACACTTTACTTTTTACATGCAAGGAGCTCACTCATCCATACAGGTAGTCACACACCTCCTCACCCACTCACACAGACACCCAGACAACCATAGAGGTAGTCAGACAACCAGTCAATCACCCATATAGCCATTCACATACCCACTAACTCACTCATACACTCACTTAGACATCAACTGACAGACAGATACACACAATCATACAACCAGTCACTCATCCATACATTCACTGAGACACCTAATTACTCATTTATACAGTCAGTCGCGCACTCACTGAGTCATTCATACAGTCACTCATACACCCACTGATTCACCAATACACCGTGGTATATATATTTAACACTCATAAACTTTTTAAAAACACTCACAGTCACTGGATGATGTCATCACTGATGTCATCAGTGATGTCATTTGAGATGTCATCAGTGATGTCACTGACCATGTCATGAATGATGTAATATCTGAGGTCTTAAGCAGTGCATTGTGGGGGTGCGAGTTATAGTTAGCTCAGCTAACTATAACGGCTGAATTTCTCAGGTTTTGTATGAGTAAAATCTGACCCTAACTATAACGTCCCTGTAACCTTTGTTTTTTTTAGTGAATTATATATATATATATATATATATATATATATATATACAAAAATATCCTCCTCCTTTGAAAAAGACAAGGGGACACGGCAGGGCTTCTAGGAATCATTTGTTCGAATTCTCTGGCATGACGCGTTTCGGCGGTAGCCTCTTCAGATGCCTCCGGTGTTACAAATTTCAAAGTTTCCTTTTATTTATTAAGCCCCTCCTTCTAAAGTAGCGTGGGGCACACCTGCACCATATCTCATCAGAGAACACTCGGCCAGTTCATAGTTATGGACTGCAGATCCCATCATGCAGTTGGTTCGCAATCTGGACGAATGTCTCTTACAGCCTGATTTTTCCCTCCTCAAAGTGAGTAGCTGAAGAATGGTTAGCTTGAGATTGTAGCACTTTGCTGGGCAACAAACAATTCCTGAGCCCTGCGCTTCCAACCTCACAGTCCCGGTGTTGGCAAAGCTTGGAGACGATGGTAAAGTAACTCCGTCTCTCCGTGTAAGTCACGGACTGTCAACTGGCAGCAAAGACTTCTGCCTCCATCGGATGTGGGGCGGTCCGGGTTAAGCCACTGCACCCTGAACACTTTTGGAAGGGTCCCCTTTGCGTGACACTGGCTACACGCTAATATGCAAAAATATCCTCCTCCTTTGAAAAAGACAAGGGGACACGGCAGGGCTTCAAGGAATCATTTGTTCGAATTCTCTGGCATGACGCGTTTCGGCGGTAGCCTCTTCAGATGCCTCCGGTGTTACAAATTTCAAAGTTTCCTTTTATTTATTAAGCCCCTCCTTCTAAAGTAGCGTGGGGCACACCTGCACCATATCTCATCAGAGAACACTCGGCCAGTTCATAGTTATGGACTGCAGATCCCATCATGCAGTTGGTTCGCAATCTGGACGAATGTCTCTTACAGCCTGATTTTTCCCTCCTCAAAGTGAGTGGCTGAAGAATGGTTAGCTTGAGATTGTAGCACTGTGCTGGGCAACAAACGATTCCTGAGCCCTGCGCTTCCAACCTCACAGTCCCGGTGTTGGCAAAGCTTGGAGACGATGGTAAAGTAACTCCGTCTCTCCGTGTAAGTCACGGACTGTCAACTGGCAGCAAAGACTTCTGCCTCCATCGGATGTGGGGCGGTCCGGGTTAAGCCACTGCACCCTGAACACTTTTGGAAGGGTCCCCTTTGCGTGACACTGGCTACACGCTAATATGCAAAAATATCCTCCTCCTTTGAAAAAGACAAGGGGACACGGCAGGGCTTCAAGGAATCATTTGTTCGAATTCTCTGGCAGGACGCGTTTCGGCGGTAGCCTCTTCAGATGCCTCCGGTGTTACAAATTTCAAAGTTTCCTTTTATTTATTAAGCCCCTCCTTCTAAAGTAGCGTGGGGCACACCTGCACCATATCTCATCAGAGAACACTCGGCCAGTTCATAGTTATGGACTGCAGATCCCATCATGCAGTTGGTTCGCAATCTGGACGAATGTCTCTTACAGCCTGATTTTTCCCTCCTCAAAGTGAGTGGCTGAAGAATGGTTAGCTTGAGATTGTAGCACTGTGCTGGGCAACAAACGATTCCTGAGCCCTGCGCTTCCAACCTCACAGTCCCGGTGTTGGCAAAGCTTGGAGACGATGGTAAAGTAACTCCGTCTCTCCGTGTAAGTCACGGACTGTCAACTGGCAGCAAAGACTTCTGCCTCCATCGGATGTGGGGCGGTCCGGGTTAAGCCACTGCACCCTGAACACTTTTGGAAGGGTCCCCTTTGCGTGACACTGGCTACACGCTAATATGCAAAAATATCCTCCTCCTTTGAAAAAGACAAGGGGACACGGCAGGGCTTCAAGGAATCATTTGTTCGAATTCTCTGGCATGACGCGTTTCGGCGGTAGCCTCTTCAGATGCCTCCGGTGTTACAAATTTCAAAGTTTCCTTTTATTTATTAAGCCCCTCCTTCTAAAGTAGCGTGGGGCACACCTGCACCATATCTCATCAGAGAACACTCGGCCAGTTCATAGTTATGGACTGCAGATCCCATCATGCAGTTGGTTCGCAATCTGGACGAATGTCTCTTACAGCCTGATTTTTCCCTCCTCAAAGTGAGTGGCTGAAGAATGGTTAGCTTGAGATTGTAGCACTGTGCTGGGCAACAAACGATTCCTGAGCCCTGCGCTTCCAACCTCACAGTCCCGGTGTTGGCAAAGCTTGGAGACGATGGTAAAGTATATATATATATATATATATATATATATAACACAGTAAATTTGCTTAACACGTTAAGAAATGCTAGGTTTGTTGAAATTACAGCCCAATAAATACATGCAGCTTGATTTTTTCATTTTAAAGTAAACAGTACCCTCTGGTGCCACATGATGGTATAGGTTTGTACAATGGGATTTGCTGTAGAGCTTCCAATGTACTTGCCATTCAAACACATTTTATTAGGGTTCACTTGTGCTGTGTTTGCGAAATCTCTTGTATTTAAAAACAAACTCTTAAAAGGGGCTTAGAGCCTGCCCATTACTTATCTTTGCTTACCATTGGCTGGCTCCTACGTGGCTTCCACATCACTCTCCTTTCCTTGCCTACTATTGGTCAGCATCACCTCCTCTCCTCCATCTTCCTCCAGGGCTTTGAGTCTGAGTCTAAGTCCTGCCATCATGCCCTGGAGCCTGGACCAAGTACTGCTTCCAGTGCCAGTGTCCTTCCACTACAGGTACTGTTTTTTTTTTTTCTTTGTCTCTGCACTTACATCATTTTGCCTTTTGTTTTACTTTGTCTATTAATCAGGAAGCACACCTACTCCCGATTCACACCCAGGGCTTCTACCCACTGTTGGGGAAAAATCCTTTAAGCAGTGAAATTCATTTAATCACCACATCTGCAACAAAAGGAGTACAAACAGGTTTATTGCATCTGCCAGACTAGTACAGTTGGGAGAGCGACCCGTACTATGAGAGAAGCACAAGTCAGTCTAAAATTACACACGCTGCGAGTCTAGTCTTATAATACTAACTTTGGCATAAATCCATGTTTAATACAATATAAACAATAGAAAAAGCTTCCTGCTTTTCCGTTATGTCCCACCCAGATTACATACATTTATTTCAAGAGCATTTTCCTGTGTTCGTGACTTCTCACGCCACACTTACAGACTACAATTGGAACATTCTTGCTGCTCCGAACTTCCTGTTACATATTCAAGTCAGGAAGTTTATCAGCAAGCATACAATGAGAAGAAAAAACACTTAAGTCAGACCACATTTAGACCTTTTTTGAAAGTAGGCTGTAGGTTATTAACAGATAAAATGTGTAACTTAAACATGCACTTTAACCACACATTTAAACCGCATTATACAGTTTTTCTTTCTTTACATGATAATATTTCACAGTTTGTGGGCAAGTGATAGGTAAAACAGAATAATGAACAGAATAATTAGGGCCCAGGAACTGATGCTGATGGCTGTAGACAAGGGCAGGGGTGGTGCAGTACTGTCAGCCTGTTGCAGCTGAACCTGTTTAGAATAAACCTGTACAGCTTTTGTTAAGGCAGACATGTATGCATTCCTTTCTTGCCAAACACTTTCTGATGCAGACTTAGTATCAGAATGAATCATTTGATTTTGTTTAAAGGAAAGATTAGAATGCCTACCTGTTACAACTTGGTGAGGGGTCAACTGATGATCCTTTGAAGGGGCATTTCTCAAAGCATACAGAGCAAGGGGAAGGCAAAAGCCAATTCTTTTTCAGTGTCTCACAAATGTTTGACACTTTGCTTTTCAATAAGCCATTCATCCTCTCAACAATTCCATTACTCTCTGCGTGGTAAACTGAGGTAAACTGAGGTAAACTGGTGTTCCACTCCTAATAGTTTAGTAATTTGCTGAAATACTGTGTTAGCAAAGTGTTTGCCATTATCGCTGCGTATTGCCGCTGGAACCCCCCAACTCGGTATGACCTCTCTCACCAGGAGTCTCGCTTCAATCCAGCGTGAAAATGGACACACCATTACTAACAGGTACCTATATCCGTTACATTTTTGTATCATATCTACAAAGTCTATGTGTAACTCTATGAAAGGACCTATTGGTCTTGGAATGGAGGATGAAGGCATTTTTGGTGACCTCTTATTAGAGTACTGATAACACACATGACATGAAGCTACGAATACATCAACTAATGGTCCTAGATTAGGGATAAACCAGCTTTTATTTAATTCAGCCATCATTACTCTTTTAGAATTGTGTGTTGGTAAATGAAGTTGTCGCAGGGCTGTTATAAGTAGTGACTGAGGCATTATAAATGTACCTGAAGTTGCTGATCTATAAAGGAGATCTGGAAATCCAGTCACTCCCCCTTGATTTCCAGAGATCTTTTTCATGTTGTGGCGCTGCTTTTTGAATGTCTAATAATGCGTCTGTAGAAATATTCTCATAGTGGTTTATCTCAACCTCATCATCTGCATCCAAAGTGTGCATACTGCATGTTTTCATTGCATATAAACTAGCTTCCTTTGCTGCTGTATCAGCAGCTTCATTTCCCTTAGACACAAAATCTGTTCCTTTTGTATGTGCTTGGCACTTAACTAGGGGTGGGCAGAAAACTCCGCTCCGCCAGCGTAGCGGATACAGCCAGCCACCCCTGCTCCCCGGCCCGGTCCCTGCTTCTGAAAGCAGCCAGGCCGGGGAGAGCCTCCCCGGGCCCCAGTGGACCCCGTCCCCAGCGCCCGGACCCTCGGCTGGCTTGCAGGACGGGGGGCTCCCGCACCCCGGGGCCCGCCGGATGGAGCACGAGCCCCGGGCCCGGTCCCAGCTTCCGAACCCTAGCCAGGCCGGGGAGAGCCTCCCCGGGCCCCGGTGGACACCCTTCCCCAGCGCCCGGAGCCTCGGCTGGCTTGCAGGACGGGGGGCTCCCGCACCCCGGGGCCCGCCGGACGGAGCACGAGCCCCGGGCCTGGTCCCAGCTTCCGAACCCTAGTCAGGCCGGGGAGAGCCTCCCCGGGCCCCGGTGGACCCCCGTCACCAGCCCCCGGACCCTCGGCTGGCTTCCAGGACGGGGGGCTCCCGCACCCTGGGACGCAGCACGAGCCCCGGGCCCGGTCCCAGCTTCCGAACCCTAGCCAGGCCGGGGAGAACCTCCCCGTGCCCCGGTGGACCCCCGTCACCAGCGCCCAGACCCTCGGCTGGCTTCCAGGATGGGGGGCTCCCGCAGCCTGGGACCCTGGGACGCAGCACGAGCCCCGGGCCCGGTCCCAGCTTCCGAACCCTAGCCAGGCCGGGGAGAGCCTCCCCGGGCCCCCGTGGACCCCCCCGTCCCCAGCGCTTGGACTGTCAGCTGGCTTGCAGGACGGGTGGCTCCTACACCCTGGGACAGAGCACGAGCCCCGGGCCCGGTCCCAGCTTCCGAACCCTAGCCAGGCCGGGGAGAGCCTCCCCGGGCCCCGGTGGACCCCCGTCCCCAGCGCCCGGACCCTCGGCAGGCTTGCAGGATTGGGGGCTCCCGCACCCTGGGACCCTGGGACGGAGCACGAGCCCCGGGCCCGGTCCCAGCTTCCGAACCCTAGCCAGGCCAGGGAGAGCCTCCCCGGGCCCCGGTGGACCCCCGTCCCCAGCGCCCGGACCCTCGGCTGGCTTGCAGGATGGGAGGCTCCCGCACCCCGGGGCCCGCCAGACAGAGCACAAGCCCCGGGCCGGGTCCTAGCTTCTGAACCCTAGCCAGGCCGGGGAGATCCTCCCCGGTGGACCCCCATCCCCAGCACTCGGACCCTCGGCTGGCTTGCAGGACGGGGGGGCTCCCGCAACCTGGGACGGAGCACGAGCCCCGGGCCCGGTCCCGGTCACAGCTTCAGAACCCTAGCCAGGCCGGGGGGAGCCTTCCCGGGCCTCGATGGGACCCCCGGACCATCGGCTGGCTTGCAGGATGCAGGGATCCCGCACCCCGGGGCCTGCCGGATGGAGCTCAAGCCCCAGGCCCAGACCCAGCTTCAGAACCCTAGCCAGGCTGGGGAGAGCCTCCCCGGGCCCTGATGGACCCCCGTAACCAGCACCCGGACCCTCTGATGGCTTGCAGGACGGGGGCTCCCACACCCCAGGGCCTGCCGGATGGAGCTCAAGCCCCAGGCCCGGACCCAGCTTCAGAACCCTAGCCAGGCTGGGGAGAGGCTCCCTGGGCCCTGATGAACCCCCGTAACCAGCGCCCGGACCCTCTGATGGCTTGCAGGACGGGGGCTCCCACACCCCGGGGCCTGCGGGATGGAGCTCAAGCCCCAGGCCCGGACCCAGCTTCAGAACCCTAGCCAGGCTGGGGAGAGCCTCCCCAGGCCCTGATGGACCCCCGTAACCAGCGCCCGGACCCTCTGATGGCTTGCAGGACGGGGGCTCCCACACCCCGGGGCCTGCCGGATGGAGCTCAAGCCCCAGGCTGATCACATATAGTTTGTATTCTAGAACCTGCTATCTTTTTGCCTTCTGCATACAACACTTGGCCCAAATACAGCACTTCTTTTTGCACAAACTGTAATTTTTTCCTGCCCACTTTGTATCCCTTAGTACCAAGTAGCATTAAGAGCTTGACAGTTTCCAAAACACATTCAGATTCTGTTTTACTACATATTAATAAATCATCTACATATTGCAAGACTGTACTGTCTGACTGGAAATTTAACAATTCATCTCTCAATACTCTATTAAACACAGATGGAGACTCACAATAGCCTTGTGGGAGTCTAGAGTACTGGATTTGTTCGCCATCAAAACTGAAGGCTGTCAAATAATGACTGTCAGGATGTAAAGGTATGCTAAAAAAACATTCTTTAAATCCACTACAGAAAACCATTTGCTGTCATTTGGTATATTAGTCAATATCACAGATGGGTCTGGCACTATGGGGTACTCTACTAATACTATGGCATTAAGGGGCGAAAATCCTGAACCATCCTCCAAGTATTACCTGTAGATTTTTTTACAGGATAAATTGCGGTGTTACAAGGTGATGGACAGGAATACAGGACTCCCTGATCCTTTAGTCTTTGTATTGTCCCTCTAATACCTTCTTTTGCTTCTTTGGACAGTGGATACTGTTTTCCACATGGCAATTGTGCACCTGGCTTCAATTTTATCTTAAATGGTTCTACAGATAGTATCAGTCCTACCTTATCTGGAGCTGATGTCCAGAGACAAGGCGGGACTGCTGCAAGTGCTTCAATATCATGGGAGGGGGATGGCACAACTGGTAACGTGGTCTGTGCATGGTAAACACGCACTAACAAGGGTGAGTGTGTGTATATACTATCTCAGTCCTGGTGGGATAGTCTGAAAAGAGTTCTGAGTCAGAAATGTCCCGTGGTCTCAGACCAGGCATAAGAAAAATCAAGACCTTCCAAATTCCTCCATCATTATCTGATGCCACCAGAGCACCCCACCTACTGGATATTTCCATGCACTCAAGGTAAAGGGTATTCACCTGTCCCAGTTCATCACCACCAGCTTGTCTCCTGAAAATTAGTCTAGGTGGCAATTCCATCCATCTCCCTAAAAGTATTTCCTCTGTCTTCAGAACCGTAAGTACTGCATCTGCTAGCAATTTATAATGCACTGGCTCTGCCCTTCCAACCACATTTTCCTCTGGTATTCTTAGCAGATGTATCCCACATTTCTCTTGCCCTGGTATTTCACATGTCATGGACCCATCAGAGGAAAACCTAATTGTCATGTTTAATTTAGACATGATATCCCTTCCTAATAAATTTGCTGGTGAATTTGGAGAATAAAGGAGACGCTCCTGCGTTCTCACTCCTGCCACCTCTATGGGCACATGTGTTATGTATGGAATGTGCTGTACTTCACCAGAGAAGCCCTGCGTATCCATGGTGGCAGAGGACAATGGAGCATTTCCTTCTGAGAGGCAAGATTTTGTTGCCCCTGTATCAACCAAGAAAGCATACGTCCTTCCCATTATAATCATTTCTACCATTGGTTCTTCCTCTGGGTCTAGAGAACTAGCTGCCACAGAACAATTGGGATTCCCTGGTGCGTCCCATCAGGCTGTATGATAAAAGGGGATTCCACCATGAACAATCACTCCCCCTTGTCCTTGACTCCCTGTGCTCACCACTGCAGTAGTCTGCACCTGATGCTGGCCTCCTGTTTGTACAACAGGTGCTGGTGCCCCTTGAACAGGTACATTAGCAAATTGCTGTTGTGGCATATAAACCTGTGGTAGTGCAGTTATTTGTTGTTGAGGATAGGGGACATACTGATAAGGACCATATTGAGGTGCTGGCCCTGACGTGTTCACATTTTGTCTTCCCCTTCCTCTCCCTATTCCTATCACTCCCTGCGCTTCATCACTCTTCTTAAAGCGGCATTCAGCAATAAAATGTCCAATGTTATCACAGTAATGGCATTTAAAATTTCTTCTTCCTTGCATCTGTCTCCCTTCTCTTTGACCCCTTCCTTGCTCGCTGTTTGCAACAGGAACCTGCACAGTCAATTCTTTTCCTGTCTTTTCCTTTTCATTTTTCTGTATTTTTTGTGTCACCAGTTTGGTTTGGGCTCTGTCACTTTGGTCTTTATTTCTCCTCTCCTTTTCTTCCTTTTTTCTACAAAAATGTATAATATGTGCTTGTATTTATGCCCAGGGTTTTACATCTAAGGCCACAACCTGATCTAAATGGTCTTGTACGTCTCCTGGTAGCCCCTGTTTTAAAACATTGTGGAATAATCTACAACTACCTCCCATGTCTACAGGTCCTACATCTGCTTCCCACTTTTTCTTCATCAGTGTTATGTGGTCTGCACAGGACTGTCCTGGAGACATAGTTGGTGTCATCAATGCCCCAATGTCTGGTCGGTCTGATTACCTATTCCTTAATTCAGTCCACACCCTAGAGCGCACTACTCCAAAAGCAGACCCATCATGTTTTCCTTTAGTAATAGTTACTCCTTGTATCCCTGCACTTCTCATTATACTGTCCACCTCATCCCCTACTATGGAGCTCAACAGGCTCTTTACATCCCCAAGAGCTAAAGGTATCCCAGCTGTTGTATTTTCAAATGCTTTTATCCATTTCCCTGCTCCTTTGTGTAATGGAGGCAGGCCTTTTTTTTAGATTTTCTTTATCCATGTGTTGCCATGGAACATAGACAGGCTGTGCTCCCTGTGTCTTATACGGGAAACGGCCTTAACAACGAATCAATAACAACGAGTGTACTAAACAACGAATCCTCAACAACGACCTTTACCTGAACCACGACCTCATTAACCACTACTGTACACGAACAACGACTTAATAAACCAGAGGTAAGTGTCAATAATTAAATAATTAATCTTAAATGCAAGTGTAATTATATTAAAATAATTGCAATTAGGAACGGGATGTAAGGTATTTAATTTTAATCAGGCTTTCGATATATTAGTCTTTGTTTTAATTTACTGTGTTAGGCCAGTAGATGGCACTGTTGGTTTGTTATTCAAAGATGCGATCTTGATCTGTGCAAAATGCGACTGATTGTCACATTTGAAATGGTGACAAAATGGAGGTTGGCCGTTTTTTAAAATGTTTAAATTAAGTCAAATCATTTTACAAATGAAAAAATGTTCAACAATCCGTTTTGAAAAAAAAAAAAATCTGAAAGAACTTGCTTTTTTACTGTAGTTTAAATTAGTGCATTTTGTGTTATTTTAATTTAACTTAGTTAGCATTCTAGTCAAAATCGAAAAAAAAAAAGATGGTTTTATATTTTATTGTTTTTTAGCGTACATTAGTGTCTTTTGGTAAGTTTGTCCGTATTTGTAAAAAAACGATTTATAAAATTGATAATTTAGATTAAATACATAAAAATGTTTTATTAAAAAGACATGTTTAATTTAATTACATTTTTTGTACCGTGTTTCAAACATGCGTTTAAGAGAACGTAGTGGTAGATTCTGGTAATATGGAAATTGATCATTTTTCGTGGTTTAGTAAGTCGTTGGAAAGAACGTAGTGGTTTGGCTTTGGTAGTGGTTTAGCCTTCGTGGTTAAGGCATTTGTTGTTAAAGTGGTAGTGGTTTAGTCATACATCCGTCTTATACACCAGTGGCATCTGCATTCCAGTGGTATTCCTGCCACCATGTCCCTCATAAGGTGTCTCAGACCTTAAAGCATATTTCTTCCACACACACACAGACTTTGTTGCATGTAATCATAATCCCACTCTGGGTCCCCATAACCATGAAAAATACATAGATCAGCCATATTTATCAATTCAGGGTCAAAGGATCCTGCTCTTGGCCACACTTTCATCTGTGGCACCATACCTTCTGTCCACCCTGCAAGGTTATTAGTAAATGGGACAACATTATACTAACTGTTTTCTCCCTTTGCTACTATTTCATTGGGTGTCAAGTCACTGTTTCCTTTCTTTTCTCTGTATAGAACTTGTCATTCCCTGCATATTTCGTACATGAAGGGATCTTACTTCAGCCGGAGGCGAACTTTGTCCTAACTCTATCATACCCTCCGCTCGAAATGGACGCCCAGACCTTGTTATACTACTGGGAAACACCTGCTCTCCTCTTGTTTGTTCTCTAAAGGCACTTTGTTCCTCTAATCTGCTTCTATTTATTTCAGCATTTCTGTTCTCAGCCTCTTGCCACAATTCCATGCGTTCCGGGTCAAGAACCCTTCTAATTTCACTACCCACTGAGTTTCTTTCTTCCTCATCTTTCTCATCCTTTCCTACCACATTCTTGATTTCTATATCATATCCTATATCCCTGACAACTGGCTTTCCATCTGGTTTAAATAATATGGAATTACATATATTTGAACAGTCATCAGCAATAAGGCTTAATCTCTTAATTGTATTCTGTATTCCCTTTACACTGGTGGTCATGTCACGATAACCCTTATCCTCTTCCTGATATATTTTTGATCGTGCCCCTAAGTCAAACTTCATCTGTGGGGTGCTAGTATAGTATCCATTTCCCTCACTTGAGTTTTGAGGAATCTTGCTAGCCCATTCTAATATGTCTTTTGACTTTTGTTCCAGCAATTTTCCATTATTGTCTTGTCTTAATTTTACTGAAATGTCTCCTGTTAGGGACACTGTTCCCTCACATACTTTTTCAGGTTTAAGAGAATCTTTATTAATTGTTTGAGCAAAATCAACCTCCCCCATTTTTAATAGGTCATCAACCTTTGGTGTAACTTTGTTTATGTCAGTCAGGGGTATTAATATCGGATCTCTATAGCCTAAAGCTGGAACATCAGTGTCCACTGAGTCTATTGAGGTAGTGGATTCCTTATCTTTCACTGACTATGATGGATACATACCCTGACGGCATAAAGGCCCTTTAACTATCTCAGAATATGTCGGGGTGGTGCTGTGGCTTCTACATGGGAATCCTGACTGAATATCTTCCACATGTATAATGATGCTAATCTCTTTGTTCTTTTATCTCCTTTAAATGCTCCTAAGATATATGATATTACATGAGCTATCACTGTATTATCAAAAGAGCCATCTGGTGGCCATGGAACCAGGGAAGTCTTTGTACCTTCTGCCCATTCCTGACAATGTCTTTTTATTCTATCAGAGTCTCCTGGAAATCATATGGCCTAAAGGAGTCCCTTTCTCTCCCTGCCTCCCCGGGGAAGATTTTTTAAAGAAAGGCATGACCTCACAATTTTTCTTTTAATCTACCAGAAACGTTTACCATTCCTGTTCGTGGGGAAAAAACTCATGGACTATAACACAAACTACTCCCTTTTGTTTAGCCTCGTCTTCAGTTATCCATAAATATAGCAAGTTGTGGGATACTTACAAGAGTTTCACACGACACACCTACACTCAATCAGATGGATCTATATTACATGGAATAAATCTACCTGGTATCCTAGTAGACCCAACTTTTACTATTCTTAAAGGCTCCTGTCCTAATGGAGTTAACACTAAAAAACAGTTGGTACCTCTGATAATGCAAGAGAACTCATGATCTATTACACATGATAACAATCACAAATCCAGATTATATATATTTATTTTTTTTGTTTAAAAAAACAACTCACATAACAGATTTATACAAAATGTCAACTTTTCTCTCTTTCTCTGACGTTTTCCTAATTCAAACTGTCAGGATAAACTTCTTATATAATTCCAATTTCTCTAATATTTCCCCAAGGGAAAGAAAAACAGTCTGGCAAGTTTAACTAAATAAACATCTATTTCTCTGACGATTCCTAAACAAAGGTCTGTCAGGATCAACAAAACACATTTAATTCTCTCTCTTCCTCTCTGATGGTTCCTAAACAATGGTCTGCCAGGATTAACTAAATAGACATCTCCGTTTGTAACAGTTGTGGATCAATACACAAGGATTCGACGATCGCCCTTTTTTCCTACCTTATCTGGCCACTGCAGATGTCCCCCAGACTGGTACCCCTGTCGTCCAAAAAACAGATCTTTCGTCTCAACGCCCGTCTGTCATCCTCCTCAAATTGTGCATGACTAAATTAGTTGTCCGAAGGGGAACCTCCCCAGCGGTAGGCCGGAGCAAAGGGGATCTCTTGGCTGGCTCTGCCACGCTGTCGGGAAAAAATCCTTTAAGCAGTGAAAATCATTTAATCACCACATCTGCAACAAAAGGAGTACAAACAGGTTTATTGCATATGCCAGATGAGTACAGCTGGGAGAACGACCCGTACTATGAGTGAAGCACAAGTCAGTCTCAAATTACACACGCTGCGAGTCTAGTCTTATAATACTAATTTTGGAATAAATCCACGTTTAATACAATATAAACAATAGAAAAAGCTTCCTGCTTTTCCGTTATGTCCCACCCAGATTACATACATTTATTTCAAGAGCAGCTTTTTCCTGTGTTCGTGACTTCTCACGCCACACTTACAGACTACAATTGGAACATTCTTGCTGCTCCGAATTCCCTGTTACATATTCAAGTCAGGAAGTTTCTCAGCAAGCATACAATGAGAAGAAAAAACACTTAAGTCAGACCGCATTTAGACCTTTTTTTGAAAGTAGGCTGTAGGTTATTAACAGATAAAATGTGTAACTTAAACATGCACTTTTAACCACACATTTAAACCATACAGTTTTTCTTTCTTTACATGATAATATTTCACAGTTTGTGGGCAAGTGATAGGTAAAACAGAATGATGAACAGAATAATTAGGGCCTAAATCTAAATTAGGGTTTTGAATCCTTTCACCACATTCCCGGCTGCTGCCTCACATGGGCCTGTACTGCCCTCTGCCTGTAATGTGCAAAGGTCATCAAGTCGTCATTTGCAGTGCATTCACCCAATTGCTGTGGGTGTTTTTACTCTCCCATTTGTTCACGTTACCATGTCAGTACTGTACCATGCTTGCTCTGTTTGCTGCCTGCCGCTCATGGTCCCGCAAGGAGTGGAGGCTCAAGTTAAACATTAACTTTACATGTTATAACTGCAGCAGCATGTTCTTCAGCTGCATTCATGGTGCTCGTAGCTGAAGCTATCGTCTTTCAGCTCTTCTGGACGAGCATCATCTTGCCCGTACTGCAGAGGCAGGTTTTAAAGAACGCTCACCACCTTCTTTCTGGATATTACTATCTTCCCATAAACCATTAGTTTGTTTGAGCAACCACTCGTTAACAGTGAAGCAAAACTTTCACGTTTTTATTCTCAAATAAACTCTGATTGTTCTCTCCCAAAAATCACGTCACGAGAGCCCAGAGACCGACAAATAGGGAGATAGTGGGATGAAAGCAACTTAATGGGTGGATGTGCCTCCACCATAGAAGAGCGGCACAGCACGGGGCAGACTTAGCTGCCCTCTGTCCAAACAAACACACTTCCAGGCTTCACCGTTCTTCTGAAAATAAGCAGGTCTGCTATGCTTCAGTGGTTTTCAGGAGCTTCTGCTTGGACAGTGTAATTTGCTAACAGAATATGACTTGTAGAGAGAAGCGCTGTCAGTTTTTTTATTTTTATTGTTATAAAAACACAATGTACGGCTGCTGGCCGCATCATATCATTTTTTTTTTTTTTTTACTTTAAGCCATGTTGCACAGCAGCTCAACTGTTGTGCAACATGTAAAACAAACATTGACAAAGCCGATAGATTTTGAATAGGCGAAACCTATTGGGTTTGCCAGTGCTTGTTTATTTTGTAGCACAGGCAAGCTAAGTAAAAGCCTGATTAAAAGGTTAATGGAAAGGATGTTTTGCCCCCGGAGCGTCACAATGTCTCAGAGGAGGCACATTGGAAATGGTGGCAGACCCGTGTTCTAACCTTTGAAGCTCACCTTATCTGCCTTTGCCTCCCAGAGTGGTGCTATTTCTATTCTTTCCCCGAACATGGAAGAAGAAGCATAGCAATACGCCCAAATATTTGATTGCAGGATAATTCAGTCTTCAAACTCCAGTCCTCAAAAATTTATTTTTTCAGGTCTTCTGCCATATAGTGTCAGCAAGAAGGGAGCCCTATAATACAGGCATGTTAGTGCACATGCGAGAAGTGTGTTTGAATGTTCAGTAGATGTGTTTGACACCTTAAATTTAGCAGTTCTTCCCTGCAGAATGTGTTCGGTGGGCCCTCCACTGTAGACATGGAGTTCTCAATGTCATAGCTACCAGTGACTCTGTCTTCATGAAAACAGACTTCCCCCACCCTCTAAATGGCTAAGGAAATGCAGATGTGTGACAGAGGGGATTGCCGCCATTTCTTGGCAGAGGTATGAAGTTCACATGTAGAGGTGGATCTGCAGGGCTTTTATCAACGACAGGAGAGAGGAAGAGGCCTTCATTTAAAGGGGATAGCTGGGGACTGCATTAACAAATGTCTGTCACCACGACTCAGCGTTGTGTATTATGGCGTGTTGACCAGAAGGTAAACGTCCAAGATTTTCAAAGGGCTTGTGTTGCCCTGGCATCACCTAAGGTGATGCAAGGCAACGCAAGTCCTTTAGTGAGATTTACTAATCCACGCCAAGCCGCCTTACGTGGCTCTGAGTTGATTAGTAAATCCAAAGTAACGCAAGGCAGCGCAAATCGCTGCCGTGCATTACTCTGCTTTGGGAAGGCATTCCATGGATGGAACATGGGCGTTCCCATGCACCCACCCGTGGATTTTGACACAATCCTAGGTTTACTAAGGGTAGTAAACCTGGGATTGCGTCAAAATAGTACACCATCCCAACAGAGACATAATGAGGAGAAATATCTTCATTTCTCCTCTTTATTTTCTTTTCTACATGTGCTGCATTCTGCAGCACATATAGAAAGAGCAAAATGTCTTGGATTGTTTTTGTGCAGGAAGGTATTCCAAGTGTATTTAAAAAGTAAGACATGTACTTTTAAGTTTTACATGCCCTGGTAGTGAAAAACTCCTACATTCGTTTTTCACTACTGCAAGGCCTTATATGAGAACCTGTCAGCAAAAGTGCGGTTCGGCCCAAATAGGGAGTTAACACCCACTTTTAGAATTAGGCGAGGCATCCACCAGGGATGTGTACTGGCTCCCTTTTTATTTTCTTTATTTTTAAACGGGGTCAATAACACTTTACGGTCCTTGCAGGACCGTGCTCCAATGGTTGCTGGCCACCCGGTACCTGTACTCCTTTATGCAGATGACGCAATACTTATTTTAAGGACCACGGTCAGACTCCAGAGATTATTGGATTCCTTTTCAGATTTAATGGTATATAGGAAATTTATAATCAATAAGTCAAAAACTTTCAGAATGAGCTGTGGGAAAACACCCAAGAATGTAAGATCTTTTTATCTTGAGGGGGTCCAGATAGCAAAGGTTAAGTCCTTTTGTTATTTGGGTGTCTTATTCTCCTCTAAGGCCTCATGGACAGCCCATGTCCTCAATGTTAGGCTGCAGATGAAGAGAGCATGCAAGATGGTTTTTAGATTTTCCAGTAACCTGGGCAGCCAAAGAGATGGTCACAATTTTCAAGGCAAAGTCCGTATCTGTGGCAACCTATGGTGGAGAGGTGTGGGGGTTACGCAGACACTAAATCCTGGCAGATTGAGGAAAATACATTACTAAGGCTTTTCCTGTGCACCCCGCCCACGACTTCAGCTACCATACTGCACAGAGAAGTGGGTTTGGACCATTTGGATGATATCTTGACAGTCAAACCTATATCCTTGTGATGTTGGATATGGGCCAAACCAGAAACTAAACTGACAAAGGAAATCATACAGGATTGTCTTACCATGGATTATGCCCTAAAAATCCCATGGTTGTCTTTTATTGATAAAACCCTAAAAACTGTATTAGGTCCTCCAGGTCTTGAAGACCCGCTCAAAATTTGAACACTGGAGAAGACGGCTCCTCTGGGACAGATTGATGCCCTCCGACCCACTCTCCTTATCCCAAGAACTAGACCAATCATTGACCGAAGAAGAAATTGATTTGGCCATAGTCGGTCTTCAATCAGGGAAAACCTCAGGCCCGGATGGTTATCCCATCGAATACTACAAGACGTTCAGTAACATATTAACCTCCACTTATTGAACTTCTGCACAAGGGCGCTACGACAGGGGTCGTCTCCTCCGAACCTGGACTGTGCCACTATCGTAGTTTTTCCTAAAGAGGGCCTCCCCATGGACCAGTGCTCCTTCTACCACCCGATATTGCATATTAATGCAGATATTAAGATCTATGCCAAAGCTTTGGCGACCCGGCTGACCTGCACTCTCCCACATCTTGTCCACCCGGACCAATGTGGGTTTATGCCAGGCACAAGTACACATCATTACTTTTGTAGAGTGCAGACGGCTCTCTCCCAGGCACAGGCTCTGGCCGGTACCCTGGTCCTCCTCCTCATAGAATTCTCTAAGGCCTTTGACACAGTCTCTTGGGACTTCCTAGACGCATTCCTCCTGCGAGCGGGCTTGGGGGCAACTTTCCACAGGATGGTCCACCTCTTTTAAAATGGTCCTAAGGCCCAGGTGCGAGTGAATGGTATTGTGGCCACCCCCTTCCCAATCCAACAGGGCACGTGCCTGGGATGTCCTCTTTCCCCATTATTATTTGCCCTAGCTATAGAACCCCTGGTGCGCCTTATACGATGCGATGCACAGATACAGGGATGGAGGTGGGGAAGTGGAATTGAAGATCGGATGGCATTATACGTTGATGATGTTCTTTTTTTCCTTGGTGACCCCTAGGTGTTAGGACCCCAGTGCCTGGAGATTCTTCATCTCTATGGTGAAGGTTCTGGCCTCCAGATCAATACAAGTATGTCCATTGTGGTAGAGGTGAGGGGGGGATGCCAAGGGACAATGCTGGTGCCCTGATATTCCCCTCTGACGGAACTCATTTAAAGACTTAGGGATCCACTTGTCTCATCTTCCGGACTTGGCGTGGACCCTTAATTTTCAACACTTGGCCCTAGCTCTCGATCGGGACCTGCACCACTGGACTAACTTACCCCTCAACCCCATGGGGCACATGGTGCTCTTCAAGATGCTATGTCTTCCTTGCTATTTATATGTCCTGGCAAACTTCCCCTATCCTATTCCCCGATGGTGGTTCCACTCCCTGACCTCTAAACTTACAACCTTTATATGGGATGGTAAACGTCACCGAGTGGCATTCCACTCAGCGCGCAAAGCACCCTTTGATGGGGGTCTTGAGGTGTCTGAGATTTATGTGTGCTACCTGCAGGCACAACTGGTACCTATTAATGAATGGCTTACTTGGGGCTGGAGTGCCCTAGCCTACCGCCTGGAGCTCCACCTGGTGGGCTTTGAGGGACTCCCCAGCCTTCTTTATGGCACTCGGCTACCCCATATGATGCAATCCTGTACCCGGTTGTCGGTTTTTTGCTGGAGAGCAACCTTCTGTATCATTCGGTGGGGCCGCCGCATAACAGGCATGGCTCCATTATGGCAGGGCACTTGGCTTCAACATCTCTCCACCCTCAAGGGCTTCACCCAGTGAGACCACATTGGAATTACATACTTAGGGGATGTTTGCAGGGGAGACAATTTGATGTCCTTCCAGGACCTGAAAAACCACTATGCCCTGGCCAACACACAGTTTTTCCCACTCCTTCAGCTGCAACATGCTTTGCGGTCACACCTCTCCTCGTACATTCAACTTCATGAGTACAGCCCCCTTGAGGCCAAGATTTTCCTGGAACGCCTGGGGAAAGGAGCAATATCCATGATCTACCGTTCCCTGATAATCCATGCCCCGGAAGGCTTTGATTTAGTTTTACCTTTTTTGAACAAAACTTCCTCTCTTGTCTTTTTCTTGACTTTATGTATCGCAGTTTGCACACACCCTTCTCCATAACCTCTAGCTTTAAAACGGGAGTGTAGATTTTTAAGTTAATTATCTAACACCTCTGGTTCACTGCAATTCCGCATTGTTCGTAAACACTAGGGTATACTCCTAATAAGATTATTAGGGTGGAAACTTGTTGCATGGAGCAACGTGTTCCCTGCTGTAGGTTTACGGTAAAGCCTTGTATGTAATTTTGCATCTTTCATATATACTGTTAGGTCAAGAAAATTTACTGATTTATCACTGATTGTACTCGTGAATTTTAGATTCAGATCATTCACCTGGAGTTTTTTAATAAACTGCTTAGCTGATGCTACTGTGCCCTTCCATACGACAAACAAGTCGTCTATGAAACGGCTCCAGTGTAAGATATTATTATGCCACTCTTCATGGTACTGCTTCCGGACCACCTGCTCCCCCCACCAGCCCATATGCAGATTCGCATAGCTGGGGGCGAAGCAGGTGCCCATCGCAGTGCCGCAGATTTGATGGAATAATTCTCCATTAAAGAGAAAGAAATTGTTTTTTAGACAGGTTTCAACCATGGAGACTAACATCTGTGTATGGGTCCTTAATGATATGGGTCTAGTTCCTAAGAAATGCCTTACTGCATTCAGACCATCTTCGTGTCTAATGCTCGTGTAGAGCATGGTAACATCTATAGTCACTAGTAGCATGTCTTGTTCCCACGATAAATCATAAATACCTTTTAGGAAGTCTCCTGTGTCTTGTATGTAAGATGGCAACATTTTAACCAGAGGACAAAGAAAAGAATCAATAAACCTGGAGGTATTTTCCAAGGCACTACCTATGGCCGAAATAATAGGCCGACCTGGAGGATTAACAAGGTCTTTGTGTACCTTTGGTATTAGATAAAACACTGGTACTACAGGATTATTAATCTTGAAAAACAACAGCTCTTCATGCGTGATTAAACATTGATCATACCAATGCTGTAGTTGTGTATTGTATAGGTGGTGACTGGCAGTCATGGTATCTGCAGATATTTTAACATAACTTCCCCGGTTATTCAATTGCTTATATGCTTCATCTAGGTACCTCTGCCTGTCCCACAGGTCTACATTTCCGCCCTTATCCGCATTTCGAACTATACAAGCACTATTGGATGACAATTTGTTAATAAGAGCCATACAATCTTTCTGCTGCTTTGAACACTCTTTATACGTTGCATTGGTGAATTTTTCAAGATTTTTTAAATCATTAACTACTAGATCATTAAAGACATCTACCGAGTCTCTTGCGGACAATGGAACAAATCTTGAGCTCGGTCTAAAGCTCGTTGTCTCACTGTCTCCAATATCAATTGCCTGTTCTATCGCCAATTCATTAACTTGAGTTAATCTGGACTCCGCCTCTTCAGCTTCATTGATGTTAGTTACTGATTCTAATTGCCTCATCTCTAATAGAAGTTCCATGTCACTTACTTGCAGATTCCTCAATTCATTCTGCATTCCAGGCATATTTCTTGCTGATGTTACTCTGGATTTACTAAGGTTCAACGCAAAGTGTTTTTTCAATTTAAGCATCCGTGTGTATTTGAAAGTATCTATTCTTGTTTTGACATAATTAAATTCCGATGTTGGGCAGTAGGAAAGTCCCAATTGAAAGATCTTTTTTTCATTTTCAGATAGTGGGATCGTTGTTAAATTGATGACTGATGCTTCATTCTCCATGCTTGCTTCATCATTTACTTCTTCTTGGTTTTGCCTTCTGAGTTTGCGTTGCTTTGCGCCTTTGCGCCTCGGTTTCCTTTGCCTCTTCCCCTTGGGGGTCCTGCATAGCTTGTCATGGCCCTGGGACGAAGGTTGAACCTCCGCTCTTCTTGTAAAAAACCAAATTCCTCCAATACTGAGGGTGCTTTATTACTTTCGATCCCACTCGGGCCTTCATCAGCTGATGTTTCGATTTCAGAGCTTTGTACGCTGCTCAAACCTTATATTTGTCAAAACACGGCGTCGTCAGTCCTTGGTTGCTGAGGAGTGTGAATTTTATAAATACGGACCACGCTTGGGTGGTCTGCTGTGACGACGCGCCCTCTGGTTAGGAGTTTGCGGCGGCTGCTACACAAGCAATTCGAAGAAATATATATATATATACACAACTATTTTGCTTGTCAAAAGAATAACTACTTTGAAAGGTATGTTCAATATTCTATAAAATGCCTACAAAAATAAACAACACAGTTTATCAAATTTCAAATGGTACCACAAGTTTATTCAATTAGACAAAATATATATTATTCCTGGGCAGACTTCATGTAAGGTTTGTCTGTTCTAATCATTTAGTTAGTCTGTGCCTCAAATATCTGCTTGTTTTTTCCTCCGGTAGTGTGTGTCTATTTAAAAATGGGTTTCTTTTAGCTGTTCACATTAAACCCAGTCCAGGTGGATGTTCACTGTGAAGATAGTTATAAATCATTTACCACGCTACCCTTTAGCCATGTAGTCAGTAGGCCGGGAATGTCCCCTTCATGCTGTACAGTCGTGTCCCCTGCTCCGTGTGTCTGAACTGTAAGTATCTGTTATCCAAGTTTTTGGACTTTGGCCCAAGCCTAACACTAAAACAGTGCATACACAAAGGCCTCGGACTACTCTTCACCAATGATAGGTTCTGTTCTTGTTCTGAGCCTGGACATAGCAAGCGAGCTTTCATAGTGACAGCAGAATGTCCTTCTCCATAACGGATCATGGGTTTCACATGTGTAGTGTGTTAGAGGCAGCATAACGTGTTTTGTAGGAAATATAGTCTGACCAGGCCTTCCTACCTGTGTTATACGAATGGGAGACTACAGCTCTATTCACCCAAAGTTGCGTTGCTAACTGTGAACCTGGAATGCTAGCGCTGACGTCCTGTGTGCCTTGGCATAGGCATGTATGTTAATGGAGTTGGAACGCAATATTTGTGTGGACCCAGGCCTGTATGATCTTGTAGGAAAGTCATCCTTTTTGCCCTGATCACCCCCATTGTTTGACTGATACTGGTGGTTACTGACTATGAATTTGCCCTGGGCTCTGCTAACCAGGGCCAGTGCTCTGATTAAAGAGTATGTGGTAATTAGTGCAATTGCAATTGGTTCAGAAAACCTGCCTGTAAGTCCCTAGTATATGGTAGGGCATGTAGGTTTAGAGACCTCAGTAGACTTAATGTACTTAAGTGTGCACTGATGTGGAGTCTGGCATCATTTAAAGCCATCCCTTCCTTGTAGGCTGGTTTTAAAATAAAACGGTGCCCAAATTCGACTTTGGAATTAAAAGTACTTCCACAGTATAAAACTACCTTTTTATTACATATAAGTCACCCCAAAGGTCTGCCCTATGTGCCTCATGGGTATGGCACCTTGTTATAAAAAGCAGGGACATTATAAAATATGTTTTATATGCCCTGGTGAGGGAAAAACAGCCAACGTTGATTTCCCCATTGTAGTGCTGCTAGCTCCTTAGACTAACATGGGAAGGCTTTATTAAACTTTAATAAAGTCTAACTTTTGACAGGAGTGGGTTCGCAACATAATTCAAAGTATCAAAATAATAATTACAATAATTCCAACAACTTGCCAAGGTCAGATTTATTACAACTATTGCAGGAAAGTAGTTTTAGAATTTACTTTCCTAAAATTATCTAAAGCAGCATTGTAGCAGCTTCTTCTGATTGGCTAACCTTTGACAGCCTGAACCAAGCTGCTCCCTGATTAGGTGGGCAGAGGCCTGGGGCTGAAACAATACAGCCATCTGGTCGGAGATCTGCTGCCTGTAGATGCCAGGACAGGAAGCGGGCTGGGGAGAAAAACTGGTCTTCAAAGGGAGAAGCCCAGATGTCACAGGACCCAGGCCGCCCCCCAATTCCTTGATCCCCAGCCAGATGGGAGCCCCTCTAATTATATAAGTAGAGGGGCTGGAAGGAGAGTGTGGGGAAAAGTTAGCCACACCTGTGGGTTGGGTAGCCAGACCTGAACTCCAAGGAGAGAATTTCTCCATTTTGATTTTTGCTGAGATGTGCATTCCGGGACAAAAATATGCCACACTTCCCAGGAAGTTGTCATGGCAGAGGGTGGCAACTTGAACCCAATTGGTTGGGGTGTCCCCCCTCTTGCCAGCCCAGAATATGGAATAAATATGGGAGAGCTGCAAAAGCACCTCAGATCCCTGCCTGAAAACATCTGGAGAAGAAGGCCCTGCTGGACCCTTGGACTGCACAAGAGAGGACGGCACTCAGAAGGACTGCACCCGCTGCACTCTAAAGGCTCCACAACAGAAGGACTTTGCCTGTCTTAAAGGATAAGGAGTGGATTCCCTGAGCAGCAACAGGGAGAAAAGTTTGGAAGAAGCAACCTGAAACATTCACTTCAAGGACAACTCCAGCTGACCAGCGTCACCTGGATTTTACTTGGATTGAACAGGTGCATTGAGGGAGTTGAAGTCCCAGACCCCAAGAGGCAGACCAGAGCTTCTGTACCCTTGGCTGGTGCTGTGGAACCCTTTCCTACATCAAGGAACCTTCAGAGAAGAACTTCTGAAAGTTTGGAAACTTTTGACAAACTTTTGTGAAAAGAAGACTGGGATTGACAACGAGAGTCAAGCTGGCGACGTTGAACTGCTACTTAGGATCCTACTTAGGATCCTACAGAAATCAATAAGCGATCTGACTTATTGCCCCTTCCTAAAGGTGATATCAGCAAAATTGCAGCCTACTTTAACATACAGTAGTGAGGCTTTAAATGGGAAAGATGCTGTGATCATCAATAATGTGGTCTCAAAAACTTTTAAAACCCTTTTTCGCCTGCCTAACAACGCATCCCAAGCGCAAGTAAGGCTGGAATTTGGCTTAAACAACCAGTTGTATGCGAGAAAAGGACAAGCTATCAAAGTATGGAATAGCATAAAAAATGACCATGATAACCAAATGTCCCAGCTATTATGGCAGGAAATAAGTGAAAACAGGAAATCGCAGGCCTGGAAATACTTAAACACAGCGTTAGAAGAATTTGATGTAATGCCGATCTGGGAAACTACAATAACCCAGGAATCATTTAAAAAAGCTATCAATAAAATAACAAACCACCTATCGCTGATAAGAGATAAAGACATATTCGCAAAAAGAAAACATGCATGGCCAATAATAAATGGTTTCTCAAAAAAGAAGGTACAACAATATTTAGAAACACCATGGTCGTTGAAAAGTAAACAAATCTTCATAAAAGCACGATTTGGTTCATTGCCGGGATTATGCCAATTACCACCTTGGATAAAGTCAGAAGAGGACACACTTTGTAGGTATGTAAATCAGGGGAGGAGAACATTATGCACCTACTGTGTCTCTGGCCAGAATTGGAAAACGAAAGAAAAACCATACTCAAGAGATTATTCAATGATCGAGGAGTAAGGACATGTAGGCAAGCATTGATATTGTGTCTGTGCTCTGATGATATATACATGAACTCTGCATTTGTAAAATTTTTATTGAGAATAGAAACAAAATTAGAGGAGCACAACTTAAAACCTATAATCACCATATTTTAAAATACATTACGTGACAAATTTTACTATATGCAACTGTTTAAAAACACTGCATTATTTATACTTGTTGTTTTAACTGTTTTAACTGTTTATATTGGATTATTATATGTATTTTGTGTCATTGTAAGATTTTAATTAATCAAACAATAAAGAAATTGGAAATGCTACTCGGCCTGACCACGCAGGTTTGCCCCGCTGAAAGCTATGGAGCTCCTCGCCGTCTACGTCAAAGACAAAGACCTCTAGCACTCACCGAGGCATCTCGCTGCAGTAGGCCAGTGTTGTCGAATCGAAATCCACATCTGATCCGATCGTTCGCCGTCGAGAGATAAAGCTCCAAAAAAGTGACTAAGTGAAAAGGTAAAAACTTAACCGGGCCCAACCATTCATCATATCCTACCCACGCTCCATCGCAGTCGGCCTGAAACATTGTGCAGCGCGACCAGAAAGCCGCGGTTGGCTCCTTTTAGATGCTTGAAAGCTAATTTTTTATTTAAACTTTAAAAATTCATATCTCCGGTTTCCTACATTTGGATTTTTGTTGTTTGGGTGTCATTTTAAAGATAAAAATATTCTCTATTTCTATGAATTGGTGTTGGATTTTTATTGTGTTGCATCTTTTACTTATTTACTGTTTTGGTGATATTAAATGCTTTACACACCTGTCTCCTAAGTTAAGCCTGACTGTTCGTCTGCCAAGCTACCAAGGGCCGAGCAAGGATTAATTTATTGAGACTTGACTAGACATTATTTGTGATTTTGGTGTTATTACTAGCTGTAGGTACTTACCTGGGCCTAGTAATAACCCACCTTTCAACAGATCTATTTTGGAAGCCCCTGGCTTAATCATGTGCACAAGATGGAGGTGAGGTTGATTTCCCAGACAGTGGTAGTGTATTGCTGATATTCCGCAGACTGGAGGGAGGGAATCCAGACAGTGAAGTCTGGAAAGAAGAGACAGACTCCCCTTTTGAAATTCTATTAGGTCTATTCTGATACACAGGTCTGCTGATTAGTCTTCCTGAGACTGCCATTTGGTGGTCGGCCGGGCAAGGGTGGGACTGCAGTATCTGAATTAGGGTGTGAAGTGCCCTTTAGAAGGGGAGAAGCTGTTTGTCTCTATTCCTGATCACTGTCTGATGTGGCTGTTTATAGTCCAAGGTACAGACTGCTTGAACCTCTTTGTCCCTCTTTTGTTAGTGTTCCACAGTAGAGACAGCCCTGCTGTGAAAAATATAACTCAAAATAAAGGTTAAGTCTGGAAGACAGCCTGAGAAGGACACCTAAAATGGGAACTGACACTAATGGGGTCTGCAAAAGAAGACAGGGAAGCCATGTTGTATGTCTGCTAACTCTATAAAAGTAGGAGCTGCTGACTCACCTACTCTTCCAGTTTCAAGTTCTCTTCAATTGAGGAGAGGGTGCTCCCAAGGGTACCGAGAGGACTATTGTGCAACCAGAGCAACCAGCCAGCTTCCCAGATGTAAGGGGACATCATCAGGAGTCTGAGCTGGAGGAGGAATTGCTAACTTGTCTTGTACGCTGACTCTGTAGGTGGAGCTGACCTTTAAAATGGGCTGAAGCAGTTGATCGTGGTGCAGTGGTCCACTCAGCAGACTCTGAGACTACATGATTGGCGTCACCAAGATCGCTGATCTGTCTTCAAAAATTGTCAGAGAGCCACTGCATTTCCAAAGCATGCCAAAAGGCTTCCATGTGTTATCCTCGTTGTTGCCACCAAGGTGCGTGTGTCCATTCTGGCTGATTGACTGTTCTGACTGAAAGCAGGATAGACACTTGCATTGCCACACCGCTGTGTTTCGGTGACCCTATATGGCTTGACTAGCATGACCGTGGTACCACTGACCACCGTGCCCAGCAGTCCCAACCACCAAGAAGAAAAGACTTCGAACTTGTGGTACCCACCAAACCCTATGAGTACCTAGAGTATAGGACTGCCAACCGCCTCCATCTGGGAAGTCCCCAGTTTGACTAACAGAAACTCATTGGAGTGAAAGAACCACAATCACCGAACTCATGAGACCACCTATGATGATCAATCACGAGATCTTGAGAGAGGGTCATGGCCAGAAGCCCCTGCTCCTACTGCAGTCTTCCAGATACTCATCATGCAGCTGGCATACGCATATGCATCTGCAGCAGGACTTCTGAGTGTTGCGCCCACTGTTTGTGAACCCGCCGCCTGTGGGAAGGCCCAATACGGCCCAGCGCTGCACCAGAAGAAAACAGATAAGAGGCTATCCGGGCCTTAGACCCCAGAAGAGACTTGTGCTAAGACTGGGGGGAGCACTGCACTTAAATCTAGGGACGACACCACAAGAAACCATAAGACCCCAGGGACAGAGGGAGGGGCGGGTGGATAGAGTGCACAGATTGGAACCACCCTTTGAAGGGCTATGGACTAGCATCTGCATGACAGCAGTGTTTAGTATTATGCTCTTTGGTTTAATAAAGTACTTGTCTTTTTCTACGAGAAGCATAGGGATGGAGTGGACAATCATCATATTGGGATACTGGGTGTAGTGTTGTGTGCTGTGCCAGAGTACCCCAACACTAACCTCCATGAGAAGCCTGTACTTGCTCGCCATCACTACCACTGAGAGGCAAGTGCTGAAAGAGTTGCACATGGCCTAGTTTGCAGAGCCATTTTACGGCGGGCCCCAGGGTAGTAGAAACACATTTTCTCAGAATGCCATGGCAATGGCTACCATACAGGGTTTGAGACAGTCATTTCTAAATATGGAGCTTTTCAGCGCCTAATTTGTAAATATGTAAGTGGGGGTGGAGTAATTTTTTTGGGAGGAGCCTGCCACTGGCATGCTTTCACAGTAAGTCATAATTGAAAATTGGAACAATCTTTTGGGGCTTGCAAAGATAGCTGCCACATTTCACAGGTCTATGCATGAGTAGCTGGTACAGTCCAAGCCTTGATTCACAATCTTTGTAGTACATTTTGTAATGCTACAAAACTTACTACAAAGCATTATTCACAAACTGCACTTTTGTAGTAACTTACACTTTTGAGTAAGTTTACTACTTTTTGGTATTCACAAACTGCACTTTTGTAGTAAATTACACAGACCATGATGCTAGTGGCTACAAACGTATATAGGTGTCTAATTCAGGTGTCGTAATCTCAGAGAGGTAGGCCCTCTCTGGTTTGATTTTTATGGATTGCGTAATTACGTCCCCCTGGCCCTCACTTATTGACATGGTAGGGGAAAATTCATAATCCTGACGAATGCCCAAGACCTGTTAGGCTATTAGGAAGGGCAGAAACATGTTGGTGAAAAGTATGGGGATACAAGGATCATAATATCCGTGGCCATACCCCTCCATTACCTTACGGTAATTTATTTTATCTATACCCAAGGTACCACACAAATAAAAGATACTTAGTGGTATACCTTGAGGTTTTAGTTAGTAACTGGATCACTGTTATCCAGAAAAAAGAAGAATATCTAAGAACTCCTTCGGGACAGCTCAACCAGGGGTCGAGTCCGCCCTGTTGGTATTATCCTACAAAGGTGGGACGAGGTGGCCTATGATGAAGCATGTCACATTACTTGAGTGAGGCCACCTCGTCCAGTTCTTGGAATTGCCTTTCTCAATAGGAGACACACAAACATAATACTGTTTTGTGCATATAAAAATCAGGCCCGTTCATCCAGACCTTGAGTGCTTCTTCTCCAAAGGTTTCTTGTGTATAGCCACGACACCAATTTTTGTGTTACATATTTCTAATTGGATATATCAGCCTACAAGTCCCTCAATGCAAAGAAGGAGTTTTAACTTCAGTGAGAACTGTCCCAGGCTCACTGAACATTTCTCCGTTCAGCATGACTGAAAACTCTATTTTAATTATGGCAGACAGTCAAAGTTTAGTGCTGGCATCTTCGTTCTCTTTCAACAGGTTTCACTCCTCCTTACTCAGCAGTGCTTACACTGTTTACCATAGCACGCCTGTGCTCAACATATTTACAAAGTCGAAAAATTAGATCTTTTGAAAAATAGAGCATTTGATTTACATTTTTAGCCTAAGCCCTTCATATACCACCTTGACCCAGAATAAGCATTTAAAAGTATAGAATGCAAAGCAGTCATAAATGTTTATGCTATTTATTTTAAAAAACGTACTTACTTTATGCTACATGAGTCTCTGTGGAGTGATCGGGAGGCCCATCAATTTAAAACGTCTAGTCAGTTTCTGAGCTCAATCACTTTTAATGGACTTGATGCTATCTTAATGGTACAGTCTCATAAGCTCGCATCCTCATGGATCTACCTCCATTTTCACCTTCCTAAGTTAATATAAAGTACATTATCGACGTGAATTAATGATTAGAATGCATATTTTCAGCTTATAATATTTGGGGCGCGTGCCATAAAAACATCCATTACATCTTACAGATGCTTTAAACCAACAGGGGCAAAAGTTGCTGAAACTTCTTTTCTCAAATAATTTTGCTACTGAAGGGTTTTGCCATGGATGCGATGGTAAACAAAATAATTTTAGAAATAAACAATTGTTTTCAGACAGCTGAAAAGTTTAATCAGAAGGGAAGAAGCGAAACCTGAAAGCCTTGCTTAGAACGTCCAGACCTAGTCTGCAGAGAGAAGGCGGCAGGTATTCACCAGAGGGCGGATCAGTGCCATTGGTCCTAGAATATGGTCAGGTGGGCTTGCTTCCCACTCCACTTAGGTCGGTGTCATCTCATGCGCTCATCCGCAAACATCCAGCAAACTTTGAAGGACGCAATTTTGTTTCCTGCTATGACACTGTTTACAATTTCAGAGCTTCAATATGGCAACAGCCTATATCTTGGCACCCCCAGATTCTTCATATGCAAAATACAACTCATCCAAAATGCTACTGCAAGACCCATTCTCCGTGTTAACCCTACAGAATGCATGACTCTAGTTCAGTAGTCACTCCAATGGCTACCTATAGCTAGAGGATCAATGTTCAACGCACTCTGCATATCCACAGAGCATCCCAATGAAAGGGACCACTATAACTAAGTTTTTAAACTAATAAAAACAGTTAAAAAAAAAAAAAAAATACAAACACAGTAGAAGACTGTGCTCCACGCTTGCACCATGGGTCATCATACCACCTTACTATAAGGAATTCATAGGAGGCGCTGCTTCCTCAGTACAAGCCGGCAAGCTCGGGATCTCACTACCAGCCAAGGTCTGTTGCATTCAAGAACAGATACACTTCAGAAGCAAGTTGAAAACCTGGCTATTTTCAAGATAGCTATATCATCTCACAACCCTGGGATAGAATCCATTATAATAATCACACCTTTAAGTGCAGTCTACAGTCCACAGATATGGAATAGCCCAACCAGCACACTACTTTCTAAGTCCAGGTACGTTAGAGCAGACCTTTGTTGAGACTGGGTAGTATATAGTAAAGTCAAGCCCACACTCATACTAAAACCATAACACTCAAAGGTCGGGCAGCCGATTGTTGTTCAGACAGGCCGCATAATGATTTCATTATACTGCTTGACGCGCATACACTCCCATAAGACAAAACTGCTATGGGCTAGGTAAGTTAGGGCTTTCCCATGTCTAGCCTGGGTATGTCTAGCCTGGGTAATATATAGTAATGTCAATTCCCATATAACCCTCCTGGCCCACACCAATACTAATACCATAATACTCAGAGGTCAGGGAGCTGATTGTAGTTCACCCAGGCTGCATGATAATTTCCTTATACTGCTTGACACTCTCATACTCACATTCAACAAAACTGCACTGTCATGTTTATTAACCAGTACAGTTCCACCGCTCAGCAATGAGCCACCTATCACCAACTGAACAGGCATGGAATAACTGAAGAGGTCTACCATGTGCGCAGGCCAATGCAGGACGTCAATGTAGTCCACCATTGCAGGTCCCAACAAGCTACATACTATGGCCGCTTCTTGACATCTCACAATGACAATCAGATATGGGTTGACAGTAACAAAGTTAATTTTGTAGATCTCTTCACCATTTCTCTCTCCATTCCATGGCTGCTCAAGACCATACACTCCAAACAAAATACTTCAAAATGGTAACCCCAGTGCAGTAACCAGCTAAGTGGACTATGATCATAAGAAATATCATAAAGGAATCTGAAGAGCTGCCAGCTTACTGAAATACATAAAATGCATTCCTATCTGTCACACTTCTTCATCCATCATACTGCTGAGCTCTGCATACCATAACACAATAACCACAACTCGGTGGTCTTCACACATGACATGGAAACACTTCCCACTTAGGATCACAACAAAGAAAATGCCTTTCTAACTACATCTTGACACAGTGCAGCGTGCTGCCCATGTAGGCAAGGGTTTCAGTGTCCCACATAGGTATAGTAAGCACAATATGAATCTCGCAGTACAAGGGCAGAGGTGTTTGATGAAGCAGAGACTGTGTGCTATAGCCATTGTGAGAAGTTGGCCTGGCATATGCTGTCCACTAATTATAGAGGGCACCTTGCACCAGTCCAAACAACCCCTTATTGGAGATAGGTTAAAGACAACCTTATTGAAAGCTATCCTAGTGGTCGCTATGGAGAGCAGCCTTCATGCTAAGGCTTGAAGGAATGTAAAGCAGCTTGTTTTACCAGTCTATAATCTCTTGAGTGATCAAATGAAAGAGCACCACACCAGGTATATATTCAAAATATATGTATTTATTACTAAACACACCCCTCTAGTCTCTTTATGAGGCTAGAGTTCGAAGTACATAAGTTATTTAAACACAGTAATAGCACAAATACACGTTTGGGCCCTAGGGGCGTACCAAACCATATACCAATAAAGTGGTATAAGAACCACGACTGAGCTAGACACTAGGCCTAGAGCCTCTAGAAGTGCTTGGACCACAAGGAACCACCCAAGGTAGTGACACAGGGGACCCACGGGGGACACGTGCAGTGTAATTACACAGCCGCAAATCGCCGTTAACTTCTATGGAGAAAGTCGCGGTTTGGAAATTAAAGAATAGGGACACTTAAAGAAGGACTTGGAGCAAATCCTTTGAGAACTAGGTCGTTCTAGAGTCTCTACCCACGGGAGCACCGGAGTACTCTTGTTACCTCACCCAGGGAAGCCGGGTGCATAGGTGCCTTTCGGGGTCGGGTTTCGTCGTCGATTTGAATGGCGATCTGCTGCAAAGTGCTGCTGGCGACCAAGTGAAATGTTCCGGGTGGATCCAAAGGTGGATCGGAGATCTGAAGAACCTGAAAGCAGAGGGGACAGAGTCTGGGTCACTATCCAGTGACCAGGAAGGCGATGAGCAGATGCCCACCGATGTCGAGTGCTTCAGGTAGGTTGACGGTCGTCTTGACTCTTCAGCCACGAGGTCCAGGAGGCGTTGTCGGTGACCAGGAGCAGGATTCGGGCTGGTACACGATGTTTGTCGAGTGCTGAGGTGTCGGCGACCGGATTGGACCCAACAAGCCTTGGCAACGGCAAGTCTCGATGTAGATGAAGATTGACGATGATGCAGACCAGCAAGGTCTGAGGAACTCACCCAGCAAGGGTAAGTGAGGGCAAGCCTGGAGCAACCAGGGAGCCCAAGAAGAAAAAGATTGGCCTTCGTGAAGGGCTACTAGCCAATGGGCTAGCGACCACGAAGGAGCCTCGAGACGGTGCACGTGGAGCTGGCTCACAGGACACTCGTGGAGTGGAGGCCAGTGATCTTCGGTGCAGTTGGTGCTGGAGGCTAGGGCTACTCGGAGCCCAAAGCACGACTTCGTGGGAGACCCAGAAGAGGATGTACTTGCAAATGTGTGCGGTGTCCAGGGGTTACGGTTCCACGTTACCCACGACAGCTACGGGCCTCAGCTTTGCTGGGGACTCAGGGCAGCCTCGGGAAAGTCTGGAAATCCACCTCTGGTGATGCAAAGACTTCGGCGTCCGACGGGAGCTTAGGCGATGCAGACCGGACAATTGCTTCTTTGGTGCCTGCCAAGCAGGGGAGTCACTCCTTGACCCCAAGGGAGATTCTTCTGTCCTCTAATCTTGTAGTAGAGCGTCGAAGGTCCAGGATTCTGTGTCAGAGTTTCGTCCAGGGATAATCTAAAGTCCTAAGGACTGGGTTCCTATACTTATACTAAGTTTAGGGGTTGGACTTACTCTGTGGCCCCACCTATGGGTGGGTCAGGGCAGAGGGGTGGCTACACCCCTTTCCCTTTGTCCAGTTCGCGCCAAAGCAGGGGCTGCAAGCCCCTGATCCGGTTTGAACTGGGGTATGCACAGGGACACCAAGTGTGCCCCCAGTGCAGGACTTCAAAGCACCCGAAAGTGCTCCCGCCCAGCCCCAATACACACTATCCTGTCTGGGGAGGTGGTCACACCTCCCTGGGACAGGAAACCTATTGTCCAGGCCTCCCCTGCCGGAGTTTCGTCCAGCAGCAGGAGGCCAGACTTGCGTCTGTGGCAGCAGCATCCATTTTGTGATGCCAGGGCTTTAGAAAGAAGTTACCGGCCAGGCCAGGGTTAACATGTCTCTCCCTCTAGAAGGGTGGAATGCTACCCCCGCCGCCAGAATTGGCGGGGGTAGTATTCCAAGATGTTTGACACCAAACACGACATGTTTCGGTGCAGCCATTCCAAAGTTAGCATTTAACGCGAGGTTATAATGCGCTTAAGAGTATATGGTCAGGCTGCACTACAAACAGCCTCAGAGAAGGGTCTCCGAACGCTGCAGAGGGACCCTGCTCATGCAGGGGCACCCTCTCACATAGGAACCACGCACTCTGCCTTCAGGATTGATAAGGCCTGCCATAGGAGTGACTTATAGGTTTATATGTGTGTATGTATATAGTGATATAGGTAACCTATATCACAGTAAGGGGTGCATGCACCACCTTACCCAGGCTTCAGTAGCAGACCTGTGGTGTCAGTTTGGATGGCCTTCCAGGGGTGGCACAATACATGCTGCAGCCCCTGGTAGGCCTCTGAGGTACCCATGCCCTGGGTACATAGTATACCATATACTAGGGACTTATAAGGGCACTCCAGATTCCAATCAGTGATGTGCCTAAGGCACATGGAAACCATTTTAGAGAGGAAGCAGCTAGGCTGGGGTTCTGATTAGCAGGGCCCCAGCCAGACTAAGGTCGAAAAACAGTGAAGCATCAGCAAAAAGTGGGGGTACCCATGTGAAGCAGATCCTACTCTCATACAGCCATCACTGTCTGTAGTGGGAACCACTATCTGCAATAATCAAACGCAAGGACCAGGAGTTTATTTTTTTTCTTGGTTTTGTAGAGCGCCTGAATCACCCCCGAAGGGGTATCTCTGCGCTTTTGGGCGAAGCTGCTGGCGGGCTGAGGAAGATATTAAAACAGGGAGGCCTTGAGAAGTTTCCTGAAGCGCAGATAATCTGGGCATTGCCTCAGGTGTATGGGGAGCTGGTTCCAGTACAGGGGAGCGAGGTAGGAAAAGGATTTCCCACCTAGCCTGGCTTTCCTAACCCTAGGGACTTGGAGAAGTAATTTGCTGCAAGACCTAAGAGTCCTTGAGGGGGTATAAGGCTTGAGCTTCCTAGAGATGTAGGAAGGGCCTTTTTTGTGCAAGGCTTTATAGACTGTGCAGCAACCCTTGAACTTAACACGCTTGCGAATTGGAAGCCAGTGAAGTTTTTGTAGCAAGGGAAGGGACGGGGTTTTGGATGGAGAATTCGTGATAAGTCGCGCAGCAGTGTTCTGAACCACCTGTAACCTGCTAAGAGATGACTCATTCGCAGAGACCAGGAGAGCATTGCAATAATCAAGACGGCTCATTACCATGGTCTGAATGAGAGTTTTCCGAGTATAGTCTGGCAAGAGAGGGAAGACTCGTCGTAGCAGGCCCAACACGTAGAAGCAAGTGCTTGCAGTATGGGCAGCATGCTCCTTTAATGTTAAGGCATGATCCAGGCGAATGCCCAAGTTTTTGACTAGGGTTTTAGGGTTAGGGGAAGGGCCGAGGGCTACCGGCCACCAATCCGGGGACCAGAGAAGAGGGGCGTCTCCAAAAAGCATTATCTCCGTTTTTCCTGCGTTAAGTTGTAAAAAATTGCTTCTCATCCAATCTGCAATAGCAGTCATTCCTTCAGAGAAGATGGACAAAGCTGATGAGGAAGATTTATTGAAGGAGAAAAGAAGCTGGGTGTCATCAGCATAGGAAATGGGCAGGAAACCACGGGACCTGAGAAGGTTGGCCAAGGGGGCAATGTAGATGTTGAACAAAGTAGGGCTCAAACAAGAGCCCTGGGGGACACCCTTGGTCAGTTCCATCGTCTTAGACCGAAAGGGTCCTAGATTGACGGTCTGAGTGCGGGAGGACAGGAAGCTGGTCATCCACTGTAAGGCAAGTCCAACCTCCTTCAGTCTCCTGAGCATAATCTGGTGTGACACCGCGTCGAACGCTGCAGAGAGGTCCAACAGCACAAGAATGGTGGAGTAGCCACTATCTAGGGTCATTCTGATGTTATCCGTGACCTCTAGTAGGGCCAACTCCGTACTGTAGTTGGGCCTAAAACCAGATTGAGAGAGGTCGAGGCAGTTGTTGTTTTCGACATGGGCGGATAGATGTTGATTAATGTATTTTTCCAAGATTTTGCTTAAATGGGGTAAAAGGGAGATGGGCCAGAGATTGGAAAGTTCTTCCATGGAGGCCTTAGGATTTTTCCAAATAGTGATGACCTGTGCCGCCTTCCAGGCCTGTGGAAGATGACCCTCTTTCATGGAAAGGTTGAGGATAGTGCCTACAGGCGTAGAGAGTTCGTTCGAGATGGAGGAGGCTACTTTTGCTGGGATAACATCCAAGGGAGAGCCAGATTTAACCGAACGGAGTAAGGCGGCTGCCACCTCATTTGACATAGGAGGAAAGCTATCAAGCAATTGAGGAGTGGTGTAAACGGGTGGGGAAGGAAGGGGTGTGATCAGTAGTTGACTCCCAGAGGGAGCGATCTTATCATAGATAAGGTCGATTTTATTTGTGAAGTACTGGGCGATGTCGTCACAAAGGGCTTGAGAAGAGGTCTCAGGATTTTCACAGGCCTTTGGACTGGTGAAGGATTTCAATATCTGAAATAGGGTTTTCGGCGCGTTCTCTGCTTTATTTAACTGATGAGCGATGAACGTTTTCCATGCTCCTTTTATATTTTTATGATAAGAGGAGAGAGCGATCTTAAAATTATCTTTGTCTCTTGGTTCTTGGGACCTTCACCAGCGTCTCTCCAGGTTTTTGCATTTCCGTTTTTCAGCGCGCAGCTCAGGAGAGTACCATGCTGATTGAGGGCGGCAGGCTGTACTAGAAAATGTTTTGAGAGGCGCAAGCAGATCAATGGTCCTAGTTACTGTCGAATTGAATCTGGCTAGTCCCTCCTCAACGTGGATGGGTTTGGCTTCAATTTCCCAGTTTGGTAAGAAAGCTGCCTGGAAGCTGTCAGGGGAGATCTTATGCCATTGTCTACGGACGCTGGGGGCGTTAGCGATGGAAGTAGCAGTCGCGCATTGGCCCTGGATAGTAACAGTTGACAGCGTGGGGTTGTTCTACCACACTATCACCACCAATTCCTCCTTCCTGCAGCCATGGAACCAATGAAAACATGTTTTACTGCTTTTCTCAAATGAAAACTTGGAAAATGACAATGACATTTACAACTTAAAATCAGACCAGAAATACAAAGGGGGACACGTGCCAATCAGTACGTATGCAATGTATACGGTAAGGTGACGCAAAGGAAGTCTTGTACAATCCAATTAACACAAATTTAAGTTACTAGTGAATTAAGGTGAGGTCCCAGTCTCAAGAGGAAGCAAGGTGAGAATACCTGAAAAATGCAAGCAGATGGGCACAACCCACAAGGGGATTTCCATGGCCAAGGTCAGAGAGAAAGGAGGAGAGGTGTGCTTAAGTTGAAGCCTCTAGATTAGGGAATCTGCATACTCAACACAATGAACCTCTTCAGGCACTTAGCCCTGTCCCCTCACCTAACCCTGGAAGGCAGACGCCAATGTACAGCAAATCTTAACAGGAGTCGATGCTGATAAAAAAAAAGAGGACGTCACTGTCGAGAGGCCAAATAAGTGGACACCAGTCATGAAAACTTTGGAGAAAGTTAAAAATTCCCCAAATATTTTAAAAGAGTTGAAAAGATGTAATTTTGCACTGCCAGGAAGTGCTGGCATGAGGTTACAGCCCAAGCAAAAAACTTGGACCATCTCCCACCCCCCCAAAATACTGCAATCCAGGAAAACCCTGTAGGGCATTTTACTGCACCCCTTGCCACGTTCTAAGAAATTCATTGATATGCCCTGCTGCACCAGATTTTTTATTTCCACAACTTATTCACCACATCCCTCATCTCTATCATGTAGTAAGCATTCACCAGCTGAGAAAGGTGTACCACATCCTCTCTCAAGAGACACTGCTCTTCCTCCTTAATGCCCCCATGGGCGATCACTTTAATGTCCCTCGCCATGCAAAACACACTCATCGCCCTATTGAGCTTCCTCCAAGTTTTGTCAATTGCTGCATGTTTCAGTGCCTCCCTCCAGTGTCTATGCGGCACAAACTCTGTCCAATCCAAACATGTCCCCGAAAAGTTATTTTTGGTTGCCTCGAAGTCCAGCTGGATATTTTGCAACAGAGTCAACCCCAACAGCTGTACCAAATCATAGTCCCCCAAATGCACCTGGAGCATATCCGGGGAACCCCCTCTGCTGGGCCAGCTTTGCCAAACATGGCAATAAATTGCCCCAGCGCATCCCACCTTTTCCCCACCATAGCACCTTATGCCTACTCCTGGGCAGTCCAATGCTCCACCCATAAATCTGCTGGTCCACATACTTTGCTGCCCACTGCATGAGAGAGTGTCCAACTATCCAGGTCACCAGCTTGTTCCCAGAACCGCTTATGCATCCTGCAGTAGAAAAGAAGGAGTTAGCGTTGGCCACACTCCCCCACCCCAACAGTCACGCAGAACCCCTTCATTTTCACAAATAGCACTCGCAGCATCTCGACCTCCACCTGCCTATCTGTCGTATCTGTCTCCAATACCACCCCAAATGTGCTGCTACCGTTGCTGCCTCAATCCTAAATTAGTGCGTCCCGAAACTGGACGGATTCTTCCCTAGTCTACGCAATGCCATGCGCAACACTGCCACCAACTGAAAGGCAGTAGCCCTACCTCCTCTTTCATGGCAAAATATAGCCTCTTGCCTGCATCTGGGCCAAGCCTGAAACCCACGCCACTCCTGTACTGGGCATGCCTTGTGACTGCCACCTTCTTGCAACAAGACCCACATGCCTCTCCCTGCCTGTTCCGTCTTGGATCGTCTCAGTCAAATTCCCATTCGTCCATGTTCCAGAAGTATAGCTCCATGTAGCATGACTGACTCATGGGCCGACCCTAACAATTCAGACACTCGAAGGCACCAAAAAACATCCAAATCATGCATAACCTAAACACAGCCACTTCAAAACGATCATAACAAGAATTGGGCAACACTGTAAGAAGACCCTGTAACAAGTCAAACATAATCACCTCCTGTAACACCAGCCACCCCCCCCTGCACCCTGCTCCCTGCCCCACCCCTTCAATATCCAGCCCAAAATCTCATCCCTGGTCGGGTCAAAACCCCCAAGACAATTTCCCATACAAAGAAACACCCGCTAACTTGCCCGCAATGGTCCCGGGCAATAAACCTTTTTCAATGAACGACATATCAAAACGTAACATTCTCCCTTCAATTTCACTGTGATCCTGTATCATTGCATTCTGAGAACATCCCTCAAACTTGTTCAATCCCAGAAGGTAGCAACTTCTGGTGGACTCAGCCAAAGACCTCTCAAACAGAACAACCACTCTCACTCCCCCCCATGCCCAAATGACTGCATGCAATGGCATCTTGTTGTCCTCCGCTCCTGGTGCCAAACTGCAAAAACAATGCAACTGCGAACAAGATAATGAGTCTGCTGTATAATTGTTTACAACCAGCACATGTTGGCCCTTAAAACAATATGCAAATAGCCCAGCATGAATCGTCTCAACAATCGCAGAACTCTCAAATCTTTTGACCTCTGTTTGTTCACCAAGTCCACCACCGTCATGTTGTCCACATTGAACATCACCATCCTGTTTGCCATTTCCTTTACCCCCACTGTCAAGGCCATCAGCAACAGAAAATATTCCAGAAAAGCAATGCTCCATCCGAGCTGAAACCAGTGTGCTGGCTACTACACGCACCACCTACCATCCCAAAACCGTCCAAAACCATGTACTCCCGCCGCATCTGCACCTGCCACAGTTTTTCCTCCAGAAACATCATATACACTCCAATGAGGTATTCCAAGAAGGTCTTCCAGATACAAAGATCAGCCCTCACTACAAAAGAAATTCACACTCGGTGATGTGGCAACACCACTCCCGACATCGCAATGCCCAACCGTCAGCAAAAAGTCCGTCCCATCCTCATCACTCTGCAAACAAAATTAAAACCCCCCAACAATTTCCGCACCCTCCTCAACTCAATCCTCTGTTCACCAATCACCTCAGTCAGGAACTGTTGAATCTGTTGTGCCTTCGCCTGAGGCAACCTTGCCACCAACAAGTCTGTGTCCAGCTCAATACCCAGAAACGTCAATACTTCACTGGGCCGTCCATCTTTTCGAGAGCCAAGAGCACTCCCATGTCCCCTGCCATTGTCTCAAATTGTCTTAGAGCCCTGAGGCAATCGCCAGAATCCTTCCTGCCCACATACAAAGTCATCCAAATAATGTGACACCTCCCGATGCTCACTCTTCTTAGTGAACACCCACTGCAAAAATGTGCTGAAAGCCTCAAACAATGCACAGGAAATGGCACAGCCCATGGGCAATACCCTGTCCACGTAGATGGCATCTCCAAATTGCATACACAACAATGGAAAATCATCAGGGTGTATATGCAACAGCCGAAAAGCAGACTTGATGTCACATTTTACTAGCTCCGCTCCCTGCCCACACTGCCTCACCAAGCGGGGATATAATCAAGTCTACCAGAGGCCACTCAAAAAACAGGCCTGCCATGCTCCCTTCTGCCACCTCTTTCTCCAGTTTCGCAGCCACTACTTTAGGGACTTCCTTCACTGACCGTAAATTGTTTGCCCACCTAAGTCCCCTAAGGTCTTGGTAACCAAAGCGAAAACCCTCCTTGAAATTCCACTTAGACTTCAATGCTGCCTCCCTGTCCTGGTAGATCGCAAGCCATAGGAGCAAAACCTTCACCTGAATGGGAGTTGGAGCCCTTTGGCCCAGCCGGGCCCTGCTGTCCCCTCCCTCTGGTTGCCCACCGTTGGTCTGGCGGACTGGCTAGTGTGAAACACTGTGTGATGGGGTGTCTCCCCCCACGTTTGGAACATTCATGTTAAACCTTTAATGGGTGTCTGAAGCAAAAACCCTTGTTAATGTTCCAACATGCCCTAACATCGGGTCCTGTTGGCTTCGGCACATATTCCGCTCTCTGTGGAGCGGACAGGGCTGAAAGGGCTGGTATGTAATTGTAAGGCCGCTCACCATATGCGTAGAGGCTGTGGACTGTGTAGAGGACATCCACTGCATCCACAATTCAGAATCTACCTACCCCCATGGCGTATCTGGGTTAAAGCTCACCCATGCCCTGAACTCCTCATCGTAGCTAAGCCACGCGTAGCCCCCAAAGTGCATCTGCGCCTTCCTAATGATATCCATGTACTTGAACAATGCAATGGCCCTGTCCGTGTGTTTCTCAAAATAAACGCTGGCATAGATTAAAAAGGCCAACGTCCAATTCTCCATAATAATGGACACCCTAGGTCTCCTCGTCAGTTCCCAGTCTTCCTCTTTGGGCCCTTCTTTAGCCAGCATATGTGTGTGTAATAATTTGAACACATCCACATACTTCCAAATCCTGTTCTTAATCTTGTCAGAAATGTGTGACCTCAGGAGCATGGCCAGACTCGTGTAGCACAGCCGTTTCCTATGTGTCTCATCACCCCCCTGCGTCTCAGTCCCTTTAGTGGACTCCGTCTGACCCCCTTTCCTTTCTTTAACGTTGTCACTTCCTGCCTCCTTAGGCGTCATCTGTACCTTTGAGGCTTCTTTTGCCTTTACCCCCACTCCTTCGATGACTCCATCCTGACAGCCACTTACTTGCATGCCTTTGCCCCAGTCCCGACTCCTTTGGGTCCCATTCTGACCACCAGTCTACTTTACCTGAAGGCACTTCACCTAAGTCCCATCTCTCCTTGCGACGTCTGCCACTTGCACGATCCGATTTTCCAGCAGTGCTTTCCTTGTCCACACTTGACCTCTGAAAGACACCAACTGCACTTTCCATTGCCTCACCTCTACCTTTTGTTCGTGTCTCCGGCACCCCCACATTATCTTCATCACGCCGCTCACCTTTTTCCCCCACTCATCGCTGCCTTCACCATAGTCCGCCAACTCATACTCTCCTGCAGCCTCCTCACACACTGCTCGATACACCACTTTGCTACTCTTTTTCGTAGGCAAGCCTCCAACATCGGATGGTGCTCCTGTCTTGTGCCACATGACTGAGCACTCGGCGTAGGGAGGGCCGCTGCAGACCCCCCCCACCTCTTCGGGCCAACATCCAGGGGCCATCATGCGCCCTATCTGCATCTCCACTTGTCTGTCAGCCTTACCTGCTGGCCTTGCCACTCCATCCCCCAACAGGCTGCACGAAACTGGGGGGTACCTCGTACCACTGAGCCCATGAGCCACAACAGCTTCTGCCATCGCTGTCCCCACCTTTTGACCTTCCAGCATCCATAGCCATCTCCCTCCTTCCCCGTGGCCACGGGTCTGTGCCCCGTCCCCATCGCCTCTGAGACGTGTGCCTTGCCCCAATGTTGGCCCTGGTACAACGCAGCCTCCCTCGCCCTGCACATGCGCTTCCACCTGTCCTCTGTCTCCTGGATAAGCTGGTGCTGTTCCCATATGCGGGCATCTAAATCGACGCCCTGCCACCTGGACACATGCACAGGGCCCAACCCACCCAGGCTCTGCCCCATCAAATCACCCTCAACTAGGGCCTGCACACCCCCAGACCCAGACCCCCCACCACCCCTGTAGACAGCCCCAGTCCCCCGGGTGCCGGCCTGGCCGGGAAGTCCAAAGGCCACACACAACCCAGGGGCTCCTGCATTTGCCTGCAATTTTCAAGCTCCTCGCGCAGGAGCTCACATACTGGAACACCTGTCCTGAGGAAGACTCCTGTACCCAGTCCCTAAAAGTTGAAAAGCATTGACAAATATATGAAGGTCCAGGTAATTATTCAAGCATATGTTGTTATTAGTACTGTACGACATAATACATTTGATAAATAATTGTTATTACTGCCTTTGACTGACCCTCTTCATGTAATGACAAACGTCAAAGCCTTCAGGCCTTTCGCATGGCCAGGTTTACATCGTATAACATTAGCTCTTCATAAGAATTATGTATAATATGTATGTTTGGTTCTTTATTTCAACATTTTAATTTTGCACATTGTATAACACGTGTGTTCACTACAATTTGGTAAAGGAGTGTTGATGCACTTTCTCACGTTTTTTCCACACACCTGCAACATTGATAAACCTTTTTGCCTCATACATATTTTGTTGTATATTTTGATCATTGCGTCTGTGCTATACGTGCTGAATGACAAACTATGTATGTATAAAAGCAATCCGTTTTTCGATACCAAGCCACAACAAGACCATGCTTCCTTTTTCTGTTGTATCAATCAATCCTCTCCATCTGTGGTCAGTGAGAGGTGTCTTTGGTAAGCTACATATTACATAGAACACAAATCACATATTACAGTAAAACGTTAAAGAAAGAACCAGTACTCTGAACAGTAGCATACTAGCATAGAGATGTAGCAGGAATGCATGCATGAGAAACATTTCTAAAAAGACTTGTGGGAGATTCTAAGTGGCAAAGATACGTAATCGGGGTAACACTCAATTCGTCTGAATATTTAGATGCTATGGGAGAGATGCAATGAGTTTGTTCAGGAAGAGACTAAGGTAGGGGTTTTAGATGCTCCCTGAAGGCAAGGAGAGCCTGCTCAGTTTTAATACTTGAAGAAGAGAGTTCCAAGCACTGGATAGATCCCCAGCAAAGGATTATTTCTGTGAAAAAGAGGTTTTGAATCTGGAGACCTCAACAAATTGAGTTTCAGCTTTTGAGGCCTCTGGCTACTGGAGATGGTAATACTTCAGATAGGAAGGGAGGGTTAATATACGTAGCCTTGGAAGCAAGGAAGTATAGGTTAAAATGTATCCATGCATTAAGTGGTAGCCAATGTAGTCTGCAGAGTATGAGGTGATGTAGTCATATTTTCCTGAGCTGGTGGCCACTTTGGCCGATGAGTGGAGCATAGAAATGACTAGAGTTGATTGTGGATTACCTGCACCGATTGCGTTCCCAGTTGAATCTGGAGAAAATAAGAGTATAAATGGCTATTTTTGTAGAGGCTCTGAAGAGGTGATGTGTTTGGTTTTCTTGAGGGGGTTGCAGGAGAATTTGGCAGCTTTTGCCTCCCTGTTAATCCCTGCCATAAATGATTAGGTAAGGTCAAAAAAGAAACCAAACTGTTTTACCATAGGAGATTTCAGTATTGATTTCAGCGGGTTCAGAATTGTGATGTCAATGCGTGTCTGTGATAAGGTTACAAAGGCAGGAACTGTGATTTTTGAGGAAAAAAACCTAAATTTTCAAACATACAATTCAGGATATTTTCCAGGCCTTCGCGTAAAATGGAGAGGTCCTCAACAGACAAAGTTTTAAGATACATTTGCTTGTTATGAGTACATTGGTGAAAGAACACATCTACATTCTCAAGGATCATAGTTGTGGCTCTAGATACAGGTTGAATAAAGCTTGGGCTATGATCAAGTCTTGTGGAACATAACTATACATTTTAATTGACCCAGAGATGAAATTCCCCATCTTCACCACTTGATGCCTGGTAGCGTGAAAGGTAAACCATTTTAGGAATAGGCCTTTAAAGCTCAGGCAATGCTTGAGGGTTAAATTAATGTTCAATCATCAACTGTATCAGACATTGCCAATAAATCCAGAAAGGCTAGAGAGCAGGAATCGGGTTTGTCCATTAAGCAATGCACATCATCCAGAAACTATGTAGAAATCAGGGTGAAAGTGACTGATGGTCTAGTGATGAAGTTCAGTTGGTTAGGGACATATCTCTTCCTGGTTTACCTTGGCCAAGGCACATTTGAAATTGGGCAGTCGTTGGAGATCAGAACTGGATTGAAGTTGGACTTTTTGTGAATGGGTTGATGTTTCCAATCTTCAGAGAGTCCGTGAAGGTGCCCTGGGAGAGAGACATTGAGCAAGCTGCACCACAAAGATTCAAAGTTGTTGAAACGGTCTTTGATAATGTTGACCATTTTGTGATCCAGAAAGTAGCTTGTTAGTTTAAGCATCCTGAAGATGACAGGCAGGATTTTAGTTTGTGCAAGTCGGATCTGGCTGCTACAACTGTGTTTGCATTTTTACTTATCTTCTTTAGTGTGTTGAGTAATGAGATTTTTGATACTTCTGATTAGTTTTCTTTTGTCATACTTTTTCAAAGAACAATGGCTGGGAGAGCTCTTCTCTGGCTCCTTGCAGGATGAAGGTACACCTTGGTGACCATTGTTAGATGTCATTTCAATTTTTGGTCAGCAGATTGACACAAGTTGATAAGTGTTGTTGCGTTTATTTAGGCACAAGTGTGTCAAGAAATAAGTAGAATTACGTTTTTTAAATGGTCAGTTCCACCTTTCCATGGTAGGAATGTTTTTCAAACATGAGAGAGGCTGAGATATGAATGTGGAAAGGAATGGGCAAGTGATCAGACCAATGAAGTTTTTATCTTTGTTATGTGTAGGGAGCAAACAGTGCTGGAAGACATTTTGGAGCTGAGCTAGCTTCTCAAGAAAGTTGAAGGGTTTGCATTTAAGGTTGCCACAATCAGTATTGAATTTTCTGAGGAAGATGTTTTCGGTGGACAACAGGAGGGTGGACATCCCAGTTAAGTTGTCGATAAAGTTTGCCTGCTGCTTAGAAGGGTGGTAGGTTGGTGTGGGGGTGGGGTGATTTAGAGGCATCAAAAAGTGGCTAAGCTTATAATAGGTAGAGGTTTGCACTTGAGTCTTTCTTTATGGTGGACTGCTGTGCCCTTATTTGTGTAGCCTGTCTGCACAAATTATATTTTAGCATTGAGTGATGAGTAGTTCAAGGATGCAGTGTGAGTGAGAGATGATTCTGTCATCCAAAGAATTTGAAGATTGTGATCAAAGATGAGATTGTTGATTTCACGATGATGTTTGCAGGTCAGGCACATAGACCCTGCATGTAAGACGGTGTAGTGTGTCTTGAGTGTGAAGTTGTGTAGTTGGTGCTTGGTATTTTTCTGTGTATGATGGGAATGCGTGAGTGTGCTGGATGACGACACATTATATAGCTGAGCTGGGAAACCAACAGCATGGTTTCAAATGAATGTGCTTCATGGTGGACTGAGGATGAAGAGACTGTTAGAGGCCTGGGACGTCAAGGGCCTAATTGATAAAAATGAGTGTAATCATGGAGCTGGTGTGTGTACAGAGCAGATGAAAGACATATGGAAAAAATTATGGGGTCAACATAAATTAGTGCTAGCAGAACTAAAGTAATACAGTTCAAAATCAATGATCACAAGACTACCTCTAACAGAGATAGATAAGATTCAGAATGGGTTGACTTATTAATGAAATAAGGGCAGCAGGTTCTCGGAGAGGGAGTCACAACAATGCAGACATCTGTGGCAAACTGGATGAATCTGCATAATATGGGAAGGCAGATTTTGATTTAGCTGACAAGTATTTTTCCTTCATAGCACAAAGCTTAGGAATGTAAACTAGTGCTGTCTGTAAAAGACCAATCGGAAGTTAACATCATTAATTACTACCTAACCTCACACAAGATTCTTAGTGACCTCATATCTCCCTCATGAAACCTATCCTGAAACAAGGCCTTGATCCAGAAGACTCATCCAAATCAAAAGTTCAGCTTTCACTCCAATCACTAGCTTTCTAAAAGAAAACAATCTCCTCTCTGCCCGCAAAACATGATTCAGCCTGGCAGAGGCACGGAATCTTCCTTGTCCACATCGGTATTGATCTTAACTACACAATTACTACTATTGGAGTAATTTCTTCAACTACTGGCCCTCTCTAGTGCCTTCAAACTGACAGTTACTACAGCATCTTAACAACTCAAGAATCCAAGGAAGCATCCTGGATTGGACCACTCCCTACCTCACAGGTAGATGTCACATTATCTCCCTTAATCCTTTTGTCTACAGCACCTCTTGCCAGCAATCTAAAAGCATATTCCATCAGCTCTTACCTCTTGAATATCCACTGGTGCCTGATCCTTCTTACTCCAAAGGCCACAGCAAATCCAGCCACCAGACAACTCCTATATCTATTTAGGCACAAACACATCGCTCATGCCCTTCAAGCTCTGAACACCGAACCATCCAGAGCACAGGTCTGATCTTCCTCCAAATTAAACTAGATACCTACTGGCAAAAAAGGTCCTTCCAATCTAGAATATACATCTCTGGACTATCTTCCTTTCAAGAAATTCAAGGATCTTTGGGGGGGCATTCTCAGGACACATGGCTAAGCTCTGGAACTTGACCACAGCAAATTTAAGGACATCCCACAGTCGCCTCAAGTTCAAGACACCGATAAAGAACTGGATGTTTCCATAAACATAGTCCTTCCTGGCATAGCTATGACAAAGAGAAAATGGTATGCATCTGCAGGTATGATTCTGTTTAATACAATTCAACATCAGGCCAATAAGCACTGCTACAAGCTTGCTGCATCACAACTGGAGCATACTTCCAAACCACACACTAAATATCCATACTTTGCCAGCATAGCTAACTTGATCGCTGTCTACTTGACCACCCAGAAGGTGCTTTAGGGCCTAGACCAGTGTATGAATGGGGTTTCCTGTTTTCAGTTAAAATTGATTAGAACTAATAAAACACCACAAAAAGCAATGTTTGCTTTTGATGGAGAAACTGAAAAAACACAGATTTTGCTGCACTTATACAGCTTTAACACAACGACTAGCTAAGGTAGTAAAAGTGCAGCCTTTACCTCTAAGCACCTTTTTGTGATGGACACTCCCACTATGTTTCACTCTGGCCATAGTAAGCCACTGTAGATATACCCTTTTGACAATCTACAAAGTCACTGGACCCTCTGGATTCCTGGAAGTATTCCTACTCCCATTTTGAGGGCATGTTTTATTTGATATGACTTCAGATCTCTGTTCACTGCACATTGCTCTAGTGGCTAGCAGGTTCAGGTCTCAACTATGAGCAGGGTCTCGGTCCAGGGTAAGAGGCACCCCCTTGCTATCATCCTTCTTCACTGAGAGCAGGAGGGAGCTTTACTTTCTGAAAGATCAGGATTGTGGCAACAAAGATTACTGTGCCTATCGACACTTCTAAAAGCAATGTCTTCCAGATAAGCATTATACGCAGAACAACTGTCCTTAGCCACATCCTTTCATACAGTAGGACAATGACCATATTATTAATATCTTCAGCAACCATCTAGAGGCTCAGGAGGGCATGAAACGTTGCTGTCCACAGTGCATACATTAACTGAGAAAATCTACATTTTAGTGTATGAGCTGCAGACAGTGCACCTCAGTAACATGAAGCAGACGCTACTGCTCAGTAGCATAATGTGAGCACAACCAGGTGCATAAGCGCATTCTGAGCCTATAAGCAAAAGAACCAACGGTTTGTGATACAGCCCCAGGATTGCCAAATTCAACTTTTATACCTACTGCCTTCATGTCAGATTGAAGCTAGAGACTTATAGTGACAAAACAAGGTTAGACACTTGGTAAAATCACCTGTACAAAACTACAGTGACCATATTTAATGGAAACAAATTGAGCTGTGCTCATGGTCTCCACCAAGACGGAAAATGCACTAGAACAGTGAACGCTGCACAGAACACAAAGGGAAAGTGCCTTCGGAAACAAGACTGGCAGGAGCACTGGCCCAGCACCAATACACAATGGCCTACTTCTTAGTATCAATCAAGAAAAACTTTATTTCAGCATTCGGCTATAAAAGTTACACAATAAAAACAAAAATAAAATACAGTTCATTATCATTGTGGCTGTACTGTACATGGCCCTTAACAGCCTTCCTCAAAAGGAGATTTTACATACAGTGATTCTCTGTTATCATAACAGCACAAAGTCAAGGGACCAAAAGACATAAACCACAGACAAAAACCTACCGTGGTCAACCATGCTCTATGGTGGAATTTTTACATGTTCTTTGGCCTAGATGTACCTGTATGATAATAGCCATCATATCAGTACTAAAATAGGCATTTTAAATACCATCTCAAGAATCCATAGTTTAAGTGACAACGCAATTTCTAAAGCGCTAGTGCAAAATATGGCAAAAGGTAAATTGTGTTAGAGTCAACAAACTACCCCCATCTGGGCCTTCAGCCTCTTTGACAACCTTATTTGATCTAATTCTCCATGCCCAAAGAAGAAACCTAGAGATGGCGAATACAATTTGATCCTTCGTATCGCATCTATAGGCTTCCCTGTTGTGCCCATTAGTTTGAAAACTGGGACAATCCACCTTCTTCGAGGCAGAGCATAGCCTGGGCAGAAGAAAAGAAAGTGTCTACTGATTCTGGGGACACCAGGCAAATAAGGCAGTTAGGCGTTGAAGTAGTATTCTTGTCCCATTTGCCTGTGCATGACCTCAACAGTAGACTACCAATTACATATTTGATGTACAAACCTTTGGCCTGGCAAGGTCTGATCCTATACAGATAGGGCTCAAAGAAGGAGATACATTTAAATTGGAGGAATTTTTCAAAAATACTCCCCCCTTTTTAGTCATTCCATATTCTGGTCAGTGTGAATTCCCAAAAAGCTTCCTTCAGTTTGATAGCTGTGTCTTTGCTCATCCAGTTGGGAAGTACCATACTTCCTCCATTTTAATGACTTCACACAAATGTTTTATCTTTTTAAGCCATGGAATATGTACACTCTTATCTAAAGTAATGAGGTCTGCTAAAGCATGCCTGTAGAAGTCCAATTCTGGTGCAGTCCAAAGACGTACCCAGTACGCCAAGGGTTTCAAAAAGGGCCAACGAGTCTACCTTATTCATCGCTAGGTCAAAAAGTAAAGGCGTCAAAGGTATACTTCAGGGCAAACAGAGCAGTGACCTGATAAATTAGTTTTCAGTTTTAACTAGAGGAGACTGATCGGAACCTCAGATCTCTGCTCCATCGGTAGCCCCTGCAATAGCAGGGGCCCTATAGACTTCAAGAGCTGGGGAGACAGCACCAGTGGATGTGGTCTTGTATTTACTTACCACAGCAGCTGCCCTTTGATGTAATACGGCTCTGCATTTTCCTATCTGGGGGGCCCAGGACAAATTGTTGGCTAATCCGACACGTGGAGACGGCATTGCAGAGGGACGAATCATTGGGCCAATTGCTGCATAATTCAGGGAAATGGGCAACCCATGCATCTGACTGTACCACCGCTTCTAGGTGGGTATCAATGGTGCGACTCCCATTAGCTATTAGTTTCCAAAAAAAGTTAATGTTCCTGTTGGAGAGGGATTCTGTGAAGTCGTCCAACTGCGTTGCCTCCATTTGTCTTTTACAGTTGCCTTATAACCTCTTCTTTTTTAACTGCTTCAAAGACAGCTGTTTTGGAAGATCTACATTTACCCGTGTAGCATCAAGGGTAGCTTCCCTGCAAATGACCCCTCGCCCTTCCCTTGTGAAATGGTGTTTCAACTGATCCATCATTTCGCAATCGAGACTTACAAAATTAATCAGTCTTTTGACTAATATGGGCACAATGTTTCCACAAACAAATGGTAAATTTGTAACAGACTTAGAGCCCGATTACGATGGCGGGCGGACCCTATCAGGGATTGGGACGGCATGACAGGATGTCGGCGGTCCCTCAGTAGCAATTAGGATGCGACTGCCACCACGGTAGACGCAATGCCTATATTTTGTATTGCGGCGGGTGCTGCTGGCTGCAGCACCCACCACAATGCAAAAAAGGGACACTTGACATATGCCTGCACTACGTGGCAGGCACCATGCGGTGCCTGCCACAGGGTGCAGAGATATGTAGGGGGGCGCTATAGGTGCCCCCCAGGTGCTGTGTCTGGTGGCCAGGGGGAAAGGGTGGCCCACTAGGGGCCCCCAAAGTCCCTTTCCGCCAGCCTTTTCATGGTGGGTTCAATGGGCCGGCAGGAAAGGAACATCGTAATACCTACGGCGGTGCCTGGTAGGCACCGCCACCATTGTAGGCATTACAGACCGTCTGATAGTCCGACGAGCTCCTTGAGCCCGTCGGATTACTGTTGGGCGGTCTTTCCGCCCCCGACCGTCCGCCCGCCATCATAATATGGCAGGCGGTAAACATGCACACGATGGCGGTCTCACCGTCATTGTAATCAGCCCCCTAGTGTTTTCTGCAATTGAGGCCCATTTAACATTCCTTCCACTGTTAGTTGTAACAACCGCACATGGGTTACGCATCGAGTATATATTCATAAGAGGTCTAGCTTGGATTTAGGCGTAGAGCGCATCATGGTCACTGTCCATTATGGGGACCACCTCCATATCTATCATATAAGGCCAAAGTTTGTTGCCTAGAAAAATATAAACAATATTACTTCTACACAGGCATCTTTTGAAGGTTGGTTGGGGAGGAGAATCAGCGGGAGTACAGCCATTCAGTGGCCTCAGCCCATGTGTGACCATCAGGTCGGCAATCTGTTCCTAAACCTTTACTTGCCTGTAGCCTGTGTCCCAGCAGCAAAAGACACCACCCGGAGTTCGTACGCTTCTCTAATCTTATCTGGAGCTGTTTCATGCCTGCACTGTTGTGTTACAATCGCCTGCAATTATTTTTGGCCAATCGCGGTGCAAGTGGTCAATCGAATCAGAAAGACCGTCAATAGTGGCTGATTGTGATTGAGCAAGGAGTGTGTATATAGTTGTTAAATATGGCAATATGACTGGCTTCACATCGGGAACCTGTAGAGATGACTATACCAAATATATCTCTACTGTCAATTAAAATTCTTTTGATTTTAATAAACAACCCAATCCTTATGCAGATCAGCAGGTCACCAGAGGCTCTACCTGCTACTGATCGTATAGCAAGAGATGTACCCTTACCTAAATACAGGCCTTGAGCTACTCAAGAGACGTGGGCAACAATGTGATGCTAGTCTGAGAGAACCCCATTCAGGATAGGTTAACTTAGTTCTTATCCATGCTACTTTCCAGGATAATCATTTTATGTTAGTTGAACAAGAGTTCCACCCAGTGGCATGAGTAATTGGACTGCTGCTCTTAATTGCTTCTATCTCAGATGGTTGTGAGCTGACCAGACGCGAGTTCACCTTTCCCCTTGTGTCATAGACTTCACACCTTAAGACAGCTGGGAGTGGTATAACTTCTAGGGGGTTTAATTGCTGTGCCGGTGGTATAACACCCTCACTATCTCTATTAGATAGTCAGTCTACTTCCGAGAGGTTTGCTGAAGGAGCAGACGAATCTGGGACTAGCTGTGGCGAGGAGATAGCTTGGAATTACTACTGGTGGTGCCATCAGGTGTAAGCTGAGGCAGATTGATCTTCAGCCTAATTTGTGACCCTATATCAGTTCTAAACCTGTGCTCCAATGCTACAAGACCTTCAGCAAGTTTGTTGTTTTCGAGCCGGAGCCTAATGTGATCAAGAGTAGAATGTCAGTGTAACGAAAAGCTCCTTAGTATGTCCTCCCTGATAATAGATCTAGAACCGCTAACTTTTCTGAACCAGAGAGTAACTTTATTTATCAGAGATTCCGGTGGTTCCCTTGTACCTGAGCAAGTTGTGGGACATTGACCTTAAATGTGTCATAGTACGTAGTGGGGGCCCCAGCTGGCAATCTTTGGTTTTGAAATTAAATTCGGTGTGGGCATGTTCAAAGTGGTGTGTCCCAATGGTCTTTAGCGCATAGGTTCCCTTCGGACCATAAAGGTGCCCTAGGAGTACAGCCCAGATTCAGGGGAACATCCCTGTTTGATGATTAGCACACGCGTTTAAGTTAGAGTTCCTTTCTGCAGGTTGTGTAGATAACCTGTCAAAAGGGATAGTTCCTAGATGATTGCGTAAGTTATGGCATGAAGGGTCATCCTTCTTCTTGGCCTGGTTTAGGTTCGAATTTAAATTTGATAGCAATGATGTGCGATTGTCCATTTTGTCATTAAGGGCTTTAGACAGCCTACCAATGCAATCTTTTAGACTTGCTATGTTGTCTCTGAATGAAGTTAACTGTGAGATTGTGTTGTCACTATTTTGGACTGAAGGATCATTAGAAGGAATAGGTGGCTGCATATGCTCAGATGCGAGTGCGTCAATAGTCCTTAGGATGTCAAACCTGTTATTACATTCAATGCGCACAATGGCTACTGTAGTGCCCTTGACCTTTGTTTGCCCAGATGGACAACTAAGCTTGCTGGGCACAATGGGTGAGTTTGTATCCATGTGTACCTCTGCGCTAGTGTACGCAATGGTACTGGACATGGCCTGCTTATTGAAGAATGACTTCATGTCACCCTTGCTACTTTTCCCTGGGTTTTTCCACTTGGTCTTTGTTGCTAAGATGTCCTCAACCTCTTCAAATCAACCCATTTATTTTGTCCAGGGTACAGTTGTCTGCCAAGTGTCTTGGCTGTTTCTTCGCTTTCCCTAGCTCGGATAGTTTATCATTGGCCTTGAATTTTACCATAGTGACTGAACACAATTAATATAATTTCCCTGCAAGTCCTCATAATCGTGTATTACTCCTTATTGGGGTTAGCCAGGAGCTGGGAATTTTGAAAATTCTGAAGCAGCTCATCCACCCGACAACGTTAGCTTCAGTAATATCAGCAAAATCGGCAAAGGTGTGGTAGCAAGCCTAGCCCTGCTGCAGTACATTTTATAGCAATTGGATAAAGAATAGCAGGGTTCAGATTGCACTTCTATTCAGGTTAACCACATGTTAAAAGTGTTTAAAAACACAAAAAGAATAATTAAATAGGCAACTTCCAGGGGGTTAAATAATGTCAATAGTGCCAATCCATAAGCAAACAATAACCAAGCAAGAACATAGTAAATCAAGAAGCCGGCTTTGGATCACGTTGGAGGGGGGTCTTTTATCAGTTAGATAATAAGCCATTAGAAGGGCCCCTCCACCAACCAGATGGAATGTCAATCGGCCTGGGTTGCACCAGCTGTCGGCAAAAAGAACAGCAAACGCATCAACCAATGCAGAGGAAAACTTGGTTGGCGTCTAGCTGGTACACTAGTGGTGTACCCCCATCTCCTAAAAAGCACAAAATTAGCAGACTATGGTCCTCACCCCTGGACACTAACTGCCTTGCACGTCTCGTAATGTAAGTTGAAGGGCCCAGTTAGCACGCCAACCAGGGGTTCTGTGTGCTTAAACCTCAGCCCTGGGTTTCTGACTTGGACCTCAGCCCAGCTGGTAGCATCAGCACAGTTCTTCCTCTTAGTTCCCGTCGCGCAGGGCCTCCTCCTCCAAACGAGTCTCAGCAGCAAGGTCAATGTGAAGTTAGAAGGTAGACTTGAACGGTATGAGGAGCTCTTACCAGATGTAGCGCAGAGTGTACGATCAAACAATTGAGTGGCCGAGGGGGTGGCCCTGCCCTTTCTGGCACTGACGGGTGCAGGACTGCCGCCCCATCTCTTTGCGGCAATGACTAGAAAACAGCAGGGCAACAGCAGGCACACCGAATGTCCCAAGCCGCGGTAAGTGGAGGGCGCTTTTAAGCACGCTGCGAAATTGGTGGCGGAACTCGTCCTTGCAACAATGACTTGTGGAACAGCGAGTCCCCTGGGAAACAGCAGAGCAACAGCAGGCACACCAAACGCCCCCTTGGTATAAATCAATGCTTAGCTGTACTCACGCAGACTTTCAAATAAACCCAATAACCCATATGCATGGCCCAACAATGTAAAATAAGCTTCATTCGCTGAAAACTACACAGGCAAATGACCCAAAGCACCCTGCAGGTCATTACATTTTTTTTACTACCCAAGCTGCATTTTTACACAGCAGTAGAGTTTGCGGTCTCAAAATACCTTATACACTATGCATATTAATTCCTCAGCAGGCTTCTACCATATGAGCAGGTAGATAAGGAATAGGCACTAATACCACATTTATTAGCCCAGTTGTTCCTCTGAGTTTTGAGAGAGAAAAAAGGGTAGTGCGGTACAGCGTAGTAATAACAGAGCACCAAGTACTCGCAATACATATCTCATGTCCTAAATAGAAAATCTTAATTCAGTTGAAATTCATCGTATCTGATAAATAGTGCAGCAACAAGGTAATTGAATGTTTTCCATTAACCTTTTATGTGCTGTAATCAAATCCTATTGGGGTGCAAACGTATCCCCATACATGCACATCCTGGTCATGGAGTGTCACTGGACACCTGGAAAGAGAAGCTTTGGTGCTGGGAAATAAGACAGGCAGGAAGGTGGGAAAGATAATGAAAAGTTACTTGTAAGAGCAAATTCAAGTAATTGAGAGGAGGAAAGAAGGAAGGAAGAATGGGATAGGAATTAATAAGGGAAGGAAGGAAATAAAAGCCACATTCTTAAGAACTGGAAACAAATCCTATCCCCATGACTACAACATAGCAAAAAAGAGAAACACTGATTATCACTGATTTTACAAATTTTGAAAACATTGGAGAACACTGGAAAAACCCACCAGAATTCACCAAATAATACAAACTGAGAACAGAAAAGCTTATGAAGCACTACACAATATATAATGGCACTTTACAATCCTATTCCTGTGGACTGGCCCAGAACATCTGATGCTCTCTCATATGATGTCAATTGAACATAGCATACAAAACATTAACAGATCAAACTCCAGCAAACACAGATATGAATCTTCTTCAGTCACCAACTAACTCATTGGTCAATTGCTTTCCTAAGGGAAAGGCGCAAACATTCACACCCACCTTACCAACATCACCTCAATTAAAACAAACCTGTGGTACATCCCAGGGGGGTATCACCACCCCTTCCTGAATATATGAAATGTTTCAGTCCAATTCATTTTTTGACCACATCCCTTCATGGACCTCGTCTCTCCTGTTCTCTGTGCTTTCTATACTAGGGAAACAGCCTTAACAGCGTCACCTACAGGAGTAACGTCGAGGACCCAATGAATGAACTTCCATGACAACGACGAGAACCACAGCCTCCTTATTTTCAGATTCACCTCTCCTTCAGCCAAGGGCAGTACAACATGCACCACTTTCAAATCCACTGTCAGATATCTCCAGAAACTAGAACCCACCTTGAAACACCTTAGCCGAGCAAGTCGCCCTTCTGTGACGTAGACACACTCCACCTTAACTACTTGCTAAATCAGTCGACAGAGTGATTTCCAATTATAAATGTATATTTTGACAAAGGAGTTAGTCCATCATTGTTTGCACACAGAGTTCATCCACTAAATTAGCTTCTAAAGTTTAATTGTATAACATTCTGTTGTGATAGGTAATTAGGTACAGACTCATATGTATATACTGTACCTTATATCTGTTGATAACCATTTTGTTCATATAGGATAGATGGGGCACCCAGGTTTCCTACCTTCTTGGGTCTTTCTTGTTTTATGTGGACACTAGCTCCCATTGCCCAATGCCAACAGCATGAAATGCAACTCCAAAGGATTCACCCTTCCCTATTCAAAGACTAACACTCGCAGTGGATTAAAGTTCACCTGGCACTAGTCGTTATTCAGCACTTACCTGGAAGTCCTCAAGCAGGCCCCAAAGCATTCACTTAAGGGCCCTCTTTGATTCAAAAATGTTTGCCTTACCAAGAGAATACAGAGAATCCATGCATGGATGCACCTAGAGACTATTAATTTCATTCTGTGCATAGTACAACTGGCTGAGTTTTCCTATTACATATATGCATTGCTAGTGCTAGAGCACAGATTACAGCGATGACCGAGGCAGTCGTCTACTTCTCACTTGATCTCACTAGGTATCAGTAGGTTCAACCTAATAGGAGTTAACTTATGGCACACCTAGGAGAATGCAAATTGCTCAAAGTATAAAAGGAGTCAAACTTAATACACTAATGCGAACTGAATCTCTGTACAAAATGTAACCAGCTTTATTAAAGTGTACACACAAAAGTTGTACAAGAGTAGACGTGTGCATATTTATAGTGACTCTTGACATTTACCACAGACATTCAATTACAGTTCTGATTTGTACAGACTCTGGAATAGCATGCCTGTGAATTTACAGCAAAATGTTTATTTAAAAAGTAAATGAAAATAAATAATTTACATTTTGCATACTTATTTTTATTTATGAAAAAGACGGGTGACAATGGTACAATACCAGACCATTTCTGTACAGGGTACAAAAGCATGTGTCACACGTACACAACGTGTGTGAATTCCTCTGTCTTACTAAACACAGACACCATAATAACTCTGCGGGTACAATCTGATCATTTCTGCCCGCAGAATGTCTCCTTACGGCAACTAATATTGCAGTAATATTCTTGAAAGGATTTTCTTTGGTGAATGTAATCCAGACAGCCCCCAATGAGTTGGACTGAAGAACCCTGTATGTGAGAAATGAAATAAAATATTCTTGAAATGGATGGAGTAGGACTAAGTAATAGGGTGACTTGACAATGGAAATTTAATTATTCAACCCATGATATGATGCACCAACATGAGTTGAAAAACAATGGGCCAGATGTACGACCTGCCAAATAGCGACTCGCAATTTGCGACTCGCTATTTGGCATGTACAACAGTGTCTTGGACACTGGTTGCGCTTCCCAATGGGGTCGCAAAATGCGAGGCTCATGAATATTAATGAGCCACTCGCATTTTGCGACCCCATTTGGAATGGCTGGCCCTCCCAGGGATGGTGGCCTGCTGGGCTCAGCAGACCACCATGTCTGGGACTGCTTTTAAATAAAGCAGCTTTTTCTTTTTAGGTCTCGGGCCTAGCGTTGCAGTGCGCAGCGCGAGACCTTTTGTATGGGCTTCTGAAAGCTGACCACACGCTCGTGCGTGTGGTTTTGCTTTCGCCGGCTGCCATTGGCTTTAGCGTGTTTTAAAAAATAAGGCACGCAATTGGGCAAAGGCGGGCGCATGTCCCGCCTTTGCTCCGCCCATTCCCATCGGTGTCTAGGACGCGCATCAGCGCGCGGCACAGACGACAGGCTCCCTCGCCCCCCCGCTCCTCTGTGGTGCGCGCGCACCACGGGTTTCGATTCCCGCGTTCGGCTCCTCTGTGGTGCGCGCGCACCACAGGTTTCGATTCCGTGCTTGTTTGTTTTGGGTTGCCCAGCACGAGGCCCGGACCACCATCGTGGGCTATAATACCGCTACCAGTAATTTAAGGTAAGATACACTGACCCAGCGTTCCTGGCATTAACTAATCAAACTAGTTATCGCTCTCCATTTTTAATATAGGTTTTGAATTTTATTTCCAACAGCTAAATCCGATTACAGATAACCCGCCTCTATTTTATGTGCAGCATCTGCATATATAAATGGCACTCACTTCACAGCTAAAATTAGAGATCTGCTGTTTAAAATTCAACACGCGTTGAACCCCTTTGTCAGCTAACCCTTCATTACCATATTCTAACCATTACACTCTTACCACATACACATTACTCCTGTTCCCTCCGAGCACAGTACCGCCTTTATGTCACTCCCAGTCTTAAACCTTGTTCTACAATTTGCTGCTTTTAAGAAATCCTTGAGCGTGTACTTGTAATCTATTTGGTTAGGATTTAAGAGATCATAATCTCAAACAGATTTGGAACTACGTGTGATTATGTGCACTATTATTTCTAAATGTACTGTGTAAAATCGTATACGGCTTATTGATGCTGTCAAATAAATCGATAGTCATTGTAATGGACTTCAGGACTAGACCCCACTAGACAACAGATCTGATTCGTCCTTGCTTTTATGTTATTTGGGTTATAGCAGGCATTGTGTACTGATAGAATTGTCCCCTAGACCCCATAAACTCCAGCAAATTATTGACTGAAGCACAAAAATGTGTATTTCCACCATTTTCAAGTCGCCTCATGTCTGTGCTGATTATGGTAACTTCTGAGCTCTACAAAGGCCAGTATCCTGCTACACACCCCAGCCAGTATGTGCACCAAGCCACATTAAGTTTCTTAGATTGACATTATGCAAGTCACTGATACTCAGTACTGGAATGATAGCTGGTCCGAAGTAGAGCACAGGAAGAGCAGAAGTTGCTGTGGCGGAAGCGATGTGGTATGCAGGTCGAGGTGAGCAGGGGATCGGGGAACCGAATTGCCAAGCTTCATTAATTTCATCAAAACAGTCCCCATACTTTTATTTAAAAAACAATTGCCCCTGAACGGGTGAGCTGCTGCAGGTTATAAAGGGGGTAGGGCAGGGGGGTCTCCCCTACTGTGAAGAGAGAGAAGGAACTTGGAAGAGGCAGCTAATGAAGAAGCAAGCCTTCCCTGCTCCTGAAAGAAATGGAAATGTGTGCAAAGGTTAATCAGTAAAACTAAAGGCAGCGTGGGGCAAGTTTCGGATTTAATTGATAGAATCCGTAATTTGCCCTTGCAATGGAAACCTATTTAAAAAAAAGACAAACAAACAAAGATTTGCAGTAGCCCCCGTCAGCAGATTACTAAAACATAACTTTTAAAAGCACTGTAAAGATTTAAACACAATCTCTTCGCAACATCCCATTATACCGAGTGCAACGTTTGTTATACTTTGTGTAGTGTGCAACCTTTGTTATACTTTGTGTAATGTGCAACCTTTGTTATACTTTGTGTAATACATTTTGTTTAAATGAATGACTTACATTTGCACAGGGCTTTCTGTCACAGGCTTGGACCTCTTAACAGTATAAATAGACATCAGTATTTTCCCCAGTGCACCCACCAGGATTCAAGTCACTGGCCGTCTGGTTACATCCACAGACATCTGAAATGATCAAACCACCCAGCTTTCCTACCAGAAAAATGAATTGCCCAAAAATAAATAAAACAAGCATTTGCAATGCAATAGGTCTCGCATTATTAAAGTTTGAGCTATTGGCATTGCTAAATAATGCAACACCAATAGCTCAAACTTTACTAATGCGAGACCTATTGCATTGCAAATGCTTGTTTTAAATGCTGCCCGTTTTCCTTAAAGGAAAACGGGATGCTTTTAAAAATAAAAAATGAAACGTTTTAGTTTCATTTCTTAAGGGCAGGCAGTGGTCCCTGGGACCACTGCCTGCCCTTAAAAAATTATTTTGCATGCATTTGCAAAGGGGAAGGGGTCCCCTGGGGACCCCTTCCCATTTGCGAATGAATTACCACCTACTTGAAGTAAGTGGTAATTTGCGAGTGTTTTTGCGACCGCAATTGCGGTCGCAAAACATTCGTACATGGCTATGGAGTCGCTATTTGGAAGGGAACGCCCCTTCCAAATACTGAGTCGCAAAACAGTATTTTGCGAGTCGCTATTTATTTGTGACTCGCAAAATACTGTTTGTGCATGGGCCCATGGATTTTAGCGTGCGCAAATGGGTCGAAGACCCGTTTGCGCACGCTAAAAACCATCGTACATCTGCCCCAATATTCGCATCAAGAAATGATTTCTGCCTTAGTACATTTTAAAAGTAGAATTAAATAAAACAAGTGTGCCTTGTATGGAACTACAAGAGTCCACGATGCTGAAATAATCATAGATAATTTGAATTCTATGCATACAGCAAACGTTCATGACCCAAACATGATTTAATATGGTTTGAACTTTAAGATTTTAGCCATCACTGTGGAATTTAAAAAAATCTATTGTTTTGGGTTTATAAAGGTCATATTAATTTATTAGGAGAGGTACAGATATACCAAGTAGAGAGCAGGCCAGTAACTCAATCTGGCTAATGCTTGGTTGGCTTGCTAACCCTAACAGTTTGGGGCTGGTTGCCCGCTGATTTAATGCTGCTTCTCTGCAGGTGACCACAATTCCCTTTATAAGCATATCTCAATGTAACATGGCGCTTTCTGCAGCTGTGCTGTGCAGAGCACCTTCTGGACTGCAGCTTCTTCTAGCCGCCATGTACACAAAGGCTGACCCCTCAAAAGGCACGAGGGAGCGCATCATGGACACTGTGCATCATGGACAATGCTACGGAGGCCTCTTGAGCCTTCACAGCTTGCTTCTGGCTGTGGACCATGAAGCCGCGACACTGGTGTTGAACGTTCCAGCATCTTACATTTGACAATGAAAAAACACTATTTAATTTCGGTGGTCCTGCAACATCTATCCCCCCGATCACCTCGCCCGCGAACCTCCAAACTTGTTGTATTGCTCAAGCATGTTTTCCAGATGGCTCATCGGGATCGCACTATTCACAACGAACATTCAGAAGCAGCCGTCAAGGTAATGCTCAGGATTTAAAATTCAAGCATGACCAACGTGAAGTGTGATCAGCTAATTTATCTGTATTTCACTTTTTCAATTTTACAGTAGGAGCGCATATAAGATTGATTGAGGCAACATAAACTATGATATAAATAAAATCATTCAGTTAAATTCCAACACTCTGTGGCTGCGGAGTGATGCAACAAACAATTCTCAGTGTCAAACTCTTAGTAAATGAGACTGGAAATTTGCCAAGGGACTGAAGATGTCATAAAAGCAAATTCTAGTCAGATTATAATCTCTCATTTAAGGGAAAGAATATTTTGCACTCATTTATATGTTACACAATTATTAAGATATTTATAAAGAGGTATGTACAGTAGAGCGGTTCATGTCAATCTCGGTTTTGCATTGCAAAAGGTATGTACCATTGCAGTCAATGTATTTTTCGGAAATCGCACAGTTTTAAAAAAACAGATAACGCGCAAAGGACAGAGGATGAATGTAAACACAAGTTGATCTTCAATCCTCGTCTTCAGAGTCGCTGCCTCTCCTCGTGGGAGCAGAGCAGCGGATCGCAGTCATGAGCTGGTCCTGGATCTGCTTCCTCGGGTTCTCCTCCAGGTCTGTCTTGATCGCTCCGGACTCTGCAAGTTTCCACTCAAGTTCTAAGGGAGGCAAAAAAGAAACCGAAAAAATCAGCAAGGCCCAGAAAACACCATGAAAACATGCACAATCCATGCATGCTGAATCTTCGTTTAAATATTTTTTATTATAGAAACACATTTTGGTGGAGCAGTTTCTTTTCAGGTCACAAAATCTCGTAACAAAAACCAAAAGTGGTCCAAAAAATTGGGAATGGTGCAGATAAATGTTAGGGTTTTGTGTAAGAGTAACGTTAAAGACAAAATATAGTGCAAATTTAAGGATTAGTTAACAAAAAAAAAAAAAGGGTAGAATGTAAGTGTCTTCCCTGTTACCAAAAATATTATTTTTTTTAAATAGGAGGATATAGGTAATAATTAACGGTTAAGGAAAAGTGAGGCTAAGCTTAAAGTGTACAGAATAAGAATGAGGTAACGGGATCTACTGCTTAATAATAAAAAAATATATATCTGTATCCTTTCAAATTTCCAAACAAAATACCCATACTTTATTTTTTAAACTACTTTAAAAAATAGGAGTCCGAAATTATTCATCTGTGGTCAACCTGAAAGATATTATGGATCCTAAAGATAATATAAAGACATTATGGTAGTAAACATATGGGGCCTCTTGGGTCCCTTCCTCCTATTGTTTATCATTTAATGGAAAAAACATATAGATCTCCCAAACAGATCATTATGTCCACACCCTCCCACTACCAACTGGTAAAATACACTACGTGTTCTGAATTCCAAACAGGGTGAAGATCGCAGTTCTGGAATGGATCGCAGGTCCCAGTGCTCTCAATCGAACACCTCTCGCGAGCACGTAGTTCATACACAGATTCCCCCTTTCTTTGGGAGATTCCGGTGCCATGTCGAGCTTAGAACTGACTCCCTTGATCAGTGTTCTCACCTGGCCCTCGAATGACATTTTACCTAACCCTAAGGTTTATCCCTTTATTCCCATACTGTTTTGGAGTTGTCAGATACTGGATAAACAGCAAGTTTCGCCCAAACCCTTTCCCTTGTCACCTTGGTCATTTTTTTCCTACTACATATATTTTATTAGTGTAGTGTCATGATTGCAAATCTGACAAGGATGTAACAATAATTTTGCGAAGTGCTCTGCTGCACGTTTGGGTAGGGGCACAGTTTATATGCATCGCTGCTAAAATATTCTTGGCAAACTTTTGGGAGGATCCATGTTTAAATCTTAAACTGTTGTTGCCTGTGATTTAGATCAACCGCCTGCAATAACTTCAACAGGAAGGCAAATTCATCTGTTAAGAAAGCACACTGCGACCGCCTGGCTGCTCTCGAAGGGAAGAGAAAATGCCAACCATTTGTATTATTGAGACGAATTGCATTTATCGAACCTACAAGCCAAGCTACGGTAGAGAAGAAACCGCTGTCCAAACTCAAGACAGCCACAGTCAATCATTTTAGAAAACCAAGCAAAAGAAACTTATTGACACTAGTCCACCTTCCAACTATATACAAAACAATGTTTTAGGAAAAATGCAGGGTTGGAAATATCGTGAAACACTGAAGTCGAGTCAGAAATGTTGGAAAAATAAAGACTTATTATAACGTTTAGGATTTGCAATGGCAAACTTATCGTGATGGAAAACCTTTTTTTGCATTGTAAAACAATGTTTTACACTTGCTGAAATTTTAAACAAAATGGTAGCTCATGGCTCAACACTGTCCTCTTGTGGAATCTGGGCATACTGTCCCTCATCTGCTAACAATGAAAAGTACAATCCGGCAGATCTTAATTTACACATTTCATATCGATTTTTAATCTATTTTAAGGCCTGGGCGGAACCAAATTTCTCCTGTTTTTACAGGTTGATGTGGAATATACATTATTATTATTTTTATTGGAGGTGGGACGACTCTCCGTTGCATACGATTTCAAATTTATTGCACTATTTTTATTAATGTACTTAAAATATGGGGATACCCCATTTCCTCCTCCTTTCAATTACACCTAGAAACGGTGATGTTAAATATTTTCAAAAGATTTTTTTTTTTACATGTATGAATATTGTGTAAACAGTATCTAAAAAAAATCCTAATCCTTTATTTTTGGACGCTATGTTACTTCACCTATTAATTTCAACACATTATTTTTTAAATCTACATTTTTGGAGGACATGCTTTTAAGGTTTAACCCAAATAAGGCCTTTTCATTTGTGCTTTCACTAGTACACGTTATGCTGAGAAGCACAGACACAGCTACAACCTAAACTTAAACAAAGACCAAGACAGCATGCTGCTTAAAGACAACTGGCTACAGTCTGATTCCAAAATGGTCTATGATCCACTAGCAGAAGGCAACACAATAAATCACACGACAGACATTCACTAAAAGGAACTATCATACATTCACTAAAAGGAACTATCATATGCCCAGAGTAACTAAACCAGAAAATGACACGCTCTTTCAACCACATAAGTGAACATAACATATCCACAAAAACATCAATTACCTCCAAAAACGAAAAACAAAACCGATGCTGCCATTCGTAAGAATCTTCCTGTGCGGATACTAAAGACATGGACTGACCCGGCGGGTCGATTGGTTTTTGCTAAAGTGACGATTCAAGACGTCACCTTTGTACCGGGATCCATATATGCTCCTAATGGAAGGACCTTTTTTATTTTGTTTACTCACAGAATTTGGCCCGGTATAACTCATAGTGGGAGGAGGTTTGAAGACTGCGTTGGATCCCATTATAGACAGAACAGGACACCCTAACTCCCAACATGACAGAGGCATGCGGAGAGACTTAGGGCCAGATTTAGATCGTGGCAGACAGCATACTCCATCACAACGGTGATGGATACCCCATCCATCAAAACGTAAACCCCATTATATCTTATGGGATTTATATTTCAGCGGATGGGATATCCATCACCTTTGTAACGGAGTAACCCAAATGTCTGACCACCTAATACTGTATCCAGGGACGTATTGCCCTCTTCAAGGTGATGATCCTCCCGCGCTTTCTCTATGTCTTTCAGAACCTACCGCTCCACTTGCCTCGCACGTGGTTCTCTGCCCTAGACGGTGCCATCAAAACGTTCCTGTGGCGGGGTTCCCAGGCGCGTATAGCCTTTACGCACAGTCAGCGGGGGTCTTACAATGGCGGCCTGGGGATGACCAATCTCCACCTCTATTATTTGTCTTCCTACCTTCTCGTCCTCCATGACTGGTTCAATGGGGGATGGTCTGACCCCGCATACCGCTTGGAGCTCTCATTGATGGGCTTCTCTCAATTGCAAGCTACGCTCTATGGGGCCCCGGTCCCTCTCTCTCTGCCTCTGGTGACCCGGGTGGTGTTCCTTGCATGGCGCACTGCGCTTCGGCATGTACGATGGGAAGCCAGACTCATGCAACGGACACAGCTCTGGCATGGCACCTGGTTGAAAGAAGCAGCCTCGCTTTGCGGCTTCCGCTTCTGGGACCTCATTGGTATCACAAGACTAGGGGATGCATGGTCGGGGACGAACATGCACTTCTTCCAAGACCTGTGCCAGACCTATAACCTTACACAAAGCCAATTTTACAAATACCTCCAACTCAGACACGCTCTCCAGGCCCATTTCCTGCCCGCTGATACACTCCCAGAGTTTAGTCCCCTGGAAGCCAAATTACTCAAGGGAAGCCTTGGTTGTGGCGGAATATCTCAGATCTATTGCACACTTGCTACCAACTCCCCTAGTTCACTTGATCACCTCAGAACCCGTTGGGAGAGCTGGGTGGGACCTGTAGAGGACGAAGACTGACGAGACGCCCTGATGGCTCCTCGCAAGCTCACCACCTCCTCCAGGTTACGGCTTGTTCAATACTATTACCTGTACTTTACTTATCTCTCCCCAATTTGCTTGTGCCGGGCGGGCCTCTGCATGCCCTCGATGTGGACTTGACCCAGCAGACTTCTATCACATGGTATGGTCGTATGCAGGGATACTTCAGTACTGGACCACGGTGACCCGCGAACTGTCAGAGGTGCTGGGATGGGAAGTTCCTCTCTCCCCTCTGTTGATTCTCCTTGGGTTGTTCGAGGGATTTGGGGCACGAGGGCCGAAAGGGCGTTTTTGGGCACGGCCCTCCTGGTGGTAAAATGAGATATCGCAGCGCAATGGCTGTCCCACAGGCCTCCTATCCTGTCGAGGTGGCGACGGGGCATTGACTGGTGTGCACAGCAGGAGCGCATCGTTTTTGAAGCCCGCGGCTGCCCCGGAAACATGGGCGGGTGTGGGGAAAGTGGCTGGGCCAGTTCGATAATTGCCTATGAATCTGTACTTATGGTCATTCTCCATGTGTGCTGTGATTGTCTTGCGGAATGTTTCCGCCCGGCGTGGCGTATACACTATACTCTGCTCTGTGCGTGCCATGTGTTCACCTTTGCTCATCTTGGCCAACTTTGCTGGCTGGAAATTCAATAAAGTTAGTTATAAAAAGAAAATACTGTATCCATGGCTAGTCGAGGACCTCATCGCATGGGAATAAACTACTCTTTCTCTAGCACATGGGACAGAATCAAGACTGGACTTCTCCCTAACGAATAATACCATACTACCCAGGGTATGTAAAAGCGGTAGAAATGTCAGCATAGATGTAAGCATTGGATTTTAGATCTCCATCTAATGAGCCCTAAGAAACATACATGGAAGATGTGATCAACAAAATATAAATTGGCAGAAGAGAAAAGGAAACTGCAACATATGCTTAGAGAGTATTTGGGTCTTAATGAACATTCAGTGACCTCAATGCAGCTCGTCTAAGCAGCGACAAATCCCACTTGAGGGGAATGCTAGTGAAAGACTCTATGAAAGGCAGGCAGGAGACTATTAGCAAGCAGGTAGTGCTAGAAACTGAAATAACAGTGCTACAGAAAAGGTAGAGACAACGTCCCTCAGAAGAACTTCTTCAAACATTAACAGAGAAGAAGTATGAATTGAACACAATCTTCTCTGCTATAAAGGAAAAGGCTTTGCTTCGCATCAAAAGAAAGTCTTATGAACACGGAGAGAAAGCAGGAAGACTATTAAGCATATAATTAAAAAAATATGAGGCAAAGATGGTCATCCCTTCAATTGGTTACACCAGTGGGAATAACGCTGATACCTCTGCTAGATATTATCAAAGAATATTTTTCATTGCATTCAGAACTGTCCATTTCTAGTGCATCTGTCAACACTGCCCAGGAAGATAAGTTTACGCCCCCATTACCAATCTAAAAATTATCTCAGCATCTGAGAGAGGAACTGAACAGCGAGATATCATCTGAAGAGATTGCCGAAGCTATTAAATCAACGGCGACAGGCAAGACTCCAGTAGTAGATAGCTTCCCTCTGGAATTCATAAGGCCACTAGCCCTTTAATGGTCCTCCTTCTGAAGAAAGTTTTCAAGAAGCCACCAACACCGGCAGCATTCGCTCGGAAGTCAACAAAGACTATATCTCTCCAACACAGAGGCTCAAAAGAGAAGAGCAGTTTTGCTCCAATTGTAGGCCTATTTTCCTTCTCAAATACAGTGCAAAAATACTGGCGAAAACATTGGCCATGAGGCTAAGCATGGTGATCCCACTACTGACTGACAAAAACTAAGTGGGTTTTGTACCAAACCGATCTTCACTGAACCATATGCTATCGTTGCTAGGCCTACTCTGGCAGACCCGGTGAGATGCTGACAAGAAGATAGCCCTTTCCCTCAACACCGATTAAACATTTTCTCATGTTGAGGTAGGCTACCTGTTCTGTACTCTTGAGTGCTTTGGCCTAGAATGCAAGATTCTACATATGGTCACCTGACTATCAGGAACCTACAGCGAAGATAAATTGTAATGGCTTCATTTTGGACTGTATCAAAATTAACAGAGGGACCAGACAAGGGTGTCCTCTATCACCACTACTCTACATACCAACGCAGAAACCTCTAACAATAGCTATTAAAGTATCAACTGCTATTACTGGACTGTGCACAACGGTGGTGAACTTAAAACAATGCTTTATGTAGACAATATTTTACTGACACTTGCCAAGTCAGATACTACCATCCCGGCCAGATGTAGGTCAAGAAAGGTTTCTTCATGTGTGTCCTGGTCACTCGGTGTCAACATAGACAATGACGCTAGCAGTGAGTTTAGCGTGAATTGATCTATATGTATGGGCCTAAACACACATTCAGGCTTGTATGTAATCATTAGCATATTACTGTATTTCTCTTTCTTTGTCCTCCTTTTTTACTGTTTGACTAACTTTTTCTTCCCATCAGCCACGGAGAGTATAACATATACTAAAAAGTAAGCATTTATCCAACTACCAGTTATTAGTACAGCTGCTTGGTATAAAACTCAAACAGAAAACCACATCACCTAATTATTCACTTCATCGTTTTGCCACAAAAGTACTTTTCTTCTTAAATTGCAATGTGTGCAATTATTACCAAAATTTTGTTTTTTAACCTTATGCACAGAATTGGATCACTTTCTTTTATAATGCGATATGGCAAAATCCGGGGCCTTCTCATTGGTTTTCAATAGTAGCTGGAGGGGCTTAGGAAGGGGCTGCTGCAGTAGCACAGCTTACGCTAGTGCAGGGATACTCAAAGTACGGCCCGGGGGCCGCATGCGGCCCTCCTGACCTTTAATTGCGGCTCCCTCGTGAACAGCAGCTCTGAGCTCTTAGAATGATTCAAGCATTTGAAGTGACTGTTTGCTGGCTTTTTAAAACTAGGATTGTTTGCTTGCCTCTAGAAAAATGTCATCACACACATAAAAAGAAAAATATGAGATATACATCTCCTTTTCCAAAAAATGTGGTAAATGGTGAACACCTTACTTTGTGAGAATGTTAAAGTTACATCCAAAATGCTTTGTGAAACGTAAGCATGGGCATTTCGAGTAACCTACCCAAATATCCAGAAATGAGAGCAGGCTGAATTCCTACAGATAAGGGACGCACCTGCGCTTTTGACAAAAGGTGATGCAAGAGTAAACACCACTGTCAAAGTCAACAGATCTGGCTATAGATGACTAAAAGGATGCATAGGTGTAAGGAAATGCCTCTTTTTGTATGGTCATCCCAGGTTTTTGGACTGATACTGCTGGTTTTTCGACTCCGAGTGCACAGAGGTCTGCTAACCAGACCTCAGTGCCTGCACCCTCACCCTTAAATTAATATGTCAAACTGGCTTTTACACAATTGGCTGAGCTAACTTACCTGTAAGTCCCAAGTAAATGGTCCTCAAGGTACCCAGGGCATGTAAATTAGAGGTTCTCCCCAGGGACTGCAGCACTGGTTGTACCACCATGGGTGAGACACAATTAAAATTAGACTCCCAGCCCGCCAGTTGCAGATTGGAAGAGCAGTTTTAGCTGCTGGCCCGACTTTGCCCTTTAAAGCAACGGCAAAGCCAGACTTCAACCAGGTATATGTTTAAGTCATCCCTACAGAAGGCCTATCGAGTCCTAAGGCAGAGTGCAACATATTCCACAGGCAGAACATGTAACTTTACATGTCTTGACGGCAAAAATGTGGAATCGGCGTTTTTTACTGTGGAAAAGCTTGGTTGCCCAATTGGCGAGTTCAGAGTTACACGCTGACCCCTTAGCTGTGCTAACTGTGGAACAGTGTGACCACAGTGGGTCATCCAAGGTACCAAACAACTCATTACATTAAGCAAGACTTGATTTTCAGGTCGAAATTAATGTAACAAGTTGCAGTGTGCAACTTTAGTAAAGTTATCACTTTGCTACCTTTAGTCTCGTGTGCCCATACTGGTTGTACACTGGGTTCTGACGCAGAGACAGCTTTCTGCCCTCCTGGGGAAACGTGCTACCGACTCTCAGGAACAGATTCAAAAGGGGCCTGGTCTGGAATGAGATGTAACCTCCCTCCTGCAGGAAGCCACATGGGTGTTGGCCCAAAAGGCAAGCTTCAAAGGAGAAGCCGGCTTTGAACGAAAAATTGGGCATCACTCGGCAGCGGAGGCTGCTCCATTGTTCAGGCAGACAGGCTGGCACGTGGGACAGGAGAGAAGAAACTAGTTGCCAAACCTGCTTATCTGGGGTGTGTAGCCCCCTTAGTAGCCACACGTCTGGGGTGGGCTAGAGAGCTCCCCTCCACGGGAGAGGGGTCCTGCCATATTGGAAGTGGGCAGAATGGTGCATCCTGGATTTCCCAGATGCCACACTTCACAAAAAGTGGTCATCAGGTGGAAGAGAACCGGATAGCCCATTGGAAAATTGACTGATTCGTCGTACCCATGCTCCCACCACGCATACAGGATCACTCTTTATGGTTACTTGACCCACTCAGCGGCCAAATTTGTCGCTAACGCCATTGATCTATATTGTTGCGTTATCCTTTATTCTCTGATCGACATATAACATTGTATTGTTCTTACTCCCTCTGGTTATACTATGTCAACCCGTACGAACCCCCTTATCACTGTTTAGAACTAGCCACAGGTCTTGTAAAAAGTGCTCTGATACTCTCGGTCTAGCTAGCGCTATATAAAACTCTCAAATAAACAAACAAACAAACCGCATCCTGCCCTGAGGGCGTTTTCTGAGCACAAGTAGGGCACCCCTGTCACTCTGAAGTCAGATCTCGACTGGACTGGAATGCGGATCGAGGAAGGACTGTTCTCTTGCACTGTGGAACTGGCAAAGAGACTGCACTGGCATGCAGTGCACCTGCTGAACCTGGTGGCTAACAAAGGAGAGGGACTGCCTCAGCTGGGTCCTGCTCGAGAAGTCGTCTCCAGAGCCCAGCCAAGAGACTCCAATGGTCAGTGAGCTGCCCTCCTGTTCACAGCACAGGGACACAACAGATGAGAAGCCTGCTGGGGCAAGTTGGTAACCCACAGTCATCAACCCACCGCCGTGCAGCACCAGGGATCTGGACCCGACGCATAGAGTCACACCCGAGTTCGCTGAGCTCAGGAGTGTCATCGAAGTGCAGCTGGGACCTCCCATGGACGAGTTATTAACCAAGGAAAGATTGGCCGGTGTCCGCGATACTGGGCGAATGGTAGTCCAGTGGCAATTGGACTTCTGAAAAGCACAGAGAGGACTTCGGGGGATGTTGTCCCTGTGACCAGGACCGCTTCACCCCCTTCGTGGAACTACAAGTAGTCGCAGGAAGACCCCAGTCTACCACTTCGCATCCACAGAATCCTTTGAACATAATCAGCATCCTTCGTTCCTTGCATCAGTACCACTTCCATAGGAAAGCCCTGCAAAGGATAAAAGTGCCTGGAACTGCACAAAGACTGCTTCAGCTGCTGAGGTAACTGGTTCTGAGAACCGTGTTGTCCACCTGACTGGCTCCCTACAAAAGTTGGTCACAAAGTGACTCCAAGTGACAGCATTACAACTAGCCAAACTTTTTATAGAACGAGTTTCTAAGTGTCAATGTTTTTGAATTTCCCAGTGTTTGTTCGCCGTTGAGTGAAATGCTTTGATTTACTATACCTTCTTCGATTTACTATACCTTGTAAATTCTATACCTTCGGTGGATCTTTTTTGTTGTGGTGTCTACAAATACAATCTATCGTTATAAACTGAAGTTGTATTTCTTTAGTGTCTTGTAGATTTATTCTTCAATTGTATTGGTGCTGGTTAAATACTTTACACTTGTTTCTTTGTGTAAGTAAGCCTTGCTGCTCAGAGCTACAGCTACCCAGGGTTGAGCTAAACGTTTGACATACGAAACCTTAGGGTCCTAAATGGGGTTGGTAAGTGTATTAGATTGTGAGGTCACACAACCACACCATATAATACACCCTATTTCCTCACAATAGGTAATTGCAAGATTGGATTACAGGATGAATGAGTGTATGTTTGCATTACATCAGGACTGAGAATTATGCCGTTGTAAGTATTACACTAGAGAAGGCACAAGTATGCCAAGAATGCTGATAAGTGTGCATGTTAAGTTTGTCCCCATCATCCAATAATCATTGTTAAAGGCATTCTGCATTAATGGAATAGAATATAAGTTTAATTAATGTTTCAATGCACATTTTTTGTAAGTCTAAATTTTTATCGTGCTGATAAAAAAACATTATAAACATAATAAAAGTGATAGTGCAAGGAGAGTGACTTAGTATGATAATGCTTGAGTTAGATTTATAAACTGTTTAACTTTAGTTTCTTCGGGGTTACTGTGTTTAGGTTCTTCACACCACTTGTGCTGGGCCTAGGGAGGCAGTACTTGAAAACAGCATACACAGCCTGCCAAGGGTCGCTAGAGAACCAGAACCCTACACAGGGAGACAGAAGCGCCTCGAGACCCTCACGGGTGAAGCAGCCGCGATCTATAAATTCCGATTGATTGATTGAGAAGGTGTGAGGAGAATCAGGGCTTGCGCTGGATCAGTTGATGCTTGAGATGGAGGTGCGTGGCCTAATGTTCCTGGATCTGGCATACGATCCAACAAGTGCTGCTTCTTAGGGGATGCAGGGGAAGTGATGATTTCACACACCATGATCAGTGTGGTTGAAGGGTGACCTGAGATAATTTTCAGACCATCACACCATAGGGAGAAAGAAGACAGACACCAACTTACACAAACAAAATGCACAAAGCTTTCACATGGACCGCTCTTGCAGGCAGCTGCTCCCCATGTAACGCAAACGTTTACATTCTGTAGGGCTGGGAATAGGACGGGTGGGACCTAAACCTCCCCCCATGTCTTGATCACGCACTGCATCGAAAGACACCCTCCCTCTTAAAATGGAATCACTATATAGTGGATAGGATTGTAGAAATAGAAAAGGGCAACTAAGGAGGAAAACGTCTGGCAACGTAGGGGCCATTTTTTAAGGTTAAGTCTCATTTACCCAGTAAACAGTGCTTTAAATGGGCAGGTACTGTCAGGCCCTGAGTACCTGCACTTCTTCAATTGTAAAAGAAGAGTACCTACACTTCTCTGCAGATGTCCAATACTTTTAATAGGAGAGTACCAGCGCCTCTAAATAATAAACAGGTTATGTAGGATAGTGAGTACCTACACTTTATATCACTGTCTGTAAGGAAGCAAACAAGTCCACCATTTGAAGGATATAGGTACACAATCCATCACTAATCAGAAAATATATTTTGTTGCACAATACTTTTAACTGTTATTATAAGGACGCACACAAAATTTATTTTTTCTTATTTCCAGAAACTGGGCAATTTGCAATGGTTCTGCATCCCGCTGCCAGCGCCAAACCCTGGCTCATGGCAATCGGACCCCAGGAGAAGAGGTATTAGGAGCTGACAAGAAGATGTACCTATCCCAGGGAGATGGGCCAACACTGCTACAGATCACCCTGCTGCCTGCCACACACCTTACTTCACACAGTGATCACACTTAAGACGCAGTAGCGATAGGAGGAGCCAGTAGGGCCAGGGCTGAAAGGTGTGGCAAGGTACACCTACCTCAAGGGAGATGCCATCACAATTTAGGCACAACAAAAGTTGGCATAAAGTTAAAAAAAAATCGAAAAAGTGACTAGAAACAACAAACAACTTTAACAAGGTCTGGCTTTAAAGTAATGTTCTCTGGTAATGTGAAGCATTCAAGTAAATAGCATGGAAATGGATATGTATTTGTATGGAAGCCTCGAACTATAGAATAATATTGGTGTAGGTTGAAAAGTCAGGTGACTTTCTCACAGTCAAGTCACACCTTAACATCCATGTAGGTTAATCACTGCCCTCCTCCCTTCTGTGCTGCTGCCTGAGCGGAGTTAAAGCCCCTCTCTAGTGATGCTCACATAATTGTCTGGCGATAGCAGTGCTGTCAAGCCAGACCATAAACATAGCAGTACATGCACAGATGGCGTGTGAAATTTATGGGAGTGGGTGGTGCCACACCTTGTGGCTCATATGCCCTGACCGTACCTGATGAATGTGGATACCAGTGATCTTTCATACCGGAAGCACAGGGCTAGAGAGCCGGCAGCAGCAGCACTTGATATGTGTGCATGACCTTGCCAGCACCCGAGTCTTTCAGCTTTTGTGCAACCAGCTGCTACACTACAATTAAAAAAACCCACTAAATAGCCAGGATCATACACCCCAACCACCCATGCAAATCTGTAATAGTTCATTTTAGTTTGAGCAAAATGGTTAAATAATTATGTTGGAAAGTTTTGCTTGTTTGCACTGTTACACATAAAAACGTATAAGGAAACAATGTATTGAAGTTAGAGGCTCTTCAAGATGGCCTCTCGATTCCCCAAATAATCCCTGCTAGGTACTGCTGTCCCTGAAAAACAATGAGGCCCCTTTCCATGGTGCACAAAAAAAAGTTTAAAAATTAAAAAAATCAAAGCATGCTTCTGCTCAACGTGCTTCTCTCACCCCTGGCTGTTGGAACCAGCTGTGTTATAGGACAAGCCAGGGCCTATGCTTTGGTGCCCACTTACTCATTTACAATCGTAGGGGTCTAGTGGCATATCTCTTCCCTCGGGTCATCGTGGGAGTGGTCGGGCACTGTGTTGGGGGCTCACTTACCCATTATCACATCCCTGGCGATAGTGGGCTTTCCCCACACTCTAATCTATCCCTCGAGACTGGGAAAGGCTGTGGGCTTTCCCAGGAGGGATAAGAGCAGCTCTAGGGGGTTAACCCCCCCCCCCCACCCCCACCCCCGATCTATCCTCTCCCATGAAGAAGGGGAAAGGCTGACCAACACTGATGGAGACAGAGGTGAATTCAGATACATTTCTGGAGCTAGTGGGAGTTACCCTCTTTTCGGTGGGGCAAATCAGTTGAAAACGCCACCTACATCCCGCCCCTCCCATACTGGCCAGCTTAGACAGTGCTCAATCTTGAACCTCCAAAAAGGGTTACGTTTGGTACAGCAGTTCAGAACTGTGCACTCAAGTGAAAACTCTGCAACGGATTCACTGAATATCTTCATGTTCGCAGATAGGTGAAAAAGAGATTACATCAGAATAATTTATGGTGGCTCTTGATGCTTCCTGTAAATATAGGTTTCGTAAACAATTGCCCACACATGGGCATACACATCAATAGTTTCCACTTCCACTTCCATTTGGCACCATTCCTTTTAGGTTTTCCCAATAATGTTGAGGTTAAGTTGCTTATAAGTCACCAGCCCTAAATAAAGGATTAGGCCAAGCACAGCACTGTAGCATGTTGACCAAAACTAACAAAGGATGAGTATAAACACACCTGATGGTTTAAATATTGGAAATGCACCAACATCGATTTTATGCTGAACCTATTTTAAATATTTATTTCTTGTATTCCTCTTCTACTGACCTGGATGTGGGTAGATTTCTATCCCGTCTGCGGTCATGGGCAGCAGCTGGGGGGGTTTCTTGCCGGCCGTCTCGAGTGCTCTGAGGGCAGCCGCCATCTTTCCTCCTGGGACAGCTAGAGCGGCCATCTTTGGAAGTGCACGCTCTAGCATACCAACTAGGCTGATGCATTTAAACCGGGCCGCTGTGCGGACGCGCCGCCAGCGCGCCAAAGGCAAGCCCGTCTGCGCCAGTCAGAGTCTCGGAAGCAACCAGCGCCAACCACTATGCCAAAACCAGCTCTTATAGTAAGCCTTGTTATGTTTACAGCTCTGCGCAACTACATGAACTTATAAGTGCCCCCAGATGCACTCTTCTGAGCCCCGATACTCTAGGTCCTCTAGGCCACAAGTGCACTATCTGCAATTATAACATGCCGTGCACTGAACGTGCTCCTTCACACGCTGAGCGGCTCCCGTGTTTTCAGGCAGCTCTGATCAATGCCCGTTCCCTCCCTAAACACACCATTAATATACATGACCTACTCTGCGATGAACGCCTTGATGCTCTATTTGTAACTGAAACCTGGCTCACTGACTACTCGGGTCCGGACATCTGGTCATCGGTCCCGAAGGGGTTTCAAATTGTGAGGAAAGATAGACATACGGGCAGGGGGTGGGGGGGCTTGCCATCATCTTTAAGGACTGCTACTCCTTGACTTTAATCCCCCTTATGGAATTAGTGGGGGCAGAAATACTAGGGTTTACCCTTTTTCTCTCAGCTAAACAATCTTTACCCGGAGGCCTTATTTATAGACCCCCCCTGGTCCGTCCGGAGGGTTTGTACACTCACTTTGTGAAATTATCTCCCCCTGACTTTGAGATACGGACACTGTGTTCTGTTGGGGGACTTCAACTTACACATGGATTGTGAGTTCGCAAAAGAAAGTCAATCACTCCTGGAGGGCTGCACAGCCATGGGCCTGCTGCAGACCGTCTCGACCCCCACGCACTTGGCTGGGCACACACTTGACCAAATTTTTTCTTCAACACCTCTTGAAGTTGATCTTCCAGTCCCTCTAGTGTGGACTGATCACTTTATGCTCAGATTCAGATGGCCTAAACTTGGTAATGTCCTTCTTAAAGAATGCAACTTACCCGCACGGTAAGGGCATTCCGTTTAATCACACCGGAACTATTAAGTAATAGGCTAGCTGTGACGAAGCCCACTCTCACCGGCACGACAAACAACGATGTAGAGTTGATAGACAGCTGGATTGAATCTGCCTGCCAATTATTGGCCCCGGAAAGTAGCAAACAATCTCGCTCTAAAGTACCTTTCCCATGGTTCACACCTCTCCTAAAAAAAACCAAATCCGCTTGTAAACGGAAAGAGAGGCTACGGAGGGCAAACTATTGCCCAGTAGCCAAGACGGACTACAAAGCTGAATTAGGGAAGTACTACAAAGAAATTAAGCTAGCTAAGAAAGCCTATTTTGAGGCAAAAATTCTTGGTGCAGGAAATCACTCTAAAGAAATTTTTAATATTGTTAAAGGTTTTTGTGCGCCAGAAGTGTGCTCTAATGAGAAACCCCCTTCCAAGGAATGGTGAGAAATGCTCGCTTCATTCTTCCAGGAAAGAATTTATATTATTCAGGCGACCCTCCCCTCCCTCCTGATGGGAAACGACGTATCAGGTCTTGTTCCAGGGGTGATGGAAAATGCGGGGGAGCTAGATCATGACCCTACCTCCCTGAATTTTTTCTCTCCTATCTCCTTGCACGATTCTCTGCAGGCTTTAAAATGCCTCAAATCAGGCTCCCCACTGGACACTGCCCCCTCCTCCATCCTTGTTTTAGGGGCAGAGGCTATCAATCCACTCATGAACCAGCTACTGAATTCTTCCCTAGCCTAAGCCACTGTCCCTACTAAATGGAAATAAGCCATGGTCATCCCGCTGCTAAAAAAAGCCCAAGCGGATTCATCAGACCCCTCCAACTATAGGCTTATTTCCCTCCTTACCGCCTTCTCGAAATTCCTAGAGAAGCATGTTAATCAGCAGTTATCATCCTATCTGGAAATGAACGGGCTCCTTCATTCTAGCCAGACGGGCTTTCGCCCTAACCATAGTACGGAAACAGCATTACTGAAGGTAGTAGACTCCATCCGGCTTGGTCTGGAAGCAGGGGAGAGGGCGATGCTGGTCCTGTTGGACCTCTCGGCCGCTTTCGATACAGTTTCACACCAGATTCTCCTGACTCGACTCCACTCGATGGGCATCAGGGGGCTGGCCTGGAAATGGCTAGCCTCCTTCCTAGAAGGGAGGGGGCAGGAAGTATGGTGCCATCCATACTCGCCGGGTCTCGCAGGCTGACTGTTTGTGTCCCTCAGGGCTCAGCCTTAAGCCCTACCATGTTCAATGTCTACCTTGCACCTATGGCTACACTGGCAGAATCTTTGGGAGCAAAGATCGTGCCTTACGCTGATGAAACCCAGCTGTTGTTCACATGGAAGAGCAGCGAGCCCTGCCCTGGCAAGTTAATTAGTACCTGCCTCTCAGCGGTTTTTGGGTGGATGGCCGCGAATCAGCTGAAATGCAATGCCGGAAAAACAGAGTTGCTTTTCTTTGGCATGGATGCAGAACCGCCGCTACAATCCCTCTGGCCACCTGACGCCCCCACTCCCGTCATAAAAAATCAGGCAGTGAAAAACTTAGGTTTTAAATTTGACAACAGACTGCTGTTCCACACCCAGGTAAATTCAGTGGTGGGCACCTGCTTTGCCTTTTTGCGTCTTGCAAGAAAGTTCTTGCTCTTTCGGTCCCTGGCTGCCAGACAGCAGGTGATTCAGGCCATGATTATATCTCGCCTCGACTATGGTAACAGTCTCTACCTGGGCATGCCCGGGTATCTGTTGGACAGACTCCAGCTAGTCCAAAATGCAGCGGCCCGAGCTATCTTTGAGATCCCTCGTAAAGCTCATGTGTCCGGCCTCCTGAGGTGTCTTCACTGGCTCCCAGTAAGGAAAAGAATCTTATTTAAGACTCTGCTTGTAACTCAGAAGGCCCTATATGGGATGGGCCCTGTCTATCTTAAACGCAGAATCTCGTTCTACGCCCCACCTAGGAACCTTCGCTCTTCTAACCTCCTCTTGGCCAATACCCTTCGCATTAAAAAAGCCAGGTCTGGGGGCAAGGCCATCTCCTTCCTTGGTCTATCCTTCTGGAATAAACTGCCCCGGTCTCTCAGAAGCATTGAGTCTACACCCCTTTTCCGGAAAGGGTTGAAAACTTGGCTTTTTTCCAACCCATAATCTCCTCTCTTTGGTCCTTGTTACCTTTCAGCATCCGGCGCCAGGACACTCCTTGGAGTAGCAGCTGCGCTTTACAAATACCCCCACATAGACATAGACATAACAGTACCACTAATAAACTGGTGTACTGGACTATATTTCCATGCAGTTTTACAGCCACCCAGAACTCCTACATCAAGGAGATCAGGAACAGCCTACCAATGCACACCAGCGGTCACTTCAGTAGGGCTAATGTGGTCATAAGCCAGTTACAAGGGCAGGCAAAGGTGCATATCAAATTAACTTTGTGCTATACTTTGGTGGATTTCCATCTTCTCTCTTTTTTTCATGGAACCAATGGCGACGTTAACCATCCCCGCTTTGCCCTGCATCGCTTAGCGAACAATGTAGACAACATCTGGTTTCAAGGTCCTGAACCCATTGCATTTCAAATGCAGGGTTTGAGTTGCAATTGTTAATTTGAAGGTAACCCTGGTGTTACTTTACGGTCACACTCCCAGTTTGATTGCAGTTCATTTGTGGAAATGTCTTTGGTTGACAAAGGAGTTGTCAAGAGAAGAGCGGTCAATGACAGACCATTAGCACATCAAGTCAATACCCCCAAAGGCTCATCACTGTCCATCTATGATTCAAAAAGTAGTGACTGGGCTGGTCTGGGATGCAAATCATTCTATTACTGATGTCTTACCTTGTGGAACACCATCTTCACTGCTGGAAGACAGAACAATGATGCACAACGCAATCAGATGGCCAATCTTGCATTAATGTACTTGAAGCCTGCTAGGTGCGCTGCTAAAGGGTAGCTGTCCCCACATCAGAATTTAATTGCCAGACAGTGCAGATTGCATTTGCCTGGGTGAACTGTACAATTGTAGTGATGTTCCATTTGCTCAAAAGTCTTCCCTTAAGAGTCTTAGATGAAAAATCATGAAAGCAAGGAAATGATTTATCAAACAGAATGGAGGAGCAAGTCTTCCCCTGTACATGGTCCTTGAACTTCCAGTGGATCTGCAGTAGTCCTCTGCATAATTTCCAAACCAATTTAAAAAGTAACATCTAGATCAATAGACCTGAACATGTATCCTGCAGTAGGGTATTTTCACAAAAACACAAACAGTTTCTTACGGACTAATTCTGCAACACAAATTCAGGTTGGATTGACAATGGCACAATCTCAGAATTGAAATTAAGCAAGATTTAAAGAAATTAATAGGAGAACATAGGGCTCAATCCTATTTACAACAACCACACCACGCTTGTAGTTTAACCCTATAAAATTGGCCCCAAATGAAGTAGGCTTTTGCCACATTTGCTGCCAGGAGACCGAAACCAAGTGCCAGATGAAAGTTTTAGAAGGCATTCTGTATTATGCTACTTTTAACCAGTTGTATAAATAGAAACAGATTTCGATCTTAAAATCTCAGTTCTCTCACAACCACACCCATGGCTATTTGAAATAAACTCAGGCTCAAGGGTATATCTACCTTCTAATAATGAATGCTCTCTGGTGCAGCTGGAGGGAGCCTCAACAATGATGCTAATCAGAATTTGGAAGTGTGGCCTGTAAAACCATGAGCGGTTGCTCACTAAGAATGGTAAGGTGGAGAATTGAGAGAATGAGTTAGCTGGGAGACTGACAGAATAAACGGTAGTCACCTTTTTTCCTGTCTATGCCTTTTTTCCACCCTTAAGTAACTGAAATCATAAGACTCCTTACAGTACCTCCAGTACTGCCTCTAAATGCATCAGTGCGGGTGGCATGCTAATGAGATATCAGAAGATCATGTGTGACTGGCCTTCAGCCTGTCAGGCCTGTTTGATAAAGCATAGCCATGTATGTAACATAGCAATCTGTATAAAGAACGTTTACTTCATCCTGTTGGGTACAGCTATGTGCAAAGTACCTATGATATGTTATCAGCATTGGTGTTTCTATAGTTTGTAAGGCCGAAAGTGCTTCAGAGCCTTCATCGAGCTAATTTGCACCGGGGAACATCCGGAACAACGAGGTGGGAGCAAGCAAGCCGAACAACGACTTGCCTGAACAACAACTTTGACTTAACCACTCATGTGCATGGTTAAGGCAAAGTCGGTCTAGTGTTCGGGATGGGCAGGGACAGAGGAGCATCGGAAAGAGAACAGGACAGGTAAGAGGGGTTCGGGTATTTTTAAGGGGTGGGGGGGAAATCGGGCTAGTTTTTAAGGGGTGGGGGGGAAATCGGGCTAGTTTTTAAGGGGTGGGGGTTCGGGGTAGTTTTTAGGGAGTGGGGGGGGATCAGGGTAGTTTTTAGGGGTAGTTTTTAGGGGTGGGGGTTCGGGGTAGTTTTTAGGGGGTGGGTGGTTAGGAGTAGTGTTTAGGGGGTGCAGGGGGTTCGGGAAGTTTTTAGGAGCATGGGGGTGTATTTAGGGCTCAGAGGGAGAAGGAGGAGGGTGGTAAGCTTAGCCACGGATAGCTGTTTACCATGCATGCCTTTACCAGAAAAATTTGTGGTAAATGAATGCGTGGTAAAGCAATTCGTGGTTAAGACGCGGTCACTGTAGAGACCACGTTGTAAAGGTAGTCGTTGTAGAGGAACTCGTTGTTCAGACATACAACCATTAGCACCTGGAAGATTCAGAGTCTGGTTAGGGCACATGTAGGTGACCAAGCAGGCTGAAAATGAATTATGCTCCAAGACACATGAAAGAAACTACGCCGCAGTACACACTACATCAAGTATCCCGTTGAGATCGGTGGGATAATTAGAGAGACTAGATCTACAGTGGGTCTCTACCAAATCTACAGGATCAGCAAAAAATGGAGCAAAACAGAGCTCTAGAGAAATGAACATTACAGGGGGAGATTTTCTGCCATGAACAAATCATTTGCAGGGATATGGAGGACATAAAACATTCGGCAAGCCCCAAGGTGTAAATACCATACACACGTTGACAGTTCACCACTACCAAGAGAAGGCGTTGAAGGGAAAGTGCTGAATTTACAGACAAACAATTTATGGACATCAGTACTTCTTAAAAAAAATTTTATGGAAAAAAAATATATACTTCACTTGACAACTCAATCATTTTTCTAGCAAAAACAAAGGCATGACTAAATTGAAAGGCCAGCATGTAGACTTATTATTTCTGAAACCATGCCAAGCTGAACACTTCTGAAGAAAAACCTACTGCACAAATTATGGCTGCATTAAAACCTCCTTCCTCTGTGCTAAATCTAATTTTGGTCAGGCTGTGAAAAGTAATAAGAGCACATCTTATTCTGGGATAACTGTCGCCATTCCATACTTAAAATAATGGATACAAAAGAACAAGGTGTATAATAGCTAAGTGGGCGCCAGATGTCAAGACTACCACAAACAGGCAAGAAGCGCCCAAGACCCACCACCAGGTAACTACAAATCAGCTCCTTCAAATGTCAAAATGGAGGCCTGGTGAGCAGGACGCTATTACTACTCACTGATGTAATTTCAAATTAATTGAACACCGCACCAGAATAGCAGCAGTTCTTCAATGGGGGAAAACGAACTGTAAATTATCCCTATTGCATTATAAGACAAATCCACTTGAAAATGTGCACTTTTCTGTAAAGTATACCATGGCTAAAATTATAGCTTGTCAAAAGGAATAGATCATTAAAAGTACTTTAGACTGGTGTTGGAAGGCCGAAAAATTACATCTGTATCCCCCTTGAAGCTGGATTGATCTCCTATGCGGTTTCAGAAACCACTCTCAGTTCCTTAAATGAGGATCTCCGAAGGGTTGCCCATTGATTCAAGTGAGAATCTCAAGTGGATGGTTCTACATATCTGGCAATATACAACAAATCAAAAAACAAATTGAATTCTTCTAGTTTGATAACATTTGTTGATGGTCACAAAAAAGGACCCCAACCTTTTCGATGAACTGTTAGATTATCAAATGTATTTCTATAGCACAAACAAGTCATTGGGGTGGCGCAAGGGCACCACTGAAGAAAAAATAAGACTCCTTACCCAGAAAAGAAAGACAGACACTCAGGTGGGACAACAAAGCTGATGGAAGAACTGTTGTCTAGGCTTTGCACAATCAGTGTTCTTTGTTTGACAGAGGACAAGAAGCAAGTCCCACAGTCTCCCCCCCCCCCCCATGTTTTACAGACGCGGTGGACAACCAGCGAGTATGACATTGTAGACTACAAAGTATGAGAAGAGCAGAAGTGGTGAGAATTGCTGGGATTGGTGAGGAAACAATGTGTCAGTGGATGAAGCAGAGTCTACACAATTACTAGTTTATCATGAAGTGTCTTGTGAGACAAGTCGTTAGGGTGGATCCAAGGTACTTTCTAGAGGCATTTTGCATGTTACTATGTTTGGTCATGGTCTCAATTTGTGAGGTGTAGGACACGTTATAGGAGGGAACTGACCCAAGCAAACAGATCTTGGAGCACTCTTTGTGAGACAATATGCATGAAGCATTGACAGTCAAGGACAATAAGTCCTTTTGGAGAATAGCCTCTCTATGTGCCAACGGTCCCACGAAGAATCTGGAATACTGTGTCCAAACGCAGGAGTGGGTAGCCCATTTTAGTAGGCTATATTTATGTAATAGTTCCTTGGGGCAGATGGTGAAGCTCCATTGATCATGTCTGAATTAAATAATCAGTGATCTAGAATTTGGACTTAGTGAAACCCTAGCAGCCATCAATTCTTGTCTTTTGTCTAGAGCTCCTAGGTCTGATAGGCTCCCCAACGATCTGTATAAGGCTAACCCAGAAGGGTGGGTGCAATACATTAACCTTTTGTCCAATGCAATTCTTTTTGGTATGGAGATCCCATAATCATGGAAAACAAGGGAGATAATCCGGATCTTTAAGAAGGGGGATCAGAGTAACCACAGGACTTACAGGCCCACCAGTTCGATTGACTCACTTCAAAAGATATTTTGTAAACAGGTGCTTGTTCACCTACAAGACTGGATCCAGGAGAATGAAGTGTTGTCTGACTTCCAGGAGGGTTTCAGAAGTAATGTCAGCACTATCAACCAGGTCTTGCAGTTTATCTGTATCTTTAGGAAAGCAGCAGTAATCAAAGGGGCAAACTGTATGTTGCCTTGGTTGATTTACGTGCTGCCTTTGATTTGGTTCCTAGGGGTAAACTTTGGAGAGTCTTTAAAGCACTGGGCATTCCTGCAAACCTATTAGATATTCTAGTGCAGCTACACTCGGAAAATCTTTTCCAAGTTAGATGGGGAGAAAATGGGCAATTGACTAAGCCCATTTGGGTCGACTATGGAGTCAGGCAGGAGGAATGTGTTCTTGCCCCCAACCTATTTTCACTGTACCTTAACGGTGGTGATTACCTAAACATGGATGATTGTGATACGCCAAAAGTTGGAGGCAGGGAGGTACCTGCCCTCCTCTTTGAGGACGACACGCTCTTGATCCTAATGTCACCCCAGGCACTACAACAGCAATTAAATAACTTTAATACTTTTTGTGTTGAGGTGGGTTGGAGCTAAAAAGCTCCAAGACAAAGGTTATGATTTTCTGTCATGCTAAACCTAAGACCAACAAAAGAAACATGCATGTGGGTAATAGTCACATTGATCTGGATTAAAACTTTGACTATTTAGGTGTAAGTCTATCCCCTAACCTAAATTGGACCCCCTCAACTTGAAAAAACACACATGTTATTAATCCAGCAGACAGCAAACACAGTCAAGATTCATAGACAGACAATAGCCAGGAGGGTGGCATCTGCCATAGAGATCTATATTAATAAGGCTCTTGGCGCTGTCATGTACAGGGCAGAGATGTGGGGGGTGCTAATACCAATACTCTATCAACGATCGAACACAAGTTCATCAGATCCCTTTTGGGCCTTCCAGTGATCACACCTGGCTTTGGCACTAAGGAAGAATTCCCCAAAAAATTGAATGTAACCTTTTGACCTATTGGCACTAATTATGGAACTCACCAGCTCTTTAGACATATCGGGTGGGCTTAAGAAATCTCATGGTTCCCACATGTGTTGCTAAAATTCCGTGGCTGAGGACCATAAAAGCCCTACTAGGGAGATTGAGCTTGGAGAACCATTAGGTATCCACAGAGGAGATGAGCTCAATCCCTAGAGCTAGGCTAAAAGGAATTTATTGTGAGTTCACAGTTGCAGAAACTGTAACTAGGTGCAAGGGATCGCTTACAATGGAATTTAAAGATATTAAACCTTGCCCTCAGGTAGAGAACCCTTCCAACCAAAGTTTTGCAGAAATGGGCAGTGGATGGCTCGGATGTGATCTTTGTCCTGTATGTTAAGGAGGGCCAGAATCACTGATCCACATCTTATTTTTTTGCCTGCTTTCCTGCAGCCTACGTGCAAAGTGGATAATTCCTGTCTGCAGGAACATGGGTATTAGGCGGCATCCTCAAGCCTTTAGATCCTTAGTGATGATACTAGAAAAGTAGTGGTCTTCTCTAAAGCTGAATACTTGATGTCAGTTTGGATCAGACGATAAAAGTATAGTCAAGGTAATTGATTAACTGTTGCACTTATGTATAAAGTTGAGTTGCCCCAGTAATCTATGTTCCCCAGTGGCTGAAAAGAACAGAGACAATGATCTGGGCACAGCTTTATTATGGGATTTTCCCTTTGCACACTGATGAACATATGCTGTAATTGCAAGGCTCATTTTTTTGCCCGGAGACCATTTTATGTATACTGCTATTGCACTTTAATGATCCTTGTACAGCTAGCAAGAAAGAATTGTGTGTTCCTTTTTAAAAAGTGGTCCTTCTAGTAGAACTATTTTAAGTCCGCCCTTGCTGCTACAATGAATTTTATGGGATTGCCTGCAAGCCTCTTTTGCTGTATTTTATGTGAGTTTTATTCCTTTTTTAATGTTGTATGTATTTTTATGTGACACATTTATGAATGTTGTACTTTTATAATCCTGGTGATCGAAATAAAATTTATGATGATCAGTTATCATGTTTTAGGAACTTTGAAGTAAGAAGTCAGTGAGAGAGGTGACTAAAAACACAATCACAAAAATCCACAGAATGTTGAGTCTTCAAAGTGCGGACTACTTCATGTTAGTTTAATTTCCTACAATTTGCAAGGGGAAGACCTTATTTTTGGCTACGTTAGATTGCTCCCTGAAACAGTAGTTTGAAGTGTACTTTCACAACAGGTCGATCAGAAGAAAACCTGTATTTCCACAGCAGAGAATATTCCTCAAATTCATAAACTGCTATTATCTTTCTTACATACAAATACTGTTTTTCTAACTTTACAGAACAAAAATTAGGAACCGAGGCCTGTAAACATACATGTTTAACACCATTTTGCAGTGGCATCCATAATACTAGGCACTAACATAGTAATTTAATGAACTCTCGTCTTCACTTTGTTAAAGCTTCGGAAATCATTGTTTTTCAGCAGCTTTTTTCAAGACGTGAAAATATATCCTTTTCAACGTTTGGGTTTCTGCCCTTTTCAATTAGTTGGTATTTTTGCATAGTTATGGGGAATTTCAATGGATTATTTTACCTCTGTTTTCACTAGGCTGTTTTTCAGGTTTTCTCATCCAGGTTTGTGAGGCATGGTTCTGCCTTACAAGGTCTGCATTCAGATGGGTATTCTCAATTGGTCTGAATGACACTCCCACTTGACACTGATGTTTACAGGCAGACCGGAGGTAGAACCCCAATAGAACATAAAATTAAGGTTGTGGTTACACTTCAAAAGGAGGGCTCACAGCACAGACCAAAATACACTGCTATTACATGACCATCACCCTCGGATAGCTCCAGAATAGGACAAAAAATGGAGTGGATGGTGGCGGAGAGCTCTCCTTCATGACCCAGACTTCTAAAATGCAATGGAAGGGTTCAACCTGTCTCAAATATACCAATCTACAAGCTTGAAGGTAAAGCCCCAGACACATACGCAGATCCACAAAGCTTCAAGGCAGAGGTCCTGACTCACAGGAGTAACTTTTCAGTGTAGATCCTGCGATTTTTGCTGAATGATGTAGGCCTGTACTCTCTCTGAAAGCAAGGGTCGCTTCCAGGGGCCATATTTTTTTTTAAAGTATATTCTGCCCCCCCTGGGGGCAGATCGGTTTGTTTATTTGGCCTTTCTGCCCCCAGGGGGCAAAAAATCCCACTAGACACCAGGGAGTGATTTAAATTTTAAATGGAAGCGACCCCTTGGGCAAGGGTCGCTTCCTTATGGGCCTAAATAATTTTTAAGACTTTTCTGCCCCCCCTGGGGACAGATCACCTGCATTTTTTGGGCAGAAAAGCCCACTAGAGCCAGGGATTTAAAAATAAATAAATTGGTCGCTTCCAGGCGACATATATTTTTTATGTGTATTCTGGTCTCCCTGAGGGCAGATCTGCCCGTTTATTTGGCCTTTCTGCCCCCATTTGGGTAGTGACATAGCGTGTTATAATGTTAATTGTTTTATTTCTTGTGAATTGCAATTGTAATGCTTTATTTATCCCTTTTTGTTCTAGTTCAAGGCTTTTGCTCTTTAGACTGTTCCAGGTTGCGGTTTTGTTACTGGTGGTTCTGCTGTTTGTGTAGTTGCATGTGTTTGGTAAGAGACTTTTTTGTACAATGTAAATGAGTTTTATTTCTCTGCATGAATGTGTTTTTTGCAAATGGTGTAATAATAGCAGTATGTTTGGCTTCTGTTTTTTGTGTGTCAAAAACTTTTTGCATTTGTGCTCGATGTGTATTTTGTTGTCTTGTGCGTAATTGGTTTTGTTTTTTTCTTTCTAGTGGGATAGTGTTGGTTTTTGCTGTGTCTCTGCAGAGTAGGTGCTGGTGAGTGTAGCTGTCTCTTGTAAGTGAATCGTATAGTTTTTGAGTATATAGATCTTTGTGATAAAGGCACACATTTTTTTACTTACTTGTTTTGCACAGTGTTGGTTGTTGTTGACTTGTTTGTGCAGTCTCCTTTCTTAGTAAGGATAATGGCTAGCCACAGGATTACTGCTCAGCAGGTTGTTGGTATGCTTTTTGAGTCTTCCTCTGACCATGGTTCAGAGACTGACTGCATCTGAGGCAGGGGACGATTCAGGCAGTGAGTTTTCTCTCCACATGGAATCATCTGATGAAGAAGCTACACTCAGTGCAGATGAAGCTACTCTTAGTGCGGATGAAGTGCCTGTGTTAGAGGAGGACATTGATGTGCCGATAGTGCGGCAAGAGGCATCGGGGCTGCAAGGCTTCCCGTTGGTGTAGTGCGGTTGCAAGGTATCTGGGCTGCAGCCTGCGGCTGCAAGGCTTCCCGTTGGTGTAGTGTGGCAAGAGGCATCTGGGGATGCAAGGCTTCCCGTTGAAAGTGCCGACGTCTGGGTTGCCCCAGGCATGGTGCAGCCGGCATTGCCAGACTTTACTGGTGTTCCAGGGTGTAGAGTGAATAATGAAAACTTTTTGCCGATACATTTTTTTCAGTTGTTTATGGACGATGTATTTGTGGCAGAGATTGTTGAGCAGGCTAATTTGTATGCCGAACAGTTTTTGAGGGACAACAGTGCCAGCCTTAAGCCCCACTCTAGAGCTACCCGGTGGACTCCTACAAATTTGGAAGAGATGAAGAAGTTCTTGGGTTTAACTTTTTTGATGGGCTTGCTAAGGAAGCCATCAATGTCTTCATATTGGTCTACTAGTCCCTTGATGGCAACTGCTATATTTCCGGCAGTCATGAGTCGTGATAGGTATTTGCTTCTGCTTCGGATGATGCATTTTGTCGATAATGGTTTAGCGTTGCCACGAGATCACCCCGAGTGTGACCGTCTTTTTAAGATTCGGCCTGTCATTGATCACTTTGTTGATCGATTTTCTGAGACTGGCGCTTGGCTGGCGGTGTGTTTTGATTGGCGCTTGGCTGGCGGTGTTTTGTACTGGCGCTTGGCTGGCGGTGTGTTTGTACTGGCGCTTGGCTGGCGGTGTGCGTGGATTGGCGCTTGGCTGGCGGTGTGTGTGGACTGGCGCTTGGCTGGCGGTGTGTGTGGACTGGCGCTTGGCTGGCGGTGTGTGTGGACTGGCGCTTGGCTGGCGGTGTGCGTGGACTGGTGCTCGGCTGGCGGTGTACGTGGACTGGCGCTTGGCTGGCGGTGTGTGAGTAGTGACTAGCTGCTGGTCACTACACACACTGCTAGCCAAACGCCACTCAACGCAATCCGTGAGCTGGTGTGGTTGCTGTGTCAGGAATGTGGGCGTGTGAAAGTGATGGGCCCTTGAATGGCGCTGTCTGCTGGTGTGAGTGTTGTAATGTGCTGGGCCCGCGGCTGGCGTTGTGAATGGTTTTGTATGTGTCACACGTATGAAAGGTGTATGAATGGCCTGTAAAGAGGTTGGTGCCTTGTCGTGGCTTTACAGCTCACGAGCTGTGAGTCAATGGTTCAGTTTCTCGTCCTTTCAATTAACAGTGCATTTCATTTTTGTGAAATCTCTGGTTAATACAACTGTATATACTGAACCATCACTCACCCTTGTACCACATGAAAAATTCACTTTTTTCTCAAATTTCTGTGTGGGAAAGTTCTGGAATCTGCGTGGATCCACAAATTTCCTCCCACCCAGCGTTCCCCCAGGTCTCCCGATAAAAATGGTACCTCACTTGTGTGGGTAGGCATAGTGGCTGCAACAGGAAATGGCCCAAATCGTACTGTGGAGACTTCAAAATTACCTATAGCAAAACTACCTGGTTTGGGGGGGGCACCTGAGATTTTGGCACCGGGCTCGGCGGCCATTTTGGGAAAGTACCAAACCCAAACATTTCTGAAAAGTAGACACCCGGGGGAGTCCAATGAGGTATGGCTTACGTGGATCCCCCAACGTTTTCCTACCCAGAATGCCATGCAAACCTCATTTAGCTGAAAAAACCACATTTTCCACATATTTTTGTGTGGAATCACCGTGCCGGCACAAATGTCCTACCCCACAGCGTTCTCCTTAGTGTCCAGAGTAAAATGATACCTCACTTGTGTGGGTGTCCAAAGCAGAATTGGCTAAAAACGTCCTTTTTTTTTTTTTTAAATGTAGCGCTTAGAATTCTCGGTGCTATACTCTAAATCCCTATGTTTTGGGCTCTTCCTAGCCACAGGCCTTTGGCCCACCCACACAAGTGAGGTATCATTTTACTCGGGAGAACAAGGGGAACGCTGGGTGGTAGGACATTTGTGCCGGCATGGTGATTCCACACAAAAATATGTGGAAAATGTTGTTTTTTCAGCTAAATTTGAGATTTGCTTGGCATTCAGGGTAGGAAAACGTTGGCGGATCCACGCAAGCCATACCTCATTGGACTCCCCCGGGTGTCTACTTTTCAGAAATGTTCGGGTTTGGTACTTTCCCAAGATGGCCGCCGAGCCCGGGGCCAAAATCTCAGGTCCCCCCCCCCCCCACAAAACCAGGTAGTTTTGCTATAGGTAATTTTGAAGTCTCCACAGTACGATTTGGGCCATTTCCTATTGCAGCCACTATGCCTACCCACACAAGTGAGGTACCATTTTATCGGGAGACCTGGGGGAACGCTGGGTGGGAGGAAATTTGTGGATCCACGCAGATTCCAGAACTTTCCACACAGAAATTTGAGAAAAAGTGAATTTTTCAGCGAAATTTGAGGTTTGCAGGGGATTCTGGGTAGGAGAATGATGGGGGACCCACGCAAGCCATACCTCGCTGGACTCCCCCGGGTGTCTAGTTTCCAGAAATGTGTGGGTTAGATAGGTTTCCCTAGATGGCTGCCGAGCCCCGGGCCAAAAACTCATGGGACCCCCCATGCAAAACCAGGTTGGTTTGTGATAGGTAATTTTGATGTCGCCTCAATAGGTTTTGGGCCCTTGCCTGTCGCGGGTCCTTGACCCACCCACGCAAGTGAGGTACCATTTTTATCGGGAGACCTGGGGGAACGCTGGGTGGGAGGAAATTTGTGGATCCACGCAGATTCCAGAACTTTCCCACACAGAAATTTGAGAAAAAAGTGAATTTTTCATAGAAATTTGAGGTTTGCAGGGGATTCTGGGTAGGAGAATGATGGGGGACCCACGCAAGCCATACCTCGCTGGACTCCCCCGGGTGTCTAGTTTCCAGAAATGTGTGGGTTAGGTAGGTTTCCCATGATGGCTGCCGAGCCCCGGGCCAAAAACTCATGGGACCCCCCCATGCAAAACCAGGTTGGTTTGTGATAGGTAATTTTGATGTCGCCTCAATAGGTTTCGGGCCCTTGCCTGTCGCGGGTCCTTGACCCACCCACGCAAGTGAGGTACCATTTTTAACGGGAGACCTGGGGGAACGCTGGGTGGGAGGAAATTTGAGGATCCACGCAGATTCCAGAACTTTCCACCACAGAAATGTGAGGAAAATGTGTTTTTTTGGACAATTTTTTAGGTTTGCAAGGGATTCTGGGTAACAGAACCTGGTGGGAGGTAGTCAAGTCACCCCATCCTGGATTCCCCTGGGTGTCTAGTTTTAAAAAATGTATAGGTTTGCTAGGTTTCCCTAGGTGCCGGCAGAGCTAGGGTTCAAAAACTACAGCTAGGCACTTTGCCAAAAAAGGGTCATTTTTAGGTCTCGCCTGAGCCAGCGCATGCGTTGCCCTGCGAGACATTTAGTAAGTGGGTTTTCAAAGTGCTACCCCACGCTTTTGCTGGCCTCCAGCTTGCGTTCACGATCGCGTGCACGCGCGCAGCCGCCAGCTTTCAGCGCCCGATCAGGCGCCATCTGGCTTTCTTCTCGCTTGCTGTCTGAACGCTCCTCCGCTCCTCCCCTGCAGCGGCGCGTTAATTGGAAACATATGCTGCTTTCACTTTCGCAGCGGCGGCGGGCGCTCGCGCGCGCACCACTTTTGAAGCCGGGCTTGTCTTGTTGTTTTCTTTTGATAAGGATCCGCGAGGCACGACCCAGTTCGTTTTCGCCCTCTCATCGCCGCAACTTGCACTTTACTTAATCTCCCTCACTTCCCACAACAACACTTCCCACCCGGAGCTCTGCATTTAAAAGCTGCAGGCGTTTACAGCTCTATTTGATAAGGGCAGCAAGCAACACCTAATTAAATTACTTATTAAATAAGAGCACTACTCAGGAGGCTCCTTTTTACCATCATCTCAGACTGCATTGTTTTCCTTTGCCAAAGAATCAGCGCAGCATTTGAAAGCATGGTCCTTTCAGGGGGGTTGCTTCAACTTCACTCAATCTTCTCGTACTTTCCTCCAACAATTCCCGCCCAGTGCGTGATGAGATGGCCGCAGCCATATCGAGCTGTCTGGGTAAAGTTCGGAAGCTACATGCTACAAGTGAGCTACTAATTAAATAAGAGGACTGCTTTTCAGCATATTTGTTTTCCTCCTCCCCCCCCCCCCCCTTCTCTCCTCAGCACTGTTTCCCTTCACATAATCTCCCTGTACCTTCCCCCAACAACACTTCCCGCCCCGGACTATGCATATCATTGTAAAATAGCTGCAGGCGTTTCCAGCTCTCTTTCCAAAGAGCAGCAGCTACAGCTAATTAAATTACACATTAAATAAGAGCACTGCTCTTCAGCTGAGCTCTCACATAGGGTGCATTATAATTACCTAAATACTTCCCCTTTGACATGTTTCTATAGGGAACTGTCAGACAGTAATAAAATAAACAATCTTAAGTGGAAAGTACTCGGGCTAAAAAACATTTGCTTTTTTAAAATGCATGAGCAAGAATTAACAATTTGAAAAAGGAATCCTCTGGTCCATTACACCTGCAAGGACAACAAGCATTGGTATAGCCAATAGGTCTCGCCTTTGGGACCTTATAAGTGTTTAGCCATACAACAGTTGATGTTGTTGCACCAAGGATATTGTGCTGCATAACTAAATACTTATAAGATCCCAAAAGCGAGACCTATTGGCTATGCCAATGCTTGTTCACTGTGAAATTGGGGTGTGTCCACGTTGTGTTTTGCGCCGTTTCCTGTCGCGGGCACTAGGCCTACCCACACAAGTGAGGTACCATTTTTCTCGGAAGACTTTGGGGAACGCGGGGTGGGTGGAAATTTGCGGATCCACGCAGATTCCAGAACTTTCCACCACAGAAATGTGAGGAAATTGTTTTTTTTTACAATTTTTTAGGTTTGCAATGGATTCTGGGTAACAGAACCTGGTGGGAACCAGTCAAGTCACCCCATCCTGGATTCCCCTGGGTGTCTACTTTTCAAAAATGTATAGGTTTGCTAGGTTTCTCTAGGTGCCGGCAGAGCTAGGGTTCAAAAACTACAACTAGGCACTTTGCCAAAAAAGGGTCATTTTTCACTGTGAAATTGGGGTGTGTCCACGTTGCGTTTTGCGCCGTTTCCTGTCGCGGGCACTAGGCCTACCCATGCAAGTGAGGTACCATTTTTCTTGGAAGACTTTGGGGAACGCGGGGTGGGTGGAAATTTGTGGATCCACGCAAATTCCAGAACTTTCCACCACAGAAATGTGAGGAAAATGTGGTTGACAAAAGTTTAGGTTTGCAAGGGATTCTGGGTAACAGAACCTGGTGAAAGGCAGTCAGGTCACCCCATCCTGGATTCCCCTGGGTGTCTAGTTTTCAAAAATGTATAGGTTTGCTAGGTTTCCCTAGGTGCTGGCAGAGCTAGGGTTCAAAAACTACAGCTAGGCACTTTGCAAAAAAAGGGTAATTTCTCATTGTGAAAATGTGGTGTGTTCACGTTGGGTTTTGAGCCATTTCCTGTCGTGGGCACTATGCCTACCCACACAAGTGAGGTACCATTTTTATCGGGAGACTTAGGGTAATTCAGATTTGTAAAGCAACTGTTATTACCTATTGACTTTCGATGCATTTCTGCCTTCCAAATGAAAGACATTGTGTAAAAAAGAAGTCATTTTGAAAAATGACCGATAATTCTCATGCTAGTACGAGTATTCCCAATTTCGGAAATGTGCAAATATCTACTGTTTCTAAACTCTATATTTTGTTCCCATTTCAGAAATACATAGGTGTCTTTCATACCTATTTTTCCATGTATACATTTTCCCACAATAATTGCTATATACCCGGTACATAATAAAAAGCCATTGCAAATTGCTGCTCAGTTTTTGACTCTGGGTTCGTCGGGTTCTTGGTGAACCTACAAGTCCTATATATCCCCACAACCAGTAAGGTCCAGCGGATGTAACGGTATATTGCTTTCAAAGAGCTGTCATAATTAGAAGAAGTTAGAGGTGAAAACGTTGACACAAAAGGCTGTTTTTTTCAACTAATTTTCAATTTTTACTATATTTAACTGTTAGTTTCTATAAAGAAACCTTGATGGATCTACACAAATGACCCCTTGCTGAATTCAGAATTTTGTCTACTTTTTTAAAATGTATAGCTTTCCAGGATCCATTATTGCTTTCATACCCATTTCTACCATTAACTGGAAGGAGGTTGAAAGCACAAAAAATAGCAAAAATAGGCTATGTCCCAGAAAAATGCCAAAACTGTGTAAAAAATGTCGGTTTTCTGACAAAAGTCTGTCATTCCCTAAAAGCTGGGAAAATGGTGATTTCATCACCACAAACCCTTTTTTGATACCATTTGTAGGGAAAAACCCAGACGCTTTCATTTGCAGCCCTTTTTTCCCATTTTTCCCCCCAAAAAAAAAAATATTTAGCTGTATTTTGGCTAATTTCTGGGACCCCTCCAGGGGAATCCACAAACCCTGGGTACCTTTAGAATCCCCATGATGTTGGAAGAAAAGGACGCAAATTTGACGTGGATACCTTATGTGGTCAAAAAGTTACAGGGGCCTAAGCGCGCACTACCCCAAATAGCCAAAAAAAGGCTTAGCACAGGGGGGGAAAAGGCCTAGCAGCGAAGGGGTTAACTCCAACTTGCAGAAGTAAGTGGCGAGGGGTAAAACATTCCAATTAAAAACAAGCATTGGCATAGCAAATAGGTCTCGCCTTTGGGGCCTTATAAGTGTTTAGCCAGAGCTATTGACTTTGCCAATGTCTTCAAGCTGTGCTGTAGAGAAGTGTGGCCGCTGTGCAGCATGCTGAAAAGTTATAATAAAAAAGTGTCAGAAGCATTTTTGTTACTTTATATATGACCAAGAAGGCATTATGTAAAACTGAACGACCATATTAAAAAAAGTATTTACAATAAAAAATTCTCAGTTTTCTTTTGTTCTTGCAATGCTGGCAACTTGTTTCTGCCTATTGCAATGGTTGTTTGTTAAAGCTTTTTTTTTGAGGGGGCATAAACAATCGGAGGGTGAAGGTTGGGAACTAGTACCTGTATTATAACACTAGCAGCGGCCAGACGCTAGGGGAGAATCAACAGAGGCCAGATTCCGAGAGCAGGCTGAGGCGGTGCTGAGTGATGCTGAGGTGGTAGTGGTGGTGGTGGTGGTGACTGTTGCGGAGACGATGCTGAGGTGATGCTGAATGATACTCGGGTCTTGCTGGGTGATACTGCTGTGGTGCTGAGTGATGCTGTGGTGGCCCCGAGTGATGCTGTGGTGGCCCCGAGTGATGCTGTGGTGGCCCCCGAGTGATGCTGTGGTGGCCCCCGAGTGATGCTGTGGTGGCCCCCGAGTGATGCTGTGGTGGCCCCCGAGTGATGCTGTGGTGGCCCCCGAGTGATGCTGTGGTGGCCCCGAGTGATGCTGTGGTGGCCCCGAGTGATGCTGTGGTGGCCCCCGAGTGATGCTGTGGTGGCCCCGAGTGATGCTGTGGTGGCCCCGAGTGATGCTGTGGTGGCCCCGAGTGATGCTGTGGTGGCCCCGAGTGATGCTGTGGTGGCCCCGAGTGATGCTGTGGTGGCCCCGAGTGATGCTGTGGTGGCCCCGAGTGATGCTGTGGTGGCCCCGAGTGATGCTGTGGTGGCCCCGAGTGATGCTGTGGTGGCCCGAGTGATGCTGTGGTGGCCCGAGTGATGCTGTGGTGGCCCGAGTGATGCTGTGGTGGCCCCGAGTGATGCTGTGGTGGCCCCGAGTGATGCTGTGGTGGCCCCGAGTGATGCTGTGGTGGCCCCGAGTGATGCTGTGGTGGCCCCGAGTGATGCTGTGGTGGCCCCGAGTGATGCTGTGGTGGCCCCGAGTGATGCTGTGGTGGCCCCGAGTGATGCTGTGGTGGCCCCGAGTGATGCTGTGGTGGCCCCGAGTGATGCTGTGGTGGCCCCGAGTGATGCTGTGGTGGCCCCGAGTGATGCTGTGGTGGCCCCGAGTGATGCTGTGGTGGCCCCGAGTGATGCTGTGGTGGCCCCGAGTGATGCTGTGGTGGCCCCGAGTGATGCTGTGGTGGCCCCGAGTGATGCTGTGGTGGCCCCGAGTGATGCTGTGGTGGCCCCGAGTGATGCTGTGGTGGCCCCGAGTGATGCTGTGGTGGCCCCGAGTGATGCTGTGGTGGCCCCGAGTGATGCTGTGGTGGCCCCGAGTGATGCTGTGGTGGTGCTGAATGATGCTGTGGTGGTGCTGAATGATGCTGTGGTGGTGCTGAGTGATGCTGTGGTGGCGCTGAGTGATGCTGTGGTGGCGCTGAGTGATATTGTTGTGACACTGAGTGATGCTGTGGTGATGCTGTGGTAGTGCTGAGTGATGCTGTGGTGGCGCTGAGTGATGCTGTGGTGGCGCTGAGTGATGCTGATGTGGCGCTGTGATGCTGTGGTGACGCTGAGTGATGCTGTGGTGACGCTGAGTGATGCTGTGGTGGCCCTGAGTGATGCTGTGGTGGCCCTGAGTGATGCTGTGGTGGCCCTGAGTGATGCTGTGGTGGTGCTGAGCAATGCTGTGGTGGTGCTGAGCAATGCTGTGGTGGTGCTGAGTCGTCCTGTCATGGTGCTGAGTCATCCTGTCGTGGTGCTGAGTGATGCAGTGTTGGCCCCGAGTGATGATGTGGTGTCGCTGAGTGAAGCTATGGTGGTGCTGAGTGATGCTGTGGTGGTGCTGAGTGATGCTGTGGTGGCGCGGAGTGATGTTGTGGTGCTGCTGAGTAATGCTGTGGTGGCGCTGAGTGATGCTGTGGTGGCGCTAAGTGATGCTGTGGTTGTGCTGAGTAATGCTGTGGTTACACTGAGTGATGCTGTGGTTGCACTGAGTGATGCTGTGATGGCTTGGAGTGATGCTGTGATGGCGTTGAGAGATGTTGTGTTGGTGCTGAGTGATACTGTGCTGGCTCTGATTGATGCTGTGCTGGCTCTGATTGATGCTGTGGTTGCGCTGAGTGATGCTGTGGTGATGCTGAGTGCTGCTGTGGTATTGCCGAGTGAGAGATAGAGTGAAGATATAATGCCCAATTAGAGAGGGTGGTGAGAGAGAAAGGGAGAGAAAGGGTGTACATAGAATAAAGAGTGGAGCGGGATAGAGAGAGAGAGAAAGAAGGGGAGAGAGAGTGAATGAAGGAGTTTGAAAGAGAAACAGATAAAGGGGTGAGAGAATGAAAGGCTAAAAAAGATAGAGAGGGGAGAGTTAATTAAGTAGAGAGAGAATTAGAGAGGGGAGAGAGAGAGAAGGAGAGAGACAATAAGAGTGGGGTGTGTGGAGTTTAAATAGAGTGAAGAAGTGATGCGGAAAAAGTAACCTTAAATATAGCTTTGTGCTTTGCGCAAATAAATATTAAAAAAAAAAACTGAGTGAGACAAAAATACTGGTAATTAGGCTGTGACTCCCAATATAAAACAAATAGCGATATAAGGTGAAATCAACCCACCGAAGCAATATTTCTAACTAGACAAAAAAAAGCTTGCATTTCAATGCTAATCGCAGTTGTTTTTCATGTGACTGTAGTCCAGGGTCGTCAGTTGGTAATGTGAGCTGCTGCTGCGATTGAAACATCAGAGTCCAGAGAGTTAATGAGCCATGACGAGGAAATGAGCAAGAGAGAGGAAACCCAGATGGCAGCTCAGCTGCGCGCGTGCACGCCATCGTGAACGCAAGCTGGTCGCCAGCCGAAAGCCAGTGGGTTTGCACTTCCAAAACCCGCTTACTAAAACTCTCGGCCAGACCAGCGCAAGCGCTGGTGCAGGCCGAGACCTAAAAACCTTAACTGCCTTTCTTTCCATGCCTTCCATCGTGCAGGGCCCCCTGGGTGCATCATGAGGAGCTGGTATCAAACGCAAAGGGTGGGGGCATGGGCGCAACAGCTGTGAATTGTGTAAACTGTGCCTGCAGATATCACCTCCCCTCCCCTGCCTGAAAACAAATCCTCACAAATTCCAATATGACCTCAAAGGGTGCCATTTACATCCCTATCTGCTTTCACATGGTCTCTGACAACACACGAGTTGAGCATTTGGAACATACTAAACACACAGGGCTTGATTCACAAAGGTAAATTTACACTTAGTTACAAGTGTAAATTTACTACAAGTAATTTTACGACTGTGGAGACTCTGCCTTAGTGGTGGAGATTCTGCAGTAGTAAAATTACTAGTTGAAAAACTATACTTGTAGTATGTGATTACCAAAACAGTAGTAAACTTACTACAAATTGTACGTTTACCTTTGTGACTCAGGCCCTTAGAGGAAAAATCATACCCGTATTTAAGAACGTATTAAATTGTCAGCCCCACGTCTGTATAGAAAGGCTATTACAGCAACTTTGAAAAATCCTTGCTGTTTTTTAAATGTGTGTCTGGGAACAGCAAGGCAATTTCCAACAGCCCTATCAAACCATGAAATGCATGTACTACTGTGTTTATTCAAAAGAAAAATATTTGAAATATATATAAAACATTATGAAGTATTTGCATGATGTGCATTTTAGGTACTTTAATTATTCTGGTTCATAAATAATAAGCCACGAAGTGAAGTTGACCTACGTCGCGTGACTTCTTCAGTTAGTCTAGCCTCCTAAGAAACAATTCTTTGCATTCTGGGACTTGTAGTTTTGAATTTAGTATTCCTAGTATTAGATTGTATCTCGTGATATGGAAAGCACTGTTTTCTAAGGAAAATATGCTGCTCTTCTTTCAGATTACTAATAAAATACATAGATGTTCAAAAACTGTTTTCATTGTATCGTTTTCATATACATGTGAAATATATTAAACAATTTATATTCTATATTTTTTGTGATTTACTAAATATTTTTTGCAACATTCACATAATAATTCTATTGAGAGTTCGGCTCATGCTTGAGCTCTTAAAGCCAATCCAAACCACTGGTTCTGGCTTTGCTCTGCTCATGAATTATGTTGCTAGCCTGCTTCTAATTCACTTTGAGTTCCTGCTCTTTTTTCCCCTTAAACACACCTTTGCATTTAGAGGTATGGTCCTATCCTCTGCAAGAATCAAACATCTGCACACACCAACAGCATCAGTGATTCATACCTTGGGTGCAAAGCAGAGCAGGAAATGAGGGGGATCCAGACGGATCCTGGATCAGACAGATACTATGGCGTGTGATTAGGCACCCAGCCGAGCCCAGTGAGATCTGCTGAATTTCTCCCAAATATAATTTATCAACGCTAGAACGCATTCAGCAATGTTGTCTGCTTCCCGATGCTGCAGGGGCGAGGGAAGATTTCTTATTTTCATTTTCAGCTGGGCCCAACAGAAAGGCCTCACTTAAAGCGCCATCAGCCCCCCCTATTGTAGGTGTGTCATCCTGGCCGGGAGCTTTCTGGAGCCTAAAACCTAGATGACAATGCAATGGAGGGAAAGGCACTCAGGGCCTTGCACCACCGGTACGTTACTTTTTCCCATATTAAAAGTGACTCACCGGTGGCGCAAGGAACTTGTAAATAAGCCGCTTAGCTTTTTATCACTTCGTAGGTGCTTAAAAGAAAGTATGATTTGGAGGCAGGTTTTTAAAGAGCTATGCATACAGTGTGAGATTGTCAGATGTATCTGTCTTTAATTGTGAATAAACTAGTAACCATTTAATAACCATTTAAATAGCACTTACTATTTTTTATTTAGGTTCTTTTATAGCACTACTCATTCCAATGTAGGGTATTAAAGTGCTTCACAACACACATATCATACAAACAATGAATCATACAAGTGGGTAAATCAATGTACAGACAATGTTACATAAGACAATGAGCGATACAAGGTGTAGGAGGCACATATAATTCATACCTTTAGGCATCATATGTTAAGAACGCTTAGCTTAGGAGAGGAGTTGGCCTAACGGCTAGAGCGGTCGACCTCGCAGCTGTGGAACCAGGTTCGAGTCTCGGCAGGGACGCTCAACATCCTGTGATTCTGGGCAAATCACTTAATCTCCCCGTGCCTAACAAAAATTAATGTGTCCTCATGTAATGCAACTGGTGCTAAGTAAAGTGCTCTGATACTCGATTCGGGTCAAGTTTGCGCTATTTAAAGCTCTATGAAATATAAAAAAAATCACCTGCATTATTATCCCCTAAAAATTGCTGTGCACACTCAGAATTCTGAAGCAGGTGCCTTAACCTCAAAAGGAATTTTAAATTGCAGCTCGTTTCTGACAAATTAATTAAACCAGCTCAGAATGTACTGCTACATGTGACCTTGTTGCCAATCTGTCGCTTTGCAGAAGAGGATAATTTGACTCCCCTTTTCGTGAATCCGCCCCTCGTGTCTCCACCCCTTTCTGCTGCCACACCTTGACCCTCAATTGATGGGATCCCGCAATGTGTTTTTCTCCTTTCCAGCACTGATGCATTGTGTAAACAATATTATGTTTCTTTTAATTGAACCTCACTCCTCTTTTGGCAGTTCCCCTTTCTTCCGGGTTCGCCCTCTGCTCTGGGCAGCATTGAGCAGATATCATGGGGGACGAGAAGAAGCCGGGCCGGAAGGCAGGCGGAGGAAAGACTCCTGCACCCAGGGGTCGAGGAGCACAAACCAAGGCGACTTCGCAGACTGATGGGCATGCACGGGATACCATCAAAAGGGGTAGCAAAAAGGGGGCAGCAGGGGCTAAGAAGTCAACAAGTGAAGATGAGACAACAACCAAAAAAGCCAGTTCGAGGGGTAAAGGCAAGTCTGTTCCCGCCAGCACAGACGAGGTGGCTAAGATTGCGATTCCGATATCTTCCGGCAGTGTAGCAAGTTCTACCACCAAACCATCAAAGTCCCCAGTGTACTCATCACCCCGGGAGCTGAACGCCGCCTCTCCAGTTTCACCCCGACCACCACCTCACAGCAGCGAGGATGATACAACAGCCAAAAAAGCCAGTTCGAGGGGTAAAGGCAAGTCTGTTCCCGCCAGCGCCCCCTCCAGCACAGACAGGCTGGCTAAGGCTCCGGCATCCTCCGGCAGTGCAGCCAGCTCGGCCACCAAACCATCAAAGTCCCCGGTCTGCTCATCAACCCTGGAGCTGAACGCCACCTCTCCAATTTCACCCCAACTACCACCTCACAGCAGCCGTGGCAAGTCTTTGAGGGATGTGGCGTACGGCTCTGCGCGGACGAGATCTCCCAGGCTGTGGAAGACGTGAACCCCTTAATTAGCGACGTTATTTGCGGCATCAAAGAGCACCCCATGTTTGCAGATATCGAGAGATTGCCCACGGGCAGCTACTACGAGAAGGTGAAGGTGAGTGCACAGTGGGGAGGCTGGGATGGGGTGGCTTTCTATCTCAAGGAGCAGATGTGGTCTAACTGCGGAGCTGCTGACTTTGGAACTGGCGAACCAGGTTCGAGCCCCGGCATTACTTTAAAAAAAAAAAAACTTAGCCTGTGATTAAGGGCAAATCCTGTGCGTACAACAATTGAGTTTGTAAAAAATGTGTTGGCCTTACACCTGCATAAATATGATGCAACGGCACACACCTTAAATGATAAACGCAACTGAAACCAATTCTTGAGACATGCATTGTTCTGGTAGGAAAGCTCACTTGGTTACTGCAATAATTTTAGATTTGTGTGTTTCACGTGAAAGTCATTAGTTGGAATAGTGCTTGGTGCATTAGGTAATAGTGGTGTGTTTCTGTAGTGCTATGAGGTCCCAGCCTTTGACAGAAAGCACTGAGAATACGTAAAAGATTAGTTTAAAAACGGTGCAATACAGTCTCCACATTTAAAACAAGCACTGAAACACAAGTGCGGCCGCGAAAGTGAAACAGTATTCCGGGTTAAAGAAGTGGGAGGGGTGGGGGGGGGGGGTAGGGAGTGCGATTCCCTTGCGGGAGCGAGCGGCGCCAGGAGCGATAATTGCTACCATATGGCGCCAGCTGCTCGCTCCCGCAAATGAATCGCCAAACGTGCACGCGTTGCCATTGAAGGCAATGGAACGCGTGCACGTTTTTGGCTGAAAAGCCGAATCGATTGCAAAAGGTCTTTTTGCCTATGCAGCGCATGCACGCTGCGTAGGCGAGACCTAAACATATCTGGACCCCTGAATTAAGATTGCTTTGTTGTCGGTCATGATTTTAAATTAGTGTCCATTTCTGCTTAAGTGTTAGAGATGCAAAAGACTCTGAAACAAATTACAAAATGAAAAGCATAAGGCTTTGGTGTATTACAAAAATGTTTCGTTTGTGGACAACTCTATATCTTAAGCCCATATTTCACATGAGCCACTAAGAAACCATTGGATTTTAGAAGTGCCTGGTTACTAACTACATGGGCTAGGTTTGAACTGGTGCTTGGGATATTAAGTACTTATTTCTTACCCAAGAACAAGGTACTTCTGTTTTTCTTTACTCACATTTTTGGTAAGCGCCCATGAAGAGGCCTGAAAGGTCTCCCTTATTTTGTTTCTCGGTAACAGAGATGATAAAATCATTTTAGCTTCTAAGAGTATGGTTTTCTCTGCCAAAAATCTGCTCCCAAAAATCTGCACACATACGTGAACATCGCAGCTTTTTCTGACATGCTACTCTGATCACAGTGGAAATATAATAAAAGCGGCATGCCAACAAATAGTTTTAGCACTACTTGGCCTGAGACTGCTATAGGAAACGCAGCAGGTTGCCCGCCAGTGTATTGCTCACTGTAGAACAAGATTAATTAGATTTTGCCCACAATTAGGCTCAATTTACCCTGCAAGTTCCATAAAAGCTATTAATCCCAAATGTCCAACCACATGTTGAATCCTTTGGCAGAGTTACAACCAACATTAGGGGTCTTGAGGCATTTAAATGCAAGGCTGTCAGAAAAGTTTCTAACTTATTCTTAAACAAGTTTTCACTGTTCTTTGTCAAGTTGTTGTCCATGGCAGCGCTTTTTGAAGCACCCTCTGGAAGGTTGAGGTTCATTTTGCACTTAAAAAGTGAGTGGTGGGTCTAAGGAACATCAAGCATCTAAGCAACATCTTGTGTAGTGAGGCCAACTGTAAAGCAAGCATCAGTGAGTCACTCGGTGTTTGCAGGTACTGACCGAGTGAAATTTGCTGTTGGTCTTCAATTAAGCAGTTTACCACAGAAACAAATACATCGCAGAACTGTGGCTTAGGGACTGTAACGTGGGCTTAAGTCACCAGCCGAATCAGGATTTCACGAAGAACATTAATTCCTCATGTAATATTTCCCTATCAGAAGTAAATCTGGCGGAATTTGCCTCTGGAAAACAGCCAGGAATGTGGGAACCATATGCATTGGTACAGATTTCATCTGTAATTTTAAATTCTTCAGGGGACAGCTTGGAATGGTGTGGTAATGCTGCAACCGGCTATTTCTACACCTTGCAGCATCAGTAGCTGGAGGTGCGGTTCTACCACATCGGAAATGTCATGACCCTGGGAATGAGGGCCTAAGACTACTCATCGTTTACAATTATGTGCCTTGCAAGTTTTAGTATCTGGTGGTTTGTACTTATTATCAGTGACTATTTCTTTCAATGTTACATCCTGATGTTGTCAATAGATGGCTTTAAAAACGTACACTGGCCAGACACTAGAAGTCAAAGGCCATGTGATGTCACTTCTTGTAATATGCATGAGGATAAAAGATTGCTGATATTGGTAAAATGATATCACTGCATTGGAACCTGTCCGAACTTCTACATAATACTTCAAGTCTGGGCCTGGTGAAAAAACAGGGCTACAAACATGGGATTCAGCTCCGAAAATATCAACTGCTCATTAAGTGTAGCTCCTACGGGAGAAGAAAATGAAAGTAAATACTGACTTACCATCGAATGTCAAATTCATGCCCCCAAACACGAGGGGCCCGATAAACTGTGCCCGGATGGCGCCTTCAACGTACACGAAGATGGTGGGTAGGTTACGGTCGGGATAATTGGGAATGCAGGTGGTAGAAATAGCTTTGATGAACTTGACTGCTGGGAACTTCCTTGCCAGTCTGCTCAAGTGCTGGTTTATGAGGGCGCAGAGGGGGATTCTGATGGAACCAAAAATGCAATGATGAACACACCACCCAGGTAATATCGAATGTGCACATGTACATAATATTATGAACAGGCTGACAATTGGCTGGTTATCTTGTTACAATTACAAAAATGTGCTTTCTTTGATTCTACTCCATCTATCAGGAGCCATGCTTGTTTCTTCGACCCCCACTACCTCAGTAACTGACTCACCAGATGGCATCCCTCCTTCATATATTCTAATCTTTCCCAGGAATACACTAGACTCACCCCAACAGAGCACCCTGGAATGAAAGCAGCGGTTCTATCTGACGCTATGACCTGGTACAACCACAAGGCTTGTCCATTATCCCTACTGTAAAAGTCATCGACTGGCAACCACTGCCTGCAGCAAAGCAGTTTTGTAGGGTTGTGGATAAAGGAGTTTATTAAACATCTAATTTGAGATGAAAGGAAAGGACATATTTGATAGTGGTTAAGGCTCATTGCTATGTAGACAGCAGTGTGTTTCAATCACAGTTTCCCACAAAGAATGTCTGGAAGTTAGCTCATTAGGTGAAGCAACTACAAGTCATGTTTGGGAATGTCTACAGGTCTACTTTATTTTCTGTCATTTTAAGGTCAATAAAATGAGGTTTGTCTCCACTTAAAGTTTGGCTTTTATGAGGTCTACTCTCCAATCCAATTGCTTCAAAGGTCCCCGGCTTCATCCTTTTAATCACTTCTCCCACCTGATGTCCAAACAAATCGCTTCCCCATAAAAGCAAACCCAGAACCTTTTGCTAAGTCTCTGACCACAACCCTGTCAGCCGGATGATAAACTATGTGGGTGCAGGGGCACGGAATTCCTATCACCAGGGACATATTGCTTGGACCAAGGACATCAAACGCCCTGCAGCACTAATCCTTTGGTTGCCAGTGTGAAATACCACAGCATAGATTTGAGAAAGAGGCCACTAAGGCAAACTTTTTAGCTAGGTGTATAAATTATTCAAACGTGTGGTCAGTTTGCATTACTGATAGTGGCTCCACTAAAAAAAAACTACATGTAGATGAGCGCAAAATATAATATTTTGAGACCACGCAAAAGGCTCCCATAATGATCTCTAATTATATGCAAACACATACAGAATCCTTAAATCATGTCTGGTGATTGTTTACTTTCAAAATAAAATTTGACCCAAAAAATTGCAACCTGAAAAATATCTGCCCAAATTGTTTTACAAATATAGATATTCTTTCTCTGAGGCATCATTTAATTAAACGTCTGGTATATGCCATTAAAAAAAGATTAATAATGGAGACTCAGTATATCATCATAAAGGGCAACATTAAAATAAATTAGGGGCGCAATTATTAAAGAAAGGCACATGGAGCACCTGCCAATATATGCCCTTGCATTGGTGCAGACTTACGGCGTTCAGAAATTCAAGAGTTTACAGAAGTAGGCCTAGAAACTATAATCCCAGCAAACGATTGTGAATTCAATTTAGCACTGAGCACATAAACACGTATATTTGCAAATGTGAAAATCTGCCTGCTAATTGCGAAATCACTTTCCCTACATCCAATTTATACCCCCCCCTTCCCCATCCTGGAAAAACTTTGACCCCGACCCTTGACAAGAGTTAATTTCCAACTTTTTGCGGTGAGGGAAGAGAGAGATAAATTGGTGAATACCCTTAAAGATGCAAGTTGGTGGCTGTGCATGGACTCAAAAGGTATTCTAGGTTTGGAAGTACTGCTTCCTGCCTACTTCTAACTCATGTTTGTAGATTTGCAGAAATGTGACAAAATCAGAGCTATGCCAGAATCCAAACCTTGATATAACATAAGCCCTGCCATAATCGAACAAGTTACTTACCTTCGGTAAAGCCTTTTCTGGTAGAGACTCTATCTAGTTGCAGATTCCTTACCTTAGAATTATAACAGGCATAAGACTGGATCCAGAACCTTTCCAAGCAGAACCTCTGCGCACCAGCAGGTGGCGTCGTTCTTCCCCATGTCATCCACGCCAGAAGTGACGGGCAGTGCCAATATAGGCACCACCCCAGCGCGCCTACATCAGTTACTTTTCGTAAACTCTCCATGCCAGTAGTGCAGAGCTACAATGGTTGCTGATGTACCAGTGTGCAGACACTAAGAACCTCATATGGGTTACCCTATATGGAGAGATCTGTTCACAGAATGGGGAGGATGGGAAGCTCGGTAAGAAATCTGCAACTAGATAGAGTACTAGATAAAGCACTAGATAAGGCGTTACTGAAGGCAAGTAACTTGTTCATCTGATGGAGACTTTTAGCCGCAGATTCCTTACCTTAGAATAGATACCCAAGCAATACCTCTCTGGAGGTGGGTCTGCAAACAAATGTAGGCCAGGAAATGCCAGTCATGATGAACCTGACTGTCCAGGCAATAGTGTGTGATAAACATGTACAGAGACGCCCATGTTAAAGCCTGACAGATGTCCAGGATAGGAACTGTGCAAGCTAATGCAGTGGTCGCAGGCTTGGTTCTGGTGGAATGAGCATGGAAGCCCTCACGACTTCTTGGCCAATGCATAGCGCATTTTAATGCAGAGCACTAAGATGCTCTTAGTGAGATGGTCCTTTTACATATATAAAAATATGCAGTACAAATCAAGAGCATTGTGCATGCCATCTGAATATTTTAAAGGTGAAAAAATATATTGAAGACGGCTGCAGATAAGGAAAATCCCTGAGTGACAAAAAAACAGACTTCATTTCATAACAATGTCAGAAAAGCACTTTATTCTAATCCACAATTGATGGTATCATAAATAGTCAAAATCAAGATCCAATTAAGCTGGGCACCTGGTTTTTAAATTGGGATGTTTCCTGGGGACAAACAACGTACAATTCAAACATTTACTTGGTAGGTTTACTTACCCTGGTTTGTAAAGATGTAAAATAACCCACAGTCCTTCGCCAGCTTTCGTCACCTCTTGAATGTAGTCCTGGCCAGAAATCTCCATAATGTCTCCAAATTTGTTCTTCAGCTGTGATGCCTGAAATTCTGCCATCCTCTGTTGTCTGTTTAAAAGTAATTCACAAATGTATCAAGCTAAAATAAGTAATGTGCACAGGCCAGGAATTCCATATGGGTGAGCAGCCAATGACATAACGATTCCATATAATGATATTTTGCTGACATTTGGAATTGTATCGGTCAGTGAGGGTTCTGATCAAAGTAACAACACTCTCTGGGCGCTACAAAGGCTGCCTTAATGTTATATGCTCCCTTACTGACGGTTAGAGCAATGTACCCTCTACAAATGCAGCGATTTGAACCTTGTACAAAGTTAAGATGGCTTTTCCTGAAATAATCAGCCGTGTAACATTACAATAATTCAGCCTCAACATCACTATAGCTAGAAATGGAATAAATGGTAATAGTGTGCAAATAAACGTAATGTGAAAATGTCACATATGGGTTAGAACATGAATCAATTCCATGGAGACAGAAATGTCTCAAATCATTCAGCTGCCTTGCCTCAGCCACAGATGTAGCACATCAGTCGTTATAGCAACAAGCAAAACAATTAGACAAAGGAGTTACGCAATTAGGCAAAGACGTTACGCGTGACAAACTCTAAATATTTGTTTCATTTTTCAAGTCAAGTGAATCAACGTTACATCATCTTGGCACGCTGCACTAGCCAGTAATATTGCTGCTTATGGAAAAGCAAATAGTAAAGTCTGCAAATTGCTGCAGGAGTGCAAGTAATTCTGAATCTACCAATTCATATTTGAAGTACTTTTCCAGAGAGAGGCCACTTGGACTGGTAGTCCCCAACCTCCCATTCTGGCTTGTGAAGGTGTGAGTCAATAGCAATCACTGGTGTGTACATTTTTTGTTGGAATTTATATTTGTAACTTCTCATTTAAGAAGGCTCTGCCTTTTCCATAAATGATTTATTAGAGAAAAAGAAGACTCTGAACACCATTCTCAGGTAAACAGCGAGCCAATGTAGTTTTCTAAGAACTGGAGTTAAATGGTCATCTTAGGACCTCAGCTGCTGTACTGTTTATTATATGTATGTTTAGGAAAGGCCAAGGTCCAATAGTTTCCATAGTCTAGTTGTGAGTGCTTAGGATTAAAACAGCCTCAATGCTGTAAGAAGTGCAATATAGGCAAATAGCCTTTTTAGCGATAGGAAGTGTTACCAATCCTGCTTTAATAACAATATTTGTGGAATCACCGAGAGCTCTCAGTCAAGGAGCAAACCCAGATTTTTTGAAATCTTTGAGGAGGAGGGCTTGGGTTTAGCAACCTTGAAAAGAAGTTTCACAGGTCTACGTTGGTATTCTCACCCCTGAGTACAACACCCATCTTTGACAGATTTATTTGTTGGAGATTCTAATTAATTTAGTGCTTGATAGCAATGGTGCAATTAGGCAATGTGTGCTTGTTGTAGCAGCTGTGAGATGGACTGTAGAATAATCTGCATGTTATCTGTATGGTTGTAACAGGCCATGACAAAAGTACCATAGTGGTGGGCAGAAACATATGATAAAAAAGGTGAATGTGCCAGGACCTGAGGGTCCCTTCATCTGTGGGACAAGGTGGACGTATTGGAGGGCGGAGAATACTGTCTGGTGGGAAGTAATTACGTGCTACAAAATCTTGTACCTTGTGAAACTAACACTTTTTCCACAAGTTTAGCTAGAATGCTGGTAATTGAAATGCAACAATAATTCTCAAATCTACCGACGTAGCAATGTTTTTTCCACAGCGAGTTTCACAGGAAGTAAGGAATGCAGTATTCCTGAAGGGAGTAATTGATACAAAGTGTCAACTCATTTGAGACTAAATTTAAAATAAGATTTTTACAATATATTTTTGGGGGCAGTGGATCATTAGGCGAGACAGATGTTCTACTAAGATGAACGTTGGCAGAGGTAAGTGATGTAAAGTGCTGAAATAGAGTTAAGCTTTGAAAAGCCTTTAAAATCCTAGAAGACTCAGAGTGAGATTTAGCTATCTTCCATTTCAACAAGAAATGTACTGAATGTAACATAGCTGTGATGCTAGGGAGTTGCATGACTCTTCTTTTTTTTTTTTTTTAGCCATAAATGCAAATTAATACACTGAAGACGAGCACATCAGGAAATTACATTGACAAATTTCTAACAGAAATAAACATAAAAAGGAGAACAAGGGGGTACAAAAGTTAATTATAAGTTCAAATACATCATGCTAAATACTAAATATAAGCCCCAGTAAAGTATACAAAGCACACAGTTCTAATCCCACTGAGTACCGGACCATATCCGTTTAAATTTTCTCCACGAATGTGGACCTCTAGCTTTCGCAAGAGCCATTTCCATTTCGTATATCTCACGAAGTAAAGACCAAAATTCATTAACACTAGGCCCTGTTTTTTGAATCCAGACCCGGGCAATACACAATCGAGCACATATAATTAAAATTGATACTAATGGGCCCGAAAGACAGCCTCGATCCTGAATTGCCCCCAACACAATTTCCTTCTCTGTCATTTGAATACTGTGTCCAGCCAAAGTTGAAAGAGCATGATTAACTTTAAGCCAAAATACACTCAACACAGGGCACTTAATGAACATATGACATAAATCAGCAGCATACATTTGACACTTTGGACAATATACTTTAAATGAAGATGTGTGATTCATAGCCCATTTAGAGATTACCTCTGGAGTATAATACTGCATAAAAATTACCCTATGTTGCTGTAACTTCAAATTAACCGATGCTACTGCTGTATCTATAGTCGCCATAGATTCCTGTACTTTGTTGCTGGTTATATTAATTTGGAAAGCCCGACTTAACTTTTTTTTTTAAATTGCTTTTTATTGAAAATTGCAGCATCATTCAGCGTACAGATACATCAAGCTTTTTGTAAACAAAATCAATTATGTACCAGTGAAGTAAACATTGGTAGGTACATCACGGTAATCAGACGTTACAGTATATATTGTGCAGCAATCTCGCCCTAATATCATGTCACAGTTACCCCAGGCGAGGCAACAACCCTGCATTGAGGAGACCGACAGAGTTACTCAGCGGAAGCTTGGGACTGCAGCAATAGGTACGCTCTCAGTGGAGCCCAGATATCCGTGGGCCTGGATGTGACCGGTAGTTCCTCTGCATATAGTTCCAGCTGCTCACGACATTATATTAGATCTTTAATCCAATCCGCAATTTTGGGTGCAAATCTACTTTCCCAAGTGAACATAACCTGCCTTTTGGCCAAGAGGAGGGCTACTCTAACAAACCTGCCCATGATAGCTTTCAAGTGAGGAACATAACCTAGGAGGCATACCAAAGGTGTACACTGCAGTACCCCACCTGTCATAGTATGTAAACGCGTAACAACAGTCTCCCAATATTTTAACACAGCGTCGCACTGCCACGCCAGATGAATGAAATCCGCTCCGGATTGACCACAGCGCCTGCAACAATCAGAGTCTCTGAGGCCCATTTTATGAAGTTTAACAGGGGTGTGATACAGTTGGTGCACAAATTTAAAATGAATAATCCGCAGGTTACCATTTGACGTGAGGCGAACAGTCAGCATGCAAATCTGTTCCCATTCGTGTTCCGTGATCGGGGGATGTACTATCGTGTTCCACTTCGCTAGGCTGTGGTTCTGCGCTCGTACCGTTTCCCCTGCACCGCCTTGTACAATTTGGTTATCAGCTTCTTCTTGGTAGGGGCTACTATCAATAGTTGGAGTGATTGTAGTGTGGCGGGCTCGGTAGGGAAATCGGGGTAGTGGTCTCTGAGTGCTCGCCGCAAGCGATAGCATGAGTATTTAAAGAGTGGAGTGGGGTTTTGAATGTAGGCCAGATCCCCATCGTCTATGTACCTGCCCCCCGGGTAAAGGTCACGCAAGTGTGTAAAACCAGCCTCCCTGAATGTTTTTACGGGCCCTTGTTCCTGAGTTACAGATAGAGCTGCATGACCCGGCAGAGCAGGAGCGTACAAAGGGAGTTTGTGCGCCAATCTGCCAATCGCCTGCCAGGCCGCGATAGTTGTGTCAATAGTATTGATTTCCGCCCTGGGCGTCTGTCTGCGGGTGTGCGCAAGGACACTCTCCAATGGTACAGGATGGGCATCACCGTCCTCGACCGCAACATGCGGAATATACTCGTGCTTCCTGAACCAGTAAAAAGCGTACTGAGCTTGTGCGCAGAGGTAATAGACATAAAAATCAGGAGCCGCAAACCCTCCCTGGTCGTAAGCGAGCGTTAGAGTGCGCCAACTGACTCTGGGCTGTTTGCCCCCCCACACCAACCTTAAAAGCTGGGTTTGCACGGTTTAAAAAAAATGTTTGGTGAGCTTAATCGGAATGTTACTAAACAGGTAAAGAAAACGTGGCAAGATGATCATTTTGATCACTGCAATACGGTCGGCCAGAGACAGCGGAAGTCGGGACCACTTGTCCACCTGTTGCACCAGAGTGTGGTAGGCTGGGCCATAATTTTCTTTTATCACAGTGGCTGGGTCCCGATGTACCCAAACCCCCAGGTATTTAACTGGGTCAGCGGACCATATCAATGGGTATTCTATCTGAGGCGGGGGCGTTTGCAACGTTAAAGGAATAATAACTGATTTCTCCCAGTTAATCTGGAGTCCAGACAGAAGCCCAAATCTAATATATTCACGTATGAGTGGAGACAAATGAAGTTGAGGATCGCGGACAAATAGAACCATGTCGTCCGCGTACATGGAAATTGCGACCGGCCTGTGATTGAAATTGAGAGCCGCTGCCTTATGACATTGACGGATTTTACAGGCGAGTGGTTCTAACACAAGGGCAAACAAAAGGGGGGAAAGGGGGCACCCCTGCCTAGTACCGCGTTCTATACAAAACGGATCTGAGGTGACACCCCCCACACGCACCCTTGCAGAAGCCCCAGTATACAACACCTGTATCCATCTCGTTAAGACAGGAGGAAACCCCATCCTATGCAATATGCGCATAATGTAGTTCCACTCGACAGAGTCAAATGCTTTGGCTGCGTCCAATAGGACCGCCGCAGCAGATAACTCGGGGCGAAGAATATGAAACATCGCAAAAATGGTTCGCAAATTATGGGAGGTGGATCTCTCAGGAATGAATCCAGACTGGTCAGGGAGTACAAGCAAAGGCATTCAGAGGCTGGATTTTTGTAGCCAGAATCTTAGCAAGTATTTTCGCATCTAGATTTATCAGTGATAACGGGCGATATGATTCACATCGCGTGGGTGACTTATCTTTTTTGAGAAGGGTAATGATGAGCGCTTGTCGTAGAGAAGGAGGAAGAGTCCCGGACTCATGGGCCTCTGCATACATTTCCAAGAGGTGTGGTACGAGGAGATCCACGTATGCTTTATAGGAACTCTGCCGTTTGGCCATCAGGCCCCGGGGCCTTGTTATTGGGAAGCGAAAGTATGGCCTCCCTCACCTCAGTGTCGTCTATAGACTGGCTCAGATATTTCCTGTGGGCATCCGATAACCATGCGCAAGCCGTGTCAGATAAATATGTATCCATGGCATCATCGTCCATCCCGCCTCTCGCGGTGTACATAGTAGAGTAGAACCACCGAAATTGATCCACTACGGCCCGTGGAGTAAAATGAGCAGTCCCGTGAGGGTCAACTATGTGATCAATCATGTGATGGTCAGTTCTGGATCGCAATTTAGTGGCCAGATTCCTACCTGGCCGCCCCCCCTCCCCATAGGCTCTGGCCATGCGCCGCCGTGCCATATACCGGGCCTCAGTGTCCGCTAAACTATTATATTCGACCACTAATTCCTGTATGCGAGCCAGTGTGTCCGAGGACGGTGTATGTAGGTATTGACTCTCCAAGGCTCCCAAGGCCTGTTCTGGACAACTGACCTCGAATGTCTTTTAAAATCCCGGCGGTGGTACCAATACATACACCGCGTATCGTCACCTTAAATGCCTCCCATAATATGGCCTGACTGTCTACTGATCCCACATTGAGGTCAAAATATTGTACAATTGCTGTTCTCACTGCGTCGTTATAAACGGGATCTAGCAGTGCCTCGGCACGGAATCGCCAGGTGAAAGGACGATGGGGGGTATGAGGGATGCAAATACTGAGTGTAACCGGGTTATGATCCGATAATGTGCGTGGGAGAATGGAAACCTGTGTGACCCACCCATTAGCCTCCTCGTTCAGCAGCCAATAGTCCAGCCGAGACCAACTATTGAATGCAGGGGTGATGTGTGTGCCCTCTAGAGCCCCCGCATTGCGCAGACGCCAGACGTCAATCAGCCCAATCTCCGCCATAGCATCCCTGACACACTGGGCTACCCCAACAGTGTGCGCTCCTGCTGGGTTAGATTTATCAACTTGTGGATTAAGATGAGTGTTAAGGTCGCCTCCCCATATAACTGCGGAATCAGGCCATGTTCGCAACACTTGGAGCATATGAAGGGTGTCGGGTCATCCACCACGGGTCCATACATGTTGACTATCGTTACTACGGACAATCCCAGCCTCCCCTGAACCATGGCCCAACGGCCCTCTGCATCTGTGCAGGTGCGCATGGGCAGGAACGACACCCCCCTCTTAAGCAGAATTAGCACCCCTCTGGAGTAGGTAGAATATGAAGAGGCCAAGCGGAACACCGCCCATCTCTGCGCCACCCTGTCCTCTGTTTGCTTACTCAGGTGTGATTCCTGTAATAGAGCGATTTGTATCATGTGCCTGTCTAGATATGTGAGCACCTGGCGGATTTTCTTTGGGGTGTTAAGCCCACATATATTCCAAGTTATGCATTTGTACGTTTCACCCATTGTCAAGATAGTACACGGTAGGCACGTCCTGAATTTTATGCAGCATGCGGGACGCATGCACAATGCCGTGTTCCTCCCTTGCAATCTGCCGTCTGATCACCGTACCTACAACTGTAAATAGATACAACCCATTCCCTCCCCCCACCCACTTCAGCAACCCCAATTCGCTAAAGACAAAGCCCAACAGTGTAAACAATCCCCACAAACCCACAATGACTCTAAACAGTAGTTGGGGTATACCCATCGGGGGGTCGTAGCGGCATGAGCCACTCCCAGTTGAGATCAGGAGGGGGCCGCCTCAAGGGATGCACTATACTCCTTTCCACGAGCCATCCCGCCGCACCCAGCAAACTGCCCTTGATGGGGAGCACGGCGTACAACACATCAGGGCACCCATATGCTAGCATATAAGGCGTAGCAGAGCAGAAGGGAAGACCCCCACCCGCTCTAAAAATCCACAGAGGTGTCCCACATCTGCGCCCAGTAGGAAAGGACATAAGAATCTGGATCCACCATGAAACATTAATCTCGAGAGGCCAGACCCCCAAACCTGCAATGTGATATATCAGAGGCCCTCCGGAGCCCGTGTGGGCGCATCAACCAAACCTTCAAGCTTGACCTGCGAACCAACATGATACCCCAGCATAAGGTCAAACCACAGCGTAACACGGCAATACATTTGTGAGAATCTTTCCCCCTCAGTCATCAATGTCCGACGTAGGGGCCGATGGGCTGCGCCGACACATAGATTTGGCATGCTCCATAGCCTGCCGCGGGTTCGAGAAGATCTTGGCGTTGTCCGCAGCACCTATGCGGAGCCGCGCAGGGTACAGCATTGCGTATGGAACTTGCGCTTTGAGGAGCAGCTTTTTAACCCCCTGAAACTCCTTGCGCGCCGCCTGCACTGCAGGCGTAAAGTCTGGGTAGAATGATAAAACATTGCCTTGATAGGTGATGGTACCCCTTTGCCTGCTGATACGCAACACAGTGTCTCGGTCTCTAAAGTTCAGGAGTCTAGTGATGATTGGTCTGGGGGGGGGCACCTGGCGGCGGGCGCGCCGACAGGGCCCTGTGCGCTTGCTCCACTGCAAACATGGCAGAGAGGCTTTCTGCTCCACAGATCTCACGTAAGAGAGTCTCTACATAGTCCTCAAGGCGCCCAACATTCGTTGATTCTGGCAGACCTAAAATGCGCACATTATTGCGCCTAGAGCGCGCTTCTATGTCCTCATTCTTAGCTTGAATGACGGCCAGCAGTTTCGTGATGTCTGTGGTCTTGGCGGTGACCTGTTGACGGCCATCCTCGGCATCCGATATTCGCTGCTCAGCCTCCCCAATCCTCGCCGCGTGCTTGTCCAGCTTCGCTGAGAATTGGTCCATCCGACCGTTGAGGGCCTCAATCTTGCCATCGATCCCCTGCAGACTAGCTTGTATGGCCGCCAGAGACTTTTCCAGCGTCGAAGAGGTCGAAGCCGCCGAGTCCAGCTCCGAGTCCGAAGCCGCAGTCTGTGAGGATTTACCGCCCCTTCGCGTCTCGAAGTTTAGGCGAGGTTGACTCTTGTCTGGCTTGCCCCTGGCGCTGGCAGGAAGGGGGGGGGGGACACCCCGTCCAGAGAAAAATTACCCACAGCACGCAGCGGGAAGAGGAGGCGCAGGCCGAAGTCCGAGGAACGCAGGAAGGGCAGACCAATCCACCAAGCAGATAATAGGGCGTCAGGCACCTAGAACCTTCCAGCGATGCTCAATCAGCACCAGAGCAGTGGGGTAAGTGGGCCTGAGACAGAGCACTTCTCCTCCAGCACTCCACGGGATCCCGCACAGCCCCAGCCCAGAGCAGCGCAGCGTCCCATGGCGTCCGAGCAGCACAGCCTCCCAGACACTTGCTCGCGAACCACACAGGCCGTATGATCTCTCTATCCTATATACCGCTGTATAGGGGCTAAGGCGCAGGGCTGCAGATGAGTGCCAGATCCTCCAGGCCAGGTGAGATCAATAAATGCCAGACTCCACCCCAGTCAGCGCTTCCATGAGGATCCTTGGCCTCCCCAGGGTAAGGACCGGGCAGCCGGCAGCAGACAATCGCAGCGTCCAAATCTCCGCACACACAGCAGCCGGTGCGAGGTGTTGATCGCCTCCCCGTTCCCTATTCTCTGGGGCTACAGACAGGTGCAGGGAGCCGCGCGACGCCTCTGGTCAGCAGTCGCTTCCCCACCTTGGCCTACCTCTCTGGTCGACACCGGCCACTCGCGTAGTACTGCGCGCCGCCGGCTCTTCAGTCCCCGCAGTTCGTCAGGACCCACCAGAGCACGCAGGCTTCACCGCTTCACTGCCTCTCAACCGCTATCGTCCCGCGGTCACCGCCACCAGCCCCAGCAGGCACCGCTGCACCAGCGCCAATCTGCCAGCACCGAGCCAGCCCTCACGGGAGCCCGCACGGCCGTAGCACAGTAGCCGCCATCTTGGTCGCAGACCAGCGAGCGTCGGACTCACCGCGGCTCCAGCGAGCGATTCCGGCCTCAGCCAACACTGCCACGGCACTCTCCCGAAGTCTGCAGGCACTCCTGCATGAACAGCGCCGGCGGATGGCTCGTCAGGAGCAGGATGGATGTAGGATTATTTCGGCGGCCGGCAGAGCAACACTACTGTGCGGCCATCTTGCCCATCGCCAGGCCACGCCCCCTCAAAGCCCGACTTAACTTTGCTGCAACTTGTAAGCCATCATCACTAGCAGTATCTAAAAGCTTCTTATAAGCTTTGCCAATTAACCCCCGGCCACGGAACTGAAAAAGTACAGAGAGTACTCCTGAGGGACTTGGTAACTGTGCTAGGCCCAAACAGCATAGCATATAGTCCCTTATTTGTAGACATTTAAAAAACGTAGTCTGAGGCAACCCATACTCTTCCTGCAGTGCAAAAAACGACCGGAACCCTTGCCCATCATATAGTTGACCGAGTTGTTCTATACCCCTGCTTTGCCACCTACTTCCAGTAGGATCATGGAATATTTTTGGCAATGCGGGATTCCCCCATACCCTAGTGTATGCATGCCAGTATGCAAGGGAGTATACTTTGGAAATGTCTTGCCATATCTTAACAATATCCCCTCACAATCTTAAATCGTACCCTTTTGTAGTAGTTAGGATCCATTGTTTTGTACAACAAAAACCCCGCATCGGGGCCACTCGCTATTAGATATGAGAGCCAGGTACTACCGCTAATAGGACCATTAAACAGGCTTTGTATACGACCAAAAAAAGCAGCCCAAAAATATAATTTAAAATCTGGGAGCATAAAACCACCTCGGGAATATGGTAGTTTAATAAAGCGCAAAGCTCTCCTAGCCCGTCGGTAGCTCCAAATAAAGCTCCCTACAGCACCCTCCAAGCGTTTAAAAATTGAAAGGGGGACCCTGTATGGAATAGTCCGAAATAAATACAAAAACTTGGGCAAAATATTCATTTTAACGATATTACATCTCCCCACAATACTAATGGGGAGCCTATGCCAACTGCGCATGTTTAAGACAACCCTCTTTGGCAATGGTTCATAATTCAGCGCAATTACCTTGTCTACTTGACAGCAAATGCAAACCCCTAGATAAGTTGCTGTTTTTGTAACCCCCAAAGCCGCCGGAGCCACATTTAATTAATAGTTCATTATAGTTTGAGTTTTGTCTAAGTTTAATTTATAACCTGCAAATGACCCAAAGCGCTGGGCTTCTGAAGTAATTTCAACTATAGAGTCTTCAGGTGTGCTAGAAAAAACTGCTATATCGTCTGCATATGCAGTCAGTTTGAGCTCTACGCCATTAAAAAAGTGGTGAAATCTCTACATTACATTACGTAACAAGTGTTGTACAAAGGGCTCAATATAAAGAGCGAACAACAGCGGGGATAGGGGACACCACTGTCGCGTGCCCCTTTGGACTGCAAAGAAAGGTGAGGCGAGACCATTAACTTTAACCGAGGCTGTCGGGTTGCTGTACAGTTTCTGAGTTGCCGAGATAAACCTTCGACCGAGACCAAGCGCTGTCATTGTTAACCACAATGATCCCCAGACTACCCGATCGAAAGCCTTCTCGGCATCCAGCATCAGCATCCCAACACGCTGTTCTGCCCGGCCACATACATCAAACACAGCAATAGCTGTGTTAATGTGGGCTGTCGTATCCCTGCCGGGGACAAATCCGTGCTGATGTTCTGACACTAAAACATGGATAACCGGGGCTAACCGAGATGCAAGCATTTATTAATGATATCGGCCGATATGAACTCAGCTCCTCTGCTGGTTTACCCTTTTTTAAAAACACTACAATATTAGTATTATTCCAAGATGGCGGAACATCCCCCCCCTGCATAATCTCGTTACATAGCGCTAGAAAAACCGGTAGGAGCCTATTTTTGAAAATCTTGTAAAATTCCAGTGGGATTGTATCACCACCTACAGCTTTACCAGTGGGCAAAGTATTAATAGCGCCCTCTATTTCCTCCAAATCGATTTCCCTCTGCAAGGGCTCAGAGAGAGAGCCGTTCAAGATGGGCATAGCACTCTCCTCAATATACCCTGCAGCTGCTTGTTGATTGAAACAAGTTGAATTGTCATACAAATTGGCATAGTATAGTTTGAATTGTTCAAGTATACCCTCTGATCTAGTGTATACTAATCCGTCTGCCCCTTTAATACATTTAATACTAGATCTAACCCTCATGTCAGCGATTTGATTGGCTAACACCCGCCCGACCCTTTCCCCATACTCATACTGTTTAGTTTTAAACTTATGATAACTATTCGCCACTTTGTCCCTTAAGCTTCTTTTAAGTTTGGCTCTGACGTCTATCACCTGATGGTAAATCTGCTGTTCTCCGAGGTCTTTTAAGACAATAGCCCTAGCGTGCTTTTGCTCTAGTTCTAAATATGTCTTATAACTATGTTCGAGCACAGATAGCCCCTGTCTATTCTTTTTTAAGATATATTGCAGTGTAGCCCCTCTAACAAACGCCTTCATACAATCCCAAACCATTACTGCTGACGCTGTTCCCTCATTGTTTCCAACAAATTCCCTCAATGTTCCTTGCATAAATTCCACGTATTCTGGGCTATTCAGAAGGTATCTGGGGAAAGAAAACTCTCTCCTTGGCTCTTTAACCCCTGATTGAAGCTGTAAAGTCAACATCAACGGATTATGGTCCGAAGTAATCTTGGGGCAGACCTCGATTTGTGCCCTCTCTAAAATCCTATTACTAGTAAAAATCATGTCTATTCTAGAGTATGTGTTATGAGGATGTGAATAAAACGTATAACCTGGTACCATAGGATTTAATCTGCGCCAAACATCCTCTAATTGAAATATGTAAAGAAGCTCAAATATAGCCGCCCTAACCTTACCCATCCTAGACCGAGTTGAAGTATTGGTAGTATCTATTTTTCTATCCAAGATACAGTTAAAATCTCCCATGAGAATCAAATCGCCGTCCCATTCCAATAGCTCGGTACATAAATAGAAAAACATATCAGGACAGTCAATATTGGGGCCATATACTACACACACCGTAGCTTTATGCCCATAGATCAATACCTGAGCTATTGCCCATCTCCCCTTAGAGTCAGCCAATGTACGTAATACAGTAGCCTGACAGTTTTTAGAATAGCCACCCCCCGAATAGAAATAGATTGCGACGTGCTAACCAGTACCTCATAACCAAGCTGTTTTAAGTGTGCTCTGTCTTTATAAGCCAGATGGGTTTCGGAGAGTCCTAGTATATGGGGTTTAAATATCCGAAGTTCCTCCGTAACTAACCGACGTTTCCCAAAATTATTAAGACCAGATACGTTCCAACACATATTTTATATACAACATTTAACCATATTGAAAAAGCCCGCCCCACTTGCTCCCCCTATTTGCATTTCTCTTTCCCTTGTGCTCGATCAGTGTTGCCTTCCCAAAACTATGGCTGCTTACACCCCTCCCTCCCTCCTCCCCTCCCCACCCAACCTGTCGTAAGCTAAATTCAAACACCCAACTCCAAATCTCCCCCCCACCCAACCAACCCTCCCCCCGTGTCTAAGGAAAGGAATCGCCCCCTTCTCTGCTGTCCCACCCTGGCAGCATCCTGGGAGGACACTCCCCCCGTATGCCCCCCGCAAGCCCGGACCACCACCCGAACCCACCATGACTATCTTAATACTTATCCGCTACACCCATTGTTATACACAGACCCCCATACCAAAAAAAAAAACCCATTGTAACACATTCTACAGTCGTTCACTAATTATTGTTCTCTATGAATTTAAATTAAGAAGGTCCCTGCTCCCCAGACACTCTTAGCAGAAAAAAAAAAAAAAAAAGGAGCAACAAAAAAAAAAAAACTAGATCATTAGGTATTCGATCCCTTCTTGGCAACAGATTGCCACTCCAAGAGGGCTTGTTGAGCATCATGCTCGTTAAAGAAAAAATGTGTTCGACCATCCTTCATAACTTTAAGACGGGCCGGCTCTTGTAGAAATACTTGTGAGCCGAGATTCTTGAGGGGATCCATCAGTTGGCGCATCTTCCATCGTTTGTCCATTGTTTGCTTACATAAATCAGATCGCACAAAAATAGACATTGAGTCGACCTTAACAGGTGCTGCTGGACGGGCCTTCAGATATATTGCCTGGCGAAACAAAAGGTTGCCTAAAAACACCAGAATTGGCCGTGCAAAATTGGGGCGACCTTGATTAACCTGTTTTAGGGCCAGGGGCAACCTGTGTGCACGTTGCATCTGTGAGTCCATGTCCCAGTCTCCTAGGTCGGGGAAAGCTTTTTGAAAGAGAGTAACAATAAATGCTCTTGGATCACTGCCCTCCTTCCCTTCCGGAATACCAAAGACCCTTAGGTTCTGGCGACGTTGCCTGTTCTCAAGATCTTCCAATTTTGCTTGCATAAATCAGATTTGAGAATTTTGCGATTTCAGCAAGTTCATAGAATACGTATTAGCCTCCTCTACTGCTGTGACCCGTTCCTGCAAATCCGTAACCTCTGAAGAAAGCTGAGTAACTTTGGATGTAACCTCCAACAAAGCTTGCTTTATCTCCTTACTGTCTACTTTAGCTTGTTGATAATACTCTTGTGCCTCTGTTCTTTGAGTCAGTAATACCTGCATTATTCTAGACAGTGATGGTTCCTCACAACCTGTTGGAAGATATTCTTCAGGGGGGGCTTCGTTACCCGCAAGAATGTTATCGCTCATCTGGCCTGCAGTATCCCCAGATGATTCTTTTTCTTTTTCGATTTCCTTTGTGAGAGGGCCTGCAGGTAACTTAATCAGAGTGCCAGACACTTCCCCCTGAAGCTTTGCTCCTTCTCCAGTAGCTATTACCGCAACCTCTACAGGTCCTTCTTGTTCGTTGTTAGGGAGATTTCCAGCGCCGACTCCAGCAGCTCCAGCTGATGTTACTGCTGTCAGGCTGCCCGAATTAGACAGCCTTAAGACAATAGCCTTGACTTCTCCCTTTGAAGAGACCCATTTACGTAGAGGGCTAGATGCCGAACCAGTCTTTGTGGTGTTTGCCGCTGCCTCCTTGAGCCGCCCCACAGTATTAGCAACTTGCTGCTTAACTCCACCACCCCGACCTTTGCCTCCCTTGCCGATTTTCACAGCCTTAGGACCTTTGGGTTTACTGCCTTTCGCCCCTTCAATGGTACCGGCCTTAGAATTGCATAAAGCCTCTGTATCGTTAGCTTGGCTTCTTAACATATAACTCAATGCGTCCTGCTGCTTAACAGTTCTCACTGAGGGACTAGAAAGGCTGGAAGGGCAGGCATCACTGTCTTGGATAGGACTTGGAAATACTGCATCGATGACCAACTCGTCTGTAGCCAAATCGTCGTTTATCGACTCCGCAAACCCGACATCCGTACCACTCACAGTGTCGACAAAACTGTGCGATAAGCATTCTGGTCGATCTGCTACGCCACTACTAGCACTGTTCCCCTTTTTATTTACTACGGCATCAGACGTTTCAACAAAAATCCGATTTATCTCATCATTTGCTTCAGCAATACCCTCTCTTATAGGCCTGGCAATAATGTTCGCAGGGTTTGTTAAGACCCTCAATGACAAACTGCTTGAGTCCCCAGGGGTGACTGATATAGAGGCGGGGGTGAGATTGGCTTTCACTCCTCCTTTTGTCATGCTATTAGCACCCGCTTCTCATATGGCTAGCCCATCTGACAGCAACATAGAAGAACCTTTTGCCGCACCATCTCCACTCCCCAAGCCCTCCTGGACAGCAGTGTTTAGCAAATCGGCCATGTCAAAACCTGGACTGGATGTTTCTACACTGCAGGACTGGAGTCGTTCAGTACCTTTTGCAGATTGCAGTAGTTTCAGTAAAGGTTTCCCCAGTCGTGAACCAGTTCTTTTATCGGGGCTGGGGGTAACATCAATTCCCTGTGTTACCTCCACAACGTTGACATCACAGTTTCTTTGATCCTCCAAACCCCCCATGGCTTCTCCTACCTCCACTTGTGCTCCCACACGGCCTCTGCCCTTTATAGTACGCGGTGGGGCCATCGAAACTTCACCTTGCAGCCTCTCAGTATTGAAAACAGACCTCCACCAGCCACCTCGGACTTTCTGAGCGCCGACTGACTCAAGCGGTTCAAACGGTATCTGCCGTTTCTGCCAGAGAACCGCTCGAGCCGCGCTAACTGCTCTGTGCACTCCCGCAATCCGGCACATCAGCAGGAGGGAGTCTTTGTCAAATGCAGGTACGTTAAACAGTGAACCCGGGTGCCGCGGCAACACTCCTTAGTTTCACTAGCGGGCGGGCGTGTAGCGAGGCATCCGGAGCCTACGGAGCCAAAACGGAGGCAGGCGTCCTCAACAGCGTCAATCCGCCATCTTCCTTTCCCCCGACTTTAGTTGAGTAACCTGCATGACTCTTCTAAATGTATAATTCTAATGGAAAGGACAGAGGGCTTCATCTGAAATACTAAATGGGCCTTTCTATAAGCTATCCACCTCATTTGCTCTTGTGGTAAAAAAAAGTTTTGATTACCTAATAACATCTATATATTTATATGTGTATTGTAGACAACAGGCATTGTCCTCAATGGCACATTTTGAATGCTAGTTTCTCTATAATGCTCTTTTACATACTTTCTTACAGCAGCTTATTCTGGTGCAAACCAATTAGCAATTTTAGAAACTGGAAGTTCAATGTATTTTTAGAAAGATGGTGCTCTGCAAAAGAGGAAGGCATGAAGGACAGATTGTGCAATGGAAGTAAGCAAGGAAAGCTAGAGGGAAGGCAGAATTTTTGCTCATTCAACAGTACTTTTTAATCTCAGCGCCCATTTTCGATAAGCAGCACTGCCCAGACACCTTTTTTACAAACATGAAGGGGAAATATATTGACATTGCAGCTCTGCCTAGTAAGTAGTGATCACAAAGCACACATAAGCTACCCGTTCCTTTTGATGTTTCAGATTGCAATCCTTTCACACAGAAATAGTAAACGGAATCAGTCCAGATGGCAGAACAATAGAAAGTTAGCTTCTGGTCATCAAATACTTAAAATGCCATCATACTCCAATCTCCCTTCTAACTTCTAGCCAAAGCCTTGGCCAATAGACTGATGAAACACATGGCAGATCTGGTCCATCCAGACCAAGCTGGATCTATGCCCAATCACACCACAATATTAAACGCATATACAATGCTTTGGTGGACCGCTTGGGGAGGCCGGCGACTATGCTCCTTGCAGACATGGATAAAGCATTCGATTCCATCAGCTGGGGTTATTTGTTCGTCTTTCTTAAGCATTTAAACTTGGGCCCCAGATTTCTTTTCTATGTCCTCTTGTATAACGACTTGTTTGTCACAGTTCAGGTTGTGAGTGCAGTCTCAGACCCCCTTCCCAATCTGCAGGGGTACACGGCAGGGATGCCCATTGTCCCCACTGTTGTTCACACTGGCCATGGAGCCTTTAGCTGCTTGGGTCAGGGTAAATGCCCAAGTGCGAGGCTTCGTATGGACAGTAGAGCTGTCCGACAGGTTAACCCTCTATGAAGATGACGTCTTATTCTTCCTCACAGATCCAGAAGCCTCGGGACCCCGCTTCTTGTGGATCATGCAAATCTTTGGGGAGACCTCTGGGTTGTACATGAATGCCGAGAAATCCATTGTGTTCCCCATGGGGGTGTGCTGGAGCCATGGAGTGGGCTTCCAGTCCACATATTGTGAAGGCATTGCCGCTGCATGTTCTTAATATGCCGCCTCCCATCTCCTGATTATAAATGACTGGTGGTATGCCCCTCAGAGGTATCAGGCTTATGCGGATGAGAGATGAGTGATGCCTGCTTGCTAGACTACCCATACAGTGGGAAGAGGGTCAGGTTCCTTCCTCCAGCAACACAAGTAGTCATAGACACATGGAGATGCTCCCTCCGGCGGATGGGGTGGTGGGGTAGATTGACAGGGTGGACTCCTCTTTGGAAGGGCACTGCCCTACAGCAAGTGGCTCGGTTGGGTGGCTTCCAGAAATGGGATTTCATAGGAATATCCATGCTAGGAATATTTTGCAGGGTACTGTGTTAAAATAATTCCATGAAATACTAAGGGACTATCAGCTACACCGTAGCCAATTTACCAATATTTGCAATTCCACCATGCCATATACCCATATCTCCACGATCTCCAAGAGCTACTAGAGTTTAGTCCATTAGAGAGCAAGCTCCTTCTGGGAGACTTAGATACCCACAAGATCACAAAAATATATCAGTCTCTGATCACAAATAGCTCCAACACACTACCTGCACTAAGGGCGGCATAGGAGGCCAACATTGACACTTTAGATGATGGGACAGAGGCTCTGGGAGCTTCCCGTGAGACGGAGATATCAGCCCATCTCCACTTGATACAACTAAAATACCTACACAAAGCCTACTACGCAAGGCATCGCCTCTGGATCAAGGGTATGATTGACTTCCCCAAATGCCTTCACTGCCAGGCAGATGATGGTACCTTTCACACAGTGTGGCGCTGCATGGCATTGACTGGGATTTGGCAGGGGTGACGTCCTGCCTTGGCGAGGTCCTCTCCTGGGTTATTCCTCTTTATTCTAAGCTGATCCTCCTCCACAGTATAGAGGGAATTGGGGGGGGGAGGGGGGAGAATAGATATAAGAGGCAGTTGTTCCTGGGACTCACGTTGGCGAAAAGAGACAGAGATAGCTAGTATGTGGAAGGTGGACACACCTCCATCTGTCGGGGCCTGGAAAATGGGGATGGGCTATAGTATGGGTATCGAGGTAGCGGTGTTTCAGGCAAGGGGATACACCCAGAAATTTGGCGGAGATGGGCAGACTACAGGGGTATAGTTCTGGCTCCAGTTCGCTCTATCAACTCCCTGCTTGATGCTGAATTACAGAAATATGGTGCCATGACAAGAGACTGAGGTGTGTGTCTAATGTTGAATCCGAGCAAGGGCTCTACTAGTGGCATGTGGTATGCTGGTGGGATGTTTGGGACAGACTGTGCAAGTTTCTGTGTTACATTTGTTCACGGGGTTTTATTACAATCTCCTGTATATGTTTGCGAGCCATTCGGGCCTTGATTTATTGCTAAAATCCAATAAAATTTGTCATGAAACAAAAATTCCATCATACTACTAAGGAAACTGAGATTGCTTAAGAAAAAGTTGCTCCAACCTGTAAAGTTCTATGGCTCGCTCATCTTCCTCGCCAAACTCATCTTCATTCTCATCCAGCTCCTCCAACGTCATGTCCTCATAGGTTTTCACTACAATGTATTACAACACAGCAAATTATCAATTAGCCAACAATCCTTCAAAAAAGTATTATTTTTTCATTTATTTTAAAAAAGGAGGAAACTGGCTGCACAATTATTAAAAAGCGTTGGCTTTCTATCTGACTGAATTGATGACACGAGCACTGGCACAGCCAATAGGTCTCACCTATGCAGGAGCTATTGGCTTTCCCAATGTGTGTTAGCCATGTTGTACACCAGCCTGGCTGCTGATCACCATGGCTAAAAGTTGGTGGCGTGGAGGAGAGTGGCGTAAAGTGGAATGGCGAAGGGTGGAGTAGAGTTTCGTAGACTGGAGTGGTATAGTGTGTCTTGCATTGGAGTGGTATAGAGTCGAGTGGCGTACAGTGGAGTGGCACAGAGTAGAGTAGACTGGTGTAGAGTGTATCCGTGTAGAGTGTTTCAGAGTTTAGTGGTGTAGATTGCAGTGGCGTAATGTGCAGCAGCACAGAATTCAGCGGCGTGCAATGCAGAGTTGTAGAACACGGGCGTAGATTAGAATGTTGCATAGCAGAGTACAGTGGCATAGGGTGGTGAAGAGTAGAGCTGTGAAGAGTGAGGCAGAGTAAGTATAGTGCAGTGGTATAGAATGCATTAGTGCAGAGTAGAGTGTCATAGAGTGGCATAGAGTGCAGTGGCGTAGAGTGGAGGACAGTACAGTGGCGCTGAGTAGTGGTGCAGAATAGAGTGTAGTGGTGTAGAGTGCAGTAGCATAGAGTGCAGAGGAGTGGCGTAGAGTAGAGTGGACTGGTGTACAGTGCAATGGCGTAGAGTGTTGCAGAGTATAGTGGTGTAGAGTGCAGCAGCATAGACTTCAGCGGCGTACAATGAAGCATCGTAGAATGCAGTGGCGTAGATTAGAGTGGTGTACAGTAGAGTGTCAGAGTGCAGTGGTGCAGAGTGGAGTAGTGCAGAACATAGTGGCATAGAGAGCAGTGGCGTAGAGTGGCGCAGAGTGGAGTGCTACAGAGTGCAGTAATGCAGAGTAGGATGGCGTACAGTGCACTGGCATAGAGTAGTGCAGAGTACATTGGCGTAGGCTGTATTGGCCTAGAGTGGAGTGGTGTAAAGTGGAGTTGTGCAAAGCAGAGTGGAGTGGCCTAGACCAGAGTGGTGTAGAGTGCAGTGGTGAACAGTAGAGTGGCGCAGACTGCATTGGCATCTAGTGGTGCAGAGTAGAGGAGCACAGAGGGAAGAGGCTTAGAGTGAAGTGCTGTAGAGTGGCATGGTGCAGAGAGGAGTAGAGTGCAGTGGCGCAGAGTGCAGTGGCGTGGTGTAATGTTGAGAGGTGCAGTGGCATGGTGCAGAGTTTAGTGGAGTAGTGTAGAGTGGAGTATGCATGGTGTGGCAGCACACTGCTATTACAGACCATACATTTTCAACTGAAATGGCCATTACATTTGCACAGACATACAGTTTTACTAATAAAACTATATAGTGCACAAATGATAACGTGTGGAAATGGCATCACCTAGTGTATCGATATATTCTGAAATACTTGCACAGTCCATTTAAATGTTCATTTAAATGCTGTTGTGTGCTAGAAAACACACTTTCCTACCCTCCAGCAATATTGTCACATAAGTCCTCTCACTTTAAAGTCAGGGAAAGAAAGTAAACATCAAGGTCCCTTGGAAGACAGAGCTTGACATTTGACCTCTGTCTTTGAATGAACAGCAAGTGTGACAAGATAAGAAAATGATTTACAGGCCTGTTTACAAAAAGGCGCACTGTGGAAGAATACAAAGAGAGGTCGTTGCTCCTTGAGAGGGACAAACTCGCCCTGAACAGCCTAAAACAAATAAATGCCAGCAAATAGAAAGCCAGCAAATGAGTTACAAACCACAAAGACAATGAATGGTAAGCAACAGGCGGAATGCATTCCCAGGGAAGCTTTCTGAATGTCCCCAAGATGTCTTTAACAAACCAGACAGCTGTGCTGTCTGGTAGTCTTCGACCTAAAATACACTTAACAAATAATTTACAAATCCCATCTCACTTGAGTTGGGTTCTTCTCCATTGATCAAGCAAACATTTGACTTAGTTAACTTTCAGGAAAAAAAATTTGATTTTACTAATGACAGGCAAATGATTAAGCACGTTCTGGTAGCAAGCAAAGAAGTCACATTTTTGCAATTGAATAAGCCCATTTGCACATGTAAACCTTTAAACATTGAAGTTCCAGCTCAAGTCTACAGTCTGACTTCCATGTGTGCTCACCTACTGACTGCTGCTGCAGTATCTGCTCCGCCTCTTCTTCTGCTTCCTCATTGGGCTTCTCCTTTGGGGGGAGGATCCCTTTTCTACGGAGGATATCATTCCACTCGGTATCTGCATTGGGGTCCTAGCAACAAACAAAACATTTTCAGACCAGCTATCAGAACAACTGTCGCAGAAATATTTCGCCAGCTGAAGACTTGAATAAGTACTTAAACACAGGTGTCAAGCATTACCATTACTCCATTCGCTGTTTAGGAGACACGGAAAGCTTAACTCTGTTTTTTATAAGATTGTGTGGAATATCTTAGACCCTATATTACAAGTAGCAAAAGGAGGGAACAGCCATTTTGCTGTATCTCTAGTGCTATTGAAAGATCTATTGCCAACAGTTCAATCTCAACCTTGCAAACACTGCACTAGAACGGTCAACCTGAAAGCTGGGGAACCGGGTTCGAGTCTCGGCAGGGACGTTCAACATCCTGTGATTCTGGGCAAATCACTTAATCTCCCTGTGCTTAACAAAATGAATGTGTCCGTCTGTAATGCAACTGGTGCTCATGTAAAGCGCTCTGATACCTTCAGGTCGAGTTTGCGCTATATAAAACGCCCCCCAAAAAAACCTGTAAACAAGTGTTTGCCAGATCAAGAGAAGGATAGCATGGCCTGGGTGTAGCTACTAATCCCTGCACTTCAGGCTAAAAGTAGAACCAGATACCCCTCACAGGACAACTACATTTCAAAAATGTTATCTTTCCTGCAAAACTGAAGGGCTTCAAGAAACTGCTGAAAATGGTTGTGCTTTAGTGTGGTATGGCTTAGTCTTCTAAAAATAACACCACTGCTAAGTAAGTACTCAAATGAAATTCAGTTGCTTGCAGAAGGAAGCAAATGGCATGAAGCAAAATCATGTCTGTGAAACCATAATTGGCAAAAGGCAACATATTTCTCTTGCTACCCAGAGGTTTAAAATGATTTTGAAGCTAGAGGATGTTCTCAGATTGAAAGAGACCGACAAAGTCCTAGAGCGAATACCATTGTAAGTACTAGGACTAATGCTTAGTTAACAGTAATTTCTTTTTAGTTATGTAATTTTAATATTGTCTGCAAAATAGCAACAATAAATGATTCCCTTAATGGTACTCACTTGGCCCAATTGGTCCCTGATAAAGAAGTATAGAAGCTTAACCCAAGTGGTGAAAAAATTAATCGAAAGCTTAATGAAATCGAGAATGGTGACATATCCTGGATCCACGTGATCAGCTAATAGCACGATGGAAGCTCTACGGTGAGTTCATCTGCTGGATACACTTCTGTTAATGCTCGACTCAAGAATTAGATGAGAGCATAGACGAGGAAAGCGATATGGATGAGGAGTACTTGGGTGCCAACATTACTTTACCTCTATTCTAACACATGACTCCTGGGTTCGGATGCAGGTCTCTTGTTACATGAATATCCTTGCAATTATCAGTGGGGCATTGTTTAGAGATCAAGTCTGTACACTCTTCATTAAATTTCGGCAGGACAATGCTGCTGGAATTTACAGGAGAAAAAGGCTGAATATTTACTAGGGACACAGACTTTGGTGTGGTAACCACCAAAATCCACATGTTATTCCACATAAAAGTGAAATAGGTGGTAATTATCAAATCCTATAAATTTCAAACACATCAGTGTCTTATGTGCGCTGGTACGCAGAATTCCCTCTGGGCAGAAGGTGGGCGCAGTCTAGCAACACTAAAACCAGAACTATTACAGCTTGCTTTCAAATCTTTTATCAGTGGCACTGCAGAGGGAGTGAACTGTATGTGGAGTTCAAAAGATCTGAAGGTACACAGGAAAGGAAACACATTTGAGGAAATGTTAAGTAAGTTACACAAGAGGTGGCAATAGTGGGTCAGTGCAGAGAATCGTGAGGAGGAGCACACAACGGTGGAAACAGAATTAGAGACAATTAAACAAAAGGAGGATATTGGGGATATCCATTTACTGAAATGTCCCCAAATAGTACTACATAGAAGTGCAGCAAAACAGAGGTTTGATGCAGCTTAAAAGCTGTTTATTCTTTACACGACACGAAAATCAATTAGGAGAACGAAAATACATATAAAAACGAATGTGCACCTTACACACGTTTTAGAGAATGACAAGGATTGAGAAAAATATAGTACAAGCACCGTAAAAGAGTGCTTAGATTTGTAGAAATAGAAGACTGTCGTATATGGTGTGTCGCACATGCTTAACAGCTGATTTTCATATAAGGTGTAGACCATGCTGAATTGAAAACTCACAAAATGTATTTTCTGCAATTACGCAATTAATATATGGCAACTGAATAAAGATGCATTATTGAGTCTCATTTACAACTGCGTAGACTTTTATGATGAATGTGAATCATCCTTCACTACTTCCGTTGTAATGCATCGACATTGAAAAGTTGGTGCAAAATCTATATGCAATTACTTAGATGAGTTAAACTTTCTATACTGAATCTTTATATTAATGGAGTCTTAGCTTTCCTAAAACGAAAATGCTATAACACTATGTACTAATATTTTATAGGTATGCACTTCGCAAATGTGGCAATAGGCCATATCTGATATTGAACATTTCTATGAACCCAATCTATGACATTTGACTATTTAACACAAATGCTTTAATTGAATCACACCTGTTTGAATCTAAAATATGCACTCATATATTAATTATGATGCACTGTTTTATAATGCATTAACTTGACTTTATTCTTTAGGCCTGTACTTTCTCATGATGGTTGTGAGAAAGAATCTTACTTCCACTGACTCATGTAACTTTGTTGTACTTTTCCATGCCACTCCGGAGTGAAATGATACACATTGACATATTCATATGGACACTACCGTGTAACATGCACTCTTGATATTAGCACACGGGAAGCTGCAGTAATGAATGGTTCCTTGCGGACTAACCTGTGTGCCCAGAACGGGCAAATGCTTCCCATGATCGGCATGGGAAAGAATGATAATGTATCCACTTTTGTACCTTGTGTGCGGATGATTATCGCATAAGGATAGAAGGACAATGGTGTGACAATTAATGTCATCTCTGGACTTGGTGAACTATAATAGTGATTTCCCCTGGAAGGGGGCTGGCAGAGATGGACGCAGAGAGAGAGACTTGCAATGACTCGTACAGACGCAGACAGATACTTTCTTTCTCTTAGCTCTACTGTCCTCTTGAGCTCATGCTGGTGGACTTGCTGGCATTCCTGGTTGGCTGGCTCATGGTTCTCCTTTGCTTGGATTTAGACCAGATCCTATGTCTATGCTGGGAGAACTCTTGCGAACTGTTCCCTGCCCTTGCCAGTGCCAGGAACCCTTTGCCTAGAGAACTTCCCTTGGACTCCTTGGCTGAACCATAAATTAGCCAAAATCTCCGTTGAGGTTATCCTTTTAACTTGCTTTCCTAAACATCTTCTCCCATGGACTTAAAGGTTATTATTCTCTGTACTCTGCTTAATGAGTAGTTTTATACTACATTTGTAACTATATTCTGAGACTCATGACTAAACTTATTGAGATACTGATTATTGCTGATATCTATATATTTACTCAGTATAACAACTAATTGAAACCTTAAATGTCTGAGTTGTCCGAGTCCTTTTAAATTCTACTAATGTTTTTTCCACAGAGACTGTGCATACGATACCTATGATTCTAATGTATGGCAGAGATAGTCACAGATTATTCTCAGAACAGACCTCTATGGGTACGTCTAATAATTAAGATCCAGAGAGTGAGGTGACTTTATTTGGGCCCAGATAAAATGCTGGATCAGGTTCTACAAAAAAGTCATGTTAACACTGTAGGAATTGATTGGGCCTCATTTATCCTATTACATCTGGTTATGAAGACCAATCTCCAAAGCATAAAGACAGATAAAGTTGATCGTGGAGGAGATGTGATCTACTGGCTAAACTGGAGTCTTTGGAACATGGGGAGACCTGGGCTTGAATCTCAAAAGCTAGCCTTGCTCTCTACTGCCCAGTGGACACTACTGAACTTTCTAGTCCTTCACTACCAAAGTTTTTTCATCTTTCAACCACATACCTGGTGATCACACTGGTGAACTTATCTCTACACAATGAAGATGTGACACACCATCAACAATCGCCTCTTCTCCCTCTTCTGCAAAGCACCTCTGACATTCCCAAAAGCAGTATGAGGCCCTCCCAATAAGTACCTCTACATAAAGAAATATATCCAGTAGTGCTGCCTGGTGACAATGAGCGACTCTGAAAAGATCAGAAATGGGTCCACCAAGTAGATCTCATATAAGAGTATTTGGGGGCTTTTGACAGACTTAAAAGAGGGCACTGTGTTTGCTAGGAGCTGAACTCCGGAAACGTTTGGACTCCATTTTGTCGGGCCCTGTCTCTCCTATCTGATGTGACAGTCCTAATGAAGTTATGAAGGGAAAAGAAGGTCTTTATAAAGAGGTTCATCTTCAATTTTCTTTTGCAGCCAGTCAGGTGTGAGTGGGTCCTCAAATCTGTGTGTAGAGAGTTCCAAAGCAGTGTGAACATGACTCGAACTGTTTTGCCACCTTGAGCTTTCTGGCACTAAAGTTGTTTGTGTAAAAAGTGTTGCTCTGCATGATCTCAGAAACTGACTGGGTATGTAATATGGAATGCTCTTCTGAAGGTAGATTGAGCTAAGGCCCTTGCTTGACTGAAGATTGAACAGTCATGTTGTAACTTTATTCTTTGTGATACAGTATCCAGTGAAGTTCTGTGACTGCCAGAGTGATATACAACTGTTTTGCCAATTTCAGAAACAGGTCAGCTGCTTTGTTTTACAATCTTCTTAGTCTTTTTAGGTCATTTTTGGGTTCTACGGCAGCGATTGAGTAGTCCAATCTAGTCTGGATAGCATTCATAATCCTAGTAAGTTCACTGTAGTGTTTTATTTGGAGGAGAGGTAGAATCATTTTTAAAGCCATGAGCTGGAGATTACTATTCTTTACAAAAGTTCAGTGTTGAATCATAACAAGCTTTTTAACACCGTGGACTGGAGTTCTGAAACTGGAGTAGCACCCATTTCGTTCTGTGGTACGAAGGCTATACAGACAGCTAGCTGTTCTCCAATTACGTGGGTATCAGTTTTCAGATCATAGAAATGAAATGAAATGAAATGAAAAAAACATTTGTATAGCGCGATAGCTACCCTGAGGCATCCCAGCGCTGTGGACAGAAGCAGGCAGAAGGAGGACTCAGTGGTTGTTAAAGAGTAGGGTTTTTAGGAGTTTGCGGAAGGATAGGAGGTTGGACTCCTTTCACAAGTGTAGGGGGAGTGCGTTCCAGAGCTTGGCGGAGTTGTAAGAAAAGGAACGTCCGCCGCATCTGGCTCTCTTTATGGAGGGCAGTCGAGCGAAGAAGGAGGATGCTGACCGGAGATGCCTGTTTGGTTGGTAGGGTGTTATCAGGGACTGACTGATTAGCGAGCCTGTCTTCCAAAAGGCCCTGTGCGCAATGCACATGGCTTTAAATTGGATTCGCTCTTTGACCGGTAGCCAGTGGAGACTCTTTAGTGCTGGGGCTGCGGACTGACGGCGGGGTATCTGGAGAAGAGTGCGGGCTGCGCAGTTTTGGATTATTTGGAGCTTGCCGATAGTGGATTGCGGGGCTCCTAGGTACAAAGCATTCCCGTAATCCAGGCGGGAGAGGATGAGACCTTGTACCATGAGTTGTCGCGCATGGAATGGGAGTAGGGGAAGTATCTTGCGTAGCAACCTTAGGAGACCGTAGCATGTGGCCGAGAGTTTCGTCGCCTGGTAGTTAAAACTAAGGGAACGGTCCAGCCAGATGCCAAGGCTTTTAATTTGAGCTGAGGGTACTGGGGCGGGGCCAAGACATTTTGGCCAAAACTGCTCCGTCCTGAGAGAGGGGGAGTTTCCGAGAAACATGATCTCGGTTTTGTCCCCGTTAAGCTTCAAGCATGAACGTTCCATCCACTTTGCCACCTCGGTGAGACAGCACTCCAGGTTGTTAGATGATTTTTCGGGGTGGTTTAGTGCCACCACCAGCTGAGTGTCGTCGGCGTAGGTGATGATTCTTATGTTGAATGGAAGGACAGTCTCTGCCAGGGAACTCATGTAAATATTGAATAACGTGGGGCTCAGGGAGGAGCCCTGGGGCACACCACAGTTTAGGGGCATCCGTTTGGAGGCCACCTCACCTTCAAAAACTTGGAAGGATCGGTCACTTAGGAAGGAGTGTAGCCAGGCAATGACATTCCCTGATATGCCCAGATTTTTTAGTCTCAAGATCAGTGTATCATGATTTACAGTGTCGAATGCGGCACTGAGATCAAGGAGGATGATTGCCGCAGAGCCTCCAAGATCCAATATTTTCCTTGCCTCCTCCGTTACGGCGAGGAGGGCGGTTTCGGTCCCGTGTTGGGGACGGAAACCCGTCTGTGAGGTGTGAAGTAGATTATTAGTTTCTAGAAATTCTACCAATACTGAGTTGATATGTTTTTCTAGTAGCTTGCTCATCCAAGGAAGAAGGGAGATTGGGCGATAGTTACTCAGGTTGTTCTCGTCTAGGTTAGGTTTTTTTATAAGGGCTTTTACCATTGCACATTTCCAGGCTGGAGGAACCGTTCCGGAGGAGATGGAGGCATTCAGCAGATCGAGGACTGTTGGCAAGATGTTTGCTATAACCGGTAACAAAGCGTGGGGAGGTGCTGGATCTAGGGGAGAGCCGGACTTTACCCGGTGCAGAATGGGGTGTAGGGAAATGAGATCTAGGGGAGGAAGTGAATCCAATGTGACTTGAGTTCCGCGTACAGGGTTGTTGGTTAGATCGGGCTGGATAGGGGTGAAGGTAGAATAGATAATTTGTACTTTCTGATGGAAAAATTCTGCCAGGTTATTGCATCGGGATAAGGCATCCTCGGAGGAGGGTAGCTTCTGGGGTAATTTAGAGAGAGTCTTAGCAATCCGATAGATCTCCTTAGGGGAGTTTGAGGCTGCCTTGATTTTTTCCTCATAGAAGGCAGCTTGAGCGGATTTAATCTCTAGTTTGTAGGTTTTTATTGCCTCCCTGTATTTGGTTTTACTCAGGGCTGCATAGGTCTGTCGCCATTTCCTCTCTAGCTTTTTACAGTGTTGCTTGAGCTCCCGCAATTTAGTGGAATACCAGGTAACCCACTTTCATCCTGAAGTATATATATATTTCAGCTCATACTTAACTTGGATTAAGAATGTAATGTCATCTGTGTACATTTGAAAAAATATGCAATACTGGGAGATAATATCGGAAGCCTCTTGAATATGATACAAAGTCAGGATAAATGAGGGATACCACAGGAGATTATTTTTGTTGGTGACACGGAGAAGCACATCCTAATCTGTTAACTTCAATTAGATAGCAATGAATGGCACCGTTGCACAGCTGTTCCAATGACTCCTGACCATTTTGCCAAATGTTGCTAGAGAATTTTGTTGTCCAATAGGTTACAGACAGCAGACAAGGCGAATAATAGTTTCCTGTGTGTCACTGTCAAGAGAGGAAAGCAGAGCTGCCCTGATATTGCAGGATGAATTTCTGTTCCCCACATTGTTCTTTATTAGACATTATCTAACAGATATAGGCTGACTGAACAAATTCTTTGTGTCGAAAATTTGAGAGCTCCCTCCATGATTCTTATGAATAAGAGATATGAAATTAGTTTATAATTTGCCAGCTCTATATTGGTTGTATTGGCTTAATATAGCTATGTGGTCTTTAAGTGAAGATGCAGAGTAACCTTCAAATATAAATTGGAGGCTTTAGTTTCCAAGTTCTTTGTACAGTTCACATATAGGTGAGAGGGTGGAACACACTGTGGTTCAATTGGAGAGAACTGAGATACTTCGGCCGTCTCAAAGATATTCACCTGACTGTTCAGAATATTACCCTCGAACAAAGACAATTTTGCAGCGTTGATCAGAAACAAACAAGGTAATATTTTGGTTCTGTGGTTTTACTGAAGACGTGGTTAATCGGTAATGACTCATGTTTCTTGTTGTCCCGTGGTCTGCCTTGTGGTAAGCCTTTGAGAGAATTTTACAGTTATCAGACTATAGTATTCTTGGTTTTCCTTCCATGTCACTGCAGGTTCCAACAATGTCTTGTATTTATATTTTTTTATGACTCACCAGCTTTAGCTAAACCACTTGTTAGATGCCTTGACACCGGACTAAGGTTTTCTGGGAGAAATCAGAGCTATGATGTCGTAGGCTTTTGTGATACCACAGAACTCTGATTTCAGAAGGGCAACATGGCACCCCATCACAGGAGGCAAGAGTGTACTGAGGGATATCTGGAACCTGCTGGGGGAAAGGTTTCTGGATTAGTACTTTTGATCGTGGTGAGTTCGCAACTGATACCAGCAGTTAATGTGAACATAGACTGACAAACTAAATATTGGGTTTAACAACAGTCTCTGACTTTACCAGCCCATAAGAAAACACAAAATTCAGTGGGTGCCCTGTTATTTGGGTTGGGGACATTCAGTTTAGGTTGTCGGTGATTTCTGGTCCATGCTTATTACTTGAAATGTCTTCCCAGACACTAAAGTTACCCAGTAACAGATTTTTGGGTGAATGACTTGAGCCAGATCTGACAATTTTACAGCAGTGTTTAACGTACATTAACGAAAGGGTGAAGTAGGAGTAGGGGCGTGTAAAGAATCATGCTGTATTATACTCAGAGTGAGTAGCTAGCTTTTTAAATCTCTGGGGAAATTGATATTAAATCGCTGCCACCCCACTGTTTTTGTTTTTATAAGAAGTTTTAAACTGTCCAAGTGTAGGACATTGAGGAATGTTGGATAATCAAACAAAAAACAGGTTTCTTTCACTCCTCAGATGGATCTTTTCGGCACCTATACCATGTTGTGGCTCTTCCATGAGTGTTTGGCTGCAGAATGTGCGTTGGTTGCCACTTTTGAGTGTCACTCACAGTTTGCTGCAGTCTTTTATTTCAATGACATGGAATGGTGGGTCGGCACCGTGTTGGCTTATCCTATTCATAAAGAAATGATCTACTATTAGAATTTCGCGGTGGGTGTGTAAGATGTCCTTTTTTAACCTTTACCATGCACTCTAGTAAAATATATCATTATTAGAGGGGTATATAATATTTAAGATAAACTGAGCCCCGAGTGTGTCGTGTCTTTCACAATCGCTCTGAACATTTTCTTTAGCCATGTCAAAAATGCAGGTAAAGGCGACTGGAGAATGGTTTTTCAAGTCCAGATAAATGATAAAAAGCCATTCTTTAGGGTTGTCAGACTAAGCAGCTTTTGGAGAGCATTCTGAAAAGCTCGGAATGAGCATTGGGTGTAGATGTGGCCCTTATATTAATTAAGGACAAAAATATGAGGTCTGAGATTTGGAAATGAGGGAAAGGACAGAATATTTTTCTACGATCTGGAGTATGTTTAGGGACGTTTGCTTCGGTAGTTAACACAAGTGAATGTGACAAAGCATTTCAAATGTGATGGTTTTAAAGCAGAATTTTTAAATGAAGTATTACCCTGTTAAAGTGTTCATGAAAGGCTTGAAACATTGCTCATTTAAACTAATTATATTCAAGGACGGAGGAAAAGGCTTGTTGAAAATAAAAAAAACTATACACATGCTCGTTTCCTTATGGGTTGCAATGCAGACAGTTTAAATGACGACACGCTACAAATGAGTATTAGAAAAGCTCCAGGCAGGGAAAGCTTTGTTAATACTTTTCTAGGAGCTTACCAACTGCTTCCTTTGTGATAATGTTACAGCAAGCATGTTGAAAACACAGCTTTGCATTTCACCAAACAAAACATGATTCTGGGCAAAACGTTCCACGTGTCGCAAACTGTATAAAGTAAAAATGGGGGGGGAAAAATGGTAAAGTGTCCCCATTAGATGCTCCCACTTCTCTCATTCCTAAATCCCACCGCTTGTAATCTGGTTTTAACCAGAAATTACATTTACAAAGAAAGGATTCACTTTTTTCAAATCTGTAGTCATACTAAGGTTATGAAATGCGTCTTTTGGTGGGTGATGATCATAAAAAGCTTGAGAAACCTTGCACTTGATATAGTTGCTTTCATAGTGAACACTCAGAGCAACTTCTTAAGAACACCTACAACTCTCCCGTCAATCCATTTTAAAACTCCAGCTGAGAGAAAATTACTAGTAGATATTAAAATCCAGATCATTTGGCAACGGACAATAAGTGCGAAGAAACACTTTAACTGTATCTTTTTAACTGCACTTGCTCAGTGCAGAAACGGATATACCAATTGTTGCATGATTGAGTAAAAAGCAAAATTTAGAAGAAAAATGATAACAATCTTATCATATAAGAAATGGAAAGCTAATAACCTACCCTGCATATGGTGCCAGATTTTTTATTTGAAACTCACTGGGGACTTCGAATCACCAAATACAGCCATCCTCCAAAAACAAAAATCTGTTACCTTTTGTTCAACACTGGACATTTCTAATACAAGATCGGAAGCAATCATGATGATAAAAGATCACCAAATAAGGCCTTGCTGGCTTACACTATGAAAGCTAGTTAGAAGTATACGGTACAATTCACAAAAAGAGGTCAAGTAAAAGATTTGTTAACTGTGCCAGATGGCCATCCTTGGGAAAAGGCTCTGTATAATCATCAAAGGGTTGAAATTCATCAACGCCAGATACAACACCACCAACACCTTGCACCTTTTGCATTTAGTTCTACTGATATATATGGATTATTGCAGATCACCAGATAATGTGCACCAAGCAATCTTGGCTTCTCTAGATCTGCGCTACTGTCCTAATATATTCCAAGACTTCCAAGTGTTGTTAATTCCTTTACCAACACCATATAAGTCTTAACAATTTGCTTCACTCGTGACCTTTTTCCAAGTCGAATGATCCTCCGTTATTATAGAAGAACACAAAATACTCAATGTGCAAATGAATATTTCCTCACTGAAACATGTATTCTTCTGTCAGATACAGATCTAAAATGCCCGTCCAAATCAAATATTTATCACTAACAACTTGGACTGACTTGCAAATTTGCTTCACGTCAGCATTCATTTGACAAGGCAATCAGTCTAGTAACAGTACTATGTACTAGAAATACCAACACAGGTGGAGATATAATGTAATTATAGTCTGATAATTGTCATTGATGTAATATCCGGTCCTTATCTAAATAGGATTTACTTTCTCTTCAATCACTTGAAAAACATCTGCATGTTTTTTAGATTACAAAAGGAGGGAAATGAGAAATGTACAGTGGTGGAATGGCTCCGCACTGTGCATTGATGTATGCTTAAAACAGAGACACCCGGCCTACCCTGTATACGTTTTACAAGAATCCCAGTGGATGAGAGTCCACACGAGGAGATTTGAAAGCAACAGGTGAGAGATGTACAACCAACATTTAAGATAAATCAAAAAGAGTCATTATTAGATAAAAATGCCACCAACCAACATATTTATTTTACAAATTTTCTAAAATAGTATACAGCGACCCGTGCTGATGAGCAAAAGCAACTAACTTTGCCAGCAAACGGATACTAAGGCAAGGGTGGAATTGCCCCCTTGTTCGCAGTCTTAGTTTTTTTACTCCCTACCAACACGATACAGCATTAAAACACTATGCATCCAGACTTAAAGCAATGCAATCAAGTGAGACTACATAATCTCAAAAAGAGAGCCCACAGCTGCACACAAGACAGTTTGACCTTTCCGGCAGACCACACAGCACTGAGGACAGGGAGTTTTATTTTACACTGAACCTACTAGCCACCCTGCTGTAATTAAATCTGGATAATGAGTGGTCAGCAGAGGCACTGACAAAGACCCCCGCAGTCAACTTGAATCAAGATGTAGCTCCTGTGGGCGTGTAATTTATAAGCCTGGGTCTTATTTAATGACCACTATCTATCAGTTAAGCGAAGCAGCCATCAGTGAGACGCCAAAGTGCCTTTGACATTCATTATTGCAATCCACTGACTGACGACCACATGCTTTTGATAATTCCAGGGTGAGAAAGACCCCAGAGAGTGTAGCCAATTAAAAGTAAGGCAGGATCACACCTGCGAGCTGGTTACTGTTTCTGAACTGTCAGATACACTTGGAAGCTGCTTGTTCTTCTGTACAAGCAAGCACACAATTCAAGACCAGGCGAAAATGAAACCGCTGAATGGATTTGTTCTCCTCATTGAAGAGTATCGAGGTTTGGAATAGAATGTCTCAGTTACACACTGGCAATCACTATTACGCAGAGTCCTCCCCTTCTATATCCCAGTTCTTACTTGTGAGGCGACTTCTTGCCAACCTGAACAATCGTTTGCTAAGAGTGGTCAATAAATATGATCTTAGCCCTTAGTATGGGTACAGTAATATCAGGCTCCACACCCCTTTTACATATTTTACCAATGACCAAACCACACAGGTGACAGAAACACAGTCCTGGAGCCGCACTGCGAGGGAAAGATATAAAGTAATGCTTTTGAAACCATTTCAAGATGGATGCAGCACACACGGTGGACATCTTGGAAGGAGTTTTCTTATGCTTTCAAAGAAAAAAATTCAAGAGGGACATCATACACGTGCAAAGGCTATCCACTAGGGAAAAAGCATTGGCAAATCCAATAAGTCTGCAATGCAGTGTCACGGGGAAGACCTACTGACTTTGCCAATGCTGTTTTTGGTAGCGTTGATTCTCCAGATGCTTTTGTCTGTGCTCACTCTTCATTACACAAACAGCTAACAGCACAAGCGCATACCCCTTGGGTTTGCCAATGCTTGGTACTTGCCATAATATTTTGGATTCTCTGCATTAGCCCACGCTCAAGCCGAATCACTCGGAAGAAGCAGGCCTGATACATCACACTAACTGGACTTAAACAGGATGAAACGCCTCAGGGATTGATCAACAACTCTGAAAGTTTAAGCTTTTTCACAAGACTTTTGAGTGGTGAAATTATTCTGATCCCATCTCTAAAATGGCTGCATCCAAAATTGGACATTTGTCCTTGGAAACGTTCATAAGCACACCTTCTGGTGGCAGATTCATTCGCAGTTAAAATCTCCTAATAAAAGGCAGGAGGAAGATGTCTTGAAGATGACGACTACTTTTTTTTTTTCTTCAAATATTTAAAAAACAGTGCGTACACTGGGTTTACTTCTTTGGTCAATTCCGCATAATGCTGTAATGAGTTATGATTTAGCAAATGCAGGGACTTCTCCTTTATGGTTGCTTGGGACAATAAAAATGCTAACACCGTTCTAATACTCAGTTGTGCTGCAAGAACAAACTTGGACAGCTGCCCCATGGGATTCATTTGAAAGGCAAGTATACATAGATTGTGCCTGTGTGAATAAATCTCCTACACTTTATTGTGCAATTTCATAAACCTTATTGGATTAATCAATAAATGCACATAAGGCCACTCTTTGATTCTAGCTATATTAATTTGATAGGAGTATAATCAAATAATTGAAATGCAGACGGTGCAGTGATCATGGTGGTGCTAATACTTAGTTTGCCATAAAACCAAATAAGCATAATAGGAATCCTTCATAAGTTGCTAAAAACAACGTAAGCTTGATCACACCACAAACACAGATGAAGTGGCGACGTTTCAACCTTCTATAAACTCTACGGATCTCATCACGACTATGCCATTTGTCTCCATATTCTCCTGCGTTTGGTATCCTTGGATAGATCAGCCACTCTATTTCATTCAATCCACTGGTATTTCACATTGTTGTGATCTACCACACGTGGTAATGTATAGTTCTTAATTATTCTAAACTAATGTTCTCTGTTGGTTGTAGGAGTAAGTTATTTTCTTTCAGCTGTATATATCATGATTGTTTATGCTCCACACTTGCTCTCAACAGTTTGCTAATTCATTCATGCTTGGTATATGATGTGGCGGCGTTGTGTCAGCGGAAAAATATATGTTAGTTGGTCTGCACTTTTATATGATTCTTTCAATCTCGGAAAGCTGTTGCATTGTATCACTAAACTTTTTGTCAATGTTCAGCAGATACACTGTATCACTCCAGTTTGTCAATGTTCAGCAGATACACTGTATCACTCCACTGTTTGTCAATGTTCAGCAGATACACTGTATCACTCCACTGTTTGTCAATGTTCAGCAGATACACTGTATCACTCCAGTTTGTCAATGTTCAGCAGATACACTGTATCACTCCAATGTTTGCCAGATGGAGTGATACAATGTATTGTTTTTCCAAAATTGAAAGTTGAGAGCCAGAGTATGCCCACTGCTATCTTTTTCACGCTCAGATGTTGGCACTGTAAAGTCTCAGAGCTGGAAGTGAACCCTGTGTCAGGGCCCTCCTAACTTCTCTCCAACGCCCATCCTCCCTTGGTGCACTGCATCAGCATATCAAGCCCACCCTCCCCCAGGCTATTTGACCTATGTCCTTCATAATCTCCTGTTTTCTCTGATTAACGCTCGGTGAAATATACTAGGGTGAGGAAGAGGGATTCATTTTGATCAAATTACTGGCAGTTCTGAAAAGTAGGGGGTCCTGCCAGATCCGGGCTCTAGCAGCCATTTCTGGGCCGGATCTGGCCGACCCAGGGAACTATGCGGAATTTGTCCTGGTGTAATTTTCCAACACCAGGACACAATTCATCCGCACCCAGACGTTATCTCATTTCCGTTAGTTTGGTGCAGCAACCTGCAGATAGCAAAGGGGCTTTCTTCTTCTCACTTCGAGATAGGCTCAAAGAAGAAGGTCTCATCAAAAGAGCCATCAGCCCTTCTTTTGTTGAAGAATCATTCAGGGTAGAAGCCATCTCAAGCCTAACACTACTAACGCAAACTAATACAAAGTCACACAACTTATCACTTTACAAGTAATTTAGAGAAACTATGGTTTGGAGGCACACTTTTCACTTCAATCCCTCTTTGTAAGAGATGTGCATGCACTGTAAGAATGCCAGATGGATCTGTGTGTATGAGTAATTACAATTACACAAATAATGATTTAAATAACACCTACTATTTGTTTAATGAAATTCCTTTATAGCTCGACTCATCCCACTGTATGGTGTCAGAATGCTTTACATCAAACACAATAAATCATACAAGTGTGTAAATCAATGAACATCAAATGTTACATAAGACAATGAGTGTTCTAAAGTGTAGAAATCACTTATCGCCAATACATATAGACATTATATTACAAGAATGAATAGCCGGGAGAAACACAAAATCTGGATATAAAACACAACACAGTGTTTGAGGTTATCTGTACTTCTTCCCAAAGACGCTTCTTTGTAATAATACAGTAACAGATTGAGAAAAAACAATAAGAATCTAAGCCTATGACTTATAATTGCACGCAGCATCTTCCTGCTGATAGATCACTGTAATATATTGGGAGGATCTCAACTTATGAACTGGAAGGAACACAATGATCTCATTGTCAGAAGCAGTAGCCCACTTACCGATCTACATAATATACAAATCTGTGATCTGCGTGTTACACAATGTGTTTTGCGGCAGACACATTAACCTACTTTAGGAGTCAAACCCATGACTGGACAAAACACAGCGCCCTCCCAGAACCATTAACCACCAGAGTCCTCTTACTCCTATTAAAATCTCCTCAACATTGCTGGGCACACAAAGATCTCTGCAGCAGGTGCTTTAACCACGTAGATATTTTAAAATGCAACCTTTAATGACAATTAAGTAAGCCGCAAAAGATTTACTTTCACATTTGTCCTTGTTGCCAATTCCTTTGCAGTTTATTTTATTTAGAATAAATGCACTGCCAAACTCTGCTTTTCAAGCTCAGCCCCTCGTGCCTCTCACCCCCTTTCCTCTGCCACACCTTGAATCCCAATTCTTGGGTTCCCGAAGTAAGGTTTTTCAAGTTCAAGCAATGATTATCAGGAAAGGAGGATAAACCTTTTAAAAGGCACAAATTCTATTTTTGGGGGGAGAAAAAAAAACCAATGTGTCTAATTTCTACACAAACCCCATGGAAAAAATATTACACTTGCGCTATAAACTGAACAGCAGGCTGTGGAAATAGTTGACCCAGGCTTCAATTCCTTCTTCACCCACTTGACCCAACTGTGTGATGATCCTGACCAAATAACTTTAATTCTCTGTGCCTTCGTTCTTTTAACTGTAAGAATTACACAGGAGTGTCTGCAAAATAGAGTAAATGTTTTTTTTTACGTACGATGGTAAAAAACAAAATGCATTCAAGAGTGGAGGCAAGTGTTAAGGTAGTTAAGCCTTACGATTTAGCTGGCAGCTGCTTCCTACACGCAAGCCACCCACAGTCATGCGGAAAAAACAGGTGTGGGCAAAGCGTCTCCTTTTAGGAAAGATTCTCAGATCATCTAGTGCCCTATCCGTTAACAGGAACTTTGTTGCGGGTTCAAATGGAACGGAATACACTTTTCCATCCTGTTTTAAATGCTTTCAGGTGTTTGAATTTTAGCTTCAGGCACTGTTGTCCTACCCACTCATCAATGAATCAAAGGCACAGGAGAAATTGACAGTAAATGGCATAGGTTTCAGGTAAGGATAGCGTGACTTGCAATCACTGGAGGAAAGATTTTTTTTATTTTAGGAAAGTTTCAAAGTACTGCGCATGCGGGATTGTTGCGTGCCAAAACCCTTGCTCTACAATGACTGCCTCTGCGGCTCCAATATTGTCCCCCAACTCGAAATTTAGGCAAAACACATTCCCAAAGTTACTTTATGCACAAGAATTACTGGGTAACATACTGAAAAAAGTGAGAAAAGAAACAGGAATAACATGACAGACAGTATATACCTGTAATGCCTGCATTTCGTCATCTGCAAGATGCCAGAAGATAATGAAAACTCCTCGAACACAAGGCAGTGTTTTGCTTTCACGGTGCCATGAAGACAGATATAGGAACTTCATTTGCGACATTCTATCCTCTATAATCGATAGCATTTATTTTACATAAATATGCCTAGGAATTATTCAGCAACCCGTTAAGGCTGTTTTTTAAACTAATTATGAGTTTGGCAGTCCGAGGACCGCGTGGCGCAGCGGTGGCAGTCCAGCCACCGCTGCACCAGCGGTCCGATCACCAGATTACAACTTGGGAGGTCGGACCACCATGGCACAGCCGCAACTGCCAGGGATCAGAGATCCCTGGCGGTGGCGTGGCGGTCTGAGGGCCGCAATATGTTTAGCGGTGCACTGCGGCACCGGCAAGCATAGTATGACTTTCCTCACTGCCAGCGGTCTCATGGAGGTTCTTACTCCATGAAACTGCTGGCAGTGAGGAAAGAAAGGGGACCCTACAGGGCCCCATCTTGGCCCTGTGCACAGGGGTTCATGCAGGAGGGCACATGTTGTGGCATCCTGTGCGCATGCACCCCATTCTTGCACGGCATGGACTTCACAGTCCCTGCCCCGCAGCAGAGCAGTTTAAAGGCTCACATATGAGCCTTTAAACTGCACCGCCGCGGGACCGCCATGCCACCGGCCCACCAGAACACGATAATACTCGTAATCTGGCGGGTGGCAGCGCTGTTTGGCGGTGTGGGAGCGGGGCGGTCCGCACCCACACCGCCAAACTCGTAATCGGGCACTAAGTTTATAAATAGATAGGCTCTTCAAAACAAAGTACAACTTGAAATTATCTACTTCGGTACACGGAATGGGGTGATGAAAGACAGGCTAATAATGGTAATAGAAAAGAACTTTATCGCCAATATATGGTGGTACGTATTCCTGTAGGCCATTTCAGATAGCACCCTGTGTCTGTGTTTAACATTCTAGAGATGGTGCCTACAGAACAAATCCCGATCCTTCAAAGGAGGTCTTACTAATGAAGCCTACATTTGTAACGCAACTTCGTTTATTCACCTGTGCCTATGTATAATCTTCTCCCTGTGCAACTCACAATTTCCCATACTCTCCCTACGGCCGTCACACTGTTTCGCGCCTTAAAGTCAACAGATAAGCATTTTCGTTGGCCTATTAATAATTCTCATGAGCGGTCTTATGTTGCTCTTCAGGGATTTCTTTAAACTTTTGTGTTTTAATTTGCCAACTACAGATCAGATTTCAAAAACACTTGCAAAGGTATAACTGGTTTCTATTTATGTTTTTGTTTTCAACACTTAAAAACCCCATTCCACAGATCATGTTGGCATGTTATATATTATATGGCTATCAACTTAAAACATGAAATTTTGCTGCCGCTTATAAAACCGCGTCTCCCAGGAAGGTTGATCTGTACCATCCTAAAAAACAATTGAAGTGAAGGGGGGGGGGGGGGGCGGGGTAACGAACCGCCTCGGGGAGAGAGCGAGAGAGAAGTTAATTATGCACATGTTTAGTGCATTATTCTGTGAAATAAGGAGATCATACCTATACTTATTAACTTTACTTAAATATGGAAAATCCTACTCCCACAATCAGTAAAAACTTCACTTTCGAAATTGTGTCTGTGGGACAGACATTTCATCAAGCCTAACACAATGGCAGTCAAGTATAATCAGGGACAGATTATGCAGCAAGATTGACTAAATTATGTGGCATGAAAAGCTAAACTAAGAGGTTTAATGAGGCACATTTTGTAATTGTATAATTACCTTATTTTGTCATTTTTACAGAGGAGTGCGAGGGCAAAGGCTTCACCTAATTTGTACCAGTTTAACACCCAAGTATACAATAAGCAACAGAAAGGGGACCAGTCAACTTTTAATAAGGGCCTTCTACTGCTCAGCAACAGCTGTCGTTGCATTTTTAGTAACTTTTGATCTGTTTGAGCTAGAAGCAAATTTTTTGGGGGAAAAAAAATCTGCAGATTATGTAGCAGATCATTGATTATGTGGCAAATCCATAATTATGAGAATACCATGGCCGCATAGTTCCAGTGGCCTTGATTATAGTGTGCTCACAGGCCAGGGTTGTGGTCACTCCTGATCTGTTTTTCAGCTCTCGTGTTTGAGGTACCTTCAGTAGGAGAACAGCACATATGCTAATCACCGTATCTCATAAGACTTTCTGGGTGAGAGACCCAAAGCCACTTGACGGTGTAAATTGAACTTGCACCCACAAACAGGTTTACTTAACGACACAAATTCAATTCTGGAAAAAGAAAAAAAAAAAGAATCAGAAAACGTTCATTTGGTTTTACTCATAAATGAAATTACCCCAATAAATTGTAATATTACACCCGAGTCAACACTCTCCCAGCGCATGGAAGTGGGTGTTCCAGGATGGGGATGCCCTGGAAAACTTGTAGGTATTCACAAACTTCTTCAAGATCCATTCCCATCCTGGAAATACCTGGGTATTTACTCCTGTTAAGACAAGAACTATATTCTTTCGAGAGTAAGAATCATGTGAATGCATCTGAAAATGTCTGCCATCTAGCTCATTTGTTTCACCACAGGGAATATTATAATAAACCCCGAGGGAGAAAAATAAATTAAGAAAAAGGTGCTGCAGCATTAATGTTAAGGCATTACTGCATGCAAGTAATTCTGAATTCACAAAAAATGTCTACTAATACTCTTGAAAGCCTTTGTATATTTTTGATGATTTTAAATCTCCGTTGGAGCCAAACTGAGAGGGTTCAAATGACCTGGGACACGTGGTATCTATGCAGATGGGGAAAATCATGCATTGCATTTCTTGTGCCTGCACAGACCGATGAATGGGAAAACTGGCACTTCTTTATGGATGGATGGGTGGCAAAAAGCAACATTTCCTCTTTATAATTTTAAGTTGATTTATTTTCGGGGCACTAGCTTTAAAGTTTCCTCTGCTCTTTCAGTGTTTGCATTCTGAACAAAAGGTCTTTACTTCTACTCATTGACCAAATGTGTGACACTTAAGAGTGACACTGTCTCTCGGAAGGAATGAAGTGCATTGAAATAGCCCAATATCAGAAATTGCACACTTCTGAGCTAAGAGAAACTCTAAAAAGATCTTGAAACTGCAGCAAAACTCCTGAAAAGGAAGGACACTCAAGTAATAATATTTTTCCCAGCTAGGTCTTACATAAATAAATACAAATAAAAGTCACATTCCAATACACCCCAGCATTTGAGAACAGAAAAGGGTCATTTAGGAGAAAATAATCATCTGGGATGGCCTTAAGAATGCAGTTGACCGGAACGGGGTTGCTGCACTACTTCTCTTGGACCTCTCAGCTGCCTTTGACACGGTTGGCCATGACACTCTGATACGAAGACTCTACGAAGCCGGCATAGAGGGGACTGCTCTCGACTGGATCACATCCTACCTTCACAACAGAACTAATGTCATCCATACCCCCCCTTTCTCTTCCAAACCGTACTTCACAAAAGCAGAGGTCCCTCAAGGCTATATCATCTCACCCATGCTTTTCAACATCCACATGAAGTCATTACCGGTACTGATCAATCAATTTCACCTCACGTGCTATAACTATGCAGATGACACACATATACGTCTTCAACTGGAATACCCCAAAGACATTGAAAACTCACCAATTTTCAGTTGTCTCACAGCTGTGGATCAATGGATGACATGGAGCCATTTCAAATTGATTGATTCCAAAAAGGAAATACTCACATGTGACGACTGGAAAAATTATGACCCACTCGCCGCATGGCCTGATGATCTGGGAACACCGCCTAAAGTTTCAAAGGAAGTAAGAAACCTCGGAATGACCATGGACTCCAAGCTATCAATGAATGCCCAAGTGGACAAACTAGCAAGATCAAGCTTCGTTACAATAAAAACTCTGCGACGCATCTTCCCCTACCTGGGACTCCCACACAAATTTCAAACTACCATCTCTCTTGTTCTGTCCAAACTTGATTACGCCAATAGCCTCTACCACGGATCACCTTTAAAACTATGAAAAGACTACAACAGATTCAGAACTCGGCTGCCAGACTACTCTTACATATAAAACCGCAAGCCCACATCTCCCCTGCCTTGAGAGCCCTACATTGGCTACCGGTTGCCAGAAGATCCACGTTCAAGCTGCTTTGTATCACCCACAAAGCGATGCATGGAACAGGACCGCCCTTCATCAGGAATAAAATCACAAAATACATTCAACAAAGCAACCTCCGCTCTAGAGTGGCACCTCGCCTCAAAATCCCACCGTACAAGAAAAAAACCATAGGTGGCACATCATTCTCTGTTCAGGCAGCCAAATTATGGAACTCTTTACCTCCAAACATGAGATCCACGAATAGCCACCTTATCTTCAGAAGACTACTCAAGAATTGGCTCTTTCCCACATAACAACCATACTCAAACATAAATATACAGCCTATCCCTCTGAATATAAACATTTATTTGGAATATAGATGTGTACCTACATATGTGTATTGATTTGTATAAACATGTATAATTATTAGGTTTTTAAAGATACAGATATTTGTTAGTTCTGCTTAACAAACGAACACATTACATATAGTTACATTATTCTATGTTTAACATGCATATAAGCGATTACATAAATAGGGAAATCTTTTATCATAACTATTTATCTACAATTGCTTCACTATTGAATTACACACAAAAAATAATTTAAAGTACAGCAACACTTGAAAGTCTGACTTTATTAAATGAAACTTCAATCTACATATATTACCTTCCTTATACATTTATACCTTCCATGTACTTATGATATACCTATGTATATTTATTACTTTGCTTCTAATTCAGCATAGAGGATGTAGCCTTACGGCTAGAGCGGTCGACCTCGAAGCTGGGAAACCGGGTTTGAGTCTCGGCAACGACGCTCAACATCCTGTGATTCTGGGCAAATCACTTAATCTCCCTGTGCCTCACAAAAATGAATGTGTCCATCTGTAACGAAACTGGTGCTCATGTAAAGCGCTCTGATACCCGATTTCTCGGGTCTAGTTCGCGCTATATAAAACTCAACAAAAAAAAATCCAAGGAACTACCCTATATCTCTCCCTATATCTCTCGCATTATATCCTCTATCTCCACTGTGACTCATCTCAAACCTCATTCCACTACTCTCTCTAATGCACTACCCTATTTATCACCCTATACCGCTCTCAATATATCCTCTACCTCAACTCTCTGACTCATCTCAAACCTCATTCTACTACTCTTTTCAATGTACCCTATACCTCTCTCAATATATCCTCTACCTCCACTCTCCCATTCATCCCAAACCCCATACCACTATGATCCCCAAAATAGCCCTTTCTAGACTCTTCCCTCCTCTACCCTTCCTTGAATCATCTCGTACCTCTTTTACCATTCAGTTCTCCAAATCAAGCCCTTCTAAACCATTCCCCTCTGACTTTTTCCCCCTCCACCTCCCCTTTACTCATCCCAAATCCCCTCCTACCACTATGAACTAAAAATAAAAATACTAGACCCTTCCTTCTTCTATCGCTCCACTACTCCTGTTTACGATCCAAATAACAGACTAACATGTCCACAGCTCAAATCAAATTAATTTCATATTTTCCACCTGCACCCCAATGAAAACCCTGCAGGCTTCAGGGATATTCCAGAAGACGTAAACGTCAATTTCTCAAGCCTGAAGTTAAACCAATCACCAAACAAGGAATTCAACTTCTCGCATCACAGTCCAGTTACCTCCATGTTTAACTTAAAAAGATAGTAGAAGTACCTTAGAATATACAATGATCTAGAAAAGATAATCTTAGCTAGCCATCTTCCAGAATAATGCACTATGCACACGCATGAGAGCGTAGGGAGAACTCAAGTTGATTTTCTAAAGATAAAGATGCAGATTTTGCTCAGCACCGATAACGAACACACGCTTGGCCGCGGCGGTACCTCTACCAGTACTTAAACCTTAGTACGTTTATAATCATTTCTAATTGTATTGGTACATAAAAGGGATCAAGAGGTATTTGAACAGAGGATGCCCACGATCACACAATTTTAATGAACGAGCGGCAAAGCTGTGAGAAGACCCCGAGTCACAACCGCACACCTCTCACGTTAGCCTACATTCCTTTGCCTAGTGCATAATTCATATTTGTTTCCTGAGTTTGTATGTTCACACTCTTACCTGCATGCTGCCTGAAGTATGTGTCACCGGCTGCCCCCGCCCCAGTTGGAGTTACGCTGGTCAGGGTCCGGGCAGCAACAGACACTGAGAGTCGCTCTCTGTTTCCGAGTACAGTCAGAAACTCACAGACTGCGATGCATGACGACCCGGATCCACCTGGGATGCAAGCCAATAAACTAGGACATATGAACCAGACCCCAATCAAACCCCACTGTATATTCAAGACTTCGAAGGAAAAGGAGGTGCGAGCAGGAACGTTCCTTTCGCCTTCTCGTGTTTCCGGACGAATTATACAGTGGAGACACCGAGTGCTTCCTGCTGCCTCGGCCTATCTCCCTAAAAGGAGCGAGAACGTCCATGTGTCTTGGGGCCCAAACACTAGAACGCGTCTATTTGTTTTGGCGGCCATGTTTAAAGTAGACAACTCGGGCAGAGCTTCACAGGCGGCGGCTTCCCCAGCCACTTCATGTTCATAGAAATGAATGCATGTACACCTTAAATGACTTATCCGATACTGTACCTATGAGCAACGCCTATTGGTCTGGCGTTTGAACTAGTCAATTGTATTGCACTTGTGCGCGAAGCGGGTCATTAGGGTGTACGTCAGCCCCAAAGAAATGGATTGCCAAGCTAACTAAACAAGCATTGCCAATGCCAATAGGTCTCCCCGTATAGTGGAGGTTTATTTGTAGATAGTAATAAAGAGTAGTGTTAGGATAGAGTGCTGTGGTGTAGAGTATAGTGGTGTGCAGTATAGATTTGTAATGATAGATGAGATATATATTTTTTTTGTTCTCGCATTTGTGAAAGAGAGCTCTTGGCGTTGTAAATTATATTTTTTATTAGAGGAGAATAGAGGGCTAAGAATGAGGAATTACCACTGGGAAGAGAGAGACAGCTGCAGCACTGCCTAGAGGACTAAGAATGAGGAATTACTGACAGGACCAGAGTAGCAGCTGCAGCACTGTCTAGAGGGATTAGAATGAGGATTTACCACTGTGACCAGAGAAACAGCTGCACTGTTTAGAGGACTAAGAATGAGGAATTACCACTGTGACCAGAGAATTAGCTAACAGCACTTGCTAGAGGACTAAGAATGAGCAATTACCACTGGGACCAGAGAAGCACCATGCCTTGCAGAGGAGCGCATGCGCGCTACTAGGCTCGACCTAAAAAAAAAAACCCCACAGGTGTGAAATAAAGGGGCAGAGTTTCAGGTGGTGCAAGAATGACGCACAAGGTGGAATCCAGACTACGCATCCTTGGTATCCGGCAATCCTAACATTCGTGGGTGCCTGTTGTGTCGCACCCATGACGTAATGGATGAGCTCCGCAGGGTGTGCTGACCTCGGGCCCGAGGGAGGGGCACCCAAGGTGTATCCCCATGAAAGTACGGCCAGATAGTATGGCCCAGGTCATGTGACCTTAGTTTAATAAACTGACTGCCGCGGACGTGACGTCACTTGGCGCGCGAACGCGGGAGTCACAGGCAGCAATATACTGGCTCTGCGTAGTTATTTAATGACACGCTGCGCACCCCGAGTCGCGCCCAGCGCCGGAGGGCTCTAGCATCGCTCCTCCAACACAACACTGGCGACGAGGGTGGGCGTGCCCCCGCTGTGTGCATATTTCGTGGCGGCCGCGTGAGGAGCATCCGTGCCCCGTGGTGCTCGTGCCACCAACTTCCCAGCCTGTGCCACCTGAAGTCTCGCAGGGTGAAGAGACAGCGAGGAGACACTCTGCGCCTCCACGGTGAGATCGCCGCAGTCCAACGGCTCCTGTCGGCACATACGTCTCGCTCTGACCCCGCGCAATACTGTCACCAACGCGCATGCGCGTTAGCGATTCCTGGCCTCCAGCGTGCTCTCAGATCTGCAGCGGCCTGCGCAGTTGCCTGCACATGTTTCCCCACAGCCTTGTGGTGGCGAACGGCGATTCCGGATAGACCTGCGAGGTGGAGGAGGTCCTGGACGCAGAGGGTGACGCTGGTATAGCCATAAAGGAGTGCTCCAGTGCGCAACAATCCGGCGCCTGCCATGTCCACTATTCCTCCTATTGAACCTTTCGTGGTGGAGGGGCCTCCGTCGGCTCAAGCACCCAAATGGAAAGAATGGGTGGAGCAACTCCTCATCTTCTTCGAGGCCACGAAGGTCCACAAGGATCAAAAGAGGGAACTGCTACTCCATCTTGGGGGAAAAGACATTCATCGCATAACAAAGACACTCGCTGAGGCAACGCCCAAGACCCACCACACGCTCATCAATGCCCTCACTGGCTACTTCGAACCCATGGCCAATCAGGATTACGAGCGGTTCATTTTTCGCCAGGCTCGACAACTACCCGAGGAGTCCCTTGACACATTCCATGCCAGACTCAAGAACCTGGCGTCTACGTGTGGCTTCAGGGACGAGACTGAGGAGATAAGAGGGCAAATAATCTAGGGCTGTGCATTGGCAAAACTCAGAGAAAGGATCTTGGAGGAGTCAGGAAAGTCGCTGACGGACATCTTGACACTGGGACGCACCAAGGAATTATCTAAAGCAGGAGCAGCCCATATGGAGGCGGCGCTGCAATCGCCTGTTAAGGTGGAACCCGTGAATTCGGTAACGACGAAGCCTGCGTCCCGAACTCACAAGAATGAGCCAGTGAGTACTCCGCAGTGGAACCAGCAAAACTGTGGCTATTGCGGAGGACCACCTCACAAGGCAAGTGAATGCCCGGCGAAGGGCAAACGATGTGCCGAATGCGGCAGGTTCAATCATTTTGAAAAGGTATGCCGCTCGAAGAGGTATAGAAAACCCAGAACGACGGTTAACCTAGTCCCTGAAGGAGGCGGTGAAACAAGTGACATGGATGATGACGAGGAGGAGGAACGGATGGTGCACAAAGTGCACATGATCGGAGCGGCGACTAGCAAACTCCGGCGGTTACCCCAGTGTCACATCCAGGTGGGCCAACACGATGTCACGGCCGTTGTGGACACGGGAGCCACCATAAACGTCATGTCGGCAGCTTTGTACGAAACCATACACCCGGCGCCCCCACTGCAATCCACGACGATCACCGTTTTCGCCTACGGTCAGGACAAGCCTCTGAGGATACGAGGCAAGTTCAAGACGAAGGTGACAGATGAAACTAAATCCCTCACCACCATGGTGTGTGTAACCGAAGACGGACAGGGCATGCTCTTAGGATGCCGAGCAGCGGAAGACCTAGGCATAGTGACCGCGTTTGGGATTCATCAGGAATCCGTTCAGCACATCCTGTCCGAATTCGCATCGATCTTCGAGGGAATTGGAAAATTCAAAGGCAAGGAGATACACCTTCACATAGATCCCACAGTAAAACCCGTGGCCCTACGGCACCGACGAGTGGCATTTCACCTGCGCCCGCTGGTTGCAGAAGAGCTGATCAAGCTGGAGCAAGCGGGCATAATTGAAAAGGTGATGGGACCCACGCCATGGGTCTCCCCGATCGTCGTCACCGGCAAACCCAAGCAACCTGGGGCCGTGAGAATATGTGTAGACATGAGGTTGCCCAATGCCGCCATCAAAAGGGAACACCACATCACCCCCACTATTGATGATTTGATCGGAGAAATGGCCGGGGCATGCTGGTTCTCAAAGCTCGACTTAAGATCTGGGTACCATCAGCTAGTCCTGGACCAGGCCTCAAGGAACATCACGACGTTCTCCACTCACGTCGGCCCATGAAGGTACACACGCCTGAGCTTTGGGGTGTCCAGCGCAGCTGAGGTCTTTCAAAATGTAATCCACGAGCTAATCATGGACATCCCAGGGGTTATCAACGTAAGTGATGACATCATGGTCCACGCCAAGACCATCGCAGAGCACAATTCCCGCCTCACTCAAGTGCTACAGAGGATCCGAGACGCCGGTCTTACGCTACACAGGGAAAAGTGTGAGTTCCTCAAGACGAAACTCCAGTTCTTCGGCTACACCTTCTCGGCGGAAGGGGTGAATCCAGACCCGGACAAAGTCCGCAACATTAAGAACGCTCCAGCCCCTGCCAATGTCACAGAAGTCCACAGCTTTCTTGGCATGGTTAATTATTGTGGGCGGTTCATTCGAGACCTCACAACCCTCACTCAACCACTGAGAGAGCTAACAAAGGACTCAGTCCCGTTGACATGGAATGAGGTGCAGGCCAAGGCATTCCAGGACATCAAAGAGGCCTTGTCGGCTGCCACCACACTAGCCTTCTTTGACCCGCAGAAGATGATGCTGGTCGCAGTGGATGCCGGCCCGAAAGGATTGTGAGCAGTGCTGATGCAACGCCGTCATGTTGAAGAAGACTGGGCCCCAGTGGCTTTTGCAAGCCGCTCTCTCACCGACACGGAACAGCAATACTCGCAGATAGAAAAGAAGGCCATTGCCATACACTGGGGGTGTCGCCACTTTCATCTCTACGTATACGGCAAGCCGTTCGTGGTAGCCACAGACCACAAACCCCTGTTGTCTCTCTTCTCAGGTACCTTGTCGAAGCCTCCTCCCAGAATAGAGAAATGGATGCTGCAACTGCAGAACTACAATTGTCGAGTCGAATACCAGCCAGGGTCCCGCAATCCGGCAGACTATCTATCTCGACATCCGAGAGCGGCCACGGCCCAAGAAGAGGAAGATGCTGCTGACACAGAGGAATATGTCCGCTGCGTCACTGCAAGGTCTTGCCCTCTCCCCCTCTCTATGGACACACTGAGAGAAGAAACGGCCAAAGATGAGTGCCTGCAGAGAGTCAAACATGCCTTGAAGCATGGAAACTGGCATCAAGCCAGGGAAGAGTGGAAAATACTCACTGCTGATGCGCGACGTATCCTAACAAGGAACTAACGGAAGACACTACAGGGTGCCTAATGCGAGGACATCGATTGGTAATCCCTTCATCTTTGACCGCTCGAGTCGTCCAACTCGCACACATTGGGCACCAGGGAATGGTCAAAACAAAATCAAGACTGCGAACAAAAGTATGGTTCCCTCTGATGGATGAGCTGGTGGAGGCGGCAGTCCGCGAGTGCCAGTGGTGCCAGGTGACCGGAGAAGCCCCTAGGCCTGCCCCCGTGATCACGGAGCCATGGCCCCCGCGTCCCTGGGTGAGTGTCAGTCTCGATTTTGGGAGACTCCCGGATGGGAGGCACACGTGTGTGGCCATTGATGATCACTCCAAATACCCCGAGGTGGAAATTGTCAACACGCTGAGTGCCACCGAGGTTATCCCGAAGCTAGAAAAAGTGATGGCGACTCATGGCATTTTTCAAATACTGAAAACTGACAACGGTCCTCCCTTCCAAGGGCAAGAAATGGCCATGTACCTGACCTCCCTGGGCATCGAGCACAGAAGAATCACCCCTCGCTGGCCGCAGGCCAACGGGGAGGTGGAAAGATTCATGCAGACTTTGAATAAGGTCATTCGCATAGCCCATGAACGCCACCAGCCAGTGGAGCTAGCCATCTTCACGTTTTTGCGCAGTTATCGGCAGACCCCTCACACCACCACGGGTCTTGCCCCGAGGAACCTATCAATGGGACGGGTAGTCACCGACTCCATTCCCCATCACCCGCAGTGGTGCCCTACACCGCCGAACAACGAACGGATAGATGAACAGAGACGACGGGTGCATGCTCAAGTCAGTCAGCGCCGGAGGGCCCGGCAGGAGCACCTAGAACAAGGTGATCTGGTCCTACTAAAGAACCGTACGACCAGCAGCAAGTTTAGTCTCCCTTATGAAAGGCATCCCTGGACCATAATCCATGTGAAAGGCACCCGGGTCGTAGCCCGGCGAGGGGGTGCAACAGTAACCAGGAACATTTCGCACTTCAAAAAATTTCATCCTTCACAGACATCGTCATCGTCAGGTGTCTCAGTGAGCTCGAGATCGTCCCGAGGAGATATACAGCTAGAAGAGGACTGACAAGAAGAGGCCGCCGAGTCTACCCGACCAAGTCTAGCTCATGATGCGAGACTGGCTCCAGACAACGCTGCCCCTGAGGCGGTGGACGCTGGGGTGCCTGGAAGCCCCTCTGAAGTCCGAAGCACCGCTTAGAGTGGGAATACGGAGGAAGGTCCGAGCGGGCGTGGAAGTTCGCAGTACCGACTCCGACAAAACCCTGAGCCGACTCGTAAGCTGAAGGACTACTTCACGTAAGACTGTTCCAATTTTCCTTGGGGACTTTGTGTTATGAACGTGCTGTGTTTTGAACTGGTAAAGTGTTATTTTAAAGTTTTATTTTGGGGAGGAATGTTGTGTCGCACCCATGACGTAATGGATGCGCACCACAGGGCGTGCCGACCTCAGGCCCGAGGGAGGGGCGCCCAAGATATATCCCCGTGAAAGTACGGCCAGATAGTATGGCCCAGGTCATGTGACCTTAGTTTAATAAACTGACTGCCGCAGACGTGACGTCACTTGGCGCGCGAACGCGGGAGTCACAGGCAGCAATATACTGGCTCCGGGTAGTTATTTAATGATACGCTGCGCCCAGCACCGGAGGGCTATGGCATCGCCCCTCCGACACAACAGGTGCCGTCTGCTGGCTTTGAGAAAATCTTTGGGCACCAGCATGTATTATCTTATAAAGTGACAGCTGTGCGCAAAGAGGCAAACACTTTCACACACAAAACAGAAAAGCAAAAACATGCAAACGTAGAATTATACGCATTCAAGAAAACACACAAACAGATTAACACACACAACACAAAAAATCCAAAATCTCACACAAACATAAAAAAAACATGGACTGCAGCGTGGACATACTGAAATTTAGTGTCATAGTCACAGATACACAAAAGAAAGGGAATTCCACAAGAAAGCACAAAGAGGCTCTTCATACACAAACAAAACCAAATACAATAAAAACAGACACCACTCAGAATATGAACTTCCTGAAATATGCAAAGAAACACATAAACACAAGGCACTATAAACAGCGATGAGGCAGTCCCATCGCTTCATTAAAAACATGCAGAGTCCGAATGTAAAACACACACAGTAAGGCCTGTGTGCTTGTGTTGCATGGTCAGATTTATTTTTAGTTTCTGTTTTGGACCAGCCGTCATAGCCTTGCTTAACTGGAAAAAAAACAGATGATGCCTGGACTTGCGGAACAAACTGTACAATAAAACAAATGTGTGCTTGTACAGTGGCATGGGGCTTTCCTAGACAGGTCTGTTTTGATGAGTTATTCAATTTATCGAATACTACAGAGAAGCAACCCTGGTTTAATAAGCTGTCAGTTTCAGCACAGTTTAATGATGACAATAAAAAGGGTGTCAATTGGAACAACTGCTATCCCGGTGCTTCCAATCACAGTGCTACGAAGCCAATTCCATTGCTCACTAAATAAATGTGAAAGCACATTTCTCCAGTGTCTTTCTTTATTGTTCTTTTATGGAAGCACTTTAACCCTCGGCCTGCAGTCTTGTGCCCACGATAATAAACCCTCTCAGTGCATAGCTACCAAGGCCCCAGAGTGCTTTTGTATGACATTTCCGTAATGTCAGTGTAATTATGAGTGACATTCGAGGACTATGACAGACACTTTCCCGCAAGAAAATCAAGCAATGAAGACGAGGGAAACCTATAAATATCAGACATTACATCCATATAGCTGCCAAGTTTTCAGTGTACTTATGAGCGACATTCAATTGCTAAATGTGTGACACTTAGATTGACACACTGTCACAAATAAAGCCAACTAATGAAGTCCATCGAAAGGGATAAATATCAGAAATTACACCCTTTTTAATCAATGATAATCTCTAAAATATCTTGAAAGTGCTTCAAACTCCCTGAAATGGAAGTTAAAATTTGCTTCAGAATGAACACATAGGGGTCGATTCCGATTCGGGCCGGAAAAAGCACCGACCGACTCGGAGCCGGAATTAATTCCGACCGACACGTACCTGTGGCGCCCGACCCGCCAAGTACGATGCAAAGCGTGCAAAATCCGACCGACACGTACGGAACCCAAGCCGAACGACCGAGCCGCACGGAAAACAGCAATCCGGCCGGAAAAACACGCGAATCGAACCGAGCGACACGCACCCGGAACAAATCCGACCGAAACGTACCTGCGAACTCCAAACCGCAAAGTACGATGCAAGGCGCGAAAACCACGACCGAGTCGTACGGAGGACAAGCCGTACGACCGACACGCATACAAAACTGCGAGCCGAAGTAACACAAAACACCGCGACCGACGCGTACGCAGCATAGAAAATAGCACAAACACAGCATGAACGAAACGGAGAAGACCGTACGAGACAACTGCAGGGTCCGACTCGGTCACAAGAACGTTTCCAACATGCACAGAAAGTACTGAGGGAAAATACACAAAAAAAGGCCAAACAAGCAATTACAAAGCCAATAAATACTGGGGGGGGTGGGGACAGAGAACAAAGACACACCCACAACTCCACCCATATAAAGGACACAAATCCCAACCATGATCCTTTGCAAATCCTATTCACCTGCCAGCACACAACAGACAGCAACCACACACCCACAGCTCATCCCTCACACAAGCCACACACCATCAGCACACCAACAAATAGCTACCTCACATACACCCAGCAAAACACACACTCACACACCTTCACCTGCACACCAACACACACATCACTCACCATCACCACCCATCACCATGCCCCCAAAGAAGAATCACAAGTTCCTAGATAGTGAATTGGAAGTCATGGTAGACGAGATCCTCAGGGTAGAGCCACAGCTGTTTGGCGCACTGGTCCAACAGACACCCATCTCCCAGAAAACAAAGATGTGGGAGAGGATCATCAACAGGGTGAACGCACAATCACCATGTCTGCGCACAAAGACTGACATCCAGAACAGGTGGTATGACGTGCGCAGGAGGGTACGGGAGCTGCTGAAGAAGGACTACCTCCTGAGCAAACACACCGGCAGTGGCCCTCCTGCCAAGCCAGTATACCTCAGGCCCTGGGAGGAGAAGGTGCGGGCCATCCTACCGCCAGTGAGCGTCTATGGACTAGAAAACATCCCAGAGCCTGGTGAGTACACAACAAATGTACACAATATTCTGCCACAATACACACACACATCACTGTCAAGGGGAGAGTCAAACCATGCACTCTTAGCAATTACACAGCAACCAGAACAGAATCATCCCAAAATGTGTATGTCAGTCAGATAAACACAACACATGCCATCTCAAAGTTACATTTAACCGTGTCATCACATGTACAAACACAACTACAACTACAGCTAGGCAGTGGCACAAATATAACTAACAAACACATCCAGACATGTAGCCACCACTACAACACCAACACACAGTGAAGACCACTGAAAGAAAGGAATTCTGTGTATGCTGGGCAAGTCAGTGTAGCCAATAGCATCATGGGAGTCGTAGTCACAGATATTGCTCACCCCCACAACTGTCCCATCAACACCACCATGAACCATGCGCACATCACAGGGAGTGGAAAAGGACTCACAAGATGGCTGACACTGGGTACTGCTGTGGGGAGCACAAGGCCCTGCTGGCAACTGTGCAACAACCAACAGCAGGACACCACTGACTGACATCCTGAGAGACAACTTGCACTCCCTGCAATGGAAGCACGTTCCATGGTGGGATATCTGGCTGGGTGGGAAGGAGGACTCACAGCACTGACCATAGTCACAAGCACCTCCCCTCACACACCCCCTCAACACAAACTCCACATAACCCACCTGGGAGAATGCAATGCCTCACATCCTAACTCAAGATCCCACAAAGAACCACCACCCTGGGTTATGCTGTGTGAAGCACAGGGAGACTCTTGGGACTTTTAGCCAAACAACTGCCAGGACAACACTCCCAGCCATCCTGTCAGCACAGGCAGCCCACCCCACAGGGAAGCAGAGTCAAAAGGAAGGAAGGATGGGCATGCTGGGAAGGGGGTGGAGGCAATAGCATGATGGGAGTTGTAGGCACAGATATTGCTCAGCCTCACAATTGGCCCATCAACACCACTCACAACCATGCTCACATCACAGGGAGTGGAAAAGGACTCACAAGATGGCTGACACTGGCTACTGCTGTGGGGAGCACAAGGCCCTGCTGGCAACTGTGCAACAACCAACAGCAGGACACCACTGACTGACATCCTGAAAGACAACTTCCACTCCCTGCAATGCAAGCACGTTCCATGGTGGGATATCTGGCTGGGTGGGAAGGAGGACTTGCAGCACTGACCATAGTCACAAGCACCTCCCCTCACACACACCCTCAACACAAACTCCACATAACCCACCTGGGAGAATGCAATGCCTCACATCCTAACTCAAGATCCCACAAAGAACCACCACCCTGGGTTATGTTGTGTGAAGCACAGGGACACTCTTGGGACTTTTAGCCAAACAACTGCCAGGACAACACTCCCAGCCATCCTGTCAGCACAGGCAGCCCACCCCACAGGGAAGCAGAGTCAAAAGGAAGGAAGGATGGGCATGCTGGGAAGGGGGTGGAGGCAATAGCATGATGGGAGTTGTAGGCACAGATATTGCTCAGCCTCACAATTGGCCCATCAACACCACTCACAACCATGCTCACATCACAGGGAGTGGAAAAGGACTCACAAGATGGCTGACACTGGCTACTGCTGTGGGGAGCACAAGGCCCTGCTGGCAACTGTGCAACAACCAACAGCAGGACACCACTGACTGACATCCTGAAAGACAACTTCCACTCCCTGCAATGCAAGCACGTTCCATGGTGGGATATCTGGCTGGGTGGGAAGGAGGACTTGCAGCACTGACCATAGTCACAAGCACCTCCCCTCACACACACCCTCAACACAAACTCCACATAACCCACCTGGGAGAATGCAATGCCTCACATCCTAACTCAAGATCCCACAAAGAACCACCACCCTGGGTTATGTTGTGTGAAGCACAGGGACACTCTTGGGACTTTTAGCCAAACAACTGCCAGGACAACACTCCCAGCCATCCTGTCAGCACAGGCAGCCCACCCCACAGGGAAGCAGAGTCAAAAGGAAGGAAGGATGGGCATGCTGGGAAGGGGGGTGGAGGCAATAGCATGATGGGAGTAGTAGGCACAGATATTGCTCAGCCTCACAACTGGCCCATCAACACCACTCACAACCATGCTCACATCACAGGGAGTGGAAAAGGACTCACAAGATGGCTGACACTGGCCACTGCTGTGGGGAGCACAAGGCCCCGCTGGCAACTGTGCAACAACCAACAGCAGGACACCACTGACTGACATCTTGAAAGACAACTTTCACTCCCTGCAATGCAAGCACAGTCCATGGTGGGATATCTGGCTGGGTGGGAAGGAGGACTCACAGCACCGACCACAGTCACCAGCAGCTTTTCACACCTCCCCCTTAACACAAACTCCACACAACTCACCTGGGAGAATGCATTGCCTCACACACCAATAATCTATCCCACAAAGAACCACAACACTGGGTCATGCAGAGTGAAGCACAAGGACACACATGGGACCTGTAGCAGAACTAACCCCAGGATTACACTGTCAGCCATCTTGTCAGCACAGGCACACAACCCCACAGGGAAGCAGAGTCAAAGGGAAGGAAGCATGGGCATGCTGGGAAGGGGGTGGAGGCAATAGCATGATGGGAGTCGTAGTCACAGCTCAACATCCCCCACCCACATGGCCCAGCAAGCTCACACTCACGCATGCACATCCCACAGAGAGTGGAAAGGCCCATCAAAGATGTCTGACACTGGTGCTGTGTTGTGGGGAGCACAAGGGCATGCTGGGAACTGCACACCAACCAACAGCAGGACACCACTGTCAGCCATCTTGCCATTGCTCTCACACCCACACACACTGAACTCCCCACAAAAGCAAGTAAGTATGGGAATGCTGGGAAGTGGGGTGGAGGCAATAGCATGATGGGAGTCATAGTCACAGACATAGCTCACCCCCACAACTGTCCCATCAACACCACCCTGAACCATGCTCACATCACAGGGAGTGGAAAACAACTGACAAGATGGCTGACACTGGCAACTGCTGTGGGGAGCACAAGGCCCCGCTGGCAACTGTGCAACAACCAACAGCAGGACACCACTGACTGACATCTTGAAAGACAACTTTCACTCCCTGCAATGCAAGCACAGTCCATGGTGGGATAACTGACTGGCTGGGTGGGAAGGAGGGCCGGCTGTCAACCAAATACAACCAATGCAGACCATGTTCACACCCCAACAAATACATAGAAATGCCCAAATAATGCAGGACAATGTGCTACACCAATATCAACCCCTGACTGTGACAACTTAGGACAATGCAATGTACAGGCCCGCACCCAGAGGCACAGTCACAACTGTCAGGTGTGTCAACCATTGATGCCTGCAGAAACATAACATACATTGTGTGTGTCTCCCAAAAACAGGTGATGATGGGGACACAGCAGCAGACGCTGAGGAGTCCCAGTCCCAGGCTCAAGAGGATACGGAGCTCACTGGTGTCGAACAGCCTCTGCCCTCCTCGGATGAAGAAGACCAACCTGGCACCTCCGGTGCAAGTCATCATGCAGCACCAGCAGGACCACCAGCTGCAGCACCAGCAGGACCACCAGCTGCACCCCCTGCACCCACCCCTCCAACGACTGTCACCACAAATACCATCCCTGCCGACATGGACAGAACAAGGAGCACCACCAGCACAGGGACCCTGGACCAACGTGGGGCCATGGACACCACCACCACCACCAACCCCCAAGGGGGACCAGGGTCATCTGTGCGTGCCACTGCACGCACTGCACATGTCGGCAGGGGTGGTGGGAGGGGTGGGAGACAGAGGTCGCTGCTTGCAGAGGTGTCTGGTGTGCATGATGACCCACAACTGGCACGCATAGCCGATGCGTACCAGTCCAGCACCGGAGATCTCAGCCAGGTAGTGGGGCTCCTCAGGGACATCAAAGAGCAGCAGGCTGCCCATCATGCCCGCTTGGACTCACACATGTCCCGCGTGGAGTCCAAGTGGGACACACTGCAAGAGATGACGGCGGTGCATAGGGACATATTACAATGCCTCCGCCAGATGACCAGCAACCAGTCTACACCTCCCTGTGTGCCAACAACATCTGGTGCTGAAACAACTGCAACTGCCACAGGGAGGGAGGATGACTCTGGCGGAGAGTCCCCTGCACCGCAGCAGCCTGTACTTGAGGGGCCCCCCCAAAGAAGAGGGGTCGTCCGAGGAGGGGCAAGTGAGAGGCCGATGGCCATGTGCAACCCCCAGGAAGCCTGAACCTGTTCTGGATGATCACCTTTGTGCGCAAACTGTTCACCCTGTTGACGGCAACACAACTCCCACACATGACATGGGGAGTACAAGTTGGACCAATGTCTCAGACAACTGTGGCCCCGATACTGGGGATTTTGTCTACCAGGACTTTCAATTCATCTAGGAACTTCTGATTGCAATATAAATGTACAGCACTAACCATCCTGTGCACTATTCACACAAATGTATCACAATAAACACACTAATACACCATACTTGCCTCTGTTGTGATTCCAACGTGGGTGCTGTCATGGGGATGATGAACTGCAAAATTACACTGTGTATGCGAACTGCAACAGCAAGTACAACACAGGCATGTGAGTAATGGCAACGTGACACATATGAGGGAGACACACCACCAGGGCTACACAACACATACACACCTAGGCCATCTGACTCATTGCCTACACTGATGTTGCCAGGAAAGACGGTGCAATGCACAGACACCACACCTATTCCCAGTTGTAGTCAAGTAGCCCACAGGTGCAGTAAGCAAATGGCAGTCAAATGTGTGACCACAGACAACGCACATCACAAAGTGAAGCACAGGTTTATTACACAGTTGCAACATGTCGTAACCACTACAGATGCAAGGTAATCCCACCTGGCAGCGGGCACACAGTCAACAACTGTAGAAGGAAGGAAGTCCATGGGTGTGGCGCACATCACCTGTAGGGACACAACAGCTACCACCCTGGAAGTACAATGACGTCGTCGGTGGACACAGTTGACCAAACGAATCTGAAAGTACCCTGTGAAGGACAGAAATGACACACAGTCAAAAGCAATGGAGAACAGGACAGAACAGCAAAACTCATGCACAATACATGTTACAAGATACCCACCCAGAACCAAGTTAGCATGTCAACACTGTTGGGGAGTACAGACTACCTGTAAGCACACATCGCTACACACATCCAGTCAAGTAGCCCATGGACACACTCTAACAGCACCAGAGCACCACCTACACATATCATGCCAACTCACATCATTGACATGACACCTCAGGATACTCACATTCAGCTAAAGAAGTTGGTGATGAGCTGTGTGCGGACATCACCATCATCATCATCATCACTGGCATCGTGGTCCAGGCCAGGATCCTCCACAGGTGGCGGATGTTGGTCATTGTCATCCTGGATGAGAGGCAACTCCTTCCGCACTGCCAGGTTGTGGAGCATGCAGCAGACGATGATAATCTTGCACACCTTCGCTGGGGCATATGGGAGGGACCCTCCTGTCTTGTCGAGGCAGCGGAAGCGGCTCTTCAGGAGACCAAATGTCCGCTCAATCACTCTCCTGGTCCGACCATGTGCCTCATTGTAGCGCATCTGGGCTGGTGTCACAGGGTTCCTGAGGGGTGTCAGCAACCACGGCATGTTGGGGTATCCCGAGTCACCTACGGACAGACAAGTGCACATTAGCTGACTTGGAAAAGTGGGCGGAATACTACAGATCAGATCACACACAATGGCACAAAGTCAGTACACACCGACAAGCCAGGCACGCTGGTTCTGCATCTGTGCCATCATCCTGGGGATGCGACTACTCCTCATCACAAAGGCATCGTGTGCTGAACCAGGGAAACGGGCACACACGTGTGAGATGGTCATATCTGCAAGACACACCACCAGTGCATTGACCGAGTGGTAGTGTTTGCGGTTACGGTAGGCCTGTTCATGTGCCTGTGGTGGTACCAAAGCCACATGTGTCCCATCAATGGAGCCAATGACATGCGGCATCCTCCCCAGGGCATAGAAGTCACTCTTCACGTCAGTGAGTCGTTGCAGTCTAGGGAAATAGATGTACCGGTTCAGGTATAGCAACATTGCCTCCAAAACATCGCGGAGCACACGGCTGAACATGGTCTGTGACATCCCACCAGCAGTCGCCACAGTATGTTGAAAGGTACCGGTGGCAAAGAAGTGTAGGGCTGCCATCACCTTCACCTTGGGGGTCAGCGCTGTAGGATACGGCCGGCCAGGCTGCAAATGTGGGGCCAACTGCACTGCCAAATCCTCAATCAGCTGCCTGGTGAAGCGGTACCGTCGGATGCTGTCCCGTTCCACCATCGTTGCCAGGTCTGGGAATGGTCTATGGACAGCAGGAGCCCTGCAGTGCAGAGGAGAAGAAAGCAAGATTGTCAGTCACCCCACATATGCGGCATTGAACACACTCAATATCACATCATACATCATTATGAGGCACAACTACATGAAGTGTGCAGTTCCGTAAGGACATGTATGGTACATACATGGCCAACATCTGTCATCACGGTTCAACAAGTGGCATCAATTAGTCCCAGGTTGGCCCATTGGATATCATGAGGCCGTGTCACAGTTCCCATCTCCTGCTGCCATGTTACAATCACCCCCCACAGTGACATGTGAGGACAGATGTGCCCCAGGCATCACAGCTCAACGACAGGTACATTCCCAGGGACCCTGTATTGCCACATGGACACTGGCATTACATGGAGTATCATGTATACACCACAGCAAAACAACCATGACCCCCACAGGTAGTGGTTCCACTTGCCTCTGCAGGACAGACATGGACGTCTGTGACACACACACGCACAACATCAAAGTCCATGCACAAACAACGTGGATGTGGAGACTGTCTCCCATTGTGCACATGAAATCAGAGACATTGTAAACACTACATGCACACAGACTGTGGAGGACCATCACTATTGTGCCACTGGGTCACCCTGGCTCAAACATACCGTCCCACATGGGACTCACGGGGTATGTGACATGACATACACATACACCACCGTGAAATGTGACCATGGCACATGCTCAGATATGAACAGTTGCACATCACAGTGGTCATGTACACGTAACACCCAGGATCCTGTCCCCATGAACACGTGCACAGCCTGGGGGTGGCTGCCCCCAGGTGACACCCACAGGACAACATGTACACCAACATACACACAATAGGAAATGCAGCCTTACATGCCTTATGATACAGTTTGGACAGGCTGTGGTGTTGTAGGTGTGCCCCTCACTCCCTGGGAGCTATTTGTGGCTGGCATATGTTCATCTGAGACAGGCATGGTGACATATGCCAGTCACTTGTACAGGGATGCGTTGAACAGCAATGGACCGATCGGTGCACCCGGCCGGCCCATTGCATTCAATGTGTGCGGGTACGCGTTGTACCCCTGTACGCGTTGAACCGCAATGGACCGATCGGTGCACCCGGCCGGCCCATTGCATTCAATGTGTGCGGGTACGCGTTGTACCCCTGTACGCGTTGAACCGCAATGGACCGATCGGTGCACCCGGCCGGCCCATTGCATTCAATGTGTGCGGGTACGCGTTGTACCCCTGTACGCGTTGAACCGCAATGGACCGATCGGTGCACCCGGCCGGCCCATTGCATTCAATGTGTGCGGGTACGCGTTGTACCCCTGTACGCGTTGAACCGCAATGGACCGATCGGTGCACCCGGCCGGCCCATTGCATTCAATGTGTGCGGGTACGCGTTGTACCCCTGTACGCGTTGAACCGCAATGGACCGATCGGTGCACCCGGCCGGCCCATTGCATTCAATGTGTGCGGGTACGCGTTGTACCCCTGTACGCGTTGAACCGCAATGGACCGATCGGTGCACCCGGCCGGCCCATTGCATTCAATGTGCGCGGGTACGCGTTGTACCCCTGTACGCGTTGAACCGCAATGGACCGATCGGTGCGCACCCATTGTCAATGGCCTAGCCTGGCAACGGACGCGTTTTCGAAATTCGAACGAGTCGGTTGCTGGAAATTCAGTTGGTCACCCACAACAATGTTGCAAAATCATGTATGTCATGAAGTTGAAGATTTGAAGGATGCTGTGGGCGTGTATTGGTGCTGCTATTCCATGGATTGGCCAGATTCAGAAGATGCAAACGACTTGGACCTATCACTTTGGACACATGGGACAGTATCTGCCTCTGCAGCACATATATATTGCTGGCTGTTCCCCTGAGAGCTCACTTGCCTGCACTACATGCTCCAGGACGACATCTGCCACTGCACTGCTGCTGTCTCTGCCCCCTCTGGACCCTGCAATGGCACGTACTGTGGAGAGAGCCCCAGCCTTCAGCCTTGAGGAGAACCAGGCCCTGCTGGACAGCCTACTTCCACAGTACAGCAAGCTGTATGGGACACCATGGGAGCAGGTGAGTGTTCTGTGCACTGCCTTTCTGAATGTGCATTTTGTCTGACTAGCAAGGCTGAAAGTCTGCACGCCACTGGCTAGCAGGCTCACTGAGTAGTTGTCACCCCCCATAGTGTGTAGTGACATGCACTGGACAGGTATGGTGCAGTGACAGTGCATTTGAACAAGGTTTTACTTCCCATGCAATGATACCATGTAGTGACTTCTGGCAAACTGTCCATGGGCAGCGTTGCACTGCCTGTGTACATCATGTGCCCCTGTGATTGAGACATGTATATACAACTGTGTCATGCACGGATATGTTGCATGTGTAGTAATGGCCTTTTCACTTTGTCATCCTGACAGGTTAATGCCCATCGGAAGCAGGAGATCTGGAAGGACATCGTCCGGGCTGTCCGGTCCGTGGGGGTCTACAAGCGCCGGATCCGCAACTGCCAGAAGAGGTGGCAGGACCTTCGGGGCTGGACCCGGAGGATTGCACGGGTCCAGCTGAAGCTGTCGCCTCCTCGCAGGAGGGGCGGAACACGGACCCTGACCCCCACATGCTCCAGATCCTGGCGGTGGTGTTTCCAGACCTGGATGGGCAGCTGAAGGCCAGACAGCAGCAAGGAGGGGTGAGTCAAAGACTGCACTGTGAACTCTGTATTACATGCTATGTGCCCTCCTCTGGCCTGGTTAAACTGCCACAGTACAGCAGTCATGTTGTCCAGGAGCCATGTCCCTCTATTGTGCACTGCCCACTCCTCATCTGATACCCAGGTGTGGCCCTTACATTCAGGGAATTGTGTCACTTGGGACTGTGTCCTTGCAGTTTGCTTCACTCAAGGTGGGGGACAGCATCTGTTTCCCTAACTCTGTTGTGGGCATCATGGGTGGGTCCATTGTTCACACAATGCCTGTATTCGGACATGTAATCTGCGTGTTGCTTTGATATGCGGTCCACTTGCTGAGCTGAGCCACCACATGTGCCTGGGGTATCTGGCACACACCCATGCAGCGGGTGGGAACAATGTTTGGGCCCCAGGAGTGTGCAGATTACGTGTGTCACACATACATAGCCAGCTATCCACTGTCCAGGGCTCATCCCTCATTCATGTGGGGCAGGACAGTCATGCCTACTCCAGCCCATCCAATACACCTGTACTCCCACTCCCGTGTATCAGCTGACACGTTGTGCGCAGTGATTTGACCCCTCAGGTGTCTGCCTCTGTGTCAGTGTGCTGTGGATTTGTTGCCAGGACTGCTGGGGTGTTTCTCGGTAGGGGCTCAGCATGCCACTGGAGATGTGACCATAGGAGACGATACTTGTGTGTCACATAGGTGTTTGATCAGCTGCCCGTGCAGACTGGGGTATGCGAATGTGAAGTTCAGGCAGCTGTTTCCCATTCACAGCAGATTGTGAGGGGCTCAGGTTCAGAGGGTAGTGTCACAGGTCTCCCATATGTCCAATCGGTATGACCTGGACAGATGAGGGTTAAGATGATGTGTTGTGTGGGGGATGTACATGTGCACTTGTGCAGCTCCAGGACTTGCATTCCCCATGACCTACTATTGTGACACAGTGCAGAGTGTTGTTGTCTGGCTGCCAAGTCATACATCACTGAGACAGTGATGTATGACTTAGCAGTCATGCCTCCGCCATGGCATGTGTCTACTTATTGGTGATCCTGCAGGGGAGTGACATGTGCTACATGCACACCATTGTGGCGATGGCTATCAGGACATGGGTGCATCATGGTGTCTGTCGCTGGTATGCATCACATGCATTTCCTATTTGACTCTGGGCATCCCTTTCATCCGGAAACCTGTACTGACTCAGTGGCAAGAGTTGTGATGTGTGCATGTCCACATGCTACACCGTGTCCTCTGCACTGTCCAACTACTGTGTAGGTGGTGCATGTGTCCACACTGGGGTGTTGCTATCCAACAGACACCAGACAGATGGGTGCAAGGCCATGTGGGATGTGAGTGCCATGGTTGGCATCAGACTGACAATTGGCTTCTCCTGTTCAGTTAGGGCACTTTTAGCAATGTTCAACTAATGATGCCAGGGCTTGCTCTGTAATGTGCTGTGCTCACAGTGGTGTGTGCGTTTGGTGCAGGTGACTGATGTCTGTCTGTTTCCCCATTGATTGCAGATACATCCACGGCCACGGAAGGGGACAGCTCCACGGACCAGGAGGAGCCGGAGAGCCAGACTGGGTCAGCAGCCGAGGAGTGGTCGGAGGGACCCAGTGGCACGGAGGGCGAGGGGAGCCACACCGAGGAGTCCTCAGCAGCATCCACCTCAGCTGAGGACCACAGCGGCTCGGAGGATGACTCCCTTATGGAGGCGGGTGTCAGCAGCCACCACACCCCAGCTAGTGTTGCTGTCCCCGCCACCACCAGCACCACCACCGCCCTCCCATCGGCTCCCATTCCCCAGGTCCGTGGAGGCTCCCATGTTCGGGAGCGTGTCTCCTTCGGGCCAGGCACCGCACCCCCTGCCCCTGTGTCCCCTGCTGCCCTGAGTGAGGAGTCTGTGTACCTCCTTCGCCAGCTCCATGTAGGGCAGACAGCCATGCTGAGTGTCCTCCATGCGCACACCGCTCTGTTGACTCAGCTGGTGTCGTTCATGGAGGGCATCTCATCGGGCATGTCTGACCTACAGAGGGGCAATAGGTCCATGGACTCCTCCCTGACGGCAGCAGTGTCCCTCCTCAGACAGTCCCTCACCCCTCCTGCCTCTGCTCCATCCACACTCCCCAGCACCTTACCCGTCCCAAGCACACACACACCGGCACAGGCACACACCAGCACACACACGTCCAGCACACAGACACACACGCCACAAACAAAACGCACACGCACGCACAGTCAGGGGACTGAAACCAGACTCACAGGGGATGGGGCCCTGGAACACACACACGCATCCACAAGCACTGCGCAGTCCTCAGTTGCCTCTCCCTCCAAAGCACCCTCCCTTGCCTCACCTGCAACCCCAAAGTCACAGCGGCTCTTCCTCTGTGACCTCGGCCTCATCCCCTACGATCCAGCTGCTCCAGCATCCAGGGGGAAGAGGAAGCCCACCCACACGGAGCAGAGTGCCCCTCGCCCCCGGACACCCTCCCCCAGGCGCAGACAGACTGAGGCCCCCACCCGCAAGTCCCCCGGAGTCATAAGAGCAAGACCCCGCCGCCGCCCTGCAGCTCAGGCACCAGGTCTCCTTCCTCCATCCCTCAGGCCCCCACTCCACAGGTGCCCCCACCACACCCAGCCCCAGGTTACCCCACCCACAGATATACCATCCCCAAGAGGATCCGGCCTTCTCCCCCTGCCACTTGCTCTCCCGGCACCACACCCCCGCTGCGCTTGTCTGTGCCACTGATGTGGTGAGGGTGTCCGCCCCCTCTGTCCAGCCCACCTTGCCTGTTCCCCATTCTCCTCCCCTGGAGGTAGGCACTGCAGTGGAGTCCACTACCACCCTGTCTGACTTGGGCACTGCAGTGGCGGACCTGTCCACTCCATCTGCACGGTCCACTGCAGTCGTGCCGGCACACACACCATCTGAGCCATGCCCCCCAGTTGTGCCGGCACACACCATGTCAGACACCTCCACTGCAGTTGTCAGTGGCTCTCCAGCACCCACCACCCCTTCCCTGCCTCCTCCTGGTGAGCCCTGATCCTGTCCCTGCGGTGCCTGGCCTGCCCCCCGGTTGCCCCTCCTAGTGGATTGTCCCTGGTTTTGTGCAGTGCAGGCATGCGTAGGGTGACATCTGCCACTGTCACCCTGTATTGACTTACTTGATGGACTGGCCATTGGCCTTTGTTGGAGCATTACTGTTCTCTGAGTTTTTGGACACACATATGCTGAATAAAGCAACTTTCTGTTCTCTAGTGCTTTTGCTTCTGATGTACATGTTGTTGATGATGCTAACCATGCCCTTGCTGCAGTGATGGTGATATTTGGTCTCATGATAATGAAGTGTTACTGTGCAGGAACACATGTGGTCCAGGGGGAATGTGTCCTATCCTGTGGTGTATCCATGTCATCCTTAGCAGCATCTGAGGGTGTCATGTGTTCAATATTTGGCAATGGGATTTCCTACTTACATTAGCAATTTCACATCTGTGGCTTCCACCCCTGCACATCTGTTGTGCCTGCCATTGTTCAATTCGTCTACTTCCCTGACCGTGTGGCCATCTCCACTGGACATGCAGGTTTGGGCATCAATGGGGAAGGACTCATCTGTGTTGTCAGTGCAACATTGCTATACAAGTGTGTTGGATCTGTGCTGATGATTTCGTTGGCACTCCCATGACCAGGCTGATGTGACGGGAGCCTTCATTTGGTGCTAATTGTTGATTGTGTGACCAAGTGCTCAGCTGACATGATGGGGCCCTACTGAGGTAACATATGGCACAGCTTTCCTCACACAGGAGTGGAGTCCCCTCATGGCAGTGTGTACTCCTGTGACATTGCCTGCGCCCAAGGTGTGTGTTGTATGAGCATGTCTGTGTGTTCACTTCCGTTTTGCTGTGCATGCTGGGATCCCTAGTGTTGTACCTGTTTGTGATGCTTGCTGAGTTGACCTATGTTCCCCCAAAGTCTTCTCCCTGGGTTCTCTGTGATGTGGGTGCATGGCACATTACTGGTCATCAGGGTGTCACCCATAGGTGTGTTTGCTGTCAGGGCTGAGTTTGTGTGCAGACGCAGATGGGTCACAGTCAGGATTCCCCTTGGCACTTGTTGTTTACACCTGTCATGTGATTTCCAGTTTGTGTTATCTTTCAGTGATTGTGACACGTTGTGTGTGTGACTGCTGGCACTCCTCAGGGTTCGGGCTGCAATGTTGGTAGTTGTCTATGTGTGTTCTTTGTGGGTGACCTTGGCTTCTTCATTGGTGTGTGACTGTGGCTGGGATCCCATTGGTTGGTGTGGTATTGCCGTCATGTCCATGTACAGCGTAGTGTGCAGTGTGTCAGACATTCAGGAGTCTTGTTGAGTGGCCATGTGTGATGTGTTTCTGAACCTTGGTTCCCACCCAACACCCTGGGATTGTCATGGGTGCATGTGCAATGTCACCAGTGCATGTGTGCTTCACTGCTGCACATTGTTGGAGGTCGAGGTGTGTGGTGTTGAGTGTGTGCAGATGAGAGTTGTTGCCCGGCTAGACCCCTGCCTCCATGTTGGCCTTGGCTTACTGGCCGTGCTGATTGATTTGTGCTTGTGTAGGTGTGATGGTAGTTTGTTGCTCAGGACACATGACTGTGGTTCACAGTGTGAACGACATTTAGCTTTGTCATCACAGTGGGATTGTAATGCAACCCAGGGTCACCACATTGTGGGGGCCCTCGGGATAGTGCTGTGGTGTGTCTGTGTCTTGCTGTGTCAGATGCTGTTCCTACATGCTTGTGTGACATGTGTGATTTGTGCTCCCTCTCATCTGACAATGCCTGATTGCCCACATAGGGGATTTGGATCCATGAGTTACCTTTGTGTGGCACTGTATGCACATCTGTGTAATTGGTATTCAGGCCTCCTCATGTGTTGTGTGGTTGCCTGGGGACACTGGCACCCCCCTCACCTGTTGTGTTTGATGTGCAGTGTGGGTCTGCCTGTTTGTGTTTGTGCATCTGCACCACTGCATTGGCATATCTTAGGTGTGCCATTGGCTGTATGTTGTTTGGTGGGTTTCCCCTGCTGTCCCTGGGACTCCTAGGTCATCGGTCAGCACAATGATCATGGTTTGTGTGTCCCATTGCTGCTGTGGTATGGTATCTGTTCACCTCACATCTACAGTCTCCACAGGGTATCTGCATTTGTGTGCCCATTGGTGCAAATATGTGGGCCTGCATTCTGATGGTCACTTCTGTCATTGTGTCATTGATGAATGTTTACAGTGTCAGCCCCCATGGGTGTTGTTTGTCTGCACATGGCCAAAGGTATGTCTTATTTGCACTGCAGTATTTGCCTCCCCCAATCTATGTTGCAATGGGACACATGCACTACTTTGCCACTGATGTGTTTTATGTTCTGTGACCAGGAATCATCCATGCAGTTTGGCAGTTGCAGCTTTTTCTTTGTCAACACTTGCATTTTGGTCACAGTGATGATGGGGGTTTGGACCCCATTGCCACAATGTTCAAAATGTGCTTCAGCTATGGACCCCACACTTACCCTTTGGTCACTGAGATGATGGGGGTTTAGACCCCATTGCCACAATGTTCTGAATGTGCTTCAGCTATGGGCCCCCACACTTACCTTTTGGTCACTGTGATGATGGGGGTTTAGACCCCATTGCCACAATGTTCTGAATGTGCTTCAGCTATGGGCCCCCACACTTACCTTTTGGTCACTGTGATGATGGGGGTTTGGACCCCATTGCCACAATGTTCAAAATGTGCTTCAGCTATGGACCCCACACTTACATTTTGGTCACTGTGATGATGGGGGTTTAGACCCCATTGCCACAATGTTCTGAATGTGCTTCAGCTATGGGCCCCCAAACTTACCTTTTGGTCACTGTGATGATGGGGGTTTGGACCCCATTGCCACAATGTTCAAAATGTGCTTCAGCTATGGACCCCACACTTACATTTTGGTCACTGTGATGATGGGGGTTTGGACCCCATTGCCACAATGTTCAAAATGTGCTTCAGCTATGGACCCCACACTTACATTTTGGTCACTGTGATGATGGGGTTTTGGACCCCATTGCCACAATGGTCATGGCCTGCTTGCATTGTGGAGGCCACACACATATATGTGTGGCACATGTGATAGGGGGTCACATTGTATGTTCAAAGTCATGTTCAGGGTTGTAGGCATTTGACACAGTCTACACACGCTTGTCATGGTGTTGGGGGGATGTCTTTTTCTTGCATTCCCTAGGTTGTGGTGTGCTGGTTGTGTCATGCATTGTCCATCCTATGAGTGAGGGTGGTGTTGGTGGTAGGCATCCAGCCCCCCATGGGTAAGGGTGGTAGTTGTGGTAGGCATCCAGCCCCCCTGGCTAAGGGTGGTAGTAGTGGTAGGCATCTGGCACCCCCATGGCTAAGGGTGGTAGTAGTGGTAGGCATCCAGCCCCCCTGGCTAAGGGTGGTTGTGGTGGTAGGCATCCAGCCCCCCTGGGTAAGGGTGGTAGTTGTGGTAGGCATCCAGCCCCCCTGGCTAAGGGTGGTAGTAGTGGTAGGCATCTGGCACCCCCATGGCTAAGGGTGGTAGTAGTGGTAGGCATCCAGCCCCCCTGGCTAAGGGTGGTAGTGGTGGTAGGCATCCATCCCCCCCTGGGTAAGGGTGGTAGTAGTGGTAGGCATCTGGCACCCCCATGGCTAAGGGTGGTAGTAGTGGTAGGCATCCAGCCCCCTGGCTAAGGGTGGTAGTGGTGGTAGGCATCCAGCCCCCCTGGGTAAGGGTGGTAGTTGTGGTAGGCATCCAGCCCCCTGGCTAAGGGTGGTAGTAGTGGTAGGCATCTGGCACCCCCATGGCTAAGGGTGGTAGTAGTGGTAGGCATCCAGCCCCCTGGCTAAGGGTGGTAGTAGTGGTAGGCATCCAGCCCCCCCTGGGTAAGGGTGGTAGTAGTGGTGGGCATCTGGCACCCCCCTGGCTAAGGGTGGTAGTAGTGGTAGGCATCTGGCACCCTCATGGCTAAGGGTGGTAGTAGTGGTAGGCATCCAGCCCCCCTGGCTAAGGGTGGTAGTGGTGGTAGGCATCCAGCCCCCCCTGGGTAAGGGTGGTAGTTGTTGTAGGCATCCAGCCCCCCTGGCTAAGGGTGGTAGTAGTGGTAGGCATCTGGAACCCCCATGGCTAAGGGTGGTAGTAGTGGTAGGCATCCAGCCCCCCTGGCTAAGGGTGGTAGTAGTGGTAGGCATCCAGCCCCCTGGGTAAGGGTGGTAGTAGTGGTGGGCATCTGGCACCCCCATGGCTAAGGGTGGTAGTAGTGGTAGGCATCCAGCCCCCTGGCTAAGGGTGGTAGTAGTGGTAGGCATCTGGCACCCCCATGGCTAAGGGTGGTAGTAGTGGTAGGCATCCAGCCCCCTGGCTAAGGGTGGTAGTTGTGGTAGGCATCCAGCCCCCTGGCTAAGGGTGGTAGTAGTGGTAGGCATCCAGCCCCCCATGGTAAGGGTGGTAGTGGTGGTGGGCATCTGGCACCCCCTGGGTAAGGGTGGTAGTAGTGGTAGGCATCTGGCACCCCCATGGCTAAGGGTGGTAGTAGTGGTGGGCATCCAGCCCCACAGGCTAAGGGTGGTAGTAGTGGTAGGCATCCAGCCCCCCTGGCTACGGGTGGTAGTAGTGGTAGGCATCCAGCCCCCCCTGGGTAAGGGTGGTAGTAGTGGTGGGCATCTGGCACCCCCATGGCTAAGGGTGGTAGTAGTGGTAGGCATCCAGCCCCCTGGCTAAGGGTGGTAGTAGTGGTAGGCATCTGGCACCCCCATGGCTAAGGGTGGTAGTAGTGGTAGGCATCCAGCCCCCCTGGGTAAGGGTGGTAGTAGTGGTGGGCATCTGGCACCCCCATGGCTAAGGGTGGTAGTAGTGGTAGGCATCCAGCCCCCTGGCTAAGGGTGGTAGTAGTGGTAGGCATCTGGCACCCCCATGGCTAAGGGTGGTAGTAGTGGTAGGCATCCAGCCCCCCCTGGGTAAGGGTGGTAGTGGTGGTGGGCATGTGGCACCCCCTGGGTGAGGGTGGTAGTAGTGGTGGGCATCTGGCACCCCCCTGGCTAAGGGTGGTAGTAGTGGTAGGCATCCAGCCCCCCTGGCTAAGGGTGGTAGTAGTGGTAGTCATCCAGCCCCCCCTGGGTAAGGGTGGTAGTAGTGGTGGGCATCTGGCACCCCCATGGCTAAGGGTGGTAGTAGTGGTTGGCATCCAGCCCCCCCTGGGTAGGGGTGGTAGTGGTGGTGCGCATCCAGGCCCCTGTGTGCATATGTGGCATTGGTGATGGGCATCCCGCCCCTATGGTGCTGCTGTTGTGGTGTAAGTAAATTCTGCATCCCTCTGTGTGTGTGTGATGTGTCGTGTGCGTGTTGTATGTTTTTGTGGTTGGTGTCTGACTTACCTTCTGCGCCGTACGCGTCCATGCCTGTTCCGGTAGTAATTGTAGAATATTGGTAGGATCGGAACGAAGGGATTCATGGTCGGTTCGTCTCGTTCGTCTTTCTCGTTGCTTCGCGTCGTCCTCGTCGCTGGCGTGTTCGCCTCGTAGCCGTGGATCGTGTTGTGAAGCGAATCGGAGCTTATGTGCGCCTCTCCCGGAAGCTTTGACGTGCCGGACGTAGCGACGGGTTCAGCGCGTACGGAAAGCGCATCGTACTTGTCCGGCCGGACGGGGCTGCATTTTCCCTTCCGTGCGACTCGATTCGGCGTTTCCGGATTCGCCTCGGTCGGAGAACAGGACCTGGATTGGGTGAGTACGACTCGGCCGGATTCTATGCTGTTGTGCGCATCGTACTTACTCGTTCGGAATAATGTACGGATCGGTCGGGAAACAGGCATTCGCATGGCTTTTTTCCCAACCGAATGGTATTGGGTGCGCCTCCGACCGAGATCGGAATCGGCCCCTAAATGTCTGCACATTTTGCAGCAGCCTATCTTGTATAGTGTGCACTCCCTCCGCCCTACCATATCTCTCAAAATCGACTCCAGGAGGACACGCAGGCTTCAGACACACTTATAGAAGTTATGTAATGTGCAGTAGCGGCTCCTGGAGGGAGTGGTGCGGGGCGGTGAGGCGGGGCGGGGGAGGGGGTAGTAAACTACGGCATACGGCCGAACAGATTTAAGTAACTAAATAAATAAATAAAACGAATTACATTGCGCACGCTGCATCGCCATTTGCGATGCAGCGCGTGCAATGTAATTCATTTTATTTATTTATTTAGTTACTTAAATCTGTTCGGCCGTACGCCGTAGTTTACTACCCCCACCCCACCCTGCCCCTCCCCTCCCCCACCCCGCCGCACCGCCCCGCACCACTCCCTCCAGGAGCCGCTACTGGTAATGTGTGACGCGCTCTTTTTCTAAACACACCAGTGCCTCCCAGGATTTTATGCCCTCATTGGCTTACCCCGAAACAGTCTGAGCCACCTGCCCAGTGTCACATCCAGGAGAACAGATAAGCTACCTAAATTTAAAATTAAGAGTCAACACAGCTCACTTGTGGATGCCTTCGTAGATCGGCACTGGCATTGAGTGGGCAAGCAGCTAAGGGGCACAGGTCAAACCGGCAGCAAATATTTTTAAAAGTACTCCTCGACTGGACTAACTTATGCCAAAAATTATTATACCCGAGCGATCCGTCAACACCCCCAACCCCTCTTGTCCCCCTCCCTCCCTGTCGACCGATAGTAAGTGCAACTTCAACGATGTCGCGCAGCTCCCAAAAAGTACAGTACACCACAGACTAGACTGAGACTGTGTGAACTTCAGCTGTTACACAGAGACTAGAGAGAGAGATTATACACGATCCAGGGCACCGGCACAATTACTTTGTAAGGCGAGCAGAGTGGCAATTAAGTTACGGGCCACCTCGTGGTTGCAGCGACTCCCGCGACAAACATGCTGCGGCTGCCCGGCTCCAGTCTTCTGCTTGAGACACTGTCAGCAGCAGCTACTACACAGTGGTGTTCTGGGCTCCACAGCGGCTGCCACAGTCCTTGGGATTGGGTCCAGGTCCGTCTGGTGGTCGCGAGGCTCAACACTGATTTTAAAAGTTTGTTTACCACGCGATGATGCGAGCACAGTTAAATTGCCGCAGCCAGCCTCTCACAACTACAATCTAATCATGAATTGGAACCTGCCATCGCTTCTCCCTCACATCGCCTCCAGCTTACCGGAACCCTGCGTGTCCGACAGTCTTGAAATACGCCAATCAGAGAGGGAGCATGAGTGCAACCGTACTGCTTTGCTTGACTAGTATAAAAAGTCACTGTGTCTTCATCTGGTTTCCACAGTAAACCTTGATGCATTTTGAATAGAAGCCAATGATTTCATACTACATCACTTCAAATATCTATCACTATCCGCTCAAAATAACATACATTACAGTATTTAAAATTTCACTTAACGAGTGTGTTATGAAAAGGATCTAAAAAATTGTCATAGTATACTAATACAAAAGTGGCTAGTTTTATTAACATCCCAGAGCCTGCACCCATAACCCTTTGAAAGTAGCCAGGGCAAAACACTGTTCATGTGCTCGCTTGCCTAAACCAAGAGTCATGTGCAACGTCCCGCCAGGGAAAAGATGGAACAAGGTGAAAGATACCAGGGCACAATTCTAGCATCAGCGCGGCGATAAAAGCAGTACGCTTAACGTGGAGAGGTGACTGGGTGTTTGCTGGTTACAGGGAATGGGGCAAAAAATAAGATAACCTGTCGATTAAGTGTGTGTGCTTAGACCACGGTGCACTCATAAACTTACGCATCGATTATCGGAACCACATAAGTACTCCCTCTTCCGGGCACCTCACCTTGTTTGTTTTCGTTAAGTTGCCGCTCAAACTCGTCGAATTCGGACGAGTTGGCCAGGGTGATGGTGGCGGCGCCGCTGCCGGGGGTTTCTTTCTACCCCTCCCGCCGAAGCGGTATGAGGGCGAGTCCGCCCGCCCTGCAAATCTTAACATCCAATCATCTACCGCTACTGAAGAAGGCAACCACTGAGGATAAGCTGTAACATTTGTGGCCAATCAGAAACAAAGTTTTTTGAGAAAATAAAACTAATAAACGGAGCAGTCTTCTCTCCACGCCACTGGGACTGACGATTCGTTTTACGCGCTAGTTACGTAGAGGCTGTCGTGAGACTATACAGCAAACATAGGCACATATATATATTTTAAATATAAATAGACATTAATTTTCATCTAAACAAAATATAACAAAAATGATTCTGGACGTGAAAAAACGCCCCCGGAGGTGGGAAAAATATAGTGAAATAAATCGCCAATAAAACAAGGCGCTCACGTGCGCAGTTGCTGCTCTTATTTCAGACGGGAGGGAGGAGAGAGGAGAGGCCATCACACCCTGTACAGTGTGATGGCCAAACAAAACGATCTCGCCAGTGAGGGAGCTAAGCCCACAAAGGAGGGACATTTAAGCAAATGCACCAATAACAAGCCAGCATTTGTAAATGACCCAGATAACAGCCAATGGCAATTGGTGGGTGTGCCAAACCCCACAGAATAGAGATAACAGGTCGATCTAAGCTCGACCTAAAAATAGCGTGCCAGACTTGTACTCCTGTGCTGGGCGAAGCAGTTGCACAACCTTTGCTTTTCTAAGCAAACTTGTAAATGACAACAGTGCCGAAAATGAGCACAAGCTACGGAAAAGACAGATCCATGAGGAGGAGCAGAATCCATGACAAATACTATTGCCTGCAAGCATATGTGTATTAAATTTACAGTATCTGCCTCGTAACAAATTGTCAAGTAAAGATAAGTAGAAAAACTGTTTCGGACTATGTAGTTCAAGTCAGTCAGTCAAAAGCAAAAAAACTGACTTGAATATATAATTCATTTTAGGTCTGGCCTAGAGATAGAATTGGTTGCCCAGCCTCATTGTGTTGTATTGTAATTGCATTTATATAGCGCTTACTACCCCTGGCGAGGCGACGAAACTCATTTCCGCTAAGTAGCACCGAAAGCCTGCAAACAAAAAACCCTGTCTCGCTCCTTCTCGGGTAATGCACCCAAAATCTGGAACTCCATACCAGTTCACATCAGGACCAACCCCTCCTTCATAAACTTCAAAAGACAGCTCAAAGACCTCTTCCTAAACAGAGCACACCCGAAGTGAGAGATGACGCACAATGTGACTGAGCCCCTTCAACAAAGGAATCCTGCTAAGCGCAGAACCTAGACGCCTCAACAAGAAGACTTTCCTTCGCCTGTTCCCCTTCCCTTTTAGCCTCGTTCCCAAGACCGCCGGAACAAGATTTATCACAAGACAATGCTGTCTATCGTAACACTGTATAAATATTTGCTTCACGATATATGTTGTAAAGCGCTCTGATACCTCCGGGTCTAGCTAGCGCTATATAAAACTCTTAAATAAATAAATAAATAAATAAATACTCCGGAACCCATAAAGGATTAGTGGTGAATTAGTATAGTGAAATATGAAAGTAATTTGAGTGGTGGATATGTTGGTCAGTTATTTGGATTAAGAAGGAAGAGGGAAGGGTCTAGAATGTTTTGTTGTTCTTTTTGGAGTTTATAGCCGTAGGAGGGTGTTTCGGGTGAGTAAATGGGAGGTGGAGGGGAGTTAGTATAGGGAAATATGAAATTAATTGGAGTGGTGGACATGTTATTCTGTTTTTTGGATTGAAAATGAATAGTGGAGGGATAGAGGGGGACAGAAGAGGGAAGGAGGGATAGAAGAAAAAAGGGCCTAGAATTTTTTTTTGTTTTTGTTTTGAGTTTATAGCAGTAGGATGGGGTTTTATGATGAGTAAAAGTGAGGTGAAGGGGGAAGAGTCATAGGTAAGGGTTTAGAAAGGCTTGCTTGGGAGATTTGAATAGTAAAAGAGGTATGAGATGATGCAAGGAGGGGTAGAGGAGGGAATAGTCTAGAAAAGGGTTATTTTGGGGATCATAGTAGTGGTGTGGGATGAATGAGAGATATGAATGAGGATATATTGATAATGGTATAGGGTAGTGCATTGGAAAGAGTAGTAGAATGAGGTTTGAGATGTGTCAGAGAGTTGAGGTAGAGGATATATTGAGAGCAGTATAGGGTGAGAAATAGGGTAGTGCATTGGATATGCTGAATTAGAAGAGAAGTAATAAATATATAGATACATAAGTACATGGAAGGTATATATATGCATAAGGAAGGTAGTATATGTAGATTAAAGATGCATTTAATAAACTCCGACTTTCAAGTGTTGTTTTACTTGAAATTTATTTATTTTTTATTTTTTGTAATTTAATAGTAAAGCAATTGTAGATAAATAGTTATGATTAAAGATTTACTTATTTATGCAGTCACTTATATACATGTTAAAAACATAGAATAATGTAACTATCAGTAATATGTACATTTGTTAAGCAGAACTAACAAATGTCTATATTTGTAAAAACATAATTATTATACACGTTTATACAAATCAATACACATATATAGGTACATATCTATAGTCCAAATAAATACTTATGTACAGAGGGATATGCTGTATATTTCTGTTTGCTTATGGGGGTTTTGTGGGGGAAGAGGCAATTCTTGAGTAGTTTTCTGAAGATAAGGTGGTTATCCGTGGATCTTATGTGGTGGGGTAAAGAGTTCCATAGTTTGGCTGCTTGAACAGAGAAGGATGTGCCACCCATGTTTTTTTTCTTGTACGTTGGGATTCTGAGGCAAGGTGCCACTTTAGAGCGGAGGTTCCTTTGTTGAATGTGTTTAGTAATTTTTATTCCTGATGAAGAGAGGTCCTGTTCCATGTATCGCTTTGTGGGTGATACAAAGCAGCTTGAAAGTGGATCTTCTGGCAACCGGTAACCAATGCAGGACCTTCAAGGAAGGGGAGATGTGGTCATGTGGCTTAATATGTAAGAGGAGTCTGGCAGCCGAGCTCTGAATCCGTTGTAGTCTTTTTATAGTTGTTAAAGGTGATCCGGGGTAGAGACTATAGGCGTAATCGAGTTTGGACAGAACAAGAGTGATGGAAGCCTGGACCTTGTGTGGAAATCCCAGATGGGGGAAGATTTGTTGCAGAGTTTTTATAGTAACAAAGCTTGATCTTGCTAGTTTGTCCACTTGAGCATTCATTGATAGCTTGGAGTTCATGGTCATTCCGAGGTTTCTTACTTCCTTCGATACTTTTGGCAGTATTTCCAGATCATCAGGCCAGGCAGCGACGGGGTCATAATTTTTCCAATCGCCACACATGAGTATTTCTGTTTTGGAAGCGTTCAATTTGAGATGGCTCTTCGTCATCCATTAATCCATGGCTCTGAGACAACTGAAAATTGGCGACTTTCCAATGTCTTTGGGGCATTCCAGTTGAAGGAGTATTTGCGTGTCATCTGCATAGTTATAGCATAAAGGGTGAAATTGATAGATCAGTGCTGGTAGTGACTTCATGTAGATGTTGAAAAGCATGGGCGAGATGATAGAGCCTTGAGGGACCCTTGCTTTCGTGAAGTGTGGTTTGGACGAGAAAGGGAGGTTATGAATTACATTAGTTCTGTTGCGTAGTTAGGATGTGATCCAGTCTAGAGCAGTCCCCTCTATGTCCTCTTCGTAGAGTCTTTGTATCAGAGTGTCATGGTCAATCGTGTAAAAGGCAGCTGAGAGGTCCAAGAGAAGTAATGCAGCAACCCTGTTCCGGTCAACTGTGTACTTTAGGTCATCCCAGATGACAACGAGGGCAGATTCTGTGCCTCTTCCTGGAAGGAATCCCATTTGGAAATCTGAAAGTATGGCATTATCTTCAATTAATTGTGACATCTAAGTGAATGCTGCTCTTTCTATCAGTTTGCCCAGGAAATGTCCATTTGTAATAGGTCTGTAGTTGTCAGGGTTCAGCGGGTCCAAGTTTTTTTCTTCAGTAATGGACAGATGTATGACTTTTTGAGTTCTTCTGGAAATATTCCAGTAGTTAAGGAATTGTTGATGATTCTTCTTATCTGGCGTGGCAGCAGATTTTGTTAGAAGAATTCTCTTGAGGGTTTGCGGTGGACACGGGTCAGAAGGGCTGCCGGCAGGCCTGCTTGCTCTGACCAGGTCCATAAATTCATTGTGTGAAATGTGTTTGAAGAAATGGAGAGGCTAGGTTAGGGTATTCTTGCATTGTTGTTTTGGAAAAGGGCAGTGCTGGTGCTTTGTATTTGTTTTAAATATGAATCCAACTTGTCTGCTTTGGCCATGTAATGATTTCCCAGTTTGTCTGTGAATTCTTGAGTAATGGGATGAGCTCCTTCTAGGCAATTCTGTTTATGAAATGCATTGAGAATTTTATAGAATTCTTTATTTGCACATTTAGCATTTTGAATTCTGTCTGAATAGTACCTTTTCTTAGCTTTTTTGCTAGCTGGCTTGTATAATATGTTAATTTTCTGTAGGCAAAGTTTGTCTTGACTGTTTTTTTTTTTTTTTTTTTTTAAATATCATTTTTATTAGCATTTTGTGCATTGAAAATCATACAATATTTTATCCATTGTACATACATAGTTATTTATTCACTATTGCTGTATCTATTGAAAAGATAAAGGCTTATAACAGGCATGGATCAACAATCTTATTTCTTACCCTATTTGTCTCAGTCTCGTTCTAAGGTGATCTAGTCTTACGTTAGATGAGCACTGATATAAAAGACCTCACGTTCTTAATTAAAGGGAACCCGTGGTGTGGGGCATGTAGTGTCCTCTGGTCTTTGTATGCGTATAAAGATATTCCTTTTCTATATTTCTTAACTAAATTGACTAAAGGAAAGAAAACGAATATAACAACAACCTGCCGCTTTCCCTGGAGTCCCTTCTCATTCTCTTCTTCCTTACCTACTATTACACATATTTTTCAGTTCTATTCTGTATGGAGAGGAGGGGGTGGGGAACCAGGAGGAGGGTTTCTCAAGGTCGCAAGCTCAGGCAGGGGTCCATGTAAATATCTATGTATTCTTTTATATTCTACTCATATCTCCCTGGTAATTCTCCCAGTCCTATTACGCTTGTGGAAGGGGATCGCAGGGTGCCCTTCTTCTTCCCTACTTGCAGTGCTTTCCCTGTCACCCTCTACTTCCCCAGATCCCCTCGATTCCCAAGTCTGCAGTATTTCAGCCCAGGGTTCTGCGAGGGACTTGCGCCGTTTTGTTATCTTGTCCTCTCTTGTCAGTGCTCTTTCCTCGGCCCTGGCCCATGTTGAGACCTCTGCCTCCCAGACCGATACTCTGCGGCCACCCGCTGCTCGCCATCTGCGTGCTATTTGCCTTTTGGCCAGTATCAATGCTAAATCCACGAACCTGTGGCCAATCCTTCGGGCTTTGGGCCTAGGGAAAAGCCCAAGCAGACAGACCTCGGGGACACACCTCAACATTCGTGCCAAAACTCTATTGAGGGTCTCGATTATCTTCCTCCAGTAACCCTGTAGTTCCGAACAGTTCCACATTGTTGGAAAACGAGGCAGTATCTGTGAGGCCTGCACAGATAACATGTCACATTTGTCCTTCACTGGGAACCAAACACCCTATTGTAGCGCTTGACTCTCAGAGGGTAGCGTTGCAGAGCAGTCTAAGGCTTACTCAAGGGAGGTGGTGTGGGCTAGTAATCGCCATTTGCCAGTACGCAGAAATAACACTCAATAATTGATTGTTCAGTCTGTACTTTGCTTTATAAATGGAAGAGTACATTTATTAAACACACACACTACTCAATACTATGCACCAATTTACAAATATACATAAGCTGTTGGAATTACTTTGTGACATTGCATAACATTTCCACCCTTCCCGCAGAGGGGTGGGGTCTAGTACCACCACTCCCATGTATGCACATCATCTTGCCCCCTAATGCAGTGGGTTGACACAACCTGGAGCGAGGGCCTTGCCAACTGGCACCATCCCAGTGGCGCCCCACCCCATCATCTCAACAAGCATTAAAAATAGGTACACCTGCCCTGGTGACACATAACCCTGACTGAGCATCTCATACTGACCATACAGTATGCACCTCTACATCTTAGGGGCTAACAGTCTGGGTTGTTCCTCACCTAACGCAGTAGCAAGAATACATGTTTGGGCATCACTTTAAATGAGGTACTTCTCATAGCTGATAACAATTATCGTGCATTGCAATTAAAGCCCCTAACAGGCATCACAGTTGAAATCACAGGATTAAGTAAATACAGCCAGACACCCTAGCAGGAATGTCCAGCTACCCAACCCCACTTTGCTTATGACTCCACCTTACACAGGTACTTCACATTATACATGTGACTTTCAGTCCCTCTAAAAAAAAAAAATAACATGGGTAAATGCATTTCTGGTGCAATTACACCGCTTCACCTCCAGGGGATGCCTTCTTCCAGACATCCCCAAACTCAGCCCTTCATATTTCACTCATTGGAGCAATCTTTAATGCACCCCCAGCTGAAGAACAAAAGTTCCAGCCGCAAGATGCTAATGATGCCTGTGCTGAGCCCTTGAGGGGTTATTCTGTGCAAGTCCCCAGAGACTTAGGGAGGGACTTTCTTCCTTCGTGCTGGGGGAGACTGCATTGCTCCTGCAGCTCCCCCTGCACCTTGGCGCTCACTTGGTGGTGACCCCGTTCTCCTGGGGCCACCACACGTGGAAAACGGCATGTTTTCATGCAGGCCTGTCCAGGCGCTGCAAAGCATTATGGGGCGCTTCTTCCCGGCTCCATGAATATTATAACAGCGGCTCCCCTGCTGCTTGGGGAGAGCCGCGCTGCACTGCTGGCAGCCTCACACCGCGTCCTCATGCCGTTGGGGGGGGCCCGGTCCCACCCGGACCCCCCAGTTCCAGGTGAGCCTTATGCGGCTCGGGGAGCCCACCCCCGGCCGCTCCTCTCCTCTCTTCCATCCGCTCGGGGTCCCGGTCCCACCCGGGCATCCCGCATGGCCTTATCGTTGGAGGGTCCGGTCCGACCCGGACCCCCAGGTGAGTCCTGCAGCTCGGGGACCCCACCCCCGGCTGCTCCGGCTGTTTTTCGGGGCCCGGTCCCACCCGGGCCCCTCGCCCCTCTTCCTGGTTTCAAGCGTTGGAGAGCCACCTGGGGAGCCCACCCCCGGTGGCTCCCGCTGGCTCCCCGCCCGGCACTCACCCTCGGGTACGGCCCGCGGGAGCCAGAGAGTCACTTTCGGTCTGCCCGCTCCGGCGGGTAGACGCGGAGTCTCCCGCCAGTCCGGTGGTGCCTAGGGTGAATGCAGCGGCACTCCCCCATCCTCCTCTTCACGTCGGGGCCCGGGGATAGGGTCCTGGGCCCCCAGGGGCCATACTTCACGGGGAGCGCGACTGCGCTCCCCGACTTAACTTCATGGTTCGGGGCCCGGTGTTGGGATCCTGGGCCCCCCCAGGCATCTTCGCGGGGAGCGCGACGGCGCTCCCCAACTTGTTTTCTGCGTCAGGGCCCGGAGTTGGGGTCCCAGGCCCCTTAAGAGCCTTCACGGGGAGCGCGACGGCGCTCCCCGGCTTTGCTTCACGTGCGAGGGGAGTTGCGCGACGGCGCGCCCCCCTCCTCCTCAGTGCCATCACCGGGGCCCGGAGTTGGGGGTCCTGGGCCCCCACCAGTGTCTTCGGGGGGCCAGGGTGTGCTCCTGGCACCCCCCTTTGGAATGATTTTACTAGGACCAGCGGCGGAGCCCCACGAGCTTCGTCGTCGGTCCCCTGGGAGGTCAAAGGTTGCCTACCTTCTGGGGGGCGTAGCTCGGCCCCCAGGTGGCCAATTTTCATCATCTTGGCCTCCTCCTGCTCCGGATAACCAGATCTACCTCTCTGGAGCACTTTCCTTCGCCCTCCTGGTCTCAAGGAGGGGGAACTCAGCAGGGAGCTGCCTTCACTGGCTCCCTGCGCCAGCCTCTCACCTGGCTCTTCTCCTGGGCCTCTCTTCTTCTTGCGCAGAGGCCCAGGCTTCTGCTCACTGGTCCTGGACTCCCACACATGCGCAGTCCAGGGTCCTGGGACAGTCAGGGGGTTCCTCCTTCCAACTGCCCATGGCGCCAGGCTCCAGCACCAGTCTTCCTCAGCAGACCGCACCCCAGAGAGAGCTCCTCTTCCTGTGCAAACTCTTTTAAAGAAATTGGAGGGGGCTGGCAGGAAGTCTCTGTTTGCCCTATCAAACAGCGACACATCACTTCCCTGCCCCTGCTCCCTCCTTCCTGCGCAGGCCTCTGGGTCTGTTCAAAATGACGTCGTCCAGGGGTCTCATGCCACATGGTCTCTGAAAGTCCCTTCCCCCCTCGCTGCCTTCCCTCCAGAGCAGCTTGGTGCCTGGCACCAGGTGACAGCGGCTGATGGATTAACCTGTAGCTCCACCCATCTTCTCTTCTTGGAGAGGAGGCCCTTGCCCTTGGAATGCTTGTCGTGCAGGGCTAGGCCTCTGATGCTACAGCTTGGGGAGGAAGGTCATTAATTCAGCCTGGCAGGGTCAGCCCCGGCCAGGCCCTGGTTATGAGCTGACTCAGAGAAATATTACATTTCTGGATGACCCAAAAGCAGTACAAATATGACTTTGGACTCTGCAGAATACTTCTTCTCACATAAGTTACAGTGGACTTTAGTGCGTGTCTGGAATTTGTAGGCCCTAGGAAAGTTAAACTAGCCCATGTGCTCTCCATCCTCATAGGAGAGTAATGGAGTGAAAATAGTAAAGCACACTGACTTTCCCTCAAATGTTTCTTCCCATTGTAGAAAGCCTATTCCATGTCACCACCCAGTTCTGCATAAGTCCTGCCACACCATTCCCTTTGTAGCTGCTCCCGGGCTGTGCACGCCAGAAATCTCCCCTGCGCAGCCCTTACACTTGTGCACACGCATGTACACGCGTGACTGCATGTAACCAGCCCAGTGCCCCTGACTCTGGCTGCAGCGCAGCAGCCTACTTGCGCCAGGGGGACACCGGTAAAGTACACATGCAGTCCCTTTCATCATGAGTTCACTGTGGGTGAGTCCCAACTTATAAGGCTCTCCCACAGTAAAAGCTCAACAACTAGGTGTTCAAAAAGCTCAAAATCCGGGCGGCTCAGATGGTCAGAACCACCTTCTAACACACATTATATTGAGAAACTAGCATCCAGTTCGCCACATCTGGGGCACTTCCCGTCTGTCGTCCCATATATAACATTTAGCCTGTGTGGTGTGAGATATGTCATATGAAGAATATTAAATTGTATTAATTTAAAGTTGGAGTTCCTGGATATTTTCTTAATGCTCTCTAGGGATTTCTTCCATTCCATGTCAGTCAAAGGTCTGCCGACCAGCTCCCCCCATTTCTCCTGCAGGTGTGTGAATGATGTTTTCGTCGTGTCCATTTATTGCCATGTACAACCATGTGTCTGGCGGCACCCAATGTTACCATTGCCTGTAGCACGGGGTGCGTGTCAGGTTCCAGAGTGTCTCTACCCCAGAGCACTGTCGTAGCCCCTCTAACTATATGGTAATTCAAGAATTGGCCCAGGCCTAATTCGTGATACTCTAAGAATTCAGAGTGGGGCAAGATCTCTCCGTCTTGGTAGCAGTCTCGGACTGTAGTCACCCCAGCCTCCTCCCAATCTTTCAGTCGGTCATGCATGAGGGGGCCTCCATCCCCCCTCGAGGTAGGCTTGTCAAGGGCAGGTCCGGGGCGTATAAGGGGAGCTCCGTTTCCCTTTTTAGGCATCTATTCCAACATTTCAGGGCCACCTCCAACAACACTCCCATGTGTTCTATCTTGTATTTGGGTTGCAACATTCTGGGCATTAACGTCTCGCGTGGTGGTTTCCCAGGCAGTGCCAGCGTATCCTGTCCCAGACCCTCCAGCCATTGTGCTAGCCACTTGAGTTGCGCTGCCAGATAATACGCTTCTAAGTCAGGTGCTCCCAGGACCCCCCCCAGTCAGTGGCTGTTTTAATGTCATAAGGGACACCCTGTGTCTCCCGCCATCCCAGATCAGCTCTCTTAGTTAGGTGTCTATCTCTTTGAACCATGTCTTGGGGACTATAACTGGAAGATTCACGAAGTAATACAGTAATCTTGGTAAGATAACCATTTTGGAGAGCGCTATCCTAGCCATGACCGAGAGCCTGAGAGTCCGCCAAAAGGCCACATTTGACCTCAAGGCATGGACAGCTTTTCTCAGATTCCCCTCCAATAAATCTCGCTGGTCATGAAAAATCTGAATACCTAGGTATTTGAAGGTATATGGCGACCAGGTTAGTCCCTCTGGTATTCCCACTGGTCTAGCCAGCACAGGCCTCACCGGGAAGATCTGAGTCTTGCTCTTATTAACGCGGAGTCCCGACAGTCAAGAGAACTCCTCTAGGATGTGAGATGCCTTTTGTAGCCCCCGCGTTCCATCCCTGATGTATAGTAGGATGTCATCAGCATACAATGAAATCATGTGTACTGATCCATCAAGAATAATCCCTTGGGTCTCAACTTCACGTCTGAAGCGCTCCACCAGGGGCTCCAAGGCGAGGGCGAAGAGCAACGACGACAGCGGGCAGCCCTGCCGCGTTCCTCTATATGTGGGGTAGGATGAAGAAACCACACCTCCGGTGCATACCCTTGCCATAGGTTTCGAATATAGCAGGCGTACCGACTGCAGCCATCCATCCCCCAGACCAATTTTCCCCATTGTCTGGAACAGGTAATCCCATCGCAAGGAATCAAAAGCTTTTTCCAAGTCTACCGCCATGACCACTGCGTCTGGATACACCGTCAGCTCTCTGTGGAAAAGTACCTGGTACAGCCTTCTCAGGTTGTTGGAAGTCGACCTAGTTGGGATAAACCTGCTTTGATCAGTGTGGACTAATCTTCACATGTGAGGCATGAGTCTGGTGGCCAATACTTTACTCAAGATTTTAAAATCCAGATTTAGCATTAATAATGGTCTAAAGTCCGCTGCAGTTGGCGACTCCGACTTGGTTTTTGGTAAGGGAACTACTAGAGCCTCTCTAGTGGAAGCTGGGAGCAGGCACTCCTGCAATGCCACTGTATACATGTTTGCGAGGTGCAGGGCCAGAATGGCAGCATAAGTACTATAAAATTCTGCCAGGAGGCCGTCCGGGCCCGGTGTCTTCCCATTGGCCATTTCTTTAATCGCAGCACTAATCTCTTGTGCAGTAATCGCCCTTTCCAGGTCCTTCTGCACTGTCTGATCTACCTCCGCAAGCCCCAGGTCCTCCAAGAAAGTTACCATATCCATCCCCTCCGTTGTCATCGGGCTTCCGTATAATTCCCTGTAGTAATCCCTGAACGTGTCGTTAATCGCTTTAGGAGAGAAGAGAGTATGTCCCTCAGGCGCTACTAGTTTAGGGATTGTGGAACCCCTGGTCTCAGGTCGGATCAGCCATGACAACATTCTCCCTGCCTTCCCCCCTTAGTTTGTCTTGATTGGTGTTTGTTTTGAGTCAGGCACGTTGCAGCTTTCTAATTTGTTGTTTTATCTCTTTTATTTCTGTAATTCTCCAAAGTGCCTGTTTTCTTTTGTTCTGTTGTGTCGTTTTTAGTGGTATTAAGATTTCAAAAGCTTCCTGTAGCCACTCATATAGTTTTTGAACAGAATCTATTGGGTCTAGATCTGTACTGGATCTTAGCTGTGTTTCTAAGGGGTCCATTATGATAACGGGCGGATCGCCACCGCCCGTATGGCGGTGGCGATCCGCCCGCCATTTCCCACCGCCCGCCTCACATTTCCCCACCGCCATATTAGTATGGCGGTGGGGACCCAGGCGGACGGAAAGACCGTCCGCCGGTTTTCCGCCGGTAGGCAATCCGTCCGATTGCCTACCGGGCGGAAAAGGGCCATAATATGGTGGCTGTGCCTTGCAGGCACCGCCATCCATATTAGGATGATGGCGGTCACATGCCTTTCCATGGCGGAGACTCCGCCATGGAAAGGCATGCAGAGAATGCCTTTGGGGGCCCGTTGCGGGCCCCTTGGGGGGTGGGGGGTTGCACTTGGGGGGTACCCATGGTACCCCCCAACATTGGCATGCACAAGGTGGCAGGCACTGCGCGGTGCCTGCCACCGTGTGCATGCCAATGCACACAGTGCATTCCCAGCATTGTGGCGGGCGGTGCTGTGTGCACCGCCCGCCACAATGCTGGGAATGGTGGATGCCACCGCCACGGTGGCGGTGGCATCCTAATCGCTGGTGCGGGACCGCCGCACCACTGTCGGCCGGTCCCAGCACCGCTAGGGTGGCGGGCGGACTTCCGTCCACCCGCCATCCTAATAGGCCCCTAAGTGTTCCAAATTGAGTTTGTTCCACGGTCGATAGGTGGATGCACGTAAGGTTGTTCAAGTGCGTTGCTTTGTGTTGTTTTATGTTGGAAAGGATCACTGACATAATATCGAAAGACACATTATCAAAATACAAATATTTCGACGCAAAAATATCGACATCAAAAATATCGATATTGTATACTTAATTATAAAAATACACTAATATCGAAACAACATTATCGTAATGAAACTATATCGACTACACAAATATCGCTCACATAAATATCGCAATACAAATTATCGACGGTTATAAATAAGTATAGGACATGTCCAAAATATCGAGAACAAAAATATAGACAGCAATATTATTGTTTTTTTAAAAATATCGACAACTCAAATACACATTAAAACTACTACTTTCAACACCAAAAATACAATAAATGACATAAATACACATAAAATTTATATATAAACATATCTATCAAAATAATAACAACATAAATTAATAATAACATAACAACTACACAAATAATATTTACAAACAAATAATAGCAACATATTCAACATTTAAAATATATATTATACATTTCTTTTTAAATAATAAATTTAACATCTCCTTCCTCACCTAAATAAACCATTTTCTCTCAATTTACGTTTTCCATACAAGTAAAACAATTACAAAACAAAAAAAAATTCAAATTAACAAATAGAAACACAGAAGATCGAAATAGACCAATGATTTTCAACAAACAATTAAGAACACACTATATAAACAAAAAAATATATCTTCTTTTAAACCTTAAACAAAAATAATTAAGGAAGGAGAAACTCTGCCGGAATTTCACCACTCTCAAACACACCTCTAAAAACAAGCCTACTACACCTAGGAAAAAGTAAGTAAATAAGCATTTCTAAATAAACTGTTAAATTAAAATGTAACACAGATTTCAATGGCTAACTTAAATTACTAACTCATATATTTTATCTCTTTATATTTCAACAACAGATATTATTCCAAAAACGAGAAAAAAGATTTCACCTTACAAAAACAGATAACTAACAAAGTAAGTATACTCTAAAAATAACTTGTTAAATCTCACTAAAAGGGAACTCAACACCTAAAATGTCCTACCCGCCAAAACGACCCCATTTATACTTTTAAACTTTTTAAAAAAGTTTGTAAACTGAAACTAAAACGTTAATAAAACTATACTCTGTCATAAACACCAAGACCATCATATATATATTGTAAAACATGAAATAAAATATGCTTTACTTTCTTTTCACAGAGCACTTCAAACAAACAACATTTGTTGAACAAGGGAACATTTCCATTCAACTACAACTAAATAACAGTTGGTAAGTATATAATTAAAATGCATTTATTACTATTCATATAAACATGTATAATATTCTTTTACATATACTTTCATGTACATTTTTTATAGATTTTACCACCTCACAATGACTGAAGAGGCCCAATTTATAATATCTCAGAAAGGGGAATTCTTATTGTGTTATATGGGGTACGTCTACACACAAGAGAAGCAAACAGGCCTTAAAGTGAACTGGAAATGTTCAAAATATTACTAAAACAAATGTTATGGTCGTGCTACCACCAGGGAAACAACTGTATTATATACAAGGGAGCATAACCATCCACCAAATATTTCTGAAATTGAAGTGAAATCAACCCTTGAAAATATTAAAGAATTAAGTAGCACCTCACAACTTCCTACAAGTGTTATATTTAAAGAACTATTACCTAAAGTACCCAGAGAAGCAACAGGTCAATTACCATCAATTGCTTCTATTAAAAGAACAATAGCTAGGACCAAAAATCAACAACACCAACAATACCTACACCTAAAAATTTTGAGGATGTCATAATTCCCCCAGAATTTAATATAACACACAATGATGAACCTTTTATTTTCTTTGACAACAAAAATAAAGATAAAAGGATTATTATGTTTGCTACAGCAAACAATATAACTAAACTTCAACAATGCCAAACATGGATGATGGATGGCACCTTCAGCATATGCCCTAAACGATTCTACCAACTGTACAGTATCCATGGGCAATATCATAACACTTGCATTCCATTAATATATGCTTTATTACCTAAGAAACAGAATGCAACATATACTGAAATGTTAGGTAAAATAAAGCAAGAAACAAACGACTTTTTCCCTCAAAGAATAGTAATAGACTTTGAACAAGCCATGATAAATTCTATCCTCAAATTATACCCCCACACATCTATACAAGGATGTTACTTCCACTTCAACCAATGTTTATGGAGACATTTACAGAAATCTGCACTTAGGGGGTCATTACGATGGTGGATGGATCGCCGCCGCCCGTATGGCGGTGGCAATCCGCCCGCCATTTTTGTCCGCCCGCCTAACATTTCCCCCCGCCATATTACGATGGCGGTGGGGACCCAGGCGGACGGAAAGACCGTCCGCCAGTTTTCCGCCGGTAGGCAATCCGCCCGATCGCCTACTGGGCGGAAAAGGCCTGCAATATGGTGGAGGTGCCTTGCAGGCACCGCCATCCATATTACGATGATGGCGGTCTCATGCCTTTCCATGGCGGAGACTCCGCCATGGAAAGGCATGCGGAGAATGCCTTTGGGGGCCCGTTGCGGGCCCCCAGGTGGTTGGGGGGTGGGTGGCTGCACTTGGGGGGGTACCCATGGTACCCCCGACATTTGCATGCACAAGGTGGCAGGCACCGTGCGGTGCCTGTCACATTGTGCGTGCAAATGCATAACATGCCCTTTTAACATTGTGGCGGGTGCTGAATACAGCACCGCCCGCCACAATGTTAAATATACAGGATGCGACCGCCATGGTGGTGGTCGCATCCTAATAGGCACAGCGGGACCGCCGCACCTCTTGCGGGCGGTCCCTTTTCCGTTGCGATGGCGGGCGGACTTTGTCCGCCCGTCATCGTAATGCCCTCCTTAGTGTGGAATATACAACAAATATTACCTTTGCATACCAAATAAAACACCTAATAGCCCTGGCCTATGTGCCAGTCACAGATGTGGTTGAGCACTATAACATTTTAATAGAAAGTCCATTTTACCACCAAAATGAACAAAAATTATCTCCCCTCCTAGATTATTTTGAGGATACCTGGGTGGGGAGATTACACAGATCAGGCCATAGACGGCAACCTAAATTCCAAATTCCTTGGTGGAATGTGTACCTAACTACACTTAACCAAGAAGCCAAAACAAACAACGCAGTTGAAGGTTGGCATAATGCCTTCCTATCTTCTACAGGACGAAGCACTCCTACCCTACATAAACTATTAGTTGCCATACAAAAAGAACAAAGCTTCCAAGAACTAAGAATGCAACAATCTATCATACAATTAAAGCCAAAACTATCTAGACAAACTGCTCAAATGTATCAGTATCTTCAACAACAAGTACAGCTATATCCTTCAACAAGAGGCCTAGAGTACTTAAATATGATAGCAAAAACTCTAGTCTGAAACATTAAACAATTTTAATTTACCAATCTCAAAAAACAATTATTGGAATAAAAACAGTGCATTCTTTTAAATCAACCAAATAATTATTTTGTCTAATATATATTATTATTTTATAACAACATATATAGAGACAAAATAATTAAACAACAAAACAACTAAACAACTACAGTATTTAAAATAACATAATTTCCCTCCCACAATAATTTTTTTTAAAACACTTACCTTTTCCACTGCTATAATACGAAAATCCACATCATCCAAAATAATCCATGTAGTTCACAATTCATATTTTTTAAAAACAGACCCCAATAAAATGCAAAAATACAACTGTGTCAAAAAGTAGATTCTCCATGTATAAATCGACAATACAATAACCATCAAAAACCCGAAAATTCGTAAAAAAGTTAAAAACCGCTCCATGAAAACCGAATAATAAAGGAAGTGTAAAATAAATATTAGTTGATATAACTAATACAGACTTCCTTTAAAAAAAAAAAAACGCAATGCTCCGTTTTTCCAAAATGCTTTGTCGTAAAACCTAAGGGGGTCATTATGATGGCGGGCGGATCGCCCCCGCCGGGCCGGCGGTAGTCACCGCCAGCCCGGTGGGGGCGATCCGCCCGCCATCCGTAAAGCAAAGACCCCCTGCCAAATTATGATGGCTGGGGGGTCCGCGGTGGACGGAAAGACCGAAAACAGGGATAATATGGTGGCGGTGTCTCCAAGACACCGCCATCCATATTATGATGCCAGCGGAGATCAGCCTTTCCATGGCGGCGTTCCCGCCAATGAAAGGCATACGATCTTTGCATTTGGGGGCCCGTTGCGGGCCCCCAGGATGTTGGGGGGGTGGGGGGTACACATGGGGGGTACCTGTGGTACCGCCCTGCATTTGTATGCACAAGGTGGCAGGCACCGCGCGGTGCCTGTCATGTTGTGCATGCAAATGCACAACGTGCATTCACAGCATTGTGGCGGGCGGTGCGGTGAGCACCGCCCGCCACAATTATGTGAATAGGGCTTGCCACCGCCACGGTGGCGGTGGCATCGTAATATCGGGTGCGGGACCGCCGCACCCCTTGCGGACGGTCACGCATTCCGCTGCGGTGGCGGGCAGACTTTCTCCGCCCGCCATCGTAATGACCTCCTAAATTTGAAAAACAAACATTCCCATAGGCCGCAAATACGAAACACAACGTTAATAATTAATACCTAACTAAGGGGCCCATTACGATGGCGGGCGGAAGCACAACCGCCGTGCTGGCGGATGCAAAAACCACCAGTTACCGCCGGCACGCAGCAGTCCACACGCCCGCACAATTACGATGCAAAAAGCAGGCCAAACACCGCCGGCAAGCCAGCAACACCGTCCGCCATCAAAGTGCGCCCGCACACGTAGCGGCGCAGCCCAACTGACACACACCGCCCGACGAAACACGTCCCGCCCGGCGCATAAATTACGATGCCGCAAACAAACGGCTCCCACGGCCAAGAGACACCGCACGTGAAAGAGAGGCGGAAACACGGACGCAGAGCACGGACAACGAAGAAGCGGCACCCCGGGCATGAATCCAGCACTGCAGGCCCTTCCCATGCTTCTGCTGATGCACCACCAAGGACGCAACGTACCGCGGAGACGCAGGTAGGCACACACACAACAAGTGCACGCAAACAGCGCACACAGTGCAAGGGCGGAAAAAGCGGACAACCCTCCACCAGCGCGTGCACACTACACATCCACCATTGCATCCACATATGACACACAGGCCAAATCCTAACATCGCAGAACACATGTGTACACACCACCTGGGACTAGGAACCAACCACCCCGTCACGGCCCCAAAGCGCCGATGACGCCGCCACACATGCGCACAACGCAGAGGCCAACCGCAGCGCCATGCATGCGTCGCACACAGACACAGGGACACAACCAAGCAGCACACACACCAGCCCCACCCCGAACGCACATGACACGTGACAGGCCGGCCACAGACATGTCCCCAACGCCCAATTCACGGACAACACCCAACGCCACACAACCGACGCACACATGTCAGTGAAGTCACGCAACAGCAGGACACACCCCAGTGTAACAAACATGGCGAAGCACACAGCGGTGGCAACACCAACTAGGAGAAGCAGGGCCCCTTCGGGAAGAGGAACGCCAGTACCACACTGAAAAACCCATACCACCCTGCACATATGAACAAGACACATGAAACGGAACACCAAAGAGCCCGGGGACCGACAACAGGTGGCCCAAGAATAACATCCACACACAAGGCCCAACGCAGAGCGGAAAGGCAGCCTGCCGCCCACACAAGGGAGAGCAGACAGCACTGAATGACCTTCCATTCCAACACCGAAACCACAGCCCTACGACAGAAGCCGGTGAATACAGCCATTGTCCAAGAATAGACCAACACAGGCATGCCGAGGAGACCGACCACAGGGCAGATAGCGCATATCACAGAAGCACACAACGGACGGGGAAGAAACAAGAAAACACTCCCCCATGTCGGCCACATGCAAGTTAATTGGAAGGAGTCACACAGCACCGACCTTGAACTGTCTGAGAAGCATGTGGGAAAAGGGCCCGTGTCCTCCAAACAAGCCAACAGAACACAAGTCCTGTCTCCCCACGACTACACAGAGCTCACAGCAACCCCGGAGCGTGCACATTGCAGACTGCACACACAGCCGGAGCACGCCACCTCTACGAACCGCTGCGAAATGGCAACCGCAACACACCTACCCAACTACGCCGAAGAGCTCAAGCTGTACCAAACCAACACGATACATACATTGGGATGCGATCTCCTGTCCCTGCTGAACGTAAGTTACCGACTGACTTACCGCATCACATTGTTCAGCTGCGTCATGCCCGTCTTCTACTGTCGGAGGTGTCCCTACCAGCATCCCGTCGAGATATGCCTCTCCAACCCGGCATGTCTGAAGGCGGACCTGCTACCACTACTCCTCCCTCTGGACGCACACGACAGGGCCTGCTCTGCCTATGGGGGCATGGCGTATGTGGCCAACATCGCACGCGCACTGAAATGGAACCACTGTGCCTCCACACGACGGATCATCGAGAACAGCTACATCGAATGTCACCCAGCATGCCCCATCATGGTCCTCCAAGGGACAACCTACGAACAACACCTTGACAGCCACCATCCGCTTCATTGGCTGGCAAACATGTACACCACCAATGACATGGAAGCCCTGCTGGACGGCATCGCATACCTGACAACCTGTAAATACGTCGGACCACAACGCAGGTTCCCCGAGTGACCTATGAAGTCCAACCCCGCACCCATGCTCAGCTTCCGCACGGACTGGCCAGTCACCACCACAACAGCCATACCAAACGACCGGCAACTGTAACCACACCATCAACGACATCGCCATGACATCGGATATGACCGGGACATGCACACTGTTCCCCATCACATCCAGGAACACCGCATGCATCGTGGGAGGCAGTGGCATGGGCTCTGTGCATCGCACCCACATGGACGGAACTGCACGAACAACCAGGACACGACATGGATCCAGCGCACATGGACACACACACCGCTCAGTGGACATGAATAGGTCGCCTGGAGTCTGTGGGTGCTGCACCCCTCCCACCCCCGCCCCGGGAATCCCATACCAGGACCTTTGCATGGACGACAAGTGCATGCAACAACAACACGACCCCAGTGACTGTGACATGTCCAGTAACCACCACAGTGCAACAACAAGTGGCACGCCGCTGCATGCACGCAAGCACATGCCCTGATGTCATCTCACATGCACGCGTGCATGAGGAACAACCGCAGCAAACCTGTCACATGGAACTGAGATGGACTGTGCCCATGATGCCGAGCGGTCTGGTAGGCTACATGTATACCGTCTGTGTCAAAGTCCGCAGCTCCGCAGCTATACGTAAATGTACATTAGCACAGCCTTGGCCAAGCAGATGTAACTCTGAAGCCCACATCCCACATGCAACAGCCAATCACATGTAACCCCACACCCTATCCCATTTGTTATCATGCTCAGTATATCCTCAACATGTATTCCGCTGCCAGTAGTGTCCACTATACTGCATCACAGAGGACAGAAGACTCAATATAATGTTTGAAACCAGAACTGTCTCCGCTGACTCATTTCACAAGTACGAATGAGAGAGGATGAGAGTATGTGAAGTACACGGCAGTCGTGACATGACCATGTAGTCCACTGGTATTGGATGTCAACGCAAATGAGTAGCACTACTGTGGAAGACACACATGTGTCGTGTGAAGTCGTATGGACGCAGTGCTCAGGTGGGTGGGTGTGACGGGTAGATGCGCACATGCCAAGTTGGAGCACGCCGTGTTGGGAGGGCTCATGAACAGTACACCACCGCTTCCCTGGGCATTGTGAGAGGACACCTGTCGGGGGGAGTGAACACGTGTGTGCACAGCAGCCGGGCACACGTACAAAGCGGTACCAGGCGCACCTCAGCCCACCCTCTGTGGACAAGCTGGATCCTGTTGTGCGCCCGCCATGCCCCTTGACAAGGCACACACAGCCCCAGTCGACCAGGTGTAACCCCAACATAGTCAATCCGCACAGGCGATACAGGGCACGGGATGGCAGTGGAGCATGGTGTGTGAGAGGTCTCCTCGCGCTCCTCCTGGTCATATCACGCAGGCAATAGAACCTCAACGTCTAGCATGGCACAAGTCAAATGGAAGTGTAGGGGGACGCACCACAGCACGAGCAGCACTGACGTCACGGGAGGTGGCTCGCACCATCCCATCCATTGCCCATCATACCAACCACGACACATGCCATTGCGACTAAGTGCAAGCGCGTGCGCCACCACCCCCGAGCCCTCCCCAGAGAGGCCAAAGAGTGAATGTGTGGGCCATCAGCCACAGACGGACGCGGCCTGGCCGCAAGGGCAGCCACAGCCACTGGGTGTCGCAGGTGGCGGATCCGGAAGGCGAAGACTGTGATGCATAGTCCATGCAGGCCGGGTCTCCATTTGGGGCACCACGCAGGTGGACGGCGTCCCGCCACACATCATACCCTGAGACAGCCCACTCGTGCAACTGGACCCACACATACACTCCTTGCCCTCTCTGGTGCGAGCTTGGGGCTGCCTGTGCAAGCGCTAGCCTCGCAGGTGAGCATGCATATTGGGGGGCGAGGGGAGGACATGAGGGCTGGGGCGAAGATGACTGTATCACTGTCAGTTAGTACAAGGGATGACCCAGATGTGGAAAGGAAGAGACGTGTCCCGTGTGTACTGCAACTAGTCGCCAATCCAACTACCCCCCATGTCCGGAATGTAAGCCCGCACCTAGGCACGCCCATCCGCCACATCGAACATACCACCAGCACGACAACCTTCCCATTCGAAACACTGACTGGGGGTGGCGACCAGTGAACAATCATGTGTAGCCTACCCACGCGTACATGTGGGCCCTCCATGATCCATGTCACCTGCGGCAAAGACATGACATGCGCAATGAGGGAAGTGAGGAGAGCTGTCCGCCCCACGCGCAGAAGGTGCATCAGCTCCACAGACCCAGCAGCGAGTCCAGCAGGGGTCACATGTGCAGGGGCAGCTGTGCCTGGTGTGAAGGCACATGCATATAGACAGCACATCGACCAATGTGTAGTCTGCCCACATCCACAGTCCATCATCATGCGGACATAGGAATTGAACACAGGGCAACACATCTTAGTTGGTGCACCCACCGTGACCAACAATGCGCAATCATCGACGTACCCGCCCTGTGCATGGCCCCCCACCCAACGGAGGCACATCCAGTGCCACCATCCCACACACACAAGCCTTCCACGGAACATGCTGTGTCCAATGCTCAGTACAGAGTCAGCGCCCATCTGGTGGATCCTGAACAGGAGACACATGCACACACATGCCAGCTCCCACTATGTACGTCTGCCACCTGGCACGTGCAATGTAACCTCTCACCTGTGACGTGTGACTGCAAGCACACAGCCGTCTTGGCATGGGGCTGTCAATGTGGACACCAGTCAATGTTTCGGGAGCTGTGATCCGTACAGTGCTGTACATAGGGTGCAGTGCTGACACCTACTACTGTCTCATATCCCCTCGTGCCACAGGTCCCACTTGTATTGGCCGCTCAGCCCGTGCCCACATCGTCGTCGTCGTGTGCCATACTCATCCAGCCTCGGAAGCAGTTCCATGCTCAGCAGACACTCATGTTGCCGTGGCGTTGCCGCTTGACGAATATGCAGTCAGTCCCCATCAGCACGCCCCGCAAGTCATTGGGGCCTAGATCCCCATGTGCATGCACATGGCAGTGGTATGTCTCACTTGCCATTGCCATTGTTGGGAGACCTGTGTAAGTGTATTGTGGCCGTGCCGTCCCAGCTTGACAGCTGGGCTGTGGCTCATGTGCTTGCTCAGTCATGTCAGTGATGTGTATGCGAAATTGCTATGTGCCGTGTTGCTCTGACATGTGTCCTCTGCCATTTAACCCAGGCGGAGACCGAACATTGACCGCCCATACCAATTGCTGGCGGACATGGACGATACAGAGGTAATCAGGAAGTTTCGGCTGGACAGGCCAACTCTGCATCGACTGTGTGCCATGTTAGAGCCCCATCTCCGTCCCCGCAGGGTGTATCCGACTGCTGTCACCCCCACGGCTAAGGTGATGGCCGCCATGCATTTCTTCGCCACTGGGTCATTCCAGCACACAGTGGGCAGTGGAGGGAGGGATGTCCCAGCCCATGTTCAGCAAGGTGCTGAGGGATGTACTGGCAGCCATGATGCTGTACCGGAACAGGTACATCCGCTTCCCCAGGGCTCGTGAATTGGCGGCAGTGAAGGGTGCATTCAATGCCCTTGGCAGAATCCCACACGTCGTGGGAGCCATTGACTGCACTCATGTTGGCCTTGTTCCACCACAGGCTACTGAGCACCTGTACCGCAACAGGAAGCACACGCACTCCCTGAATGTGCAAGTGGTGTGCCTTGCGGACATGGTGATCACCCACGTGTGTGCCAAGTTTCCAGGCTCGGCCCATGACGCACACATAATGCGCAACAGCATCTTGCCACGACTGATGGCCAATCTGCAACAGGATCGTGCCTGTATTGTCGGTGAGTATGTGGAGTGGTGTAGCGTGCTGGTTGTGCGATGCTGTCCCCTGTCCAGTTGGAATAGCTACGGTTCTCTGTGTCCCTCACACCCAGGTGACTCTGCGTATCCGAATGGGGCATGGCTGCTCAGTCCATTGAGGAATCCTCGCACCCCAGCAGACGATCGCTACAATGAGGCACATGGGAGGACCAGACGTGTGGTCGAGCGTACCTTTGGCCTCCTCAAGTCCAGGTTCAGGTGCCTGGACCGCACCGGGGGTGCACTGGCGTACTCCCCACAGAAGGTGTGCCAGATAGTGGTGGCGTGCTGCATGCTGCACAATCTGGCCATTCGGAAGCAGATCCCCCTCATTGTGGATGACGGAGATCAACCAGGGCCCCAGCCCGCAGACCAGGACAGCTCGAGTGAGGTGGACAGCGGAGAGGAGGAAGCTGGGAATGTGCGGCAGCAGCTCATCGCCCGCTACTTCACTTGACGGTGAGTGTCCATGTACGACGGATGATGTGTCTGTATCTATGCAGGTGTGTGTGTGCTGTGTCAGGGTGGCCGTATGTTCACTGCGTGCAGTGTGTCAACGCTCCATGGCCAGGGTAGTATGCCACTGTTGGTGACTGTGGCATTGTGCCCTATTGCTCTGTGCGATGTGTGTACATTGCTTGTAGTTGTTGACATGTACTGTGTGATGGGTGTGTGACACACTCATTGAATGTGCTCCTGTTCTGTCTCCCACCCCTAGGTCCCTACAGGCCCTCCGGATTCCATTGCCATGCCACGCATCAGGTGCCCTTCCGCCCAAGGTGGCCGTTGTATTCCGTACAAATAAAACACAGGGCACAAACAGCAGTTAGTGAAAAAGGTGCATTTATTACGAACTGTGACATGTGATTGTGTGTAAGGTGATGACAAAAGTGGTGCGTGCAGTGACAATGAGCTGTCGGTCATGGCTGCGTGATGATCAGGGTGTACCCACTGGTTCTATGTCCATAGTCCAACACACACATGCCATCCAGCTGGCTGTGTGGAGTGGGATCGTAGAGCAAGTCAATGCAGTGGCTGGTCAAGGAAGGCTGGCGGAAGGCTGGCTGGCTGCCTCACTTGCGACTGGAGCGTGCGAAGTCCTCCCGGGAGATCTGTTTCCTCTTCGGACGGCCCCTTCCACGTTTGGGAGGGGGTGTGTGGTGGCGACCTGCTGGTGGTGGGTGAGGTGTGCTCACTGGCTGTGGACGCAGGGGAAGTGGACACTGCTGCCCGAGCCTGCGCCCTAGCAGGTGGTGGCGGAGGTGGTGTTGCTGGCCTTGCCTGTGACCCCACCGCCACCACCAGCTGGCCCATGAGGTCCACGAGTTGGTCCATACGGGACACGAATTGGCCCATATGGGCGTCCATGGACCTCAGCACCCCCAGCACCTCCCGCGTGTCAGTAGCAGACCTGGCCCATTGTCCTTGGGCCTCTTCATAGGCCCCAAGGACTCTGGCCATTTGAGGCAGGGCATGGCTCCCAGGGGAGGCTGGCGTTTCCCTGACCCTGCTCCTCCTACCAGTCCTGCTGCCACCGGCCCTGCCCACTAGCCACATTGCTCACCACGGTCCTCGCTGTGGCTCCCAGGGTGGATCCAGTCGGCCGGGCCACCACCTGCGCTGGGGCTGGTGCCAGCGAAGACGTGGTGGTGGTGGAGGCGGTGGTGGTCGGTGCGGCGATGGTGGCGGTTGCGGCAGTGGTAGTGGCCGCAATGACCGTGGGTGTGGCCGCAACGACAGTGGCAGCAGGGGACTGGGACTGTTCAGCATCCCTGGATGATGGGTTGGTGGGTAGGAGGGGTCCTGGGGAGCGGCTGGGCCCTGCCACGCCAGATGGGCCAGCTTGGTGGTCCGTGTCCGAAGAGGTGGACAGATCCTCCAGATCCGTGTGTCCTCGTTGGGGGCTTGTAGGCTGGCTGTGCTGGCTGCTGTCTCCATCCCCAGCATCCAGCAGTTCGTCACCTGTGGAGAGAATGAGATTTGTTATTGTGTTGCACCTGGCGAAGTATGTATTAGTCGTCTGACATTGGCAGTTCGTGCAATCTCGTACATGGGTTTCCCGGAGGCGAGTGTGTGGCTGTGGCATCTGTAGTTGTGTGTGCTAGGCAATGGGACTGTGTGCTGTGCACATGTGGCATGGGACGGATTGGCCATGCCGATGGGTGTGTTGCTTTGCCCCTACTCATTGTGACTCTGGTGTATGCGGGCTCCTGGCCCATCCTGGGTCTGGTTTGTACTTTGCTTTTGGGGTTCAAATGGAACGCTTAGGAACGCATATGGCAACATGGGGGCCATGCCCCAGATTCGCATTTGGGATGGAATATGCTTTTGGGGTTCAAATGGAACGCTTAGGAACGCATATGGCAACATGGGGGCCATGCCCCAGATTCTCATTTGGGAGGGGATATGCTTTTGGGGTACATGCTGTGAGCCATGGGTGCCGAACGTGACATGTGTTGTGGCAGCATGACAGTGCATGGTCTGAGGTGTGTGCATGCCTGACATGCCCTGCATATTTGCTGTCTGTTGTGGTTACTGGACATGGCATTGGACGCATCGTTATGAGTGAGTGATAGTTGTGTGCCAGCCAACGTATTGCAGTTGTCCCATCTCCTTGGTGTGCGTGCTGCCCTGTGCCATGTGCATCACTGCAGTGCTCGGGGGGTGGCCCATGTTGTGTGTTGTTGCTCACAGTGTGTCGTGCGCTTAATTGACTTCTGGCACATGGTTGGTCATGGGCATGTGTCTTAGCGTGACTGCTGTATGTGTGGCAGCTGTGCGGATGACATGCCTTTCATGTGACTGGGGCTGACGGATGGGATGGATGGTATGTTGTATGTGCATGGTGTGTCTGTGAGTTTGATGGGTTCAGTGGTGTTCGTGTGCATTTCTGTTGTTCCGCTCTGTTGCGTCTAGTGTTGTTTGTCTTACATAGGCGTAGTTGTGGGGTGTGGGGTTGACAGGCAGTGGGGGCTACATGGACAGGACTTCAATGGTGTTTCGGTTGTGTGTGATGAGTTGCACAGTGGCTGCCGTGTGGGACTATATTCAGTGTGGCTTGTGCATGCAGACGTGGCTCCTTGGGTGTTGCTATGTCTGTGATGGGTCATGTGGGGTGTGAGTCTGCTGTTCATGTCCGTGTGCACATTGTTCACTTGTTCGTGACGGTGGGCGGTGCTGCGTGTTCGTGTGCTACGTGACATGTCCCATGTGTTGGTCGTGTTCCGGTCCTCATGCCTCCAGTAATCCAGCCCTGTCCAGTTTCCCACCTGCAAGTTGTTCGTGCGTGCACTGTACTGGATGCCACATGGCTCTAAGCGGGGGTGCTCCATGTTGCAGGTCTGTGGGGCTGGGGGGTGTAGTGGGTCGTGGGGGTGGCTGTACACCCACTGACACCGATTGCTGTGGACCGTGATGTCTGCCTTTCGGCTGTCGTTGTGCACTGCGGTGGCTGACACGTGGCTGTGGGGTGTGGGGGATGCTCCTCCTTGCTGTGCTGTGGGACTGGGGCCTGGTGTGTGTTGTACTTGGGCTGTCCACCGTCCCACCCACTGCACTTTGTGTTCCTGCCACTTACCTGTTACTTGTCGGTTAGTGCAGCTGTGGCGGGCACATGGGTGTGGTGGGTGCTCGTTGTGGCGCTTCTGGCATATTTGGGGACCTGTTGGTGGTTACGTGGCTGGCTTAGTGTACACATGTCCCCACGCATCTTACAGTTGTTCGGTTTGGGCTGTGTGTGGTAGTGTCTGTTGCATGTGTGTGTGATGTGTTGTGTATTGTGTGCTGGACATGGGGGTGTTTGTCCCTGGGAGCTGTGGCATGGTAGTTGCGCATGTGAGTACATAGCGGTGTGCTGGTATACATTAGTTTGTACTTACCAGCCTCCACTCCCCCTGCTAATCCGGCGAGGGTCTCCGGATGTATTACGACTCGCCCCTTCTCCTCCCACGCTTTGAAGGTCTTAAAGAGCGCGGGATTCCCTCCGCCAGTGACGGCAGCCAGCTCTCTGTTTTTGCCCTCCTTCTTCTTGACCAGGCTCTTTACGTCATTCCAACGTTTGTTTATCTCGGTTCTGTTCCTGGGCAGGGTCCCGACTGCATTGACCTGGTCTACGATCCGGGTCCACATTCTGTTTCTGGTGGCTAGTGGTGTGTGCTGGACCATGTTCCCATAGATTTGTGGGTGCACCTTGATGATCTCGTCGACCATGACCGTCAGCTCCATGGGCGTGAACTTGGGCATCCTTTGTGGTGCCATGGTGTTTGTGGTGCTGGTGCGGTGTGTGTTGTGTAATGTGCAGGGGGTTTGTGGTGCCGGTGTTTGGTGGTGGTGGTGGTTGTTGTGATGTGTGCGTTTCTGTGGTGTGCTGCTGTCCTTGCTGTGTCACTGTGTCCTCTCCTCTCCTCTCTGGTTTGCAATGTAGCAAGGGGTTGTGGTCTGTGGGAGTGCTGCTTTTGTACTCACCTATGTGGGTGTGTCCTCATGGTCTGTTGTTTTCAGGTGTGTTGTGTCTGGGGTTCTGGCCTTTGTATTTTTTGTTTGTCCGGGGGTGTTTTCGGGATGTGTACTGTGCTTGTGTATTTGTGTGTGCCTTGCTGTGTGGACTTGTTGGCCATGTTGTGTGCTATTGGTTTTGTGTGCGGATGGTTTCTGTGCAGGTACGTGGGCGCCATGGCTTCTGCCGTGTCGATTCTCATCGGCGTTGTTTGCGCTGGCGGGCGGTATATTTGTTGTTTTTCCGCGCTCATGGCGGTGCGATCGTAATTTCACGTGCGGTGTGTCGGCCGTGTGGGCGGGCGGTTTTGTGTTGTCGTGCGTGTTTCCGTCCGTGGCGGGCGGTTTGACTCCGACTCGGACGATGGCGGGCGGTATTTTGTGTGATTTTTCCGCCGATGGCGGTTTCGGTTTGTGTACTCATAATGGCGTGGTCGGTGTTCAGGCGGTGTGTGCGGGCGGATTTTTGCCGCTTCCATGCCTGGCGGATTTTTTACGCCGGGTATCGTAATGAGC